>CM068375.1:282816081-284016498 GCA_034769895.1 Magicicada septendecula
TTCTTATCTTTTTCTAATTCCATTGGAGTATATCCTGTTGCTTCACTATAATTTTCGTTGATGGTTTTTTAAGAAATGATAAATATTCTGCCCATTTATTGTGTTGATCCTGGCAGTATATTCGTAAATATTTACCTAATTCTTTGTTAACTCTCTCAGCAAGGTTTCCTTGAGGATGTCTTATGGATGTGAGTACTGGTTGTATTCCATTTTCCCTTAACGTCCTCTCCCATTTTTCACTCTGGAATTGCACACCTTGATCACTGAGTACCTTCTTCATTTTTCCATATGACGGAATATATTTCTGCAGTAGTATCTTTAGAACAACTTTGGTTGTGGGTCGCATAATTGGGTACAGTCGGACTGCCTTGGAAAACACATCGATACATACCAATATGTGCTTCACACCTCGACTTGATCGTGGTAGTGGTCCCAGAAAATCCACTGCAATTAGCTCTCCCTTGTTCCCCTTTTGGATGCTCTGTATTTCTACGTATGTGTGTAAATTCGGTCCTTAATTTTACATTATCTTACTCATACATTCTTACCTTCGCTTCTAATCTTCCTTAACGTTTTTCTTAACATGACATTACTTTACCGACTACATTACTTATACAATACATAACATTCATTACCTTTTATTATATTTCTTTAACATTACCTTCCTGATCGCTACTACTTTCTTGAAATACACTTCCGTAACAGAATACTCTTTTAGCTTTGTAGTGTGTCGCATGATCGGTTACAGAGGAACTGTCTTGGAAAACTACGATATTTTTCTCGAAGTCTTTAATCCTAAGTAGTCTCTGCCCTTTTGACTGTTCACTCTTGCTTTCTTCTGTGTCCTTGTATCTCCATTAAGTTTTCGGTTGATCAGTCGTTCTAACAATTATGGCAATTATTTTCCATTCCTAACCCTTTCTTCATATTAATAACAACAATAACATCTTTTACCATTACTTTCTTAAATATTTCTCTACACTTCATTCCTTACCATTAATACATTTCTTAATTAACCCTTTAAAATAATATTCCTTATTTCTTTTCACTACTATTTCTTTTTATTTTTTTTATTTGCAATCATATCCTTAATAAATAACATTTCTTAATTATACTCTCTTATATTATTATTAATAATTAACAGTAATATTATTTTTCTCATTTAAAAATAATTATTTATTTTCGGGTATTGAGTTCGGTTTGGTGTGTCGTTAGAACTGACACCCATCTTATTATAACAATTGGTTGTTGTACACAGGAAATTCATTGTGCTCACCATCGCGACAACTTTCCATTGTATTACTGCGACGTTAGTGTGCGTACTTACCGTGTGAACGTTTGTTTTGATCATATAAGTCACCTGTTCGTCGCTGCGTTGAATTGTTGCTGCCTTTATCGTGCGATCTATTTGTTTATAGGTTGAAAACTTTATCCTCCCTCTCTTTCTCTCGTAACGGTCGCATTCCATAATTCTCTCATTCTCTCCGCGTAGCTGCTTTTGACGAACGCATTTTTTACTAGTTCGTATGCGTTTACTCTCGAGCATCGCCTATAATAATCTTTGTAGATTTTATACCTACAGTTATATTTACCACAATGTTCTGTAGTGTTTCGTCTATATAATTTATTACGTTTCCTGTTAGGCCTACAGTGATATTTATCTCCGTATGTGTGGTGTATTAAGTGTTTCATATGTCCTCTTGTGTGACTTACTATTGTGTGTGTGTTTCACACTTGGAATATAGCTATTAATAAGGTACGTTTTATTAACCTTAATTTGCTTCTCTTCTTCAATGTTAATTACTTTTTTATATTTATCGTTAGTAATTACACACGTATTTTCAATTAGTATGAATTCTTCGCATATTATCTCCGTTCGTTTATTAATTATTTCACAGACATTTTCTGCGATCGTGTCAATACGTAAATTTGTATTAACAATTTTTTTTGTTGACAGTGCATTACTGTCGATTATACTTTGTTTTATTTCATGATTTTTAACTCTTCTAGTCTTTCTGAAATTTTTATGGTGCCTTGTCTAAAATTTTCAGTTTGTTCTTCTAATTGTTTCTTATTAGATTCTTTTAATTCGTCTATTCTAGCATTTAAAATTTCAGTCTGTTTATTTAAATTTTCTGTCTGTTTTGTGCTTAATTCATCGACCCAGGCACGGATTATCGTCTGGAATGCTTCTATGTCTAAATTTCCTGGAGTCGTCATGTTGAAATATTATTAAAATATTTATTTAGTAGTAATTCTTTAACAATTATTATTGATAACCGTTCCCTACTTATTTATTTATTTCCTTATTTTTATTAATAGTTATTATTACTACTCATTACAGTTACACCTGTTACATAGACAAACAATATTATTCGTGGGCGCCAGCTGTGTGATTACACAACAATTAACAATACATTCAGTTACTGTTTAATATAAATAATTATTACATATTATACATTTTTCATTTAACACACTCTTTATATTTAGAGCAAACATTTAGCTACATAAAAAATGTTAATAGTTAAATGATGGGGATCGGGCCATACTTTCATGGGTACAATTTATGTAACAAATTTTTGTAAATAAATTTAGGCAATTCGTGCCCCACGTCCAGGGCGACATATTATGTAACGATACAACTGCATAAGTAAATATAATATAAATTTGTGATGCCCCACGTTGGAAGCGATATTTCTTATGCAACGATACGATATACATAAAACTAGGCGTGTCTGGCCTCACGTTCAAGAGCGACAAATTATGTAACAATATAACATTTAATTTGGGTTTCAGGTGTATCTGTAATAAGAACTCTATGTAACTTGTAACGGTATTTCAAATTTATTTGATATTATTAAAATTTGTGCACATGGCACTTACTTCGACTTAAAACATTCGTTATTATTTCGTTATTATGCCGTAAGGCTTATGCTATATACATCCTTACTGACTAAAAATTCTATTTTACTAATTATTGTGTTAACGAAAAATCTCACTTCCAGACTACTCAGTCAATTAGTGTGTTTCAAAATATCAATATTTAAATATTTTCTTATATATTGCAATGTAACTCAAAAATATCAATAGTTACTGAATTTATCTTTTGTTTCTCAGTACTGATTTATATCAAACGCTAATTTTTAATTAAATGCTTTGTATTCTTTTCATTTCAATACAAAATTGAGCTCTTGTTTACGTTAATCTTATTTCAATAACAGCTATGATTTTAATTCTAATTTTACAATAAACATTGACTCTTACTTTTAAATAGAACAAGAATGTCCTTTATTGTCTTTACGTTAGTTGTTCGATTAAGAGATAAATAAGTTGTTTATCACCTTATCGTCGTCAATCATACTCAATCATTGAATCCCTCTGTAATCGTCCTCGTCCCGAACTTCAGCATCACTCTGTCTTCTCCTCTTGTCCAGCGTCGCCTCTCTCCTTTCCTCTTGTCCAGCGGCGACTTCTTCTCTGTCCAGCGTCGACTCTCTCTCTGTCCAGCGTCGCCTTTCTTTGCTCCTCGTGTCCAGCGTCGTATCGCTCTCTGGAACTTCTCCTGGTGCTGTTTCGGACGTCAGTTGATCTTTTTATGTGGATCTTCTTATGTAATTGTTGTTACTACTTTAAAATTGTTTGTTTTACAATCCAGTAACATAACTGTGTGTAACTGGAAGGATGAAACTATTTACAAAATTTTAAATATTCTGTGCGGACGGGCAGAACCTCCCGCTGCACCGTGGATGATTTAAGAAAGAGAACCACTGTAGCTTGTGTGTCCTATTTATTCCCATGTCTTGTTCAACATCTGCAGTGGTACGAAATCGACATGTCAGAAACTGTCTCTGAGTTCAGTTCTCCCACTCTTTGTCAATTTCGCTATTTCTTATATTTCTGCGAATTGCAGAGTCCTGTAAGTATACTCTTATACTTATCTTATAACTATTTTTTCAACACATGTTCACGGTAATTTTGGACATCGCAACTTAACCCTTTCGATTTGTACACAGTTATTTCACTATTACACTCGTACGGTGTGGCACTTTCACATGGTTTTCGTACACAGTATTTAGTAAATTTTCTTACATTTTATTGTGTTTTTGGATTTTACTTCTTAATTATATTTTATGAATAATTACGGAAAAACCGTAACTATGCAATTATTCATCTTGAGGTGTTAAACTCGCCTGCATAGACCTGCGTTCACACACACTAGCAAAATACTGGTGTTCACACTTTCAGTTACATTTGTGTGTGTGTGCACGTCGATTCAGGTCGAAACACCTGTTCATATTTTTGTCTGAGCCAAGCTTGCAATCAGTGACATGCTTATTTCTAATACATTATTAATTATTTACAGTTTATTGGGTATATTTAAATTTTTATATTCAATGCTCAGTACATCACTTATTTGTACTGTCGCATTATCCCTCTGCTTGGTAAGAAAGAAAATTTTAAAAATTTATTTAAAAACATTTGTTTTTAAATTTTATTATTACACTTGTAAAAAATGTAACAAATAATAAAGAATAATATTCGTCATTTCACCCTTAATTGGAGTGTATAAAAATGTCTTGCCTCCCGTCTTTATACGCTCACTGCTCGTGACCTTGTATTAGTGTGGCTTCAACAAACAGCTGATCTGACTGGTTTCATTGACCTCGTTGTTTTCATGTATAAAACTTCCTAAATGACGTTGCGTGGAATTTACCAATTTCTTTCTTCTTTATCTCATCATATACGATGAAAGTTTGTTGTCCTACTCGCTGTCTTAACGTATACGATCCATTATAAAGCCTGAAGAATGTCTTCGCCGTATTATCACTCCGTTTTCCCACAGGATTAGCTTTGAGTAGTACACTTTCTCCCATGTTGAATTGTTGTAGCTTGTGAGTTAGATTAAATCTTTCTACTCTCTTGTTACCTCTTTCTCTTATCCGTTGCTTTGCGTATTCAATTTTCACGCTTATTGTTACAAGTACATTCTGGATATTAGGTTTGTTTATATACTTATTCCAAAATCTGTTTGGCTTCTTATCTTTTTCTAATTCCATTGGAGTATATCCTGTTGCTTCACTATAATTTTCGTTGATGGCTTTTTTAAGAAATAATAAATATTCTGCCCATTTATTGTGTTGATCCTGGCAGTATATTCGTAAATATTTACCTAATTCTTTGTTAACTCTCTCAGCAAGGTTTCCTTGAGGATGTCTTATGGATGTGAGTACTGGTTGTATTCTATTTTCCCTTAACGTCCTCTCCCATTTTTCACTCTGGAATTGCACACCTTGATCACTGAGTACCTTCTTCATTTTTCCATATGACGGAATATATTTCTGTAGTAGTATCTTTAGAACAACTTTGGTTGTGGGTCGCATAATTGGGTACAGTCGGACTGCCTTGGAAAACACATCGATACATACCAATATGTGCTTCACACCTCGACTTGATCGTGGTAGTGGTCCCAGAAAATCCACTGCAATTAGCTCTCCCTTGTTCCCCTTTTGGATGCTCTGTATTTCTACGTATGTGTGTAAATTCGGTCCTTAATTTTACATTATCTTACTCATACATTCTTACCTTCGCTTCTAATCTTCCTTAACTTTTTTCTTAACATGACATTACTTTACCTATTACATTACTTATACAATACATAACATTCATTACCTTTTATTATATTTCTTTAACATTACCTTCCTGATCGCTACTACTTTCTTGAAATACACTTCCGTAACAGAATACTCTTTTAGCTTTGTAGTGTGTCGCATGATCGGTTACAGAGGAACTGTCTTGGAAAACTACGATATTTTTCTCGAAGTCTTTAATCCTAAGTAGTCTCTGCCCTTTTGACTGTTCACTCTTGCTTTCTTCTGTGTCCTTGTATCTCCATTAAGTTTTCGGTTGATCAGTCGTTCTAACAATTATGGCAATTATTTTCCATTCCTAACCCTTTCTTCACATTAATAACAACAATAACATCTTTTACCATTACTTTCTTAAATATTTCTCTACACTTCATTCCTTACCATTAATACATTTCTTAATTAACCCTTTAAAATAATAATCCTTATTTCTTTTCACTACTATTTCTTTTTATTTTTTTTTATTTGCAATCATATCCTTAATAAATAACATTTCTTAATTATACTCTCTTATAATATTATTAATAATTAACAGTAATATTATTTTTCTCATTTAAAAATAATTATTTATTTTCGGGTATTGAGTTCAGTTTGGTGTCTCGTTAGAACTGACACCCCTCTTATTATAACAATTGGTTGTTGTACACAGGAAATTCATTGTGCTCACCATCGCGACAACTTTCCATTGTATTATTGCGACGTTAGTGTGCGTACTTACCGTGTGAACGTTTGTTTTGATCATATAAGTCACCTGTTCGTCGCTGCGTTGAATTGTTGCTGCCTTTATCGTGCGATCCATTTGTTTATAGGTTGAAAACTTTATCCTCCCTCTCTTTCTCTCGTAACGGTCGCATTCCATAATTCTCTCATTCTCTCCGCGTAGCTGCTTTTGACGAACGCATTTTTTACTAGTTCGTATGCGTTTTACTCTCGTGCATCGCCTATAATTATCTTTGTAGATTTTATACCTACAGTTATATTTACCACAATGTTCTGTAGTGTTTCGTCTATATAATTTATTACGTTTCCTGTTAGGCCTACAGTGATATTTATCTCCGTAAGTGTGGTGTATTAAGTGTTTCATATGTCATCTTGTGTGACTTACTATTGTGTGTGTGTTTCACACTTGGAATATAGCTATTAATAAGGTACGTTTTATTAACCTTAATTTGCTTCTCTTCTTCAATGTTAATTACTTTTTTATATTTATCGTTAGTAATTACACACGTATTTTCAATTAGTATGAATTCTTCGCATATTATCTCCGTTCGTTTATTAATTATTTCACAGACATTTTCTGCGATCGTGTCAATACGTAAATTTGTATTAACAATTTTTTTTGTTGACAGTGCATTACTGTCGATTATACTTTGTTTTATTTCATGATTTTTAACTCTTCTAGTCTTTCTGAAATTTTTATGGTGTCTTGTCTAAAACTTTCAGTTTGTTCTTCTAATTGTTTCTTATTAGATTCTTTTAATTCGTCTATTCTAGCATTTAAAATTTCTGTCTGTTTATTTAAATTTTCTGTCTGTTTTGTGCTTAATTCATCGACCCAGGCACGGATTATCGTCTGGAATGCTTCTATTTCTAAATTTCCTGGAGTCGTCATGTTGAAATATTATTAAAATATTTATTTAGTAGTAGTTCTTTAACAAATATTATTGATAACCGCTCCCTACTTATTTATTTATTTCCTTATTTTTATTAATAGTTATTATTACTACTCATTACAGTTACACCTGTTACATAGACAAACAATATTATTCGTGGGCGCCAGCTGTGTGATTACACAACAATTAACAATACATTCAGTTACTGTTTAATATAAATAATTATTACATATTATACATTTTTCATTTAACACACTCTTTATATTTAGAGCAAACATTTAGCTACATAAAAAATTTTAATAGTTAAATGATGGGGATCGGGCCATACTTTCATGGGTACAATTTATGTAACAAATTTTTGTAAATAAATTTAGGCAATTCGTGCCCCACGTCCAGGGCGACATATTATGTAAAGATACAACTGCATAAGTAAATATAATATAAATTTGTGATGCCCCACGTTGGAAGCGATATTTCTTATGCAACGATACGATATACATAAAACTAGGCGTGTCTGGCCTTAAGTTCAAGAGCGACAAATTATGTAACAATATAACATTTAATTTGGGTTTCAGGTGTATCTGTAATAAGAACTCTATGTAACTTGTAACGGTATTTCAAATTTATTTGATATTATTAAAATTTGTGCACATGGCACTTACTTCGACTTAAAACATTCGTTATTATTTCGTTATTATGCCGTAAGGCTTATGCTATATACATCCTTACTGACTAAAAATTCTATTTTACTAATTATTGTATTAACGAAAAATCTCACTTCCAGACTACTCAGTCAATTAGTGTGTTTCAAAATATCAATATTTAAATATTTTCTTATATATTGCAATGTAACTCAAAAATATCAATAGTTACTGAATTTATCTTTTGTTTCTCAGTACTGATTTATATCAAACGCTAATTTTTAATTAAATGCTTTGTATTCTTTTAATTTCAATACGAAATTGAGCTCTTGTTTACGTTAATCTTATTTCAATAACAGCTATGATTTTAATTCTAATTTTACAATAAACATTGACTCTTACTTTTAAATAGAACAAGAATGTCCTTTATTGTCTTTATGTTAGTTGTTCGATTAAGAGATAAATAAGTTGTTTATCACCTTATCGTCGTCAATCATACTCAATCACTGAATCCCTCTGTAATCGTCCTCGTCTCGAACTTCAGCATCACTCTGTCTTCTCCTCTTGTCCAGCGTCGCCTCTCTCTTTTCCTCTTGTCCAGCGTCGACTTCTTCTCTGTCCAGCGTCGACTCTCTCTCTGTCCAGCGTCGCCTTTCTTTGCTCCTCGTGTCCAGCGTCGTATCGCTCTCTGGAACTTCTCCTGGTGCTGTTTCGGACGTCAGTTGATCTTTTTATGTGGATCTTCTTATGTAATTGTTGTTACTACTTTAAAATTGTTTGTTTTACAATCCAGTAACATAACTGTGTGTAACTGGAAGGATGAAACTATTTACAAAATTTTAAATATTCTGTGCGGACGGGCAGAACCTCCCGCTGCACCGTGGATGATTTAAGAAAGAGAACCACTGTAGCTTGTGTGTCCTATTTATACCCATGTCTTGGTCAACATCTGCAGTGGTACGAAATCGACATGTCAGAAACTGTCTCTGAGTTCAGTTCCCCCACTCTTTGTCAATTTCGCTATTTCTTATATTTCTGCGAATTGCAGAGTCCTGTAAGTATACTCTTATACTTATCTTATAACTATTTTTTCAACACATGTTCACTGTAATTTTGGACATCGCAACTTAACCCTTTCGATTTGTACACAGTTATTTCACTATTACACTCGTACGGTGTGGCACTTTCACATGGTTTTCGTACACAGTATTTAGTAAATTTTCTTACATTTTATTGTGTTTTTGGATTTTACTTCTTAATTATATTTTATGAATAATTACGGAAAAACCGTAACTATGCAATTATTCATCTTGAGGTGTTAAACTCGCCTGCATAGACCTGCGTTCACACACACTAGCAAAATACTGGTGTTCACACTTTCAGTTACATTTGTGTGTGTGTGCACGTCGATTCAGGTCGAAACACCTGTTCATATTTTTGTCTGAGCCAAGCTTGCAATCAGTGACATGCTTATTTCTAATACATTATTAATTATTTACAGTTTATTGGGTATATTTAAATTTTTATATTCAATGCTCAGTACATCACTTATTTGTACTGTCGCATTATCCCTCTGCTTGGTAAGAAAGAAAATTTTAAAAATTTATTTAAAAACATTTGTTTTTAAATTTTATTATTACACTTGTAAAAAATGTAACAAATAATAAAGAATAATATTCGTCATTTCACCCCTAATTGGAGTGTATAAAAATGTCTTACCTCCCCTCTTTATACGCTCACTGCTCGTGACCTTGTATTAGTGTGGCTTCAACAAACAGCTGATCTGACTGGTTTCATTGACCTCGTTGTTTTCATGTATAAAACTTCCTAAATGACGTTGCGTGGAATTTACCAATTTCTTTCTTCTTTATCTCATCATATACGATGAAAGTTTGTTGTCCTACTCGCTGTCTTAACGTATACGATCCATTATAAAGCCTGAAGTATGTCTTCGCCGTATTATCACTCCGTTTTCCCACAGGATTAGCTTTGAGTAGTACACTTTCTCCCACGTTGAATTGTTGTAGCTTGTGAGTTAGATTAAATCTTTCTACTCTCTTGTTACCTCTTTCTCTTATCCGTTGCTTTGCGTATTCAATTTTCACGCTTATTGTTTCAAGTACATTCTGGATATTAGGTTTGTTTATATACTTATTCCAAAATCTGTTTGGCTTCTTATCTTTTTCTAATTCCATTGGAGTATATCCTGTTGCTTCACTATAATTTTCGTTGATGGCTTTTTTAAGAAATAATAAGTATTCTGCCCATTTATTGTGTTGATCCTGGCAGTATATTCGTAAATATTTACCTAATTCTTTGTTAACTCTCTCAGCAAGGTTTCCTTGAGGATGTCTTATGGATGTGAGTACTGGTTGTATTCCATTTTCCCTTAACGTCCTCTCCCATTTTTCACTCTGGAATTGCACACCTTGATCACTGAGTACCTTCTTCATTTTTCCATATGACGGAATATATTTCTGCAGTAGTATCTTTAGAACAACTTTGGTTGTGGGTCGCATAATTGGGTACAGTCGGACTGCCTTGGAAAACACATCGATACATACCAATATGTGCTTCACACCTCGACTTGATCGTGGTAGTGGTCCCAGAAAATCCACTGCAATTAGCTCTCCCTTGTTCCCCTTTTGGATGCTCTGTATTTCTACGTATGTGTGTAAATTCGGTCCTTAATTTTGCATTATCTTACTCATACATTCTTACCTTCGCTTCTAATCTTCCTTAACTTTTTTCTTAACATGACATTACTTTACCTATTACATTACTTATACAATACATAACATTCATTACCTTTTATTATATTTCTTTAACATTACCTTCCTGATCGCTACTACTTTCTTGAAATACACTTCCGTAACAGAATACTCTTTTAGCTTTGTAGTGTGTCGCATGATCGGTTACAGAGGAACTGTCTTGGAAAACTACGATATTTTTCTCGAAGTCTTTAATCCTAAGTAGTCTCTGCCCTTTTGACTGTTCACTCTTGCTTTCTTCTGTGTCCTTGTATCTCCATTAAGTTTTCGGTTGATCAGTCGTTCTAACAATTATGGCAATTATTTTCCATTCCTAACCCTTTCTTCATATTAATAACAACAATAACATCTTTTACCATTACTTTCTTAAATATTTCTCTACACTTCATTCCTTACCATTAATACATTTCTTAATTAACCCTTTAAAATAATATTCCTTATTTCTTTTCACTACTATTTCTTTTTATTTTTTTTTATTTGCAATCATATCCTTAATAAATAACATTTCTTAATTATACTCTCTTATAATATTATTAATAATTAACAGTAATATTATTTTTCTCATTTAAAAATAATTATTTATTTTCGGGTATTGAGTTTAGTTTGGTGTGTCGTTAGAACTGACACCCCTCTTATTATAACAATTGGTTGTTGTACACAGGAAATTCATTGTGCTCACCATCGCGACAACTTTCCATTGTATTATTGCGACGTTAGTGTGCGTACTTACCGTGTGAACGTTTGTTTTGATCATATAAGTCACCTGTTCGTCGCTGCGTTGAATTGTTGCTGCCTTTATCGTGCGATCCATTTGTTTATAGGTTGAAAACTTTATCCTCCCTCTCTTTCTCTCGTAACGGTCGCATTCCATAATTCTCTCATTCTCTCCGCGTAGCTGCTTTTGACGAACGCATTTTTTACTAGTTCGTATGCGTTTTACTCTCGTGCATCGCCTATAATTATCTTTGTAGATTTTATACCTACAGTTATATTTACCACAATGTTCTGTAGTGTTTCGTCTATATAATTTATTACGTTTCCTGTTAGGCCTACAGTGATATTTATATCCGTAAGTGTGGTGTATTAAGTGTTTCATATGTCATCTTGTGTGACTTACTATTGTGTGTGTGTTTCACACTTGGAATATAGCTATTAATAAGGTACGTTTTATTAACCTTAATTTGCTTCCCTTCTTCAATGTTAATTACTTTTTTATATTTATCGTTAGTAATTACACACGTATTTTCAATTAGTATGAATTCTTCGCATATTACCTCCGTTCGTTTATTAATTATTTCACAGACATTTTCTGCGATCGTGTCAATACGTAAATTTGTATTAACAATTTTTTTTGTTGACAGTGCATTACTGTCGATTATACTTTGTTTTATTTCATGATTTTTAACTCTTCTAGTCTTTCTGAAATTTTTATGGTGTCTTGTCTAAAACTTTCAGTTTGTTCTTCTAATTGTTTCTTATTAGATTCTTTTAATTCGTCTATTCTAGCATTTAAAATTTCTGTCTGTTTATTTAAATTTTCTGTCTGTTTTGTGCTTAATTCATCGACCCAGGCACGGATTATCGTCTGGAATGCTTCTATGTCTAAATTTCCTGGAGTCGTCATGTTGAAATATTATTAAAATATTTATTTAGTAGTAGTTCTTTAACAAATATTATTGATAACCGTTCCCTACTTATTTATTTATTTCCTTATTTTTATTAATAGTTATTATTACTACTCATTACAGTTACACCTGTTACATAGACAAACAATATTATTCGTGGGCGCCAGCTGTGTGATTACACAACAATTAACAATACATTCAGTTACTGTTTAATATAAATAATTATTACATATTATATATTTTTCATTTAACACACTCTTTATATTTAGAGCAAACATTTAGCTACATAAAAAATTTTAATAGTTAAATGATGGGGATCGGGCCATACGTTCATGGGTACAATTTATGTAACAAATTTTTGTAAATAAATTTAGGCAATTCGTGCCCCACGTCCAGGGCGACATATTATGTAACGATACAACTGCATAAGTAAATATAATATAAATTTGTGATGCCCCACGTTGGAAGCGATATTTCTTATGCAACGATACGATATACATAAAACTAGGCGTGTCTGGCCTCACGTTCAAGAGCGACAAATTATGTAACAATATAACATTTAATTTGGGTTTCAGGTGTATCTGTAATAAGAACTCTATGTAACTTGTAACGGTATTTCAAATTTATTTGATATTATTAAAATTTGTGCACATGGCACTTACTTCGACTTAAAACATTCGTTATTATTTCGTTATTATGCCGTAAGGCTTATGCTATATACATCCTTACTGACTAAAAATTCTATTCTACTAATTATTGTGTTAACGAAAAATCTCACTTCCAGACTACTCAGTCAATTAGTGTGTTTCAAAATATCAATATTTAAATATTTTCTTATATATTGCAATGTAACTCAAAAATATCAATAGTTACTGAATTTATCTTTTGTTTCTCAGTACTGATTTATATCAAACGCTAATTTTTAATTAAATGCTTTGTATTCTTTTCATTTCAATACTAAATTGAGCTCTTGTTTACGTTAATCTTATTTCAATAACAGCTATGATTTTAATTCTAATTTTACAATAAACATTGACTCTTACTTTTAAATAGAACAAGAATGTTCTTAATTGTCTTTACGTTAATTGTTCGATTAAGAGATAAATAAGTTGTTTATCACCTTATCGTTGTCAATCATACTCAATCATTGAATCCCTCTGTAATCGTCCTCGTCTCGAACTTCAGCATCACTCTGCCTTCTCCTCTTGTCCAGCGTCGCCTCTCTCTTTTCCTCTTGTCCAGCGTCGACTTCTTCTCTGTCCAGCGTCGACTCTCTCTCTGTCCAGCGTCGACTCTCTCTCTGTCCAGCGTCGCCTGTCTTTGCTCCTCGTGTCCAGCGTCGTATCGCTCTCTGGAACTTCTCCTGGTGCTGTTTCGGACGTCAGTTGATCTGTTTATGTGGATCTTCTTATGTAATTTTTGTTATACTTTAAAATTGTTTGTTTTACAATCCAGTAACATAACTGTGTGTAACTGGAAGGATGAAACTATTTACAAAATTTTAAATATTCTGTGCGGACGGGCAGAACCTCCCGCTGCACCGTGGATGATTTAAGAAAGAGAACCACTGTAGCTTGTGTGTCCTATTTATACCCATGTCTTGGTCAACATCTGCAGTGGTACGAAATCGACATGTCAGAAACTGTCTCTGAGTTCAGTTCCCCCACTCTTTGTCAATTTCGCTATTTCTTATATTTCTGCGAATTGCAGAGTCCTGTAAGTATACTCTTATACTTATCTTATAACTATTTTTTCAACACATGTTCACTGTAATTTTGGACATCGCAACTTAACCCTTTCGAATTGTACCCAGTTATTTCACTATTACACTCGTACGGTGTGGCACTTTCACATGGTTTTCGTACACAGTATTTAGTAAATTTTCTTACATTTTATTGTGTTTTTGGATTTTACTTCTTAATTATATTTTATGAATAATTACGGAAAAACCGTAACTATGCAATTATTCATCTTGAGGTGTTAAACTCGCCTGCATAGACCTGCGTTCACACACACTAGCAAAATACTGGTGTTCACACTTTCAGTTACATTTGTGTGTGTGTGCACGTCGATTCAGGTAGAAACACCTGTTCATATTTTTGTCTGAGCCAAGCTTGCAATCAGTGACATGCTTATTTCTAATACATTATTAATTATTTACAGTTTATTGGGTATATTTAAATTTTTGTATTCAATGCTCAGTACATCACTTATTTGTACTGTCGCATTATCCCTCTGCTTGGTAAGAAAGAAAATTTTAAAAATTTATTAAAAACATTTGTTTTTAAATTTTATTATTACACTTGTAAAAAATGTAACAAATAATAAAGAATAATATTCGTCATTTCACCCCTAATTGGAGTGTATAAAAATGTCTTACCTCCCCTCTTTATACGCTCACTGCTCGTGACCTTGTATTAGTGTGGCTTCAACAAACAGCTGATCTGACTGGTTTCATTGACCTCGTTGTTTTCATGTATAAAACTTCCTAAATGACGTTGCGTGGAATTTACCAATTTCTTTCTTCTTTATCTCATCATATACGATGAAAGTTTGTTGTCCTACTCGCTGTCTTAACGTATACGATCCATTATAAAGCCTGAAGAATGTCTTCGCCGTATTATCACTCCGTTTTCCCACAGGATTAGCTTTGAGTAGTACACTTTCTCCCACGTTGAATTGTTGTAGCTTGTGAGTTAGATTAAATCTTTCTACTCTCTTGTTACCTCTTTCTCTTATCCGTTGCTTTGCGTATTCAATTTTCACGCTTATTGTTACAAGTACATTCTGGATATTACGTTTGTTTATATACTTATTCCAAAATCTGTTTTGGCTTCTTATCTTTTTCTAATTCCATTGGAGTATATCCTGTTGCTTCACTATAATTTTCGTTGATGGCTTTTTTAAGAAATGATAAATATTCTGCCCATTTATTGTGTTGATCCTGGCAGTATATTCGTAAATATTTACCTAATTCTTTGTTAACTCTCTCAGCAAGGTTTCCTTGAGGATGTCTTATGGATGTGAGTACTGGTTGTATTCCATTTTCCCTTAACGTCCTCTCCCATTTTTCACTCTGGAATTTCACACCTTGATCACTGAGTACCTTCTTCATTTTTCCATATGACGGAATATATTTCTGCAGTAGTATCTTTAGAACAACTTTGGTTGTGGGTCGCATAATTGGGTACAGTCGGACTGCCTTGGAAAACACATCGATACATACCAATATGTGCTTCACACCTCGACTTGATCGTGGTAGTGGTCCCAGAAAATCCACTGCAATTAGCTCTCCCTTGTTCCCCTTTTGGATGCTCTGTATTTCTACGTATGTGTGTAAATTCGGTCCTTAATTTTACATTATCTTACTCATACATTCTTACCTTCGCTTCTATTCTTCCTTAACGTTTTTCTTAACATGACATTACTTTACCTATTACATTACTTATACAATACATAACATTCATTACCTTTTTGTTATATTTCTTTAACATTACCTTCCTGATCGCTACTACTTTCTTGAAATACACTTCCGTAACAGAATACTCTTTTAGCTTTGTAGTGTGTCGCATGATCGGTTACAGAGGAACTGTCTTGGAAAACTACGATTTTTTTTTCTCGAAGTCTTTAATCCTAAGTAGTCTCTGCCCTTTTGACTGTTCACTCTTGCTTTCTTCTGTGTCCTTGTATCTCCATTAAGTTTTCGGTTGATCAGTCGTTCTAACAATTATGGCAATTATTTTCCATTCCTAACCCTTTCTTCATATTAATAACAACAATAACATCTTTTACCATTACTTTCTTAAATATTTCTCTACACTTCATTCCTTACCATTAATACATTTCTTAATTAACCCTTTAAAATAATATTCCTTATTTCTTTTCACTACTATTTCTTTTTATTTTTTTTATTTGCAATCATATCCTTAATAAATAACATTTCTTAATTATACTCTCTTATAATATTATTAATAATTAACAGTAATATTATTTTTCTCATTTAAAAATAATTATTTATTTTCGGGTATTGAGTTCAGTTTGGTGTGTCGTTAGAACTGACACCCCTCTTATTATAACAATTGGTTGTTGTACACAGGAAATTCATTGTGCTCACCATCGCGACAACTTTCCATTGTATTACTGCGACGTTAGTGTGCGTACTTACCGTGTGAACGTTTGTTTTGATCATATAAGTCACCTGTTCGTCGCTGCGTTGAATTGTTGCTGCCTTTATCGTGCGATCTATTTGTTTATAGGTTGAAAACTTTATCCTCCCTCTCTTTCTCTCGTAACGGTCGCATTCCATAATTCTCTCATTCTCTCCGCGTAGCTGCTTTTGACGAACGCATTTTTTACTAGTTCGTATGCGTTTACTCTCGTGCATCGCCTATAATAATCTTTGTAGATTTTATACCTACAGTTATATTTACCACAATGTTCTGTAGTGTTTCGTCTATATAATTTATTACGTTTCCTGTTAGGCCTACAGTGATATTTATCTCCGTAAGTGTGGTGTATTAAGTGTTTCATATGTCCTCTTGTGTGACTTACTATTGTGTGTGTGTTTCACACTTGGAATATAGCTATTAATAAGGTACGTTTTATTAACCTTAATTTGCTTCTCTTCTTCAATGTTAATTACTTTTTTATATTTATCGTTAGTAATTACACACGTATTTTCAATTAGTATGAATTCTTCGCATATTATCTCCCTTCGTTTATTAATTATTTCACAGACATTTTCTGCGATCGTGTCAATACGTAAATTTGTATTAACAATTTTTTTTGTTGACAGTGCATTACTGTCGATTATATTTTGTTTTATTTCATGATTATCAATTTTTAACTCTTCTAGCCTTTCTGAAATTTTTATGGTGTCTTGTCTAAAATTTTCAGTTTGTTCTTCTAATTGTTTCTTATTAGATTCTTTTAATTCGTCTATTCTAGCATTTAAAATTTCTGTCTGTTTATTTAAATTTTCTGTCTGTTTTGTGCTTAATTCATCGACCCAGGCACGGATTATCGTCTAGAATGCTTCTATGTCTAAATTTCCTGGAGTCGTCATGTTGAAATATTATTAAAATATTTATTTAGTAGTAATTCTTTAACAATTATTATTGATAATCGTTCCCTACTTATTTATTTATTTCCTTATTTTTATTAATAGTTATTATTACTACTCATTACAGTTACACCTGTTACATAGACAAACAATATTATTCGTGGGCGCCAGCTGTGTGATTACACAACAATTAACAATATATTCAGTTACTATTTAATATAAATAATTATTACATATTATACATTTTTCATTTAACACACTCTTTATATTTAGAGCAAACATTTAGCTACATAAAAAATTTTAATAGTTAAATGATGGGGATCGGGCCATACGTTCATGGGTACAATTTATGTAACAAATTTTTGTAAATAAATTTAGGCAATTCGTGCCCCACGTCCAGGGCGACATATTATGTAACGATACAACTGCATAAGTAAATATAATATAAATTTGTGATGCCCCACGTTGGAAGCGATATTTCTTATGCAACGATACGATATACATAAAACTAGGCGTGTCTGGCCTCACGTTCAAGAGCGACAAATTATGTAACAATATAACATTTAATTTGGGTTTCAGGTGTATCTGTAATAAGAACTCTATGTAACTTGTAACGGTATTTCAAATTTATTTGATATTATTAAAATTTGTGCACATGGCACTTACTTCGACTTAAAACATTCGTTATTATTTCGTTATTATGCCGTAAGGCTTATGCTATATACATCCTTACTGACTAAAAATTCTATTCTACTAATTATTGTGTTAACGAAAAATCTCACTTCCAGACTACTCAGTCAATTAGTGTGTTTCAAAATATCAATATTTAAATATTTTCTTATATATTGCAATGTAACTCAAAAATATCAATAGTTACTGAATTTATCTTTTGTTTCTCAGTACTGATTTATATCAAACGCTAATTTTTAATTAAATGCTTTGTATTCTTTTCATTTCAATACTAAATTGAGCTTTTGTTTACGTTAATCTTATTTCAATAACAGCTATGATTTTAATTCTAATTTTACAATAAACATTGACTCTTACTTTTAAATAGAACAAGAATGTTCTTAATTGTCTTTACGTTAATTGTTCGATTAAGAGATAAATAAGTTGTTTATCACCTTATCGTCGTCAATCATACTCAATCATTGAATCCCTCTGTAATCGTCCTCGTCTCGAACTTCAGCATCACTCTGTCTTCTCCTCTTGTCCAGCGTCGCCTCTCTCTTTTCCTCTTGTCCAGCGTCGACTTCTTCTCTGTCCAGCGTCGACTCTCTCTCTGTCCAGCGTCGCCTGTCTTTGCTCCTCGTGTCCAGCGTCGTATCGCTCTCTGGAACTTCTCCTGGTGCTGTTTCGGACGTCAGTTGATCTTTTTATGTGGATCTTCTTATGTAATTGTTGTTACTACTTTAAAATTGTTTGTTTTACAATCCAGTAACATAACTGTGTGTAACTGGAAGGATGAAACTATTTACAAAATTTTAAATATTCTGTGCGGACGGGCAGAACCTCCCGCTGCACCGTGGATGATTTAAGAAAGAGAACCACTGTAGCTTGTGTGTCCTATTTATACCCATGTCTTGGTCAACATCTGCAGTGGTACGAAATCGACATGTCAGAAACTGTCTCTGAGTTCAGTTCCCCCACTCTTTGTCAATTTCGCTATTTCTTATATTTCTGCGAATTGCAGAGTCCTGTAAGTATACTCTTATACTTATCTTATAACTATTTTTTCAACACATGTTCACTGTAATTTTGGACATCGCAACTTAACCCTTTCGATTTGTACACAGTTATTTCACTATTACACTCGTACGGTGTGGCACTTTCACATGGTTTTCGTACACAGTATTTAGTAAATTTTCTTACATTTTATTGTGTTTTTGGATTTTACTTCTTAATTATATTTTATGAATAATTACGGAAAAACCGTAACTATGCAATTATTCATCTTGAGGTGTTAAACTCGCCTGCATAGACCTGCGTTCACACACACTAGCAAAATACTGGTGTTCACACTTTCAGTTACATTTGTGTGTGTGTGCACGTCGATTCAGGTAGAAACACCTGTTCATATTTTTGTCTGAGCCAAGCTTGCAATCAGTGACATGCTTATTTCTAATACATTATTAATTATTTACAGTTTATTGGGTATATTTAAATTTTTGTATTCAATGCTCAGTACATCACTTATTTGTACTGTCGCATTATCCCTCTGCTTGGTAAGAAAGAAAATTTTAAAAATTTATTAAAAACATTTGTTTTTAAATTTTATTATTACACTTGTAAAAAATGTAACAAATAATAAAGAATAATATTCGTCATTTCACCCCTAATTGGAGTGTATAAAAATGTCTTACCTCCCCTCTTTATACGCTCACTGCTCGTGACCTTGTATTAGTGTGGCTTCAACAAACAGCTGATCTGACTGGTTTCATTGACCTCGTTGTTTTCATGTATAAAACTTCCTAAATGACGTTGCGTGGAATTTACCAATTTCTTTCTTCTTTATCTCATCATATACGATGAAAGTTTGTTGTCCTACTCGCTGTCTTAACGTATACGATCCATTATAAAGCCTGAAGAATGTCTTCGCCGTATTATCACTCCGTTTTCCCACAGGATTAGCTTTGAGTAGTACACTTTCTCCCACGTTGAATTGTTGTAGCTTGTGAGTTAGATTAAATCTTTCTACTCTCTTGTTACCTCTTTCTCTTATCCGTTGCTTTGCGTATTCAATTTTCACGCTTATTGTTACAAGTACATTCTGGATATTACGTTTGTTTATATACTTATTCCAAAATCTGTTTTGGCTTCTTATCTTTTTCTAATTCCATTGGAGTATATCCTGTTGCTTCACTATAATTTTCGTTGATGGCTTTTTTAAGAAATGATAAATATTCTGCCCATTTATTGTGTTGATCCTGGCAGTATATTCGTAAATATTTACCTAATTCTTTGTTAACTCTCTCAGCAAGGTTTCCTTGAGGATGTCTTATGGATGTGAGTACTGGTTGTATTCCATTTTCCCTTAACGTCCTCTCCCATTTTTCACTCTGGAATTTCACACCTTGATCACTGAGTACCTTCTTCATTTTTCCATATGACGGAATATATTTCTGCAGTAGTATCTTTAGAACAACTTTGGTTGTGGGTCGCATAATTGGGTACAGTCGGACTGCCTTGGAAAACACATCGATACATACCAATATGTGCTTCACACCTCGACTTGATCGTGGTAGTGGTCCCAGAAAATCCACTGCAATTAGCTCTCCCTTGTTCCCCTTTTGGATGCTCTGTATTTCTACGTATGTGTGTAAATTCGGTCCTTAATTTTACATTATCTTACTCATACATTCTTACCTTCGCTTCTATTCTTCCTTAACGTTTTTCTTAACATGACATTACTTTACCTATTACATTACTTATACAATACATAACATTCATTACCTTTTTGTTATATTTCTTTAACATTACCTTCCTGATCGCTACTACTTTCTTGAAATACACTTCCGTAACAGAATACTCTTTTAGCTTTGTAGTGTGTCGCATGATCGGTTACAGAGGAACTGTCTTGGAAAACTACGATTTTTTTTTCTCGAAGTCTTTAATCCTAAGTAGTCTCTGCCCTTTTGACTGTTCACTCTTGCTTTCTTCTGTGTCCTTGTATCTCCATTAAGTTTTCGGTTGATCAGTCGTTCTAACAATTATGGCAATTATTTTCCATTCCTAACCCTTTCTTCATATTAATAACAACAATAACATCTTTTACCATTACTTTCTTAAATATTTCTCTACACTTCATTCCTTACCATTAATACATTTCTTAATTAACCCTTTAAAATAATATTCCTTATTTCTTTTCACTACTATTTCTTTTTATTTTTTTTATTTGCAATCATATCCTTAATAAATAACATTTCTTAATTATACTCTCTTATAATATTATTAATAATTAACAGTAATATTATTTTTCTCATTTAAAAATAATTATTTATTTTCGGGTATTGAGTTCAGTTTGGTGTGTCGTTAGAACTGACACCCCTCTTATTATAACAATTGGTTGTTGTACACAGGAAATTCATTGTGCTCACCATCGCGACAACTTTCCATTGTATTACTGCGACGTTAGTGTGCGTACTTACCGTGTGAACGTTTGTTTTGATCATATAAGTCACCTGTTCGTCGCTGCGTTGAATTGTTGCTGCCTTTATCGTGCGATCTATTTGTTTATAGGTTGAAAACTTTATCCTCCCTCTCTTTCTCTCGTAACGGTCGCATTCCATAATTCTCTCATTCTCTCCGCGTAGCTGCTTTTGACGAACGCATTTTTTACTAGTTCGTATGCGTTTACTCTCGTGCATCGCCTATAATAATCTTTGTAGATTTTATACCTACAGTTATATTTACCACAATGTTCTGTAGTGTTTCGTCTATATAATTTATTACGTTTCCTGTTAGGCCTACAGTGATATTTATCTCCGTAAGTGTGGTGTATTAAGTGTTTCATATGTCCTCTTGTGTGACTTACTATTGTGTGTGTGTTTCACACTTGGAATATAGCTATTAATAAGGTACGTTTTATTAACCTTAATTTGCTTCTCTTCTTCAATGTTAATTACTTTTTTATATTTATCGTTAGTAATTACACACGTATTTTCAATTAGTATGAATTCTTCGCATATTATCTCCCTTCGTTTATTAATTATTTCACAGACATTTTCTGCGATCGTGTCAATACGTAAATTTGTATTAACAATTTTTTTTGTTGACAGTGCATTACTGTCGATTATATTTTGTTTTATTTCATGATTATCAATTTTTAACTCTTCTAGCCTTTCTGAAATTTTTATGGTGTCTTGTCTAAAATTTTCAGTTTGTTCTTCTAATTGTTTCTTATTAGATTCTTTTAATTCGTCTATTCTAGCATTTAAAATTTCTGTCTGTTTATTTAAATTTTCTGTCTGTTTTGTGCTTAATTCATCGACCCAGGCACGGATTATCGTCTAGAATGCTTCTATGTCTAAATTTCCTGGAGTCGTCATGTTGAAATATTATTAAAATATTTATTTAGTAGTAATTCTTTAACAATTATTATTGATAATCGTTCCCTACTTATTTATTTATTTCCTTATTTTTATTAATAGTTATTATTACTACTCATTACAGTTACACCTGTTACATAGACAAACAATATTATTCGTGGGCGCCAGCTGTGTGATTACACAACAATTAACAATATATTCAGTTACTATTTAATATAAATAATTATTACATATTATACATTTTTCATTTAACACACTCTTTATATTTAGAGCAAACATTTAGCTACATAAAAAATTTTAATAGTTAAATGATGGGGATCGGGCCATACGTTCATGGGTACAATTTATGTAACAAATTTTTGTAAATAAATTTAGGCAATTCGTGCCCCACGTCCAGGGCGACATATTATGTAACGATACAACTGCATAAGTAAATATAATATAAATTTGTGATGCCCCACGTTGGAAGCGATATTTCTTATGCAACGATACGATATACATAAAACTAGGCGTGTCTGGCCTCACGTTCAAGAGCGACAAATTATGTAACAATATAACATTTAATTTGGGTTTCAGGTGTATCTGTAATAAGAACTCTATGTAACTTGTAACGGTATTTCAAATTTATTTGATATTATTAAAATTTGTGCACATGGCACTTACTTCGACTTAAAACATTCGTTATTATTTCGTTATTATGCCGTAAGGCTTATGCTATATACATCCTTACTGACTAAAAATTCTATTCTACTAATTATTGTGTTAACGAAAAATCTCACTTCCAGACTACTCAGTCAATTAGTGTGTTTCAAAATATCAATATTTAAATATTTTCTTATATATTGCAATGTAACTCAAAAATATCAATAGTTACTGAATTTATCTTTTGTTTCTCAGTACTGATTTATATCAAACGCTAATTTTTAATTAAATGCTTTGTATTCTTTTCATTTCAATACTAAATTGAGCTTTTGTTTACGTTAATCTTATTTCAATAACAGCTATGATTTTAATTCTAATTTTACAATAAACATTGACTCTTACTTTTAAATAGAACAAGAATGTTCTTAATTGTCTTTACGTTAATTGTTCGATTAAGAGATAAATAAGTTGTTTATCACCTTATCGTCGTCAATCATACTCAATCATTGAATCCCTCTGTAATCGTCCTCGTCTCGAACTTCAGCATCACTCTGTCTTCTCCTCTTGTCCAGCGTCGCCTCTCTCTTTTCCTCTTGTCCAGCGTCGACTTCTTCTCTGTCCAGCGTCGACTCTCTCTCTGTCCAGCGTCGCCTGTCTTTGCTCCTCGTGTCCAGCGTCGTATCGCTCTCTGGAACTTCTCCTGGTGCTGTTTCGGACGTCAGTTGATCTTTTTATGTGGATCTTCTTATGTAATTTTTGTTACTACTTTAAAATTGTTTGTTTTACAATCCAGTAACATAACTGTGTGTAACTGGAAGGATGAAACTATTTACAAAATTTTAAATATTCTGTGCGGACGGGCAGAACCTCCCGCTGCACCGTGGATGATTTAAGAAAGAGAACCACTGTAGCTTGTGTGTCCTATTTATACCCATGTCTTGGTCAACATCTGCAGTGGTACGAAATCGACATGTCAGAAACTGTCTCTGAGTTCAGTTCCCCCACTCTTTGTCAATTTCGCTATTTCTTATATTTCTGCGAATTGCAGAGTCCTGTAAGTATACTCTTATACTTATCTTATAACTATTTTTTCAACACATGTTCACTGTAATTTTGGACATCGCAACTTAACCCTTTCGATTTGTACACAGTTATTTCACTATTACACTCGTACGGTGTGGCACTTTCACATGGTTTTCGTACACAGTATTTAGTAAATTTTCTTACATTTTATTGTGTTTTTGGATTTTACTTCTTAATTATATTTTATGAATAATTACGGAAAAACCGTAACTATGCAATTATTCATCTTGAGGTGTTAAACTCGCCTGCATAGACCTGCGTTCACACACACTAGCAAAATACTGGTGTTCACACTTTCAGTTACATTTGTGTGTGTGTGCACGTCGATTCAGGTCGAAACACCTGTTCATATTTTTGTCTGAGCCAAGCTTGCAATCAGTGACATGCTTATTTCTAATACATTATTAATTATTTACAGTTTATTGGGTATATTTAAATTTTTATATTCAATGCTCAGTACATCACTTATTTGTACTGTCGCATTATCCCTCTGCTTGGTAAGAAAGAAAATTTTAAAAATTTATTTAAAAACATTTGTTTTTAAATTTTATTATTACACTTGTAAAAAATGTAACAAATAATAAAGAATAATATTCGTCATTTCACCCCTAATTGGAGTGTATAAAAATGTCTTACCTCCCCTCTTTATACGCTCACTGCTCGTGACCTTGTATTAGTGTGGCTTCAACAAACAGCTGATCTGACTGGTTTCATTGACCTCGTTGTTTTCATGTATAAAACTTCCTAAATGACGTTGCGTGGAATTTACCAATTTCTTTCTTCTTTATCTCATCATATACGATGAAAGTTTGTTGTCCTACTCGCTGTCTTAACGTATACGATCCATTATAAAGCCTGAAGAAGGTCTTCGCCGTATTATCATTCCGTTTTCCCACAGGATTAGCTTTGAGTAGTACACTTTCTCCCACGTTGAATTGTTGTAGCTTGTGAGTTAGATTAAATCTTTCTACTCTCTTGTTACCTCTTTCTCTTATCCGTTGCTTTGCGTATTCAATTTTCACGCTTATTGTTACAAGTACATTCTGGATATTAGGTTTGTTTATATACTTATTCCAAAATCTGTTTTGGCTTCTTATCATTTTCTAATTCCATTGGAGTGTATCCTGTTGCTTCACTATAATTTTCGTTGATGGCTTTTTTAAGAAATAATAAGTATTCTGCCCATTTATTGTGTTGATCCTGGCAGTATATTCGTAAATATTTACCTAATTCTTTGTTAACTCTCTCAGCAAGGTTTCCTTGAGGATGTCTTATGGATGTGAGTACTGGTTGTATTCCATTTTCCCTTAACGTCCTCTCCCATTTTTCACTCTGGAATTGCACACCTTGATCACTGAGTACCTTCTTCATTTTTCCATATGACGGAATATATTTCTGCAGTAGTATCTTTAGAACAACTTTGGTTGTGGGTCGCATAATTGGGTACAGTCGGACTGCCTTGGAAAACACATCGATACATACCAATATGTGCTTCACACCTCGACTTGATCGTGGTAGTGGTCCCAGAAAATCCACTGCAATTAGCTCTCCCTTGTTCCCCTTTTGGATGCTCTGTATTTCTACGTATGTGTGTAAATTCGGTCCTTAATTTTGCATTATCTTACTCATACATTCTTACCTTCGCTTCTAATCTTCCTTAACTTTTTTCTTAACATGACATTACTTTACCTATTACATTACTTATACAATACATAACATTCATTACCTTTTATTATATTTCTTTAACATTACCTTCCTGATCGCTACTACTTTCTTGAAATACACTTCCGTAACAGAATACTCTTTTAGCTTTGTAGTGTGTCGCATGATCGGTTACAGAGGAACTGTCTTGGAAAACTACGATATTTTTCTCGAAGTCTTTAATCCTAAGTAGTCTCTGCCCTTTTGACTGTTCACTCTTGCTTTCTTCTGTGTCCTTGTATCTCCATTAAGTTTTCGGTTGATCAGTCGTTCTAACAATTATGGCAATTATTTTCCATTCCTAACCCTTTCTTCATATTAATAACAACAATAACATCTTTTACCATTACTTTCTTAAATATTTCTCTACACTTCATTCCTTACCATTAACACATTTCTTAATTAACCCTTTAAAATAATATTCCTTATTTCTTTTCACTACTATTTCTTTTTATTTTTTTTTATTTGCAATCATATCCTTAATAAATAACATTTCTTAATTATACTCTCTTATAATATTATTAATAATTAACAGTAATATTATTTTTCTCATTTAAAAATAATTATTTATTTTCGGGTATTGAGTTCAGTTTGGTGTGTCGTTAGAACTGACACCCCTCTTATTATAACAATTGGTTGTTGTACACAGGAAATTCATTGTGCTCACCATCGCGACAACTTTCCATTGTATTATTGCGACGTTAGTGTGCGTACTTACCGTGTGAACGTTTGTTTTGATCATATAAGTCACCTGTTCGTCGCTGCGTTGAATTGTTGCTGCCTTTATCGTGCGATCCATTTGTTTATAGGTTGAAAACTTTATCCTCCCTCTCTTTCTCTCGTAACGGTCGCATTCCATAATTCTCTCATTCTCTCCGCGTAGCTTCTTTTGACGAACGCATTTTTTACTAGTTCGTATGCGTTTTACTCTCGTGCATCGCCTATAATAATCTTTGTAGATTTTATACCTACAGTTATATTTACCACAATGTTCTGTAGTGTTTCGTCTATATAATTTATTACGTTTCCTGTTAGGCCTATAGTGATATTTATCTCCGTAAGTGTGGTGTCTTAAGTGTTTCATATGTCATCTTGTGTGACTTACTATTGTGTGTGTGTTTCACACTTGGAATATAGCTATTAATAAGGTACGTTTTATTAACCTTAATTTGCTTCTCTTCTTTAATGTTAATTACTTTTTTATATTTATCGTTAGTAATTACACACGTATTTTTAATTAGTATGAATTCTTCGCATATTATCTCCGTTTGTTTATTAACTATTTCACAGACATTTTCTGCGATCGTGTCAATACGTAAATTTGTATTAACAATTTTTTTTGTTGACAGTGCATTACTGTCGATTATACTTTGTTTTACTTCATGATTATCAATTTTTAACTCTTCTAGTCTTTCTGAAATTTTTATGGTGTCTTGTCTAAAATTTTCAGTTTGTTCTTCTAATTGTTTCTTATTAGATTCTTTTAATTCGTCTATTCTAGCATTTAAAATTTTGTCTGTTTATTTAAATTTTCTGTCTGTTTTGTGCTTAATTCATCGACCCAAGCACGGATTATCGTCTGGAATGCTTCTATGTCTAAATTTCCTGGAGTCGTCATGTTGAAATATTATTAAAATATTTATTTAGTAGTAATTCTTTAACAATTATTATTGATAACCGTTCCCTACTTATTTATTTATTTCCTTATTTTTATTAATAGTTATTATTACTACTCATTACAGTTACACCTGTTACATAGACAAACAATATTATTCGTGGGCGCCAGCTGTGTGATTACACAACAATTAACAATACATTCAGTTACTTTTTAATATAAATAATTATTGCATATTATACATTTTCCATTTAACACACTCTTTATATTTAGAGCAAACATTTAGCTACATAAAAAATTTTAATAGTTAAATGATGGGGATCGGGCCATACTTTCATGGGTACAATTTATGTAACAAATTTTTGTAAATAAATTTAGGCAATTCGTGCCCCACGTCCAGGGCGACATATTATGTAACGATACAACTGCATAAGTAAATATAATATAAATTTGTGATGCCCCACGTTGGAAGCGATATTTCTTATGCAACGATACGATATACATAAAACTAGGCGTGTCTGGCCTCACGTTCAAGAGCGACAAATTATGTAACAATATAACATTTAATTTGGGTTTCAGGTGTATCTGTAATAAGAACTCTATGTAACTTGTAACGGTATTTCAAATTTATTTGATATTATTAAAATTTGTGCACATGGCACTTACTTCGACTTAAAACATTCGTTATTATTTCGTTATTATGCCGTAAGGCTTATGCTATATACATCCTTACTGACTAAAAATTCTATTCTACTAATTATTGTGTTAACGAAAAATCTCACTTCCAGACTACTCAGTCAATTAGTGTGTTTCAAAATATCAATATTTAAATATTTTCTTATATATTGCAATGTAACTCAAAAATATCAATAGTTACTGAATTTATCTTTTGTTTCTCAGTACTGATTTATATCAAACGCTAATTTTTAATTAAATGCTTTGTATTCTTTTCATTACAATACTAAATTGAGCTCTTGTTTACGTTAATCTTATTTCAATAACAGCTATGATTTTAATTCTAATTTTACAATAAACATTGACTCTTACTTTTAAATAGAACAAGAATGTTCTTAATTGTCTTTACGTTAATTGTTCGATTAAGAGATAAATAAGTTGTTTATCACCTTATCGTCGTCAATCATACTCAATCATTGAATCCCTCTGTAATCGTCCTCGTCTCGAACTTCAGCATCACTCTGTCTTCTCCTCTTGTCCAGCGTCGCCTCTCTCTTTTCCTCTTGTCCAGCGTCGACTTCTTCTCTGTCCAGCGTCGACTCTCTCTCTGTCCAGCGTCGCCTGTCTTTGCACCTCGTGTCCAGCGTCGTATCGCTCTCTGGAACTTCTCCTGGTGCTGTTTCGGACGTCAGTTGATCTTTTTATGTGGATCTTCTTATGTAATTTTTGTTACTACTTTAAAATTGTTTGTTTTACAATCCAGTAACATAACTGTGTGTAACTGGAAGGATGAAACTATTTACAAAATTTTAAATATTCTGTGCGGACGGGCAGAACCTCCCGCTGCACCGTGGATGATTTAAGAAAGAGAACCACTGTAGCTTGTGTGTCCTATTTATACCCATGTCTTGGTCAACATCTGCAGTGGTACGAAATCGACATGTCAGAAACTGTCTCTGAGTTCAGTTCCCCCACTCTTTGTCAATTTCGCTATTTCTTATATTTCTGCGAATTGCAGAGTCCTGTAAGTATACTCTTATACTTATCTTATAACTATTTTTTCAACACATGTTCACTGTAATTTTGGACATCGCAACTTAACCCTTTCGATTTGTACACAGTTATTTCACTATTACACTCGTACGGTGTGGCACTTTCACATGGTTTTCGTACACAGTATTTAGTAAATTTTCTTACATTTTATTGTGTTTTTGGATTTTACTTCTTAATTATATTTTATGAATAATTACGGAAAAACCGTAACTATGCAATTATTCATCTTGAGGTGTTAAACTCGCCTGCATAGACCTGCGTTCACACACACTAGCAAAATACTGGTGTTCACACTTTCAGTTACATTTGTGTGTGTGTGCACGTCGATTCAGGTAGAAACACCTGTTCATATTTTTGTCTGAGCCAAGCTTGCAATCAGTGACATGCTTATTTCTAATACATTATTAATTATTTACAGTTTATTGGGTATATTTAAATTTTTATATTCAATGCTCAGTACATCACTTATTTGTACTGTCGCATTATCCCTCTGCTTGGTAAGAAAGAAAATTTTAAAAATTTATTTAAAAACATTTGTTTTTAAATTTTATTATTACACTTGTAAAAAATGTAACAAATAATAAAGAATAATATTCGTCATTTCACCCCTAATTGGAGTGTATAAAAATGTCTTACCTCCCCTCTTTATACGCTCACTGCTCGTGACCTTGTATTAGTGTGGCTTCAACAAACAGCTGATCTGACTGGTTTCATTGACCTCGTTGTTTTCATGTATAAAACTTCCTAAATGACGTTGCGTGGAATTTACCAATTTCTTTCTTCTTTATCTCATCATATACGATGAAAGTTTGTTGTCCTACTCGCTGTCTTAACGTATACGATCCATTATAAAGCCTGAAGAATGTCTTCGCCGTATTATCACTCCGTTTTCCCACAGGATTAGCTTTGAGTAGTACACTTTCTCCCACGTTGAATTGTTGTAGCTTGTGAGTTAGATTAAATCTTTCTACTCTCTTGTTACCTCTTTCTCTTATCCGTTGCTTTGCGTATTCAATTTTCACGCTTATTGTTACAAGTACATTCTGGATATTAGGTTTGTTTATATACTTATTCCAAAATCTGTTTGGCTTCTTATCTTTTTCTAATTCCATTGGAGTATATCCTGTTGCTTCACTATAATTTTCGTTGATGGCTTTTTTAAGAAATAATAAGTATTCTGCCCATTTATTGTGTTGATCCTGGCAGTATATTCGTAAATATTTACCTAATTCTTTGTTAACTCTCTCAGCAAGGTTTCCTTGAGGATGTCTTATGGATGTGAGTACTGGTTGTATTCCATTTTCCCTTAACGTCCTCTCCCATTTTTCACTCTGGAATTGCACACCTTGATCACTGAGTACCTTCTTCATTTTTCCATATGACGGAATATATTTCTGCAGTAGTATCTTTAGAACAACTTTGGTTGTGGGTCGCATAATTGGGTACAGTCGGACTGCCTTGGAATACACATCGATACATACCAATATGTGCTTCACACCTCGACTGGATCGTGGTAGTGGTCCCAGAAAATCCACTGCAATTAGCTCTCCCTTGTTCCCCTTTTGGATGCTCTGTATTTCTACGTATGTGTGTAAATTCGGTCCTTAATTTTACATTATCTTACTCATACATTCTTACCTTCGCTTCTAATCTTCCTTAACTTTTTTCTTAACATGACATTACTTTACCTATTACATTACTTATACAATACATAACATTCATTACCTTTTATTATATTTCTTTAACATTACCTTCCTGATCGCTACTACTTTCTTGAAATACACTTCCGTAACAGAATACTCTTTTAGCTTTGTAGTGTGTCGCATGATCGGTTACAGAGGAACTGTCTTGGAAAACTACGATATTTTTCTCGAAGTCTTTAATCCTAAGTAGTCTCTGCCCTTTTGACTGTTCACTCTTGCTTTCTTCTGTGTCCTTGTATCTCCATTAAGTTTTCGGTTGATCAGTCGTTCTAACAATTATGGCAATTATTTTCCATTCCTAACCCTTTCTTCATATTAATAACAACAATAACATCTTTTACCATTACTTTCTTAAATATTTCTCTACACTTCATTCCTTACCATTAACACATTTCTTAATTAACCCTTTAAAATAATATTCCTTATTTCTTTTCACTACTATTTCTTTTTATTTTTTTTTATTTGCAATCATATCCTTAATAAATAACATTTCTTAATTATACTCTCTTATAATATTATTAATAATTAACAGTAATATTATTTTTCTCATTTAAAAATAATTATTTATTTTCGGGTATTGAGTTCAGTTTGGTGTGTAGTTAGAACTGACACCCCTCTTATTATAACAATTGGTTGTTGTACACAGGAAATTCATTGTGCTCACCATCGCGACAACTTTCCATTGTATTATTGCGACGTTAGTGTGCGTACTTACCGTGTGAACGTTTGTTTTGATCATATAAGTCACCTGTTCGTCGCTGCGTTGAATTGTTGCTGCCTTTATCGTGCGATCCATTTGTTTATAGGTTGAAAACTTTATCCTCCCTCTCTTTCTCTCGTAACGGTCGCATTCCATAATTCTCTCATTCTCTCCGCGTAGCTTCTTTTGACGAACGCATTTTTTACTAGTTCGTATGCGTTTTACTCTCGTGCATCGCCTATAATAATCTTTGTAGATTTTATACCTACAGTTATATTTACCACAATGTTCTGTAGTGTTTCGTCTATATAATTTATTACGTTTCCTGTTAGGCCTACAGTGATATTTATCTCCGTAAGTGTGGTGTCTTAAGTGTTTCATATGTCATCTTGTGTGACTTACTATTGTGTGTGTGTTTCACACTTGGAATATAGCTATTAATAAGGTACGTTTTATTAACCTTAATTTGCTTCTCTTCTTTAATGTTAATTACTTTTTTATATTTATCGTTAGTAATTACACATGTATTTTTAATTAGTATGAATCCTTCGCATATTATCTCCGTTTGTTTATTAACTATTTCACAGACATTTTCTGCGATCGTGTCAATACGTAAATTTGTATTAACAATTTTTTTTTTTGACAGTGCATTACTGTCGATTATACTTTGTTTTATTTCATGATTATCAATTTTTAACTCTTCTAGTCTTTCTGAAATTTTTATGGTGTCTTGTCTAAAATTTTCAGTTTGTTCTTCTAATTGTTTCTTATTAGATTCTTTTAATTCGTCTATTCTAGCATTTAAAATTTTGTCTGTTTATTTAAATTTTCTGTCTGTTTTGTGCTTAATTCATCGACCCAAGCACGGATTATGGTCTGGAATGCTTCTATGTCTAAATTTCCTGGAGTCGTCATGTTGAAATATTATTAAAATATTTATTTAGTAGTAATTCTTTAACAATTATTATTGATAACCGTTCCCTACTTATTTATTTATTTCCTTATTTTTATTAATAGTTATTATTACTACTCATTACAGTTACACCTGTTACATAGACAAACAATATTATTCGTGGGCGCCAGCTGTGTGATTACACAACAATTAACAATACATTCAGTTACTGTTTAATATAAATAATTATTACATATTATACATTTTTCATTTAACACACTCTTTATATTTAGAGCAAACATTTAGCTACATAAAAAATTTTAATAGTTAAATGATGGGGATCGGGCCATACTTTCATGGGTACAATTTATGTAACAAATTTTTGTAAATAAATTTAGGCAATTCGTGCCCCACGTCCAGGGCGACATATTATGTAACGATACAACTGCATAAGTAAATATAATATAAATTTGTGATGCCCCACGTTGGAAGCGATATTTCTTATGCAACGATACGATATACATAAAACTAGGCGTGTCTGGCCTCACGTTCAAGAGCGACAAATTATGTAACAATATAACATTTAATTTGGGTTTCAGGTGTATCTGTAATAAGAACTCTATGTAACTTGTAACGGTATTTCAAATTTATTTGATATTATTAAAATTTGTGCACATGGCACTTACTTCGACTTAAAACATTCGTTATTATTTCGTTATTATGCCGTAAGGCTTATGCTATATACATCCTTAGTGACTAAAAATTCTATTCTACTAATTATTGTGTTAACGAAAAATCTCACTTCCAGGCTACTCAGTCAATTAGTGTGTTTCAAAATATCAATATTTAAATATTTTCTTATATATTGCAATGTAACTCAAAAATATCAATAGTTACTGAATTTATCTTTTGTTTCTCAGTACTGATTTATATCAAACGCTAATTTTTAATTAAATGCTTTGTATTCTTTTCATTTCAATACTAAATTGAGCTCTTGTTTACGTTAATCTTATTTCAATAACAGCTATGATTTTAATTCTAATTTTACAATAAACATTGACTCTTACTTTTAAATAGAACAAGAATGTTCTTAATTGTCTTTACGTTAATTGTTCGATTAGGAGATAAATAAGTTGTTTATCACCTTATCGTCGTCAATCATACTCAATCATTGAATCCCTCTGTAATCGTCCTCGTCTCGAACTTCAGCATCACTCTGTCTTCTCCTCTTGTCCAGCGTCGCCTCTCTCTTTTCCTCTTGTCCAGCGTCGACTTCTTCTCTGTCCAGCGTCGACTCTCTCTCTGTCCAGCGTCGCCTGTCTTTGCTCCTCGTGTCCAGCGTCGTATCGCTCTCTGGAACTTCTCCTGGTGCTGTTTCGGACGTCAGTTGATCTTTTTATGTGGATCTTCTTATGTAATTGTTGTTACTACTTTAAAATTGTTTGTTTTACAATCCAGTAACATAACTGTGTGTAACTGGAAGGATGAAACTATTTACAAAATTTTAAATATTCTGTGCGGACGGGCAGAACCTCCCGCTGCACCGTGGATGATTTAAGAAAGAGAACCACTGTAGCTTGTGTGTCCTATTTATACCAATGTCTTGGTCAACATCTGCAGTGGTACGAAATCGACATGTCAGAAACTGTCTCTGAGTTCAGTTCCCCCACTCTTTGTCAATTTCGCTATTTCTTATATTTCTGCGAATTGCAGAGTCCTGTAAGTATACTCTTATACTTATCTTATAACTATTTTTTCAACACATGTTCACTGTAATTTTGGACATCGCAACTTAACCCTTTCGATTTGTACACAGTTATTTCACTATTACACTCGTACGGTGTGGCACTTTCACATGGTTTTCGTACACAGTATTTAGTAAATTTTCTTACATTTTATTGTGTTTTTGGATTTTACTTCTTAATTATATTTTATGAATAATTACGGAAAAACCGTAACTATGCAATTATTCATCTTGAGGTGTTAAACTCGCCTGCATAGACCTGCGTTCACACACACTAGCAAAATACTGGTGTTCACACTTTCAGTTACATTTGTGTGTGTGTGCACGTCGATTCAGGTCGAAACACCTGTTCATATTTTTGTCTGAGCCAAGCTTGCAATCAGTGACATGCTTATTTCTAATACATTATTAATTATTTACAGTTTATTGGGTATATTTAAATTTTTATATTCAATGCTCAGTACATCACTTATTTGTACTGTCGCATTATCCCTCTGCTTGGTAAGAAAGAAAATTTTAAAAATTTATTTAAAAACATTTGTTTTTAAATTTTATTATTACACTTGTAAAAAATGTAACAAATAATAAAGAATAATATTCGTCATTTCACCCCTAATTGGAGTGTATAAAAATGTCTTACCTCCCCTCTTTATACGCTCACTGCTCGTGACCTTGTATTAGTGTGGCTTCAACAAACAGCTGATCTGACTGGTTTCATTGACCTCGTTGTTTTCATGTATAAAACTTCCTAAATGACGTTGCGTGGAATTTACCAATTTCTTTCTTCTTTATCTCATCATATACGATGAAAGTTTGTTGTCCTACTCGCTGTCTTAACGTATACGATCCATTATAAAGCCTGAAGAATGTCTTCGCCGTATTATCACTCCGTTTTCCCACAGGATTAGCTTTGAGTAGTACACTTTCTCCCACGTTGAATTGTTGTAGCTTGTGAGTTAGATTAAATCTTTCTACTCTCTTGTTACCTCTTTCTCTTATCCGTTGCTTTGCGTATTCAATTTTCACGCTTATTGTTACAAGTACATTCTGGATATTAGGTTTGTTTATATACTTATTCCAAAATCTGTTTGGCTTCTTATCATTTTCTAATTCCATTGGAGTATATCCTGTTGCTTCACTATAATTTTCGTTGATGGCTTTTTTAAGAAATAATAAGTATTCTGCCCATTTATTGTGTTGATCCTGGCAGTATATTCGTAAATATTTACTTAATTCTTTGTTAACTCTCTCAGCAAGGTTTCCTTGAGGATGTCTTATGGATGTGAGTACTGGTTGTATTCCATTTTCCCTTAACGTCCTCTCCCATTTTTCACTCTGGAATTGCACACCTTGATCACTGAGTACCTTCTTCATTTTTCCATATGACGGAATATATTTCTGCAGTAGTATCTTTAGAACAACTTTGGTTGTGGGTCGCATAATTGGGTACAGTCGGACTGCCTTGGAATACACATCGATACATACCAATATGTGCTTCACACCTCGACTTGATCGTGGTAGTGGTCCCAGAAAATCCACTGCAATTAGCTCTCCCTTGTTCCCCTTTTGGATGCTCTGTATTTCTACGTATGTGTGTAAATTCGGTCCTTAATTTTACATTATCTTACTCATACATTCTTACCTTCGCTTCTAATCTTCCTTAACTTTTTTCTTAACATGACATTACTTTACCTATTACATTACTTATACAATACATAACATTCATTACCTTTTATTATATTTCTTTAACATTACCTTCCTGATCGCTACTACTTTCTTGAAATACACTTCCGTAACAGAATACTCTTTTAGCTTTGTAGTGTGTCGCATGATCGGTTACAGAGGAACTGTCTTGGAAAACTACGATATTTTTCTCGAAGTCTTTAATCCTAAGTAGTCTCTGCCCTTTTGACTGTTCACTCTTGCTTTCTTCTGTGTCCTTGTATCTCCATTAAGTTTTCGGTTGATCAGTCGTTCTAACAATTATGGCAATTATTTTCCATTCCTAACCCTTTCTTTATATTAATAACAACAATAACATCTTTTACCATTACTTTCTTAAATATTTCTCTACACTTCATTCCTTACCATTAACACATTTCTTAATTAACCCTTTAAAATAATATTCCTTATTTCTTTTCACTACTATTTCTTTTTATTTTTTTTTATTTGCAATCATATCCTTAATAAATAACATTTCTTAATTATACTCTCTTATAATATTATTAATAATTAACAGTAATATTATTTTTCTCATTTAAAAATAATTATTTATTTTCGGGTATTGAGTTCAGTTTGGTGTGTCGTTAGAACTGACACCCCTCTTATTATAACAATTGGTTGTTGTACACAGGAAATTCATTGTGCTCACCATCGCGACAACTTTCCATTGTATTATTGCGACGTTAGTGTGCGTACTTACCGTGTGAACGTTTGTTTTGATCATATAAGTCACCTGTTCGTCGCTGCGTTGAATTGTTGCTGCCTTTATCGTGCGATCCATTTGTTTATAGGTTGAAAACTTTATCCTCCCTCTCTTTCTCTCGTAACGGTCGCATTCCATAATTCTCTCATTCTCTCCGCGTAGCTTCTTTTGACGAACGCATTTTTTACTAGTTCGTATGCGTTTTACTCTCGTGCATCGCCTATAATAATCTTTGTAGATTTTATACCTACAGTTATATTTACCACAATGTTCTGTAGTGTTTCGTCTATATAATTTATTACGTTTCCTGTTAGGCCTACAGTGATATTTATCTCCGTAAGTGTGGTGTCTTAAGTGTTTCATATGTCATCTTGTGTGACTTACTATTGTGTGTGTGTTTCACACTTGGAATATAGCTATTAATAAGGTACGTTTTATTAACCTTAATTTGCTTCTCTTCTTTAATGTTAATTACTTTTTTATATTTATCGTTAGTAATTACACACGTATTTTTAATTAGTATGAATTCTTCGCATATTATCTCCGTTTGTTTATTAACTATTTCACAGACATTTTCTGCGATCGTGTCAATACGTAAATTTGTATTAACAATTTTTTTTGTTGACAGTGCATTACTGTCGATTATACTTTGTTTTATTTCATGATTATCAATTTTTAACTCTTCTAGTCTTTCTGAAATTTTTATGGTGTCTTGTCTAAAATTTTCAGTTTGTTCTTCTAATTGTTTCTTATTAGATTCTTTTAATTCGTCTATTCTAGCATTTAAAATTTTGTCTGTTTATTTAAATTGTCTGTCTGTTTTGTGCTTAATTCATCGACCCAAGCACGGATTATGGTCTGGAATGCTTCTATGTCTAAATTTCCTGGAGTCGTCATGTTGAAATATTATTAAAATATTTATTTAGTAGTAATTCTTTAACAATTATTATTGATAACCGTTCCCTACTTATTTATTTATTTCCTTATTTTTATTAATAGTTATTATTACTACTCATTACAGTTACACCTGTTACATAGACAAACAATATTATTCGTGGGCGCCAGCTGTGTGATTACACAACAATTAACAATACATTCAGTTACTGTTTAATATAAATAATTATTACATATTATACATTTTTCATTTAACACACTCTTTATATTTAGAGCAAACATTTAGCTACATAAAAAATTTTAATAGTTAAATGATGGGGATCGGGCCATACTTTCATGGGTACAATTTATGTTACAAATTTTTGTAAATAAATTTAGGCAATTCGTGCCCCACGTCCAGGGCGACATATTATGTAACGATACAACTGCATAAGTAAATATAATATAAATTTGTGATGCCCCACGTTGGAAGCGATATTTCTTATGCAACGATACGATATACATAAAACTAGGCGTGTCTGGCCTCACGTTCAAGAGCGACAAATTATGTAACAATATAACATTTAATTTGGGTTTCAGGTGTATCTGTAATAAGAACTCTATGTAACTTGTAACGGTATTTCAAATTTATTTGATATTATTAAAATTTGTGCACATGGCACTTACTTCGACTTAAAACATTCGTTATTATTTCGTTATTATGCCGTAAGGCTTATGCTATATACATCCTTACTGACTAAAAATTCTATTCTACTAATTATTGTGTTAACGAAAAATCTCACTTCCAGGCTACTCAGTCAATTAGTGTGTTTCAAAATATCAATATTTAAATATTTTCTTATATATTGCAATGTAACACAAAAATATCAATAGTTACTGAATTTATCTTTTGTTTCTCAGTACTGATTTACATCAAACGCTAATTTTTAATTAAATGCTTTGTATTCTTTTCATTTCAATACTAAATTGAGCTCTTGTTTACGTTAATCTTATTTCAATCACAGCTATGATTTTAATTCTAATTTTACAATAAACATTGACTCTTACTTTTAAATAGAACAAGAATGTTCTTAATTGTCTTTACGTTAATTGTTCGATTAGGAGATAAATAAGTTGTTTATCACCTTATCGTCGTCAATCATACTCAATCATTGAATCCCTCTGTAATCGTCCTCGTCTCGAACTTCAGCATCACTCTGTCTTCTCCTCTTGTCCAGCGTCGCCTCTCCCTTTTCCTCTTGTCCAGCGTCGACTTCTTCTCTGTCCAGCGTCGACTCTCTCTCTGTCCAGCGTCGCCTGTCTTTGCTCCTCGTGTCCAGCGTCGTATCGCTCTCTGGAACTTCTCCTGGTGCTGTTTCGGACGTCAGTTGATCTTTTTATGTGGATCTTCTTATGTAATTTTTGTTACTACTTTAAAATTGTTTGTTTTACAATCCAGTAACATAACTGTGTGTAACTGGAAGGATGAAACTATTTACAAAATTTTAAATATTCTGTGCGGACGGGCAGAACCTCCCGCTGCACCGTGGATGATTTAAGAAAGAGAACCACTGTAGCTTGTGTGTCCTATTTATACCCATGTCTTGGTCAACATCTGCAGTGGTACGAAATCGACATGTCAGAAACTGTCTCTGAGTTCAGTTCCCCCACTCTTTGTCAATTTCGCTATTTCTTATATTTCTGCGAATTGCAGAGTCCTGTAAGTATACTCTTATACTTATCTTATAACTATTTTTTCAACACATGTTCACTGTAATTTTGGACATCGCAACTTAACCCTTTCGATTTGTACACAGTTATTTCACTATTACACTCGTACGGTGTGGCACTTTCACATGGTTTTCGTACACAGTATTTAGTAAATTTTCTTACATTTTATTGTGTTTTTGGATTTTACTTCTTAATTATATTTTATGAATAATTACGGAAAACCGTAACTATGCAATTATTCATCTTGAGGTGTTAAACTCGCCTGCATAGACCTGCGTTCACACACACTAGCAAAATACTGGTGTTCACACTTTCAGTTACATTTGTGTGTGTGTGCACGTCGATTCAGGTAGAAACACCTGTTCATATTTTTGTCTGAGCCAAGCTTGCAATCACTGACATGCTTATTTCTAATACATTATTAATTATTTACAAGTTATTAGGTATATTTAAATTTTTATATTCAATGCTCAGTACATCACTTATTTGTACTGTCGCATTATCCCTCTGCTTGGTAAGAAAGAAAATTTTAAAAATTTATTTAAAAACATTTGTTTTTAAATTTTATTATTACACTTGTAAAAAATGTAACAAATAATAAAGAATAATATTCGTCATTTCACCCCTAATTGGAGTGTATAAAAATGTCTTACCTCCCCTCTTTATACGCTCACTGCTCGTGACCTTGTATTAGTGTGGCTTCAACAAACAGCTGATCTGACTGGTTTCATTGACCTCGTTGTTTTCATGTATAAAACTTCCTAAATGACGTTGCGTGGAATTTACCAATTTCTTTCTTCTTTATCTCATCATATACGATGAAAGTTTGTTGTCCTACTCGCTGTCTTAACGTATACGATCCATTATAAAGCCTGAAGAATGTCTTCGCCGTATTATCACTCCGTTTTCCCACAGGATTAGCTTTGAGTAGTACACTTTCTCCCACGTTGAATTGTTGTAGCTTGTGAGTTAGATTAAATCTTTCTACTCTCTTGTTACCTCTTTCTCTTATCCGTTGCTTTGCGTATTCAATTTTCACGCTTATTGTTACAAGTACATTCTGGATATTAGGTTTGTTTATATACTTATTCCAAAATCTGTTTGGCTTCTTATCTTTTTCTAATTCCATTGGAGTATATCCTGTTGCTTCACTATAATTTTCGTTGATGGCTTTTTTAAGAAATAATAAGTATTCTGCCCATTTATTGTGTTGATCCTGGCAGTATATTCGTAAATATTTACCTAATTCTTTGTTAACTCTCTCAGCAAGGTTTCCTTGAGGATGTCTTATGGATGTGAGTACTGGTTGTATTCCATTTTCCCTTAACGTCCTCTCCCATTTTTCACTCTGGAATTGCACACCTTGATCACTGAGTACCTTCTTCATTTTTCCATATGACGGAATATATTTCTGCAGTAGTATCTTTAGAACAACTTTGGTTGTGGGTCGCATAATTGGGTACAGTCGGACTGCCTTGGAATACACATCGATACATACCAATATGTGCTTCACACCTCGACTTGATCGTGGTAGTGGTCCCAGAAAATCCACTGCAATTAGCTCTCCCTTGTTCCCCTTTTGGATGCTCTGTATTTCTACGTATGTGTGTAAATTCGGTCCTTAATTTTACATTATCTTACTCATACATTCTTACCTTCGCTTCTAATCTTCCTTAACTTTTTTCTTAACATGACATTACTTTACCTATTACATTACTTATACAATACATAACATTCATTACCTTTTATTATATTTCTTTAACATTACCTTCCTGATCGCTACTACTTTCTTGAAATACACTTCCGTAACAGAATACTCTTTTAGCTTTGTAGTGTGTCGCATGATCGGTTACAGAGGAACTGTCTTGGAAAACTACGATATTTTTCTCGAAGTCTTTAATCCTAAGTAGTCTCTGCCCTTTTGACTGTTCACTCTTGCTTTCTTCTGTGTCCTTGTATCTCCATTAAGTTTTCGGTTGATCAGTCGTTCTAACAATTATGGCAATTATTTTCCATTCCTAACCCTTTCTTTATATTAATAACAACAATAACATCTTTTACCATTACTTTCTTAAATATTTCTCTACACTTCATTCCTTACCATTAACACATTTCTTAATTAACCCTTTAAAATAATATTCCTTATTTCTTTTCACTACTATTTCTTTTTATTTTTTTTTATTTGCAATCATATCCTTAATAAATAACATTTCTTAATTATACTCTCTTATAATATTATTAATAATTAACAGTAATATTATTTTTCTCATTTAAAAATAATTATTTATTTTCGGGTATTGAGTTCAGTTTGGTGTGTCGTTAGAACTGACACCCCTCTTATTATAACAATTGGTTGTTGTACACAGGAAATTCATTGTGCTCACCATCGCGACAACTTTCCATTGTATTATTGCGACGTTAGTGTGCGTACTTACCGTGTGAACGTTTGTTTTGATCATATAAGTCACCTGTTCGTCGCTGCGTTGAATTGTTGCTGCCTTTATCGTGCGATCCATTTGTTTATAGGTTGAAAACTTTATCCTCCCTCTCTTTCTCTCGTAACGGTCGCATTCCATAATTCTCTCATTCTCTCCGCGTAGCTTCTTTTGACGAACGCATTTTTTACTAGTTCGTATGCGTTTTACTCTCGTGCATCGCCTATAATAATCTTTGTAGATTTTATACCTACAGTTATATTTACCACAATGTTCTGTAGTGTTTCGTCTATATAATTTATTACGTTTCCTGTTAGGCCTACAGTGATATTTATCTCCGTAAGTGTGGTGTCTTAAGTGTTTCATATGTCATCTTGTGTGACTTACTATTGTGTGTGTGTTTCACACTTGGAATATAGCTATTAATAAGGTACGTTTTATTAACCTTAATTTGCTTCTCTTCTTTAATGTTAATTACTTTTTTATATTTATCGTTAGTAATTACACACGTATTTTTAATTAGTATGAATTCTTCGCATATTATCTCCGTTTGTTTATTAACTATTTCACAGACATTTTCTGCGATCGTGTCAATACGTAAATTTGTATTAACAATTTTTTTTGTTGACAGTGCATTACTGTCGATTATACTTTGTTTTATTTCATGATTATCAATTTTTAACTCTTCTAGTCTTTCTGAAATTTTTATGGTGTCTTGTCTAAAATTTTCAGTTTGTTCTTCTAATTGTTTCTTATTAGATTCTTTTAATTCGTCTATTCTAGCATTTAAAATTTTGTCTGTTTATTTAAATTTTCTGTCTGTTTTGTGCTTAATTCATCGACCCAAGCACGGATTATGGTCTGGAATGCTTCTATGTCTAAATTTCCTGGAGTCGTCATGTTGAAATATTATTAAAATATTTATTTAGTAGTAATTCTTTAACAATTATTATTGATAACCGTTCCCTACTTATTTATTTATTTCCTTATTTTTATTAATAGTTATTATTACTACTCATTACAGTTACACCTGTTACATAGACAAACAATATTATTCGTGGGCGCCAGCTGTGTGATTACACAACAATTAACAATACATTCAGTTACTGTTTAATATAAATAATTATTACATATTATACATTTTTCATTTAACACACTCTTTATATTTAGAGCAAACATTTAGCTACATAAAAAATTTTAATAGTTAAATGATGGGGATCGGGCCATACTTTCATGGGTACAATTTATGTTACAAATTTTTGTAAATAAATTTAGGCAATTCGTGCCCCACGTCCAGGGCGACATATTATGTAACGATACAACTGCATAAGTAAATATAATATAAATTTGTGATGCCCCACGTTGGAAGCGATATTTCTTATGCAACGATACGATATACATAAAACTAGGCGTGTCTGGCCTCACGTTCAAGAGCGACAAATTATGTAACAATATAACATTTAATTTGGGTTTCAGGTGTATCTGTAATAAGAACTCTATGTAACTTGTAACGGTATTTCAAATTTATTTGATATTATTAAAATTTGTGCACATGGCACTTACTTCGACTTAAAACATTCGTTATTATTTCGTTATTATGCCGTAAGGCTTATGCTATATACATCCTTACTGACTAAAAATTCTATTCTACTAATTATTGTGTTAACGAAAAATCTCACTTCCAGGCTACTCAGTCAATTAGTGTGTTTCAAAATATCAATATTTAAATATTTTCTTATATATTGCAATGTAACACAAAAATATCAATAGTTACTGAATTTATCTTTTGTTTCTCAGTACTGATTTACATCAAACGCTAATTTTTAATTAAATGCTTTGTATTCTTTTCATTTCAATACTAAATTGAGCTCTTGTTTACGTTAATCTTATTTCAATCACAGCTATGATTTTAATTCTAATTTTACAATAAACATTGACTCTTACTTTTAAATAGAACAAGAATGTTCTTAATTGTCTTTACGTTAATTGTTCGATTAGGAGATAAATAAGTTGTTTATCACCTTATCGTCGTCAATCATACTCAATCATTGAATCCCTCTGTAATCGTCCTCGTCTCGAACTTCAGCATCACTCTGTCTTCTCCTCTTGTCCAGCGTCGCCTCTCCCTTTTCCTCTTGTCCAGCGTCGACTTCTTCTCTGTCCAGCGTCGACTCTCTCTCTGTCCAGCGTCGCCTGTCTTTGCTCCTCGTGTCCAGCGTCGTATCGCTCTCTGGAACTTCTCCTGGTGCTGTTTCGGACGTCAGTTGATCTTTTTATGTGGATCTTCTTATGTAATTTTTGTTACTACTTTAAAATTGTTTGTTTTACAATCCAGTAACATAACTGTGTGTAACTGGAAGGATGAAACTATTTACAAAATTTTAAATATTCTGTGCGGACGGGCAGAACCTCCCGCTGCACCGTGGATGATTTAAGAAAGAGAACCACTGTAGCTTGTGTGTCCTATTTATACCCATGTCTTGGTCAACATCTGCAGTGGTACGAAATCGACATGTCAGAAACTGTCTCTGAGTTCAGTTCCCCCACTCTTTGTCAATTTCGCTATTTCTTATATTTCTGCGAATTGCAGAGTCCTGTAAGTATACTCTTATACTTATCTTATAACTATTTTTTCAACACATGTTCACTGTAATTTTGGACATCGCAACTTAACCCTTTCGATTTGTACACAGTTATTTCACTATTACACTCGTACGGTGTGGCACTTTCACATGGTTTTCGTACACAGTATTTAGTAAATTTTCTTACATTTTATTGTGTTTTTGGATTTTACTTCTTAATTATATTTTATGAATAATTACGGAAAAACCGTAACTATGCAATTATTCATCTTGAGGTGTTAAACTCGCCTGCATAGACCTGCGTTCACACACACTAGCAAAATACTGGTGTTCACACTTTCAGTTACATTTGTGTGTGTGTGCACGTCGATTCAGGTCGAAACACCTGTTCATATTTTTGTCTGAGCCAAGCTTGCAATCAGTGACATGCTTATTTCTAATACATTATTAATTATTTACAGTTTATTGGGTATATTTAAATTTTTATATTCAATGCTCAGTACATCACTTATTTGTACTGTCGCATTATCCCTCTGCTTGGTAAGAAAGAAAATTTTAAAAATTTATTTAAAAACATTTGTTTTTAAATTTTATTATTACACTTGTAAAAAATGTAACAAATAATAAAGAATAATATTCGTCATTTCACCCCTAATTGGAGTGTATAAAAATGTCTTACCTCCCCTCTTTATACGCTCACTGCTCGTGACCTTGTATTAGTGTGGCTTCAACAAACAGCTGATCTGACTGGTTTCATTGACCTCGTTGTTTTCATGTATAAAACTTCCTAAATGACGTTGCGTGGAATTTACCAATTTCTTTCTTCTTTATCTCATCATATACGATGAAAGTTTGTTGTCCTACTCGCTGTCTTAACGTATACGATCCATTATAAAGCCTGAAGAATGTCTTCGCCGTATTATCACTCCGTTTTCCCACAGGATTAGCTTTGAGTAGTACACTTTCTCCCACGTTGAATTGTTGTAGCTTGTGAGTTAGATTAAATCTTTCTACTCTCTTGTTACCTCTTTCTCTTATCCGTTGCTTTGCGTATTCAATTTTCACGCTTATTGTTACAAGTACATTCTGGATATTAGGTTTGTTTATATACTTATTCCAAAATCTGTTTGGCTTCTTATCATTTTCTAATTCCATTGGAGTATATCCTGTTGCTTCACTATAATTTTCGTTGATGGCTTTTTTAAGAAATAATAAGTATTCTGCCCATTTATTGTGTTGATCCTGGCAGTATATTCGTAAATATTTACCTAATTCTTTGTTAACTCTCTCAGCAAGGTTTCCTTGAGGATGTCTTATGGATGTGAGTACTGGTTGTATTCCATTTTCCCTTAACGTCCTCTCCCATTTTTCACTCTGGAATTGCACACCTTGATCACTGAGTACCTTCTTCATTTTTCCATATGACGGAATATATTTCTGCAGTAGTATCTTTAGAACAACTTTGGTTGTGGGTCGCATAATTGGGTACAGTCGGACTGCCTTGGAATACACATCGATACATACCAATATGTGCTTCACACCTCGACTTGATCGTGGTAGTGGTCCCAGAAAATCCACTGCAATTAGCTCTCCCTTGTTCCCCTTTTGGATGCTCTGTATTTCTACGTATGTGTGTAAATTCGGTCCTTAATTTTACATTATCTTACTCATACATTCTTACCTTCGCTTCTAATCTTCCTTAACTTTTTTCTTAACATGACATTACTTTACCTATTACATTACTTATACAATACATAACATTCATTACCTTTTATTATATTTCTTTAACATTACCTTCCTGATCGCTACTACTTTCTTGAAATACACTTCCGTAACAGAATACTCTTTTAGCTTTGTAGTGTGTCGCATGATCGGTTACAGAGGAACTGTCTTGGAAAACTACGATATTTTTCTCGAAGTCTTTAATCCTAAGTAGTCTCTGCCCTTTTGACTGTTCACTCTTGCTTTCTTCTGTGTCCTTGTATCTCCATTAAGTTTTCGGTTGATCAGTCGTTCTAACAATTATGGCAATTATTTTCCATTCCTAACCCTTTCTTCATATTAATAACAACAATAACATCTTTTACCATTACTTTCTTAAATATTTCTCTACACTTCATTCCTTACCATTAATACATTTCTTAATTAACCCTTTAAAATAATATTCCTTATTTCTTTTCACTACTATTTCTTTTATTTTTTTTTATTTGCAATCATATCCTTAATAAATAACATTTCTTAATTATACTCTCTTATAATATTATTAATAATTAACAGTAATATTATTTTTCTCATTTAAAAATAATTATTTATTTTCGGGTATTGAGTTCAGTTTGGTGTGTCGTTAGAACTGACACCCCTCTTATTATAACAATTGGTTGTTGTACACAGGAAATTCATTGTGCTCACCATCGCGACAACTTTCCATTGTATTATTGCGACGTTAGTGTGCGTACTTACCGTGTGAACGTTTGTTTTGATCATATAAGTCACCTGTTCGTCGCTGCGTTGAATTGTTGCTGCCTTTATCGTGCGATCCATTTGTTTATAGGTTGAAAACTTTATCCTCCCTCTCTTTCTCTCGTAACGGTCGCATTCCATAATTCTCTCATTCTCTCCGCGTAGCTTCTTTTGACGAACGCATTTTTTACTAGTTCGTATGCGTTTTACTCTCGTGCATCGCCTATAATAATCTTTGTAGATTTTATACCTACAGTTATATTTACCACAATGTTCTGTAGTGTTTCGTCTATATAATTTATTACGTTTCCTGTTAGGCCTACAGTGATATTTATCTCCGTAAGTGTGGTGTCTTAAGTGTTTCATATGTCATCTTGTGTGACTTACTATTGTGTGTGTGTTTCACACTTGGAATATAGCTATTAATAAGGTACGTTTTATTAACCTTAATTTGCTTCTCTTCTTTAATGTTAATTACTTTTTTATATTTATCGTTAGTAATTACACACGTATTTTTAATTAGTATGAATTCTTCGCATATTATCTCCGTTTGTTTATTAACTATTTCACAGACATTTTCTGCGATCGTGTCAATACGTAAATTTGTATTAACAATTTTTTTTGTTGACAGTGCATTACTGTCGATTATACTTTGTTTTATTTCATGATTATCAATTTTTAACTCTTCTAGTCTTTCTGAAATTTTTATGGTGTCTTGTCTAAAATTTTCAGTTTGTTCTTCTAATTGTTTCTTATTAGATTCTTTTAATTCGTCTATTCTAGCATTTAAAATTTTGTCTGTTTATTTAAATTTTCTGTCTGTTTTGTGCTTAATTCATCGACCCAAGCACGGATTATGGTCTGGAATGCTTCTATGTCTAAATTTCCTGGAGTCGTCATGTTGAAATATTATTAAAATATTTATTTAGTAGTAATTCTTTAACAATTATTATTGATAACCGTTCCCTACTTATTTATTTATTTCCTTATTTTTATTAATAGTTATTATTACTACTCATTACAGTTACACCTGTTACATAGACAAACAATATTATTCGTGGGCGCCAGCTGTGTGATTACACAACAATTAACAATACATTCAGTTACTGTTTAATATAAATAATTATTACATATTATACATTTTTCATTTAACACACTCTTTATATTTAGAGCAAACATTTAGCTACATAAAAAATTTTAATAGTTAAATGATGGGGATCGGGCCATACTTTCATGGGTACAATTTATGTTACAAATTTTTGTAAATAAATTTAGGCAATTCGTGCCCCACGTCCAGGGCGACATATTATGTAACGATACAACTGCATAAGTAAATATAATATAAATTTGTGATGCCCCACGTTGGAAGCGATATTTCTTATGCAACGATACGATATACATAAAACTAGGCGTGTCTGGCCTCACGTTCAAGAGCGACAAATTATGTAACAATATAACATTTAATTTGGGTTTCAGGTGTATCTGTAATAAGAACTCTATGTAACTTGTAACGGTATTTCAAATTTATTTGATATTATTAAAATTTGTGCACATGGCACTTACTTCGACTTAAAACATTCGTTATTATTTCGTTATTATGCCGTAAGGCTTATGCTATATACATCCTTACTGACTAAAAATTCTATTCTACTAATTATTGTGTTAACGAAAAATCTCACTTCCAGGCTACTCAGTCAATTAGTGTGTTTCAAAATATCAATATTTAAATATTTTCTTATATATTGCAATGTAACACAAAAATATCAATAGTTACTGAATTTATCTTTTGTTTCTCAGTACTGATTTATATCAAACGCTAATTTTTAATTAAATGCTTTGTATTCTTTTCATTTCAATACTAAATTGAGCTCTTGTTTACGTTAATCTTATTTCAATCACAGCTATGATTTTAATTCTAATTTTACAATAAACATTGACTCTTACTTTTAAATAGAACAAGAATGTTCTTAATTGTCTTTACGTTAATTGTTCGATTAGGAGATAAATAAGTTGTTTATCACCTTATCGTCGTCAATCATACTCAATCATTGAATCCCTCTGTAATCGTCCTCGTCTCGAACTTCAGCATCACTCTGTCTTCTCCTCTTGTCCAGCGTCGCCTCTCCCTTTTCCTCTTGTCCAGCGTCGACTTCTTCTCTGTCCAGCGTCGACTCTCTCTCTGTCCAGCGTCGCCTGTCTTTGCTCCTCGTGTCCAGCGTCGTATCGCTCTCTGGAACTTCTCCTGGTGCTGTTTCGGACGTCAGTTGATCTTTTTATGTGGATCTTCTTATGTAATTTTTGTTACTACTTTAAAATTGTTTGTTTTACAATCCAGTAACATAACTGTGTGTAACTGGAAGGATGAAACTATTTACAAAATTTTAAATATTCTGTGCGGACGGGCAGAACCTCCCGCTGCACCGTGGATGATTTAAGAAAGAGAACCACTGTAGCTTGTGTGTCCTATTTATACCCATGTCTTGGTCAACATCTGCAGTGGTACGAAATCGACATGTCAGAAACTGTCTCTGAGTTCAGTTCCCCCACTCTTTGTCAATTTCGCTATTTCTTATATTTCTGCGAATTGCAGAGTCCTGTAAGTATACTCTTATACTTATCTTATAACTATTTTTTCAACACATGTTCACTGTAATTTTGGACATCGCAACTTAACCCTTTCGATTTGTACACAGTTATTTCACTATTACACTCGTACGGTGTGGCACTTTCACATGGTTTTCGTACACAGTATTTAGTAAATTTTCTTACATTTTATTGTGTTTTTGGATTTTACTTCTTAATTATATTTTATGAATAATTACGGAAAAACCGTAACTATGCAATTATTCATCTTGAGGTGTTAAACTCGCCTGCATAGACCTGCGTTCACACACACTAGCAAAATACTGGTGTTCACACTTTCAGTTACATTTGTGTGTGTGTGCACGTCGATTCAGGTCGAAACACCTGTTCATATTTTTGTCTGAGCCAAGCTTGCAATCAGTGACATGCTTATTTCTAATACATTATTAATTATTTACAGTTTATTGGGTATATTTAAATTTTTATATTCAATGCTCAGTACATCACTTATTTGTACTGTCGCATTATCCCTCTGCTTGGTAAGAAAGAAAATTTTAAAAATTTATTTAAAAACATTTGTTTTTAAATTTTATTATTACACTTGTAAAAAATGTAACAAATAATAAAGAATAATATTCGTCATTTCACCCCTAATTGGAGTGTATAAAAATGTCTTACCTCCCCTCTTTATACGCTCACTGCTCGTGACCTTGTATTAGTGTGGCTTCAACAAACAGCTGATCTGACTGGTTTCATTGACCTCGTTGTTTTCATGTATAAAACTTCCTAAATGACGTTGCGTGGAATTTACCAATTTCTTTCTTCTTTATCTCATCATATACGATGAAAGTTTGTTGTCCTACTCGCTGTCTTAACGTATACGATCCATTATAAAGCCTGAAGAATGTCTTCGCCGTATTATCACTCCGTTTTCCCACAGGATTAGCTTTGAGTAGTACACTTTCTCCCACGTTGAATTGTTGTAGCTTGTGAGTTAGATTAAATCTTTCTACTCTCTTGTTACCTCTTTCTCTTATCCGTTGCTTTGCGTATTCAATTTTCACGCTTATTGTTACAAGTACATTCTGGATATTAGGTTTGTTTATATACTTATTCCAAAATCTGTTTGGCTTCTTATCTTTTTCTAATTCCATTGGAGTATATCCTGTTGCTTCACTATAATTTTCGTTGATGGCTTTTTTAAGAAATAATAAGTATTCTGCCCATTTATTGTGTTGATCCTGGCAGTATATTCGTAAATATTTACCTAATTCTTTGTTAACTCTCTCAGCAAGGTTTCCTTGAGGATGTCTTATGGATGTGAGTACTGGTTGTATTCCATTTTCCCTTAACGTCCTCTCCCATTTTTCACTCTGGAATTGCACACCTTGATCACTGAGTACCTTCTTCATTTTTCCATATGACGGAATATATTTCTGCAGTAGTATCTTTAGAACAACTTTGGTTGTGGGTCGCATAATTGGGTACAGTCGGACTGCCTTGGAATACACATCGATACATACCAATATGTGCTTCACACCTCGACTTGATCGTGGTAGTGGTCCCAGAAAATCCACTGCAATTAGCTCTCCCTTGTTCCCCTTTTGGATGCTCTGTATTTCTACGTATGTGTGTAAATTCGGTCCTTAATTTTACATTATCTTACTCATACATTCTTACCTTCGCTTCTAATCTTCCTTAACTTTTTTCTTAACATGACATTACTTTACCTATTACATTACTTATACAATACATAACATTCATTACCTTTTATTATATTTCTTTAACATTACCTTCCTGATCGCTACTACTTTCTTGAAATACACTTCCGTAACAGAATACTCTTTTAGCTTTGTAGTGTGTCGCATGATCGGTTACAGAGGAACTGTCTTGGAAAACTACGATATTTTTCTCGAAGTCTTTAATCCTAAGTAGTCTCTGCCCTTTTGACTGTTCACTCTTGCTTTCTTCTGTGTCCTTGTATCTCCATTAAGTTTTCGGTTGATCAGTCGTTCTAACAATTATGGCAATTATTTTCCATTCCTAACCCTTTCTTCATATTAATAACAACAATAACATCTTTTACCATTACTTTCTTAAATATTTCTCTACACTTCATTCCTTACCATTAATACATTTCTTAATTAACCCTTTAAAATAATATTCCTTATTTCTTTTCACTACTATTTCTTTTATTTTTTTTTATTTGCAATCATATCCTTAATAAATAACATTTCTTAATTATACTCTCTTATAATATTATTAATAATTAACAGTAATATTATTTTTCTCATTTAAAAATAATTATTTATTTTCGGGTATTGAGTTCAGTTTGGTGTGTCGTTAGAACTGACACCCCTCTTATTATAACAATTGGTTGTTGTACACAGGAAATTCATTGTGCTCACCATCGCGACAACTTTCCATTGTATTACTGCGACGTTAGTGTGCGTACTTACCGTGTGAACGTTTGTTTTGATCATATAAGTCACCTGTTCGTCGCTGCGTTGAATTGTTGCTGCCTTTATCGTGCGATCCATTTGTTTATAGGTTGAAAACTTTATCCTCCCTCTCTTTCTCTCGTAACGGTCGCATTCCATAATTCTCTCATTCTCTCCGCGTAGCTGCTTTTGACGAACGCATTTTTTACTAGTTCGTATGCGTTTTACTCTCGTGCATCGCCTATAATAATCTTTGTAGATTTTATACCTACAGTTATATTTACCACAATGTTCTGTAGTGTTTCGTCTATATAATTTATTACGTTTCCTGTTAGGCCTACAGTGATATTTATCTCCGTAAGTGTGGTGTCTTAAGTGTTTCATATGTCATCTTGTGTGACTTACTATTCTGTGTGTGTTTCACACTTGGAATATAGCTATTAATAAGGTACGTTTTATTAACCTTAATTTGCTTCTCTTCTTTAATGTTAATTACTTTTTTATATTAACGTTAGTAATTACACACGTATTTTTAATTAGTATGAATTCTTCGCATATTATCTCCGTTTGTTTATTAACTATTTCACAGACATTTTCTGCGATCGTGTCAATACGTAAATTTGTATTAACAATTTTTTTTGTTGACAGTGCATTACTGTCGATTATACTTTGTTTTATTTCATGATTATCAATTTTTAACTCTTCTAGTCTTTCTGAAATTTTTATGGTGTCTTGTCTAAAATTTTCAGTTTGTTCTTCTAATTGTTTCTTATTAGATTCTTTTAATTCGTCTATTCTAGCATTTAAAATTTCTGTCTGTTTATTTAAATTTTCTGTCTGTTTTGTGCTTAATTCATCGACCCAGGCACGGATTATCTTCTGGAATGCTTCTATGTCTAAATTTCCTGGAGTCGTCATGTTGAAATATTATTAAAATATTTATTTAGTAGTAATTCTTTAACAATTATTATTGATAACCGTTCCCTACTTATTTATTTATTTCCTTATTTTTATTAATAGTTATTATTACTACTCATTACAGTTACACCTGTTACATAGACAAACAATATTATTCGTGGGCGCCAGCTGTGTGATTACACAACAATTAACAATACATTCAGTTACTGTTTAATATAAATAATTATTACATATTATACATTTTTCATTTAACACACTCTTTATATTTAGAGCAAACATTTAGCTACATAAAAAATTTTAATAGTTAAATGATGGGGATCGGGCCATACGTTCATGGGTACAATTTATGTAACAAATTTTTGTAAATAAATTTAGGCAATTCGTGCCCCACGTCCAGGGCGACATATTATGTAACGATACAACTGCATAAGTAAATATAATATAAATTTGTGATGCCCCACGTTGGAAGCGATATTTCTTATGCAACGATACGATATACATAAAACTAGGCGTGTCTGGCCTCACGTTCAAGAGCGACAAATTATGTAACAATATAACATTTAATTTGGGTTTCAGGTGTATCTGTAATAAGAACTCTATGTAACTTGTAACGGTATTTCAAATTTATTTGATATTATTAAAATTTGTGCACATGGCACTTACTTCGACTTAAAACATTCGTTATTATTTCGTTATTATGCCGTAAGGCTTATGCTATATACATCCTTACTGACTAAAAATTCTATTCTACTAATTATTGTGTTAACGAAAAATCTCACTTCCAGGCTACTCAGTCAATTAGTGTGTTTCAAAATATCAATATTTAAATATTTTCTTATATATTGCAATGTAACTCAAAAATATCAATAGTTACTGAATTTATCTTTTGTTTCTCAGTACTGATTTATATCAAACGCTAATTTTTAATTGAATGCTTTGTATTCTTTACATTTCAATACTAAATTGAGCTCTTGTTTACGTTAATCTTACTTCAATAACAGCTATGATTTTAATTCTAATTTTACAATAAACATTGACTCTTACTTTTAAATAGAACAAGAATGTCCTTAATTATCTTTACGTTAATTGTTCGATTAAGAGATAAATAAGTTGTTTATCACCTTATCGTCGTCAATCATACTCAATCATTGGATCCCCCTGTAATCGTCCTCGTCTCGAACTTCAGCATCACTCTCTCTTCTCCTCTTGTCCAGCGTCGACTTCCTCTCTTGTCCAGCGTCGACTCTCTCTCTGTCCAGCGTCGCCTTTCTCTGCTCCTCGTGTCCAACGTCGTATCGCTCTCTGGAAGTTCTCCTGGTGCTGTTTCGGACGTCAGTTGATCTTCTTATGTGGATCTTCTTATGTAATTTTTGTTACTACTTTAAAATTGTTTGTTTTACAATCCAGTAACATAACTGTGTGTAACTGGAAGGATGAAACTATTTACAAAATTTTAAATATTCTGTGCGGACGGGCAGAACCTCCTGCTGCACCGTGGATGATTTAAGAAAGAGAACCACTGTAGCTTGTGTGTCCTATTTATACCCATGTCTTGGTCAACATCTGCAGTGGTACGAAATCGACATGTCAGAAACTGTCTCTGAGTTCAGTTCCCCCACTCTTTGTCAATTTCGCTATTTCTTATATTTCTGCGAATTGCAGAGTCCTGTAAGTATACTCTTATACTTATCTTATAACTATTTTTTCAACACATGTTCACTGTAATTTTGGACATCGCAACTTAACCCTTTCGATTTGTACACAGTTATTTCACTATTACACTCGTACGGTGTGGCACTTTCACATGGTTTTCGTACACAGTATTTAGTAAATTTTCTTACATTTTATTGTGTTTTTGGATTTTACTTCTTAATTATATTTTATGAATAATTACGGAAAACCGTAACTATGCAATTATTCATCTTGAGGTGTTAAACTCGCCTGCATAGACCTGCGTTCACACACACTAGCAAAATACTGGTGTTCACACTTTCAGTTACATTTGTGTGTGTGTGCACGTCGATTCAGGTAGAAACACCTGTTCATATTTTTGTCTGAGCCAAGCTTGCAATCACTGACATGCTTATTTCTAATACATTATTAATTATTTACAAGTTATTAGGTATATTTAAATTTTTATATTCAATTTCTCAGTACATCACTTATTTGTACTGTCGCAATATGTATAGTTCATCAACCTATTTATAATATAATATTATATATAATATTTATATTTTATAATATTTATGTAATGTAATATTTATACATATATATAAATTATTTACTCTGCGCGAGTATACAAATATGTATCGTTGCAATACATACATACATACTTGTATACGTAGGTAAGTGTGGTTTGGAATACACACTCTTACTTAAAAGCATTTAAAAAACATTAATTTTTATCACAAAAGTGAAATCTTCTCATTTCAGATTACTCTTACTTGTATGATGTGCTGAAATGGAAGGAAATAGAAGATTAACACTTTCAAACCTGTCTCCTGCCAGCACTGCACATCTGACATTGACACGTGGTAGCTGTACCACAATTCGGCTAACACAAGTGATACTTCTGGATTCTTTATATTTGGTTACAAGTAAAAGAATCCCTGTTCTTACTGTTACATTGCTCTTCATAGTTCTAATTAAATCTGTCACATTATCAATTTTAAATGCTTGCTCGTGAGCATTTTGAACAGAAACAAAAAATGTGTGTATACTTCTTTGCATTGTGTTTTTGTAGATGATGTTTTTATGGCTATTTTGTGGTTATGTTGGTTTTATAAATACCGTGCAAACGCCAAGCAAAAGTGTATATGTAAAGCAATCTAAAGACTAGTTTTTAACAAAAAATCTCAACAACTTTCTAGATTTCTGGAAAATTTGTCTCTTTTCCAGATGAAAATATTATTGAACATCTAATACCGGTGTTATAATTGTTTTGGGCCTACTATACGAATTCTCCGCTTACACGTTTCACAATGTCATGATCTTATAATCACTACAAGGTTTCTGTAATCCTCACCGAAGCTGTTGAAGCAAGCCCATAAATAACTAGACTATTAGCACACACTATACCTTAAGTGTTAGACAATTCTCATACCCCATAAGCATATATATTATGACATTACGAAATGTGTACAACTTATTGAATAGAATACATTATAAAACACTTAATTTTGTCCATATCGCGAAATGTCCTTGATTACAAATTGGCAACTGCCATCTGCATACAGTATATCAACTTAGTATTTAAACATAGTATTTACGCAGTTTACTTTATTAGCCAGAATAGCGGAGGAGGCGCTAGGCACATCTCAGTATGTAAGTAAGTATGGTGCATCGTAAGGAAGGCAGAACATCTTAGTAATCAGTACACTACATCCTTGTAGTGTAAGGTAGTGTGCTTAAATGTTCAGGGCTACAAGAATCCTCTGGTGACGAATGGATATTATCACATTTCTGGCAAAGGGATACATTTCCTTAGACATAATATTTAACGTTCCTAACGCCTTTTGCATTACGCTACAACCTCACTGATAACAAACATACAGCAAAAAAACATGAATACGGTTACTTCTAATGATGTATCGACATGAAAGTTAATTTAATAAATATTCCCGGTCATCTACTTTATCTCCTTAGACTCAAAATATCTATCCATTTATCAACCTACAACGAATCACACAATGTTCATAAAATTATAATTTCGAAAAACAAAACAAATGCAGTTACTAGAATTCTGCAGGTCTCCAATTATTTATTATGTTGTAAGTAGTGTACTTGGCAATCTGTTTATAGAAATTTTGTTCTCTTTTTGGTGACAAACTTTGCAAAAAGCTTAGCTTCGAAACCTTGTATAAGCATACCTGGTAGAGAGAGACGCATATCGGATAGAAAAAAGTAGACATTAAATGCGGAAATTAGTAAACGTACCGGGTGGCATTTAATTTTGTATAATCGGGTGATATGTAATTTAGTATCGCAGTGTTTTGCATTAGAAAGTTTTTTGAGTTAAATTAAATTTTTACACTGCGCCAAGGAAACAAATATTTGAATGTAGAGGGCTATAGAGTTAAAACAACTTAAACAAATAAATAACGGATTTTAGTCTAAATTGAAGCTTAAGTCTTCAGTACTTTGTGAGAAAGTTTTATTTGAAGCTATTCTATAAAAATTACAAAAAATTAGGTATAAAACTAACGTCTTTTTAACCTTATTTAAGAATTAGCGCAAATTCATCATTCTATAATTTCTATATAAAATTTATAGAATTAGTTATAATGCATTTTTTAAAAATTAAAAAACTCTTGAGGAACTTAAGAGAATTGATTTCTTCGCCACATTTTGTGTTTTATTTGGAGCATTAGGAAATGTGCAGACCTCAATGACTTGAAATAATAACGGAAAATATGGCTTTTTGAATGATACAGAATTTTCAACTATAATGGTAAAGAATGTGTGGTTTGCATTTCATGGAAGTACGTTACACTACATTGGTGCGTAACCCGCATGTAAATATGTACATTTTTGTAAAATTTAAATTTCTAGTAGCCCTGGGTATATTTTAATGTTTTCCATCTCCATCGTCCATTTTATAAAAACACAGTGAACGTTATAACAAAAAGATATTGTGTGTGTGTTGTGTTGCTTGTTTGTGTTGTCGTGTTTCGGGCGTTACACTCCGCGCACTTTATGTTACTTACTGATGACTGGATCCTCTGCGGTGATGTCGTCCTGCAAAACAACTTAATCTACTATGTGTTTGTGGGCGCCACTTGGAATCCTTTGTTCCAAGAAAAATGTTATTAAAATTAAAATTTTGAATTCTTAGTAGTTAGTTTAATTCTATGAAAAAATGTGAACAAGACAGTTTGAGTTAAAAAAATGAAGTATGTTTTAATGATTCTTAAAAAATCGTCTGAAGGACTAACATTCGTAAAAAAGTAAAATTGCAGAGTTACAAAAAAATTATTAATTATTATTATTATTGACAAGTTTTTTCTCCAATCAAGTATCGGCTAACAAATATTTTATTTTACTCAGTTTAATATATGAAAAATCTTTACTCTCAGGACGTGACTCCTTTGAACTACCAAGCCAGATCAATAAGATGCTTTACAAAAATTAAGTGATTTGAAGGTGTGTGGCATGTGTAGTACAACTGTGTGACAAATGTAACCAGGTAAAAATGACTTTAACTTTGAACAACTCACGTTCCGATGGGTAATTATTCTCGCACTGGACACTTCTCTCTGGTAGTTTTCAATCTCGCCTCTTCGTGTTGACGTTCCTTGTGCACTGAATTTATTTAAAGTCAAAATGCGATTTTTTAAAACTTCCGCACTTTCGTAAAACAGTTTGGCAGTAAATTTACGCTTGAATCCCGCCGCCGGCGATCAGCTGCTCGCGTTGTTTCTCAAATTAGCCGCCACAGCGCTGATACCCTTGCAGTTGATAGAAAGGCTTTGTATATGTTACGTTATGGGGATTTTGTCAAAGTCAGTGTGTCTTAGCGAATACAGCAGAATTGATTCTCTATTAAAATTTTGGTCCCTCCTGGGCCGCTGATGTTCTGGCTGCGTGTGTTCTATTAAATGTGCCGTGTTGCTGCTCTATTTCAGCAACACATTGGCGTATACTCTTGTAGAGGTTAAGTCAGTCTATTGTCAATGTACGGGAAAAGCCTTTCTTCGTTCTTGTGTCGACTTCTCGCCTTCGGTTTCGCCTCGGTTGTGATGATCAGTGTCGTGGGTGATCCGTCTCCTCTGGATTCAAAGCATGAAGTGTTTTTCGGTCGAATTTGGTCTTCCTTTTATACTTTGTAAGGCTCATTGTTTTAGCTTTTCGACATAAACGTCCGGTGTATTTGTGTAAAAATTTCTTCTAGAACGTTCGAGAATAATGAAATGGAACCTCATGGAACAAATTTGACTTCCGTAGAAGCTTTAGAACAAAATTTCTTATTCTTCACACTAAGGATATTACAAAAATTATTCTGGTATTTGTCAAACAATTTTACATAGCTACTTACAATTTGCATGCCTTTACTACATTTGGATTCTCTGCTTTCAACTGAATCTAATGATACTAATTACGATTGGTTTTTGAATAAATTAACTATAATAAAATAACACAACGTAACACAACATACAACTCTTACCTTGGAATGTTTCCATAAAAATTCAATTTTTGAACTAAAAAATTGTTGTGAAGCGGTTTGGTTTCTTCTACAACATTAACACATAATATTACCATCTTTATATAACAAAATAAATAAAGTTTAACACATATAATATACAAATAAGTTTAGTTTTACATGGTCCATGCCTATGGCCTACGTTGTTGTCACTGTTAGAATACAATAATTAGTCTTTTTTCCTTAATATATATGGGATTTTTCTAGTATACACTGAGAGTTTATTATATTGTCTATCCTTTGTGATACCTGGTTTATCCTGATACATATTATTTTTATTGTAGGATTACTTAGCATCATATTGGTTTGCCTAAGTGGTCCTTTTCCTTTGTGTGACGAATCTCACTCTTATAAGTCAAATTCTTTAATAATTGATCTTATTTTCAACTGAGTATGTTTGTTTTCATGGTACACTAAAGTATTGTACCCTTTTCTTTTATTTTTGGTAATATTTTGCAAACATTAGGTCAAATATGACTATTTTTTGTGATGGTTGCTTGGCTTTAGCCAGATATGGTATAGGTAAATAGTTTGCTAACTCGACTATTAAAGTGTTTAAGTTAGTCAAATATATTAGTCTAGTCACATTATATTATATTTCAACTTTCTAATGCAATTTGGTTGCATTTTGTCAACATTAAATCCATAAATATTACAATATTATAGGTCCACTACATGTTTTCAGTTAATACAGTTTTTGGCTATTTTAACTGATTTTTATTCATTTGACAGCTTTTTTTATTTTAGATAAATTGTTCATCTTTGTCTACTTGACAATTGCATATAGTTTTTATCTCAATTTGATAATAAATAATTTTTACATGAAATCTGAGTGATTGGTCTCAAATCCAACACCTTAATATTTTTTTGTCATAACATTTATATATTTTTTATTTTAACTTAGATCCTTTCTAATAATGTATTCAAATCGTTTAATACATTTATTTTATTTACATTACATAATATAATAATGGATCTTGTCCATTAATTCACAATAAATAGTTTTTTATACCCTATTCAGAGTTACAAAACTAAATAATTAATGACCTTATTTTGGTTGTTACTGATATTATTTGTCTCTATTATAGTATTTTATTGGTTTTACACTGTTCTTCACTTGAATAATATATATGGGGTTTAAGTCTTAGTCATAGTCTGGTAGTTTTTTTCATGTTGATGGTATTAATTATTAGACAATATTACAAAAATTTTTTGGACTACTTGGGTTCGATACTGTTCACCTCACCTTCCTCTTATGATAAATTGCTATGTAAATGATTTCCTTTATGGAACGTTCTGTGACGTTACAACGTGTCCAAAGAAAGTATTTACAACAATCGCTCAGAAATCACTAGTGTTTAATTTTGGGGTAGACATGATTAAACTGTAACCATTCACGCACTTACTTCCACACTTTACATCACACCAAACAAATAATTTACAACTCATAATACAAAAGTGTCAATATTTTTAAATATCGAAGTATCGTAATTATAATAATACCTATACTGGTGATATGGCCTAGGCCTATATCGGAATAACAAGTGAAAATCATCGTGCAAGTACTCTAGACATCAAATTTTGCAACCCTTTGTTGTTGTTACAATTATTATTATCGGCCTGTACGACTATTATGTCTATTAAGGGTGAACGAATGAATAGATATTTGTAACAGCTGCAATGTTACGTAACTTTCAATGTGAAAATAATAGATACAAATCAAACGAGCAAGAGAAACCGTATCATACGATTTCGTTTACTGTTATCGTAGTACGTCAGGTTATTCAATGACATCACAAAATACAATACAAATCGCCATATGAAAAATCAGATGTAGGAAGAATGTACTGTAATCTAGTATTATAATGACTGTACACTTGACAAGGCTGGAATTTCTAAATAAGGTATTTTCTATTGGCAACCTCATTTGCATTCCGTCATTATATCACGTTCGTAAGTTATACGTTTTGTAACAGCATTGGTAAAACACATATTGTGACGCAAAGTTTAATTTTATATCTTCACCAAAACTGAGGTTAACATTTCGGCCACCAAATTTCTTTTTTTGAAACTTAAAAAGCAATGGTGTAGCACTGTATTGATAACGAACGTTAAGGAATATGAAGTGAACCATATGGCATTAGCAAAGATTTATTCATTTCTTCTGAAACGAAAATTATGTTAGATGTGGAATAAAATTATATCAGCGAATTGTAACAAGTTGCAAATTAATAAAAAATTTGAGTAAATTTTAAGCGATACACACTTTTTATAAACTGTTTTAAAAACACTATTGGCACCTGCCCAAATTCAATATTATCTCAAAAATTTACGCACTACTAGAAGTAGTTTATATAATTTTTTATTTAAACCAGCTGGAACAGAATGTAAGTGTTCTATTTAGTAGCATATATTAGTCATAAAATTAATATTAGCTCTTGGTATTTAGAATTATCTGACTCATATATACTATAATTATCTCATGTGTTTTAGTATTGTAAAGCACATTCTGCCTTTACATAGCACAGGATAGCTCGACTTCGCTTTCTTCATAATCAAGTTCTACGGACAATCGAAGATTAAACTAAAGTTTTGTTTACTGATGAGACTAGAACACGCTTACAGTCTTCTGATAGGTTTGATAAGACATGGAAGAATATGATGAAACAGTTTTGGCACCAACAATGTTGCTACCAAACTCCGTTTGGTAAAGGGTAGATTTACAAAATCTTTTAACCAGCGCTTCCTTGAACACACTTTGTGATAGTATAAAGTAAAACAGTAGACGCTTATGGGTACATACATCACTGCTATAAAAATGTGTTGTATCTTTCACACCTTTTATTGGAAATCAATTTTATTACTTCTGAGTGACAATATACGTCCTTAAGTTACTAATACATTTACGTAATATTCATCTGAAATTGGTATTAACAGATTGAATAAAAGATTGACAATTTCAATTTTTAATTTAAATTTAAATTGAATTAGACTGAATTCATATTTAAATTTTAAAAATATTCTTGAACACTTAGAAGTTGTGACAAAAGCCAAAGTGTTCATGATAACAAGTTTAAAAAATATGGTCAGTATATTGCCTATTAGGTGTTAAGAAGGCCCAGAGGTAGTTAGGTATCCTAAACCAAATATAATAATCGGGACAAGATATTAATAATTATTTAAAAAATATGCCTAAACTGACAGTGCATGTTGAAAGAAACGGTCAAAATACATCATATTGATATTCTTTTATCAAAAGCTGCAAGAAACCTGTTCAGTATGACGGTTCCAATTAGTGCGGTACAATTATTCATTCACTTATTTAATTATTTATTTGTATACTATTAGTATGATATTAATAAAGTTTAGACAATAGTAAAAGTAAACGAATTTGACGATCGTTACGTTAATTAACACAAATGTCAACTTTCATTAAACTGTTATTTTATGGTTAATGAATGAGTATATAAAAAAAAAGAAACCTATTATTCTACATATTTTCTGACATTTATTTTACGGTGATTTAACATTGTGTTTTCTAAAGGCATGCACAAAACATAAACTCTTTCGTGCCACTAAAGAAACAGAGGGCAACAAGCATCAGAAGGAAATGTCATTTGCCAAGGCCCTTAAAGATACATTTTCAACAAGGAAAGATAGAGAGAGCTGTTTATTACGCATAAGACAAAGGGTTGTGTTATAACGCCATACAGAAAAGGTAATTACGTTGGATTTATACAACGCATTATGATGATATAATGTTCATTTTATACATTTCCACATGCATGTGGTTAACCCACATCACTTTAACGTTTATGTTTATTTCATTTACATATTAGACGCGTTAGTGTCATAATTATTTCGTATCCATAACAATTGTTTGTAGAATTAAACACTGAAGTCTCTGTTTTTGTTCATAATGTTTAACACAGAAATAAATAAATTTGCAATAATTTAATTTTCAAATTTATACAGTCTTAATAAAGACATTTTTTGTACGTTTCAATTCTCTAAAGATTCAATATCAACAATTTATTTTTTCTTTAAAAATTCTAAGGGTCAAAAACATTAAATGTTGTCTACATTAGTTACGAATTTTTACTTTCATGTGTTAAAACGTTTTAACGTTTTTGAAAGTCCTTTACAAATTCCTTTACGGCTACGTAAAAGTGGATGTGTTAGAATTTAATTTCTAAATTTCAATATACGGAGGGGTAGCTTGGTAAAATAATACTCTTTTAAATAGTGTGTATTTGTCATACAGTAGCTACTGTGGGTTTGGTTCAAGATTGAATCAAGCCAATCCTGTCTGGTTAATGTTGAGACACTGCCTTAACAGGCGGATCTCAGTCAGTACCAATGCGACATCCTCACATGAACAAACACAGTAGTTCACCGTCTAGAAGGTTGCCACAGCCTGCGATGAAACTCGTATAATTCAGTCCGACTGCGGTGTATTGTGAGCTGTACCATGGGCTAGATGTTGTAAAACTCAATGTTTTCATTATTTTTCTTTCTTCTTAGACGCTTCTTTGTTGTTGACAAATGTTTTTGTAGACCAGTGGGTATGGTACCTGGCTAGTAATCTAGAGGTCCCGGGTTCGATTCCCGGACCCGCACCATAAAATCAAGGTGGGGTTTTCAGCCCCCAAGTCGACTCAGCCTGTTGTAAATGAGTACCTGGAATAACATCCTGGGGATAATAATGGGGGGCTGAATCATAGTGCTGCCCATACTGCCTTCCTTGTATGCCTTATAGCTCGCATAAGGCAGCCTACCCTGCCTTCTCCTAAGCTACTTCGGTGGTACACATAGGAGCCATTATTATTTTAAATATAAGTACCTGGAAAATCCTATACGTTTTAATTGCACACACTGGCGTGCAATTATGTGATCAGTAATTAACAGTAATTACGGGAGAGCAGTTCGTACAGAGAACTGTCTTCCTTGAAACGGCGATCAGCGTGTCACTTTATTGTGCGATTGACAAGTATTATTAAATCAATGTTAACAAATTAGTGCCAGTGCAACTTAATGTTTCAATAAATTAGTGTTTACATTAATCGCCAGTGGAGTAAGGCGAAAACCTCGCTTCGGTTATATAGGAGGCAATTTCGTGAGTTTCTGGGAACTTTCTTTAAGGAAACTCATCTCATTACTAAACCACTCATCTCGTAACACTTCTTTTAACATGCTCCGTTCCGTAAAACTGTTTTTCTCGTCCGACATGTGTATCACTCTGTGTGTTTACGAGCGAGAGTGCTGCCATATCTTGTCTGCTGCCATGTATTGTCACTGGGCAATAAACTTGATGAGGGTACTGTAGCTCAATAGTAGGGAACCTCGTTTGGCATAGGCATAGGGTTCGTACGTCATGTTGTTCTGTGGGTCTGCTCAAGAACGAGTAAATCTAACCCTGTTAATTTGCTGTCGGTTTGATACGGTAGACTGGCTAAAGCCAAACCCAGACCAATGGTGGTGTGATGTAAGCTAGTTGTGTATGACAGTTACACAGTGCAACAGGCCACGCCTGGAATGTTTCATGGAAGATAATGATAACAATAATCACAAAATACTATTTTTAAAATATTGATATTTAGTAATAAAAAGGTTTTTAAATAAATTGGAGAAATAATAGTAGCCTTTTTGATATATTTTAATATTTAGAATTAATACGCAGTGTTATGTTCCATTTACTTAATATGTAATGAGCAAACCCCAGATACTGCAGTTTATTATGATTAATTACGCTGCTAATTGTCTGATGATAGGTAACATGGTATTTGACTATACTAGGTCATCGACATAAAGTCACTAATTTGTGTTTGACATTTTACCAGTCGTTAAATTACGTCTCTAAAAAAAATCGCTTGAGTAATTTTACATACTTTCTTCGTAATATTATTAAAAAAATTGCAACACAACTGAATTAAAGAAAGAATCTCAAATATGAAAGTGATAAGAGGCAGCAGGCGGACGAAAAAATTAATTAAAAATCACGATCTTAATAAACAGAGGAAATTCTGTATTTTTTTTTTTGCTGTTAATCATAAAAGGTAAGCAGTCATTTTTGTTTAAAGAGTTTAATAATTTTTCCTGACACCTTTAGTGAACAAAAAAGAGTATAAATACATAAATATACGGAATTCATGAAATAGCCTTTCAACTAATTTTATTTAGTAAATTGATAAATTAACGTAAATTTGAAAATATTTAAAAGTAAAAAATTTGAAAATATATAAAAATTCAACGAAGTATATGGTAAAAAGGCTTTGTTCTATTTATATTGATTTTGTATTCGGTGTACAAGCACAATTTTATTATATGTCTAATTATACCGTACAGTGTAGAAGTACAATGTTTTTTAAACGTAAATTACAGTTCCCATAGCGTTTGATATTACGCGAATACTGAATGTAATTGATGTAATACAAAAGTAAATTTGTCTGCAACTAGTAAATCTGAATCGACCACTAGCGAGCAGACGGCTTTATGAAGTAATATACAAGCTTCCCCTTTGAATTCTTCAATAGATACTCTTTTAACATTACGTTTCAAAGTTACAACATCAAACAAGGGACATCCTTCGTACTAGTTCGTCAGAGTATTTTCAACCACCACGTTTACACAAAGTCATAACCACTTGGATAACAAGTACAAGTTAGTACGTTTGACTAATAATTATGTCAGTAACAAAACACAAATTTAAACTATGAACGTAGGTATTCTAGTCTGTATTTACAAATTTTTCGCTTTTAACATTGTTATATGACGTAGAAGACGCAACGTAGGCCTACTATAAGATCTCAGTGACAAAACATGTACAACGCAACGTTACAAGTATTAGTAAATGAATACACTTTTGTCCATGTGTCCAACGCAACTGTATAGTGTTCAACACCGGCTAGATCGTAGGACTTTTGTTAATTATATGTGGTTGCACAATAAACGTATTTTTAAACAACAAGAGTGAGACGTTAATGACAAGAAATACCCGTAATGAAAAAAAACACAGTAAAAGAATCAATCAACGGTTTATTGAGTACTGTAAAGAAATTCATTGATTATTAAAATTTGAAACTAGAAAATTCAAACATTCAATTCTATTAGGTTATACTCTGAAAACATAACATATCTTTTCCATTCAGCACACATTAATAATACAGTTTTAAATATCTAAACATATACGATGAATAAATTATACAATTCTTTTATGTTGTTTGGGCGTCTGACTTTTAATCATGATTAAAAATTTAAAAAGCATAGCAACTCACTTATAAAAATACTTTTGCTATTACTATTTTATTAAAAATATCATTTACTTTAAGAATACTTATGATTTATAATGACACACTCAATTTTCAAAATTAAACAAAATATATCATTTTTAATACTAACTTATAATTACGTCTTTTACTCTGAATATTTACACTATTTACATTTAAGTCTTTATATTACTTTATCTCACATTCTGTTATTTATGAGTTCTTTGTTGAACACAAAAATATAATCGATCGTTATCTCCTGCGTATTGTTGAGTTTACCGTTGCGTGTGTACGTGTGTGTTTGTGCATCTCCTGAATGATGACAATGACGGTGACGATGATGCTGGCGTTTCCTTGGTATTCTATAGCCTGTCGTTGATGGTAGTCCTGTGTTCCTCCATCAATCGTGGTGTATCGCAGATGATGGTTATGATTATGATGATGTTCAAGTCGATCATTAGACGGACATAGTGGCTTTGTATGGAATTTTCTTGAGAACAATTGTCCTAAACTGCCGGAGGTATATATAGTAGACGGCAAACTGACATGTCAGATATTGTTTATAACATGTTAGACTTTGTCAATTTGTGTGTAGCGTCCTTTTTTTTAACTGCTCACTTTTAGTTGTCTTGATTATTCATCTCTTCTTTCACAGCACTAACACTTATCTAAAAATGAAACTTTTTCTTGTGAACCTACTGTTTATTCTCTTCTCGTCGAACGCGTTTCGGCGTACTTATTCGCCTTCTTCAGCTTAGAGACAGACTGCCATCATTTAGTAACGGTTGTTGTGTGGAAGGTGTAGTGGGGGTGGTGCGTGGAGGAAGGGGATTGGCGCGGGGATTCAACTTAATGTTTGTTTTTTGTATAATTGTGTCAAAAAGTGTATGTGAATTATATTGCAATTGATCGTTAAGTATGTTGTTTGGTTGTGTTGTGTGGTGTTTATATATTTCGTATTGTTCAGTTGTGTTGAGTTTTCGACCTTTGGGTAAGTATTGTAAAATTTCAAGATTAGTGTCTATGTTGGTGTAACTGTGGTTTTCTGTGTGTATTGTTTGGTTGTGTTGTGTGGTGTTTATATATTTCGTATTGTTCAGTTGTGTTGAGTTTTCGACCTTTGGGTAAGTATTGTAAAATTTCAAGATTAGTGTCTATGTTGGTGTAACTGTGGTTTTCTGTGTGTATTGTTTGGTTGTGTTGTGTGGTGTTTATATATTTCGTATTGTTCAGTTGTGTTGAGTTTTCGACCTTTGGGTAAGTATTGTAAAATTTCAAGATTAGTGTCTATGTTGGTGTAACTGTGGTTTTCTGTGTGTATGTTTGGTTGTGTTGTGTGGTGTTTATATATTTCGTATTGCTCACATATTTCGTATTACACACAGAAAACCACAGTTACACCAACATAGACACTAATCTTGAAATTTTACATTACTTACCCAAAGGTCGAAAACTCAACACAACTGAACAATACGAAATATATAAACACCACACAACACAACCAAACAACATACTTAACGATCAATTACAATATAAATCACATACACTTTTTGACACAATTATACAAAAAACAAACATTAAGTTGAATCCCCGCGCCAATCCCCTTCCTCCACGCACCACCCCCACTACACCTTCCACACAACAACCGTTACTAAATGATGGCAGTCTGTCTCTAAGCTGAAGAAGGCGAATACGTACGCCGAAACGCGTTCGACGAGAAGAGAATAAACAGTAAGTTCACAAGAAAAAGTTTCATTTTTAGATAAGTGCTCACTTTTAGTCTTTTTCACGATAACCAAAAACTTGATCTTTAGGTGAGTGGTCGCATTGTCTTCGTAATGTTCCACTCGTCATTTACATATAACAAACTTGTTAATTACTAGTTAATTGTGGTATTAATTAACTTTAATTTGTATGGCGTTTTTAATATTGCACTTTTCTGCAATAATTTTGCATCACTATACGCGTTTAAATGTTCTTATCCTAATGACGATTTTAGAATTATTGTGATATGCCGTTTGTAACAGGTAAAAAAAGTACTTGTTAATTTACTTTAATCCTATCAATACCTGATTCAGTAATAAAAATCAGCAACTCATACGTATTATAACGCTTGTCGGAACTGGCGTAACACACAGTCACACAAACAATAAATTACACTTGTAAACAATTCAGTCGAGCAGGTGTACGCAAAGGCTGTCACATGCACACGACTGTACTTTTACGCATGAAATGTTTAAAACTATTCGTCACATTCTCCTTACACTAGTTATTTTAAAAAACTGCCCTGTATGAGTATGTAAATATATGTATTGTTGCACATATTTTTCAGGTGGGTTTAAATAAAATTTTAATGTTATTCAAATTTTATTTACATCTTCATATATGTACGTATTATATACATTATAATTGCTCTTAAAAACTACTCCTTATAAAATGAAATATTTCAGCGATACGTAATAAACATTTCGTTTGTGGTGGATGACAATATCCTTTGCCCTTTACAGATAGTAGTAGTAGCCACATTCTGTCATTTTTGTTCGTCAAAACACACACAAGCTTAGTGTACATTTTGTGTACTGTTATGTGGTGTGTGTGTGTGTGTGTGTCTCTCTCTCCCCCCCCTCTCTCTCTCTCTCTCTTCTTAGGACGTTAATTCTCTTTCTTTTCTCAGTGTGAAACGGCGCTTGTCGTTATTGTATCTACTGAAAATATTTTCTCATCCATGAGGCATGGTATTTGCTATCTTATTTTTGTCTTTCATTATCATATACAATAAACGTTTGTGCTCACATTCTTGTTTGCAGAACAGAGGAACTTTCGTAAATCTAAAGTTTTTGACGGAGTTGTCTATTCTCTTCCCTACTGTATTACGTTGTATTAATACTATATTCCCAACTTTAAAATTCACCAACTTGTGTGTTTTATTGATTTCTCTCTTCTTAGGACGTTATTTCTCTTTCTTTTCTCCGTGTGAAACGGCGCTTGTCGTTATTGTATCTACTGAAAAGTTTTTTCTCATCCATGAGGCATGGTATTTGCGATCTTCTTTTTGTCTTTCATTATCATATACAATAAACGTTTGTGCTCACATTCTTATTTGCAGAACATAGGAACTTTCGTATAATCTAAAGAGTTAAGAGTTTTTGACGGTTTTGTCTATTCTCTTCCCTACTGTATTACGTTGTATTTTTCTATATTCCCAACTTTAAAATTCACCAACTTGTGTGTTTTATTGACTCTCTCTATTCTCTTCTCATATTTATCTTTTATTCTGTTTCTTGCGTAATCTGATTTTCGGTTCATATGTATAGGGAGATTCTGTTTTTCAGGTTTAGTAACGAAGTTCTTCCAAAATCTAGTTGGTTTCTGTCCCTCTCCCATTTCAATTAAGTGGTTATCCAGTAGCTTCACTATAATTTACATTTATAGATTTTTCAAAGGACGGCAAGTATTCAGCCCATTTGTTATGCTGATCATGGCAATATATACCCATATGCTTGCCCAGCTCTTTATTAATACGTTCGGAAAAGATACCTTAAATATGCCTAATTCATGTAAGCATGGGTTTTATTCCTTGATGCGTTAACGTCTCAGAGCATACCCTATTCCTAAATTCTTTGGCTTGACCCGTAATTATTTTCTTTAATTAATAATGTTCGAACGTACTTTTGCAGTATTATCTTTAGAACAGTTTTAGTGGTGGGTCGCATAATAGCGTATAACTGGACAGCATTGGTAAACATATCTACACATACAAGAATGTGCCTAACACCCCGACTTGATCGTGGCAGCGTACCGAAGAAGTCCAGAGCTAACACCTTCTTTTCTCCTTTGCTCTGATGCCTTGCATAGACACGTAGGTATGTAAATTTGGATGTCTAGCGGTCTGGCAATCATGCCACTTTTTTAAGACGGATTTAATCCTTCTAAACATATTATTGATGGTGAAATATTTTTTCAATTTCCAGTAACATTTTAATGCTGACGCATGGGCTAGACTTTCATGACTTGGTGTAATTATCTGTTGTATCATTTCCGGTGATAACATTACTTTCCATGAATGATTTCCACTAACATTGGTTCACTAATTAAAATAATATGTTATTTTAAGTGCATACTTATAGTCAGATGGTTGTTGTTTTACTTGTTGAAGCTTTGGATTTATCTTGCTCTCTTGCTAAGTTCTGTTGTAGCTGTTTTACTTTGTCATTATACTGGATCTGCAGTAATTTGAAGTCTTTATCGTTGGAGAAATCAGTCTCTTCCTTTTTCTCAGTGGCATATCGGCTTAGTGTATCTCCTGTCTGGTTGTCGGTTCCTCTACAGTACTTAATGGTAAAAGAATATTCTCCTATGGCCAGAATCCATCTCATTAGTCTTGCATTTGTGATTCTGCACCTCACTAGGAATGATAGAGCTTGATAATCAGTGTGGATTTCAAAGTGCGTTCCATAAATTTAAAATCGGAATTGTTTCAGTACAAATACAATAACCAATATCTCCTTCTCCAAAGTACACTAATGTTCTCTTTACTTTTGAACACTCTGCGTAGGCGATGACTCGAATTTTTCCTGTTAAATCTTCTTGGTAGAGTACGCTCCCTATTGCATAGTCGCTGGCGTCCGAGTAGATGATGTAGCATAATGTTTTCCACAAACAGTGCCTTGACCATGTTGAATGCATCTGTGTGATGCTGTTCCCACTTCCACTTCACCTTCTTCGTTGTAAGTTCTAATACTAGTTTGATCTCTTTTGCATATATTGGCGAAAATCGTCTATAGTATCTTGTTAAACCTAGGAATGCTCTCAACCCTTTAACATTTCTCGGTATCGGGAACTCGGTGATACTGCTTATTTTGTATAGATCTGGTTGTTGTTAGTACAATAATGACCCAATCATACAATATGACCTAAACATTTTATGGACAATCGTATGAATTTAATTAGATGCGAGCTTGCCGAAACTTCTCAAAAATAGTGCGTAAATTGATTATATGTTCTTCTAATATTTTAGATATGACCAAAGTGTCATAAACAAAAATCAGGCTGTAGGGTTCTACTTCCGGACATAATGCAATTTCCAAACATTTTACAATGGCTTCTAGGCTTGTACTTAAACCAAAAGATGCTAGTTTATTTCTATATGAAAATGCAATATATTTTCTATTGTTTTCTCAAATTGGAATCTGCTAAAAACTGGAGGTTAAATCGAATTTAGTTAAGTACTTAGCTCCTTCACATTTTGTGAACAGCTCATCTGCTGTTGGTGCACAGTCAAAATATTTTTCTATGAAGCTATCCAAGAACCTCGTGTCCAAACATAGTAGAATTTCATCATTCTTCTTTTTCACCACAACTACCCTGTTTCAGAGGTTATTGTTTGATCGTTCTACAACGTTATTGTTCAGCATTCTTTTCATTTCCTCCTCGACTTGTTCTTCATTCCCCTTGGTGTTCATCATTCGTTTTTTCACTACGATGTTTATGATTCGCATAGGTTACTGAAGGTCTGGAGATGGTTACAGGTTCAATGTATTCTTCATGGTGCACAGTCAAAATCTTCTTCTATGACGCTAATAGTATTTATTCTATTACCTATTAACGCCATTTCTCGTTCAGAGTTCAGTGATAATTCAAATGAAGTATCCTTCTTCAACCCTTTGAATGCTAATATTGTCCTTCCCTCTATCTGTGGTGGATACATCACCATCTGCGCCGGTCTTCTCTTGATTTCGGTTCTCAGGCATTCTACTTATCTATGTAGATCTTCATATTTAGTGTATTTATTTCACCAGAATATTCCTTGATGGTTGTAACAGACTTGCTACGCCAGTTTCCAATGTAGCAATTCTGGCTTCCAACTCCTGCGTCTTCTTATTATTTTCGCGGTCTTGTTCACAGCTGCTTTCATTTTCATCTACTGCATCTGATTCGATACATTAAATTTCTCATTCCAGTGTTCTGATAGTTGTTTAAAAGTATCTTTTAATTCTTTCTTATATTCTGTTTTCAGTTCTTTAAAACTATTCTCAACTTTTAAAGCTTGTTCATGTTAATGATGTTCGTGTTGCAAGTTCATTCAATACTTTTGCGTTTAAATGTCCTTATTCTAATGGTTGTGTTTAGAATTGTGATATGTCATTTGTAACAGGTAAAACACGTATTTGTTCATTTAATTTAATCCTGCCAAAACCTAATTTAGTAATAAAAACCAACAGTTCATAAATAATACAATGCCTGTCGGAACTGGCATACACACAAACGATGACTTGTAAACAATTCCGTCGAGCAAACGACAGGCTGTCGCATGCAAACGCCTATACTTTACCCCACAAAATTTTTAAAACTATTCTTCATATTTTCCTTACACTAATTATTTACAAAAATACTGCCTGGGTAAATATGCAAGTAGACGTATTGTTACAGTTTACATATATGTAAACATAAATGAACATTGCGTGCTTTGGGAAGAGGTCTAGCTTTGTGTACAAGACAATTTTTCTACTCCGCGTTTTGTATGGAGCAGAAACCTCAACACTGTTAACATATTATAATAACAATTTGGAGTCCCAGGAAAAAGAGATGTTTGAGGCGAGCTGGTGAAAGAACGAACTCTAAATATGGCCAACAGAAATCTGTCAAAAGTGGAATTACTTATCAAAATAGTAGAGGGAAGAGTACTGCAGCGGTTTGGTCTTGTAATGAAGACGAGCGGAAAAAGGCCGCCTACCTCATCACGGAAGGCATAAGAAGGAGGCCAATATTGGAATGTGACGACAATAAAGGTACGCTGGCTAGAAAAGAGAACATAATTCTAGACGAAAAACGCGTCCTTTATGTTAGGTGGAAGTATTGGAAGTGACTGAAGCATCCCGTCGCTTGATGGTAATAAGGAATAAAAACATTAAATGCCTAGAAATTAAAGAAACATTGCACGTCAATAAGCTTAACAATTTTAATGGTGAAGATTGAGACCACCTTGGTATGAAAAAACCTGATTGTATTAGTTAAAGTCGTTTGATCAATTCGGATTGTGCTAAGATAGATTCAAATCTGCCGCAGAAAGCTTTTATAAATAATAATTTTCAGATGTTAACTTATCGCTTCTTTGCAAACATTGAAATTGAGTGTCAATACTTGCAAGGCACATCACTCCGTAAAACAAGTAAAAATGTTTTTCCCTTGAGATGTATAACTGGTAAACCAAAAGCTACATAACAAGCACAACCAATTTTATGATGTGCTTTTAAATTTTTGTAGAAACGCCGTTAAAAGTTTTTATTTATTTCGTAATACTTTTATGTAGCCCTCCGGAAATTATTAACATATTATATAATTCATTTAATAATTATAACTATTTTACATCAAAAATATATTATTTCCTTACTTGGAACATGTTTCAGGAACCAAATATGTTTACCATCCTTCCGAAACGTGTTCTAAGTAAGGAAATAATATATCTTTATGTAAAATAGTTATAAATATTAAATAAATAATATATGAATCAAAAAATTGGCTCTAACAAGAATTGTTTCTATTAATTTAATATAACATTCTCATTTCAGAATTTCGTTTAACCTTATCATTACAAGATTTATTAAAAGTAAAAAAAAAAAGTAATACACATGAAATTTACTTATATTATTTTGCTTAAAAGGTTTGGAACAGCGTCTGGTAAAATCGATTAAGTTGTTAGACGTACATGATCAATTTATTTGTTTGCTGTTAGCATGGTATAGTGGAACAACGTTTATCGATAACCAATAGCGACTGCTGTTACAGGTAATGATCAGACGCGGTCGTAAATTGCTTGTAGCATTCAAATGAGCTCTACTAGCAGGTAAGTAATCAGCCGTAGTTATCAGTAACTGCATTCTACATCTGAAGCTGTGTTGACGTGCGCTGCAGTCGTAAAGAGTCAACAATATCTGCACAATTTGGCTTTTGAATTTTAACACGGAAAACTTTAAACCTTTTGTATGTCACTGAGTACTGAGCCCAGTTAATATAAAAGTGCTGAAATATTTTTCAGGTTTTCCACTGAAAACTAATTTGATACAACGTGGTGACGATAGTATTCTGTATTGAACTGCATAAACTATAGGAGATTAGAACGTCTGTTCTGAACACCGTGCTTTGTTCTTTGAACATAATTTTAAATTTTTTGAAGAAAGATTTTCTTAAAGAACTGTCAACCTAGAGCCCAACCTCTTGTAGAGTGACTCCTAGGTGTAGTGGGGAGTAACTATACCATTTCCTGTCCAATAGGAGTTCTTTTCCTTTTTTCAGAAAACGCATCAGTGTGCGTAGAGCTACAAAAGCTTGAAGCAATCACCTCATTTTAAGGTACGGCGACTCGGACATACGCTGTGTATGCTGCATGTATGCCTTATTTTTTGTTACCCGCATGCACACTTCCAAACAATATTCATAGTCCGTGATATTCAAGATAATTTACACATGCCATTATTTTATGAATTGAATCAGTTAGACTGGAATTTGTAATAATAAATACTACACTTTGTTTCCTGTGACGGAAGTAGAATAGACCCATTGGCGCGTTTTCCATAAGGCAGAAAAGGAATCTGCTTAGGGGCGCCATGGTCTTGGGAGCGCTAAGGATTTTAGATTTTATATTATAAATTGATTTTTTGGCAGTGTATGATTTAATACATAAACTTATTTTCGACTTACTAGACGCCTTTTAATTACTTTATACACACTCACAGGTATACGTAGTTATCGCGGGATATAGCTCGCTTCACATAGGACACATCGCTTCACATTTGCCTAAAGCGGTGGAGAGGCAAAAAGCGCCACTAACAAGAGCTGTATTCGCCACTAACAAAAGCGCCACTGTATTCTCTGTTGGTGACACTTTTATGAGGCTGTTTCATTACACAAGTATTGAGTTTTCCAGTAAAGTAACTTTGGTCGCTTTCGATTTATTTATCTACGATAGGTTTAAGTAGATAGAACCACAGTTAGTAACAATAGAAGCATATGTCAAATTTGCTTCCTGCTAATATGTGTACTAAATGTCACTCAGACCTCTTTCTGATTCTAGTCGGCTGAGTGACATTCAAGACAAATTTAAGAGACATTAGTTTATATTTAAATAATTTATTGATACATTACTAAGAAATACTCCTAATCAAACAGGAAATAAATAAAGAAAGATATATAATTTACCAAATTGCTAACGAAAATTGATGCAATAAAATACCTATACACAAAATAGAAAATAAATGCGAATATAATATAAAAACAAAATATTCAAGTAATTATCAAAATGAGCAACACATAACTAATAACAACAAAACAACAACAATAATAAAGAGGCCACATTAAAATACATTAATAATAGGACGACAAAGCTAACAAAACTATTTAAAACCCCAGATATTAAAATAACATACAAAACTAACAAAAATAACTTACAGAAACTAAATAACCCACACAAGAATGATGACCAGTGGAATATACAAATTTGAATGCCATGGTTGCAATAGGTGTTACATAAGACAAACAAAACAAAACAAGCGACAAAACGTTATTTTGAACATTTAAACGCATACAGAAGGCCAGAAACGTATAAATCCAATTTGGCCACTTATGCAATAAACACAGGACATGAACTCCTAGACATAACCAACATGACACTGATATGTACATATGGGAAAAGTTACAAATATACAAACACAAAACAAACTAATACCAAAAAAAATACAAATCAAACTAAAACACGACACAATTTTCAAAATACTCCACACTGAAAACACTCAGAAAACAAACATATACATCACATCCTACACATATACCATTTAAAATCCCAAAAGCCAAAAGGAAACCATAGCAACCAGAACAAAGATACCAACAAAATCCAAAATTAAGGTGGCTGAGAAAGGGAAAATAGGATTCCTGAAACATGTTCTAAGTAAGGAAATAATATATCTTGAGGTAAAATAATTTGAAATATTAAATAAGTAATATATACATCAGGAAAATTCTATAGGATAAAGTGTTTGAATTATAAGCAAACTATAAACCAAAAGTAACGGACAATGAAATCTATATTAACACAGTAGTAGGCCTATATTACAGAGTATCCATAATAATTACTACTTCACAATAAACATAAAACGTACTTTTAGATGTACACTGATACACCCCTGAAGCCAGAAACTAATTTATAGTATAGGATTTACGGTTTGTTTGTACAGGGGTGGAAAGAAAAATATTAAATTGGTAACTGGATATTGTATTGCGACTTTTCCTCATCACTTTATTGAGTATCAGATTGCTCATACAGCTCGTTATAATGTTTATTGAGTTTTAACATAACTCTCAAAAGAGATAATTTGTTCCAATTTTTCGTCGACATTAACTTCATTACGTATATTATTTGGTAACGTTTTCCCTATTTTATTCTTATATAATGTTGTACACCATTATACTTGAAAACCTCAAGCGTCAAATGTTACAAAACGCTAAAGATTATTAACAACTAAATTTATAGTAGCATGTAACTACTAGTATAAGAAATACCAGGTAACTAGTTAGTAGTATACAAGTAAACAAAAGAACAATAATTTTATAAGATAACTCAATTTACTAACGGGAACCTATATCAAAGTAGTCAATATCTGCTCTTGAAATTGCAGATAATGTTTGCCTATAACTTAGCAAACTCATTATAATTATTTTAAATTAAAAATAGCGTGCAAATAGACAAAAAATATAATAACATTTATGTAACTTTAAGCATTATAAAATTGTTACTAAATATAAAAATCAGAGCCAAGTACGCAGAAAAAATCAGAGCCATGTACGCAGGCATTCATACACACTCATCCTTACATCAAGTTAAATGTCTTATCATAAAACGACAATGTATTTTCTGTCAATTAAGGCAACAATACGTAAGTAAAGAGACAACATAAGAGCTATATACTGTATGTACTTACTTATTCTGATGCACATAAGTGTATATAGAAACCATATTAAATTATTGTTGACAAGTATTAAAATTTCATGCTTACATTTTTCAAACATATTAAGTACGATTATGCACATAACAAAATAATTAAGTTATTACAGTATCCTGTAATTATGTTAAAATATGATCCATAATAGGAAAAAGTAAACACGTAATTGTCTTTTAGGGCACTAGTGCCAAAAATACAAAAGTGTAATTTAAAGTCTCACGTACCTAGATAAAATTTAGACAATAATACTAATCCTGCATATTATGTAATTATAATTTTACGTGTATATGTAACGCGTGGTCTAACGCGTTATATATTTATGTATTCATTATTATGGAATCAGGTTTTGTCATAATTTTGTGTTATAATCATGAATTGTTATTAGTCTTAGTTAGTTCATTATTAACAAAATGTATTGAATTTTAAACTATAGATATTGTATTATTATTATAATATTTTTTTAAATATGTTGTTGTAAACTAAAACGATTTTATATGAGTGCACGAAGCTCTTATTGGTATGGTACTCTTGTATGACTTTATTCAAGCAGCCTTGGACTTACAGGAGGAGAAATGAAGTATCTTTGTAAATAAAACGAACGGTCGTTTACAAGTAGTTACAAGTTTACAAATATTTACTTTCAGTATTAGTTTTATAACGTGCATCATAAATTCATGAATTTAATATTCAGAAGTCTATAGAGAACTTCTTTTCGCCATCTGTGAAGTGTCTGCTTGAAAATACAATTTCAAGGTAAAGGGTAAACGTGTAACCAAACTAGAAACAAATTATTTAATTACTCGGTTAATTAATGTGTGATGAGCAATTAATTAACAACGAAATAAAGACAAAAACATTATGAATCTATGAATCGCATGATTTCATTAGTTTGCACATGAACATTAATTATGAGTGCAAAAATACGGAAAAACTGATGTGTGGAAAACCAACGCGCAGTACAAGCCTAAACAAAATCTGACAACCTGTCGGTTTTCCTCCAGTTAAAACGCCGTTCGATTCTGAACGAGAAAACAGACACTTATAATTTGTTCACGGGGATACTATGTCCGATTACCCAGCGATATAAATTATTCTAAGACGGGGGACGCTCTGTTAAACGGACAACCGACAACAGACTGCGGCACAGCGAACATCATCATCATCATCGTCGTCGAGGAACAACGCACACACGCCACGGTAACTCAAGAGTGAAAAAACAGGTGAAAAATGAAGAATTATTTGTTATAAATAATGACAGTAAACGAATAGAATGATGATATAAAGAAAAGACGAAATAAATAATTGTACATATTGTAATTACAAAATTTTAAACAATTAATTGAATTTAAGTATGTAATTTTTAGCTTCTGTATTCAAGTAATTTTTCTAGTTAGTTAAAATGGGTGCATAATATTTGATGTTTATTGAAATCAAGTAAATATTATTTTTGATTGAATACAACACAAATAAACTTTTAATTTTAATAATACATATTTAATTAATATCAGATTTTCACCATTGAAAATAATTACTTGAATTCTATAATGTAATGTCAGACACCCAAATATTTAAAACGATTTTATAGTTATTTTTAAAACAATTTTTCAATTTTATATTTTTTTTTCATAAATGCGTTTTATGTTTGTCATTTACATGTTCATAGCTGTTTAGTTTATTTGTTTGCATACTATGTATGTATTTTTTATAAAGTTTATTCAACAACAACAACTATTAAGCAGCTTCTCGTAAAAGGCAATTTTTACTACACATTTTTTTTAATTTTTATTTACGTAAATAAATGTTTTTTTACCATTTATTCCACGCCACAAAAGTTTTCTCCTCTCTTCCCACATAAAATTTATTGTGCAACAAAACGGACTTAACATAACGAAAACAGGAACCCCACGACCTAGCTGGTAAGTTATTTGATAGTTATCGCTGGACTTAACTATTTCTTAACACAAAATATACAATATTGTACGAGAACCCTCTCGAAAAACCGAGCGCATCCTTCCACCCGGCCCCCTGCCGCTGGTCGGGCAGGTGTGCCTCAGTCCATTAAGCGTGTAGTAAGGAGGGAAAGCTATACTAAAGCTATACCTCTGCGCAACCTGTAAAAGCCATAGCAGCCGGTACGTTAGTAAGTTGACAGGGCCGATTTCCTTCGTGCGGATCAAGTGTTTGTTGAAGTATTATAGTGAAGTGTTGTTGTCTTATAATTAGTGCGGAATTCTTTATAGTTGCGATTATTATTGTGTGTGGACAAATTTTACTTGACTTGTTGTAAGAGACTATCTTGTTGATTACAAATGATTAATTGTGATAATTAAAGCTGGTTATTAATTACTTCACTAGTTTCTTGTACCGTATTTTGTTTTTCACTGTACCGTACGACGATCAGTGGGACCACCGTAACAGTGGGTCAGAAGTGTAACAGAACCACTGAAGTGGAAACAGTGGACACTTTGAGCACGACTTGTGTAATTTGTAATTAGGCGGTAAAAAAAGATGTCAGTCAGATGATGTAAAATTTCCAGGCGTTGCTGTTGCAGACATAGGAACAACGACGACAGGATGCAGAAGAAGCAGAGAAAAGACGCCGACAAAAGGCGGAATAAACAGAAAAAGGACAAGATGAGAAAGCGGAAGATAGACAGAAAACCGTCCTGCTGGAAACACAAGAACGGGGGAAAGCAGATAAAGCGGAACCTCTTTCTGAAGCTATGCAAAACAGTTGCAAGACACCTCTACCGCAGAGTTGGGTCTCCTACGTGGTGACTTGGGGAAATTACTCAGTGATCTGAATGGCCAAGAAGTAAGACTATCTACAGTAGACAAATCTGTATTGAATATAGAACAAACAATGTCAGGAAAAATATCTGAAATAGAGGAGACTCTAAAAACTGTAATACACTCAATTGCAAATATAAAAGAGCAGATTAAGAGTGAAGTTGAGCAGTTCATGAAGGTACAACCAAAACAATTTTCTGAACAGACTGTACCAACGATAAAGACAGAAAAGACAATAGAGAAGGTCACCTTGCATACGGTTGGGGGCAGTTCATGTGAAGGCTCCGACCTTTGACGGAAGCAATCGCTAAGCGACGTACCTTAGGAATTTAGAGCCACCGCTTGCGCAAATAATTGGACAGATAAAGAGAAGGCAGTTTCACTTGTTCTCGCTTTAAAAAAAGGAATAATAACTATTATTTCCGATTTGATGATGAGCTGTGAATTTTATAAGCGCTAACGGAGTGATTTTTTATGGTCGTGTGCAACAGTGTCAATTCTGTTTGATTTTAATTCGATTCATAATTTCTATTGTTGTAATGTTTATGTAGTCGGCTATTCATTATATATTTAGTTTTTTATTTTTATTATTCCAATAAATGTATGATTTTAAATAAACCGTCTTGTTTTGTTTTTATTTGAATTTGTTCCTTATTTTGTACATTTTTATTATTGAGTTTGTAAACATTAAGATTTCCCCAGATATTCATTTTGCTAAGTTTTTGTACGTTTCTAATTAATTTGACATTTTGAATGTTTGTAGATTCGTGTTTATTATTTAAGCAGTGTGTGGCTATATTAGATTTGGAAATATTTGGTTTTAAAAACGAATTGCGATATTGAATGGATCTCTCGGAAAATCTACGTAAGAGATATTACAATCTGGAATTTCTATTTTGTAGACTCCATTCTTATTGTAAATTTTGAATTTAGTTTTAGGTTTTATTTTATTGAACACAATATTATCTGTGTTATATGATATTTTTAAGTTTGTATCTTTAAATAGTTTGCTTAGTTTACGAGTTATGTTTCCGTAATAAGTAAAGTTGATATATTTTATATTATCATTAGTAGGTGGATTTTGACTGAAGGTTTCTATAATGTTTGTTTAGTGGGTTTATGTTTTATTTTAATGAATGATAAAGATTCGTTATTGTTTTTAAAATTGTCTAAATTAAATTCATCTGTATTGTCAGTAATAACCGTGCATAAATACAGTTAAATGATAGTGTATGGCACATAGAAGATATAATTAAAGTGTCTAATTGTTTAATAAATGTTTATAACTGTTGGATATTACTTGGTAGGCAAATTTTTATACTTAGCACTTTCTGCTTGAGCGCGTTGATTCCGCATGGCATGGCGTTTTACCGCAATCCGGTGTGGGTTCACTTAAATTCACACATCTATTCGTTGGATCCGATAAATATTGAGTTAATTATTATAATCTCTGGGTTCGTTTATACGAATTTAGTAATTTTATTACACAGGTTTGCTGATCTTGCACTTACCGCAGACTTGAAGTGTTGTATTACATTATAATTCCGGATGAGATAAAACTTACCTAAGCGTACAGCTTCGACTCACACGGACACTACTATATAATATTGATCAGTATTATTAATTATATTACTACTAGCCCAATGATATAGGATTCTAAAGTGGGTGTTCATCTGAAAATGGTAAATGAATTTTATAAGAATTTCATCTGACACTGAAGCCCGCTATTCCTCTCACACATAGGGTACGACTGCTCTGGTCGAATCTTTCTGAAGAAATCAGAAAAACCTCGTTGCATACATTTACAGTAAACGTGACATATTAAAGGGTTTGATTTGTTGAAAATGCTTTCTACATCATAGATTGCTTTCTTCGTACGTAATAATTCTGGTCAGGCTTTGCAAGAAAACGTTTAATCATGTGCGATTTTTATTTACAAATCTTACGACCTCTTTTGTATACCATTTAATTGTTTATCCTCCACTTTTTCTACACTAAAAATTACATTATTAATTATACAATGTATACATAAAATTATATAAGTTTTGTGTTTATAACATATAAATCATGGTTGGCAGTCTGTTTTTATGTGACTTGAACTAATCACAACAAGTAATGGTTGTCATATTTGTTTTAAACATCTTAAGTTTTTATCAAATTATAGAGTAAGTAAAAAAACTAAATAAAATAAATATATTATATATTACATGTAAATACACAGTATTTTTAGTAGGTAGTGTCTATTAATTTTTTTAATGTATTTACATTGTCAAATACAGCTAAAGAACATCGTCATTTATGTTTCTGGATGTGTTTCATCAAATACCCTTTTAACATAACTAAGCCAGTGAAGTAAGTCCGTATTACTAATGTTTGTAAAAGTTGTAAATGAGTTGGCATCCTTTACTTTAGTACTGACAATGCCGTACACGTAGTGCAAGTTATCGTGAACAAACGTTAAGCCTCCTCCGCTGTCTCCGAAAGCGGGACCAGTGCCTGAAAACAAAATTACATTAGAATATTAAATGTAATTTGTAAAATATTATATACGCGCGCGCGCGCGCGCGCGCACACACACACACACACACTCTCTCTCAAGTACGAGAATTATAAATTGAAATTTACAATAAGTTGACACCTTACCATTATTAAAACCACCACAAAATTTATCAGTTGTTATATAATGCCGAAATACTGTTGGTACTTCACGGACGCATTCCTTGTAATCTACATATGGCAATTCAGAATATAATAGGACATCACTAACTAGTCCAGTTTCTGTTCTACCCCAGCCTGCCAACTGAAACATTCCATCATGTTAATTATCAATCAAATGTATTGTGACTTCGCTGTTAAGAAGGGAATATATAATTTTAAGTGTATCTAACATGTAGACTAAAGGGTTTTTACGTAAAATACATCATAATACAGGAATAACTTGGTTTGTAACACAGACTAAGGAGTATATAATCATCTCTGATCATATGTTAATTATTGCAAATACTGCAATAAGGTGATATTTATTGTTTGTGACATTGCAGTGTTTTGGACTTATTTAACTTGAGTTATTGGATGACAGTGTCTTTGTTGATTTCTGACTGTTGATTGTTTTTGTTTTTTAATTAACGCTTGTAATTAACAAGTTTATTGGTGTCGTTAATCAGTTTCCACTGTGCAACGACGATCTTTGTGGCCGTCGTTATAATATGATAACAGGTAATTGTAATAATAAATTAATTTATTATCCAACGGTACATATTGGCTGAAATGTCGTGTCTGAACTACAGTCTGAACTACCTGACATACCTGACTACATTTACATCTATACTGTTTACAGACTGGAAACTACTTTTCAGTATACGAATAATTTTATATACATAGAAGTTACTTATTGATTTGTATTACCGTTCCATTCGTGCCGGGCTTTATGATGAATTCACGTTTCCAGTCAACACACACAGGCATAATTCTTGCGTGTACCTGCACACTGTGTGTAAGGTCAATAATTGCCATATCCTGTGTGTAACTAGCTGCTTGACCCAAGTACCTAGTTGGAATTATTATTTCACGGACCTGCAGCAGAAACAACTGTTCACATTAAAATCTTCAAAAAGACTGAATTAGTGTCATAACCTTATACAGAGTTGGCTGTTGGTTGCTTGACACTAGAATTTGTTCTTGGTTTAGTAATGACTGTGACTTAATAAATGGCAACAGTTTTTATAACGTTCAGTCATTAACAAGACAGAGTTTAACAAAATTTTGACAAAATGTATTCTCATCCCCAGGATTTGTTCACAGATAATACATAAATGATAAACATATACATGTATTTATGTAAATTGTTGTACAACAAATAATAGTAAGGGCTTCTAACATTATTTTTCTTCTTTTTCTTCTTCTTCTTCTTCTTTTTCTTCTTCTTATTATTATTATTATTATTGTAAGAAATTAAAAGTTTTATAAATATTAAAATTCGGTGACTGGGTACGTACCACTTTTGTGCTTCTTATAATATAGAGTCTGATAATGAGAAAGAATTTTGAACCTCAAGAAAGAAATGGGGTTGAAAAGTCAGCAAAATTGTTTTAAAAGTGTATCGAGTTAATGTCCAAATATTACAAATCTTTTCATCACTAGAAGTTAACAAAATTGACATTGTTTCAAACACTTTATGGTTCATCTTTGATTTTTCATTTAGATTTAGAACTGTGTACATTCATTTGTGTGTGTGTGTGTGTGTGTTTGTGTGTGTGTGTGTGTGTGTGTGGGTGTGTGGGTGGGAGAGAGAGAGAGAGAGAGAGATTCAGATTTGTAATGTATGCTGATGTGAAAAAAGTAACATTGCCAAGAACTCGTTAAAAGTACAGTTATGGAGTAATAAAAACCCCCTTACTATAGTGCAAACTCGCATACATCAGTAACAACTATTAAGTTGTATGGCTCTTCTTCTTGTTATTCTACACTACAAGAACAAGGTTTATACACCTTTTCCGGCACCCATCTCATCGTCAGACGACCCACGTCTCTTCTACCAATGACATAATATTTCAGCGCCGCTTTTGATTTGGCAATCGACATCCCTCCGTCTTCCTTTGCAAACAATCACACCATTGTATCCTATACATTTAAATTATTGAATTTATGACTTTTACTTCTAGTTCTGCTGTTATGCCCATATCTATGTTTCTATCTTGCAACGCATAGCTCAAAGTATTTTGAAGAAACTGCTTTTCAGCACTCTGAATTTTGCCTCATTCCTTTTTCGTCATGATCCATTCTCACTCGTCTATATTAATGTGGATACTGCAATTGCCGTGTACAATTGAATTCTTGTGCGGTGTCTTCTTAACTTTTAAGATTTCTATAAATCGTTCCGCAGATATTCCTAAATGTGTATGTATTCCTAAACACATATCTTAGTTTACAAGCCAGGTATTTAAAAGACTCACTTTTCCTCAAGTAATGTTCATTATAAATGTTATTCCTCGCTATATATTTGCCTTTAAAAACAATTGTTTTAATATTTTTCTCTGAAATTGTGAGCGAGTGTTTCTTTTGTAACTGAAACATAGATCTTCGTAAATCATCCTCACTATCTTGAACATCATCACTAACTGTCATCTGCATACAGCAGAGGACCTATGCTAACTGATTTACAGGTTTTATTCTCGATATCACTCTGTATGTCTATGCTCTCAACATGTCGTCATTATATATGTATTAAACGAGATTGGAAAAATACAGCAACCCTGGTTAACTCCCTTTTTATTTGAATGCCTCCTGATAACCTGCCATTCAGATCCAGGACTATAGATGAACTTTTGTAAAGTTTCTTAACTGAATTTATAAAATGTTGTAAATATCCTCTTCTGTCCATAATATTCCATAAATTTTTACATTCTACAACATCCCTACCTTTTCACATTCTCCCTTTCCCAAATCAACAAAAGCGGTACGTATAGTCTGATATATTTCTGCTTTTTCTGTGTTATCTGTCGGATTACAATACAAACAATGCATCCACAGTGGACCTAACCTTTCTAACACCCATCTGCTTTTCGAGAAGTAATAATACCCTGCTTCTTGAAGCTCAATATTAATTCCTAATTTTTGGTTGAGAATTCTTTTATATATTTTGTATGTTGAGTCGCGCAAACTCATTTCTCTGTAATTATTTGTGTCTATTAAAGATAATTGTCTATTATGTTCTCTTTTGTAAATAACGATATCACCTTTTCCTGTCTACATTGTTTTTGGAATTTTGTTGTCCATCCATATGTTGTCTACAATTTCTAAATAGGTATCGGTTGTATGTAAGTGTGTTAATATGTACAAATTCTATACATACGTAAATAATTTTCAGATTGCTAAATGTGACATCAAACCTGTTCTAATAAACCTTGGCTAGTGTACAACTTTTAAAGAAAACCTCAGGGAAAATTGGAATGCCAAACTGGGTATACGACAAACTCTGGCTTTGACTCTTACTTTCGATTCTTACTTAGAATATAGTCTTTGTGGTGTAAACGTCAGTTTCATTTATCCGGTTTTGTAACATGCCTTAACAATATTATATCCGGACACCCCAAAACTCTATGCGAACTTTCTCCGTACAAATTTTTCAAAATATTTATAATTTATTTTCAAAAAATTAACAAATTCTTCCTTTGAGTAGCGCTCCTGTTCTACAAAAACGCAAAAACTGTAGATGACATTCAGAGCGACCAATCTTTCAGAACCGAATGAATCACAGACTGTCTGCACTATGACCATAACAGTCCAGCTGTATTTCCGGTGCACCTCGACCTGTAGGAACATGGTTTTTCTTAGCTTGTCCCTTTATTCTTTCATTTCCTTTGTACCCTCTTGGCAGAATGAGCTGTGTTGTACCTTTAATTCTCATGGTGCTTACGATTGCCTTGCGCTAAGAACCTGGCGCAAAATCAATCATAGCACTGCTTGTTCCTGAGTGATCACACTGACTACTGGGAACGACCTAATACTGTAGCGTCATCGTATGCCAGAACCCCAGGTCTCTCTGATTTGATTGTATATGTACACACACTGTATGAGACTGGACAAAACACACACATACACACACTCTCTGCAGGTAACAAGCACATGAACTTAAATCGCGTGCGCATGTGTGTTTAATATATTATGTGAATTTCTTTATTTACTTACTTTAAAAAGTACAAAAGTAACTTTAAGGTAAATGGATGTGAAATGTATAAGTCTTACATCTGCTTTTACAGCATATGGCTCTTGACGGCTCCAGTCCACGTAATACTTTCCAAGCCCCACTTTAATTTCTTCTGGACTTAACATTCTTCCTTCTGTATCTAAGTAGACACAATGAGCAGCTAAAAATTAGAAGATTTCACGTTATTTTATTAAAAACTACAATCTTAAATAAATAAATGATATTTTCATGAACATAAACAAAACTGTTGTAATCACAAGTTAATTATAAATAAGTTATATAAAGCACGCCGTAAAAATTTTGCTTTTTAATTAAAAAAAAAAAAAACAACAAACCATATTCTAAAAGTTCCTAATAATTAAAGGAAAAACTTATACAAACCTGTTAAAACAATGTGGGGTGAAATAAGACTCCCTCCGCATTGTAGCTCCCATTCATTCCTTTTTGTTTTATTCATCACGTAAAGACCTACATGCCATGGAAATTCACCAAAATTTGCGGGTGAACCACCTACAAGAAGAGGTTTATTTTCATCTTGTTTGTTTCGCTGTCCACAAACTGCAAAGCAAACAAATTTCTTAAAACAAAAAACTTAACTACATAAAAATGTTTAATTTAAAATTATATTCACATTTTCTAACATAAACACTAAAACTAGTTTAAAGTAGAGTGTTCAGAAAACTTAAAAAAATGGTGGAGATTATTATATATTTATAAAAGGCATTTGACAAGGGATTTACCACGATAATGTTATGAATTAGAAAGAAAATTGGCAAATTATTAAATTAAAACAATGCATAATGTAAAGCTCATCTGTTGTAAGTAACGAATTTTTCAAGCATTTCCCAAATAAAACATAGCGGTAATATACGTTCCTGAATAAGACATTTTCAAAATAGAAAATTATTTTACAAATTAATGAACAGAGGTACAAACAAGCAATCACACAGAAAAATTGCAATATATGTTAGATTAGTGAAAAAATAATCATTATAAATTACGTTAAATACTAATTATTTTCTCAATATAGATTCTTAATATTAACTATAACTTTGAGACATTGATAACTACTAAAATCACAACAGAAGTTTGCAAAGATTAAGTGGCACAATATTAATTGCATTCTAGTAAAAACGAGTTACTAGTGTACAGTAACATACAAACAAAAGGGAACAATAACTCAAATTATTTTATTGTTTTAATCCAATCTCTCGTTTCACAACAGAGACTATACTCTATACTACTGTAGATATCAGAATGTGCGCTAAATGTCAACGAAATATCTCAAAGGCTTAAAAAACAGATTTAAAAAAAAAACTGTTTTTACTTCCATGTTCCTTAAGGAAATCGAAGTATGGTGATGGCAAAAAATATCGTGCTCAAGATTATTTCAGATTCTGATTGTACTACACTCAAAACATTAAAAAAGTCATTTTTCGAAAAGTGTCTCTGTGTGTGTCTGTCTGTAGATTTTTTTTTGGTAAAAGATAACAGTCGCAAATTCAAACAGAATCAAACACGTTTTTGCATACAGCCCTAATTTGTAGAGTATTCAAGACCTATTGTTTTTGGTGAAGATCGGTTAAGGGAAAGCGGTAGTTTACCTGCAACGGGTTTTTTTTAATCAAGGGTAATTTTTTTCTATGGCAAACGATAACAGCCCCAAATTCAAACAGAATCAAATAATGTTTTGCATACAGCCCTGATTTGTAGAGTACTCAAGAATTATTGTTTTTGGTGAAGATCGGTTAAGGGAAAGGGGTAGTTTACGTGTAACGTTTTATGTTCTAACAAGGGTATTTCTTATGGCAAACGATAACAGCCGCAAATTCAAACAGAATCAAATACATTTTTGCATACAACCCTGAATTTTAGAGTACTCAACGTCTGTTGATTTTGGTGAAGTTCGGTTACGGGGAAAAGGTAGTTTACCGGAAACATTTTTTGTTGTAACAAGAGTAAAGTACTTAATTTTGATAAATAAAGTATCCTGATAAGAAGATCTTAATAATCCACTGTAGAAATGTAGATAAAATATTTATAAATGAAGAGGCTAGTTGAACGGGGTGGGGGTAATTTTCTATAATTAAAAATTATAGTTGAAGGGGAAGGGATAATTTTTTATATATGTACTACGTTATCGGCAACAAAGAAGTAGTTTGTTGTTAAAATTCCTTCCCGTCCTGTTTGGCAGTAGACCAATGTTTTCTGCAAAACCAGACGTTTCGGCAGTGCCACCGACTTCCATCGTCAGTAAAAATCGAGTGCGATAACGTGAGGTGGTATACGTTAGTGACCACAGTACTGTGGTTTATTATGTAAGAAGGAGGAAGTAGTTTCTATGGAAATATTTAATTTCGAAAATAATTTTAAATATAAATCTTAGAACGTGGAAGTCATGTATGGTTCTCCATACCGATATTGGTTTTTCATAATGCTTGTATGTATGTACCACATTTACTACCAAAATGAAAATAACTTAAGCACTGTCTACTTATTAAACACAAAATATAGCCTGATGTCATAAACATACATCAATTATTATTTATGACGTCTGACACGTTTGTTACATCATCAATGTTGATTGTCCTTCATGAAACCCGTTATGTGATACGGGTGTGTTTCTTGATGTTAGTTGCATCGTCCATATTACATTAAAATTTTATTGGCTTCGGAGTCTGTGTGACTGAGGCAGTCTGTGCATATGGCTTCATCATGGACTTTTATCTCACATGTCTTGATGATGGTACTTATGATTTGATGTGTTCACATATGATATGTCCAGTTACATTGTCCTATTATCAGTCTGCTGTCATTTCAGTTTGATGGGTTTTTTTTATGTGCTTCTCAATTATTCTGTTAAAGCGTCCAAAACAAATCTGAAATTTATGTCCATCTTCTTGATGTTGTTACTGAGGATAACTATTTCATAGATTTGGATTGTGGTATATTCTTTGTTTATAAGGATTTCATGATTACAGTAAATTTTTTTCATGCTGTGCTCGGATGTAAGTGTTAGAGTTTTAAAATAGCACTTTCTTGTGCTGGACGTTGGTATGAGAATACATGGAGATATCAATGACTATGGATACGTTGTGATCTGTATCTGTTGTGTATCTGGAAGGATCTATATACGTTGTGATAAAAAATGGCTTTTTTTGTAAGCATGACCAGAAATGGTTGTTTTTTTTTCATTGTGGATGTACTTTTGGAGATCTTGTATGCTGTCTCCTGGATTATACTGACACATTCTTGTTAATGTAGCCCTTAAAAGATCCATAGTGGGCGACAAAAATTGTAAGGGCCGAGATGATTCCTGTGGAGTTGATTGATCCATCTTAACCCAGGGTTGAGCTGCCAACTCGTCTGGCTGCATTGGAATATATGGTTATGCGCGAGCCCCAATATGCTCATGATATATCTAAACAATTGAAAAATAAGTTTTCTTTGCTTTTCTCTTCATCTTTACGCTTGTCCTTAAATTCTGCACTATAGGCATCCTCCCTACGGAATGAACTGCCTTTCCTAATGTTGTGCTTCTCATTCTCTTAGAGTCACTCCTGATTAGCTCGCACTATTTACCTGATGAGAACCAAATCACAGCGCTTCTTGTTTGTGATTGGCGACTGGGAGTAATCTAATACCGAAGTGTCGTCATGTTGCAACTTTTCTATGGCATAGCTAGCCTTGGTTTACGTCCAGGTGATTCTTGGAAACGGCATCGGTAAATAAATTTCAAGGTAATTAGTATCAGCATGCCGTTGTAACGGCCCAGCAAAAGTGCAAATATTTTGTACTGGACCAGACCATATGGCATGAGCCACATCTGGGAACTCAGTACATGGATACTAGTGGATCGTCTCACGACATCAGCAGTCCACACAGCCTTACCTCTGACAACTCGTCCAAGTTTGACGCTCTCAGGTCAGTAGGCTCCTGGCAGGCCTTCAGCTCGGCGGGCTTCATACTCTGTATGTGGACTTTGTAGGACCGGCCGGCCCGCTCTACATTGTCGTCTGGCCTCCGATTGATGTGAGGGCCTTCCTACAGTGATTCTCATTCTGGTTCTGCCGCACTTTTGACGGTCTGGTATCGTTCTTAATATACACTCTCTCCTATCGCAAGTGTAGGTATGATGGTATCTGGTCTCTTCTCGGGCTACCGATGTTGCTAGTGCAGTATCTCATTTTCTGGGTATGGGCCGCCGCTTCTCTCTCTCTTCAATTATTGAGGTATAAATGTACAAGGACCTCATGCTTTCATGCTCGTCCAACGTTCAAGCGGTCACATGGGCTAAATGGACTTGACGTAGAAAGAGCCAAGGGGGAAGAGAGAGAGAAAGATATATAGAGTGAGAGGGGAGAGAGAGAGAGAGTAAGAGAGAGAGAGAGAGAGAGAGAGAGGGAGAGAGAGAAACTGAATTTCTTCTTTTCCTTTGCTAAAAAAGTAGAAACATTAAAATGCAAGTATTTTTTATAAGAAATATTGAAATTGCCTTAAATACTTTTTTCCATTACTTGTGCTTTTAATTTCCATACTTTTCCTAAATTATTTGTAAGACATTTTGAGAAAATTGCCGGAAAATATTCATATATACACAAAAGATTATAGTTTAAAATATCTATTAGTTTTTAATTTAAAATATCGATTTACAGTGCGTTAAACATTCAACACATTACCTCTTTAGAATTGTTTGAATAACTCACTCAATTTTTCGTAGTAAAATCTTAATATCAATTTGAGAACATACAAAAACCAGAACTATATATATTTCCTGTTGTGAGAAATTATTGCATTGCAACTTAGTACAGTGCATGTTTTCGCCTATATTACACAAATGGTTCTGTTTATTTCGTTGTAAAAATCTAGTCTTCTTTTCAACGTTTTCACTAAGAGTTGAAACAATAAAAAGTTAAAATTGTTTGTGTTACTTTTTCCATATTATTTCCTAAAATATCCTTTATTTGCTAAAAAGATATTAAAGTTTTACACGGCAAATAACAAATTAGTCTTTTTTATTTACTTATATGAGTTTATTATTTTATTTAGTTTGTGTAAATATACTGTTCTGAATGCAACAAGGAGTTGCCTACACGGGTCAGACAGGAATATACAGAAAATAAACAACTTTCTTGAAACGTTGAACAACTTATATTTTTTTCAATCAACCTGCGACTTACTATTCCATGCTGTTAACTTAAAACGTCTGTTGTCTGCTTTGGAAAGTGTTAAGATTATAAAATCAAAAGTGACAAAATTAGTATCTTAAACGTATACAAAAATAAAAAGCAATACACCAATTTCCCAACAAATATACACAATATGCGCACGGATAAAAATCTATAACCTGTAATATATCCAACATAATTAAATCCATATAACTTGACGATTATTTTGAATTAAATTTTAAAATTGCTAGTAGGTGTCCACTAAAAATCTTAATATCATACTAAAAACACGATCTTTTTTAGTGAGCTGTAATCATATTGTGATATATTTATAAATCTATAAATAAAATTACAAAGAAATTAAATATTTTAAAGAGTATGTAGTAATAGTCAGTAGTTGTTTGCAGTTTGGTTGGTAATAATGCCAGTTTATTTAATTGTATGTATAAACGAAAGTCATTTAAAATAACCTGAAAACTAACTTACAAGTTGAAAAGCCAAGAAAAAGTTGTAAAATTACAATAATGTTAAGTGTGATACTTACATAAATTGTGTGTGTGTGTGTGTATATATATATATATATTCACACACTTTCTGCTACAGTCCGTTTCTTTATATATATATATATATAATATATACTTTATAATGATTTTTACCTCAAGATGTTTTCTCCCTGATTGGAACATGTTTCGGGAAGCCTTGTGTTCCCATCTTTAGCTTTACTGCTTTTGAACCTTGTGAGGTATTTGGGGCGGTATTGACACTAATGAAACACATACCACTCAACATCGAAAATACACAAAATACTAATATATACACCACAAACACACACAATAATACCACTTTAAAATACCAGAGACCAACAAGAAACCATAATAACATCCAGCCAACACACAAATACTTCACCAGACGCAAGATCACCAAGGCTGAGAATGAGAACACAGGAGCTTTCGAAACGTGTTCCAAATAAGAGAAAAATAAAATATTGAGGTAAAATAAATATAAATTTTAAATATTATATATATATTACTATAATACCTATAACTAATTTACCTCAAGATATATTTTTTCCTTCAGGAACATGTTTCGGGAGATCCTGTTCTCCCATCTTCAGCCTTCGCCATCTTGCTTCTGGTGCAGTATTTGTGTGTTGGCTTCTGGATGTTATTAAGGTGGTTTGTTGGTCTTTGGTCCTTCAATGTTGCATTATTGTGTGTGGTTGTGGTATCTGTTTTTGTATTTTGTGTATTTTCGATGTTGAGTGCTTTGAATATTGTGTCATGTTTTGTATTGATTTGTATTTGTTCTGGTATTAATTTGTTTTGTGTTTTATGTTTGTAAATCTGTAAATTTTCCCAAATGTTCATTATGGTGCCTTTGTGTGGTATATGTTTTATTAGTGTTACATTGGTTATGTCTGGGAATTCATGTCCTGTGTTTATTGCATGTATGGCTAAATTGGATTTATATATATTTGGTTTTTTGTATGCATTTAGGTGTTCAAAATAACGTTTTTTCAGCTGTTTTTCTGTTTGTCCTATATAACATTAATTGCAATCTTGGCATTCAATTTTGTATATACCGTTGGTTGTTGTATTATCTTTGTTGTGTGAGCTACTTAGTTTTTGTAATTTATTTTTGTTAGTTTTGTATGCTATTTTTATATCTGTGTTTTTAAATAGTTTTGTTAGTTTTGTCATTTTATTATTTATATATGTGAATGTGGCCCATTTTTTGTTGTTGTTATTATTTATGTGTTGTTCAGTTTGATTAATTCTTAATTGTTCGGTTTTTATTTTGTATTTGATTTTATTTTCTATTTTGATCATAGTATTTTTATTGTATCCACTTGCATAACCAATTTGGTATATTATATTTCTTTCTTTGTCAGTTTCTTGTTTGTTTAGGGGTATTTTGTACATTCTGTTAAATAACGAATAAAATGCTGCCATTTTATGTTGTGGTGGGTGGTCAGAATGGTTAGGTATAATGATGTTAGTGGAAGTTGGTTTTCTATATATTGCATATTGTATGTGTTTGTTGTATCTTGTAATGGTTATGTCTAAATAGTTGATTTTGTTATGTTTTTCTTTTTCTTCTGTGAATTGTATTTTGGGATGTATGTTATTGATTTGTTTCAGTATGTTCTCTGCATTTGTGTGTTTATTATTTGATACATATAATCCATCATCTACATATCTTATCCATATGCCATCTGGGTCATGTGTTTTTATGATATTTTGTATTTTGGTGTCTATATGTTGTAGGAATATTTCTGCTATTATGCTTGATAATGGTGATCCCATTGCTAAACCTTCTTCCTGTTGATAAATTTTGCTATTAAATTCAAAGTAATTTTGTTTTAGTATTAGTTGGAGACTATTTTTTATTTCGGTTATATATTGTTTGTTTTCATTTTGTTCTATAAGTTTGTTTATTATTATGTCAATTGTTTCTTCTACTGGGATATTAGTGTACATGTTTGTTATGTCAAAAAACAAAGCAACAACAAAAGTGTATAGTGAAGAGAAAAAAAATAGTGAAGTGAATAGCAAATAAGTGAAATCAACTACCAAATAACGGATAACAAATCATCTCTCACATAAATATACATTAACATGTACACAAGCAACATTACCACAATTCCATATAACCACATTACCAAATTGTTAAACAAATTTCAAACACGAAAAAACAACTAATGAACACAAACATAAACATATACTTCAATAGACAATGCCAAAAACATAAATTAACACCTAAATACATCAACATAAACACATACAACATAAATATGACTGCACAAAAAACTATAAAACAAGCACAAAGGCTATGGATACAAAACGAAATTAATCAATTATACAGTAAGAAAAATAGCATAACACTAGATATATACAAACTACACTTAGAGCTAACAAGTTTATTACATTAAATCACTTGGAATAATAAATACAATAACATAGAAAATAAAATAAGATTTGAGAAAAACAAAAAGACTTATACAATCAACAAAAAACTTAACACATTAAAACAACAAAACAAAAATCAAGAACAAAAAAACAAAAATAAACACACATTTTACCCTCGAACCATTAACCTCAGCAATACAGAATTTAACAAAAAAGAAACAAAATATTTAAACAATATGTCAAAAACGAACATAACCCAAAATGCAAACAAAAATCTAGAAAATTTAATAGTAGAAACAGAATTTGCCATTAACCTAATAAAAGACAATATACAAGAAGAAAAAAGAACAGAAGCAACACATTTAATTAAGAAAATAATCACTAGCGAAATGAAAAACAGAGATAAACAAAAGAAAAACAATAAAACAATAAAAGAAATTAAAAATAAAGTAAAGAACAATAATTTAATAATAACTAAAGCAGACAAAAGTCAAGCAACAGTAATCATTGATAAAACAGACTACATCAAAAAAATCGAAAACTTCATCAACAATAATAAATGCGTACAACTAGATAAAAACCCAACAGAAAACTATCTTAAACAAACAATAAAACTAATAAAAACAAACAAAAACATTTTCAACAATAAAAACATAGACATATATATAAACAATAATCCAGAACCACCTAAAATGAACAGCCTAATAAAAATACACAAATTAAACAACCCAATACGTCCATTAATCAATTTCAAAAAAGCTCCTACATACAAAATAGCAAGAATAATAGCACAAAAACTAAAAAATAACCATCTAACAAATAACCATCATAACATAAAAAATACATACGAATTAATAGACAAACTAAAAATAATAAATATAAATGAAAATACATTTTTCACATCATATGACATAACAAACATGTACACTAATATCCCAGTAGAAGAAACAATTGACATAATAATAAACAAACTTATAGAACAAAATGAAAACCAACAATTTATAACTGAAATAAAAAATAGTCTCCAACTAATACTAAAACAAAATTACTTTGAATTTAATAGCAAAATTTATCAACAGAAAGAAGGTTTAGCAATGGGATCACCATTATCAAGCATAATAGCAGAAATATTCCTACAACATATAGACACCAAAATACAAAATATCATAAAAACACATGACCCAGATGGCATATGGATAAGATATGTAGATGATGGACTATATGTATCAAATAATAAAAACACAAATGCAGAGAACATACTGAAACAAATCAATAACATACATCCCAAAATACAATTCACAGAAGAAAAAGAAAAACATAACAAAATCAACTATTTAGACATAACCATCACAAGATACAACAAACACATACAATATGCAATATATAGAAAACCAACTTCCACTAACATCATTATACCTAACCATTCTGACCACCCACCACAACATAAAATGGCAGCATTTTATTCCTTATTTAACAGAATGTACAAAATACCCCTAAACAAACAAGAAACTGACAAAGAAAGAAATATAATATACCAAATTGGTTATGCAAATGGATACAATAAAAGTACTATGATCAAAATAGAAAATAAAATCAAATACAAAATAAAAATTGAACAATTAAGAATTTATCAAACTGAACAACACATAATTAATAACAACAACAAAAAATGGGCCACATTCACATATATAAATAATAAAATGACAAAACTAACAAAACTATTTAAAAACACAGATATAAAAATAGCATACAAAACTAACAAAAATAAATTACAAAAACTAAATAGTTCACACAACAAAGATAATACAACAACCAACGGTATATACAAAATTGAATGCCAAGATTGCAATAAATGTTATATAGGACAAACAAAAAAACAGCTGAAAAAACGTTATTTTGAACACCTAAATGCATACAAAAAACCAAATATATATAAATCCAATTTAGCCACACATGCAATAAACACAGGACATGAATTCCCAGACATAACCAATGTAACACTAATAAAACATATACCACACAAAGGCACCATAATGAACATTTGGGAAAATTTACTGATTTACAAACATAAAACACAAAACAAATTAATACCAGAACAAATACAAATCAATACAAAACATGACACAATATTCAAAGCACTCAACATCGAAAATACACAAAATACAAAAACAGATACCACAACCACACACAATAATGCAACACTGAAGGACCAAAGACCAACAAACCACCTTAATAACATCCAGAAGCCAACACACAAATACTGCACCAGAAGCAAGATGGCGAAGGCTGAAGATGGGAGAACAGGATCTCCCGAAACATGTTCCTGAAGGAAAAAATATATCTTGAGGTAAATTAGTTATAGGTATTATAGTATTATATACATCAAGAAACGGACTGTAGCAGAAAGTGATTGAAATATATATATATATATATATATATATATATATATTACAATGACACAAATTGCAAATATGATGTATTTGTGTTTGAGGAGCTCCACGTTCTTTGGGACGCCAAAATTATGCAACTTTACAGATGACTGTTTAAGATACTGTAATTTATGGAGGTTGTATAACTATATCAGGTGTAATTATAACAAGAGTATTATATTTATGAGTATTTAAAATTCATATTTATTGTTTACTCGATCTTATAAATAATAAACATAATTAATAATCTTCGGTCACGATATTGCTTATTATTAAATGTTTATCTCTTATACTATGCAGTGTTACACATATTTAAAAATCCTCTTACATCTAGACATGTTAATAATCTTAATCTAGACATGTTAATAATTTGATTTACTAATAAAATATAAAATTAAAATGTACTTCGAATTGAATTCTTTTATTTCAGATCTGACCTCAACTCGCTCAGTCTATACCAATGTTATAAATTAAATTAAAATTTATATTAATTACTTTTAGACTGGCATTTGTTTTATATTCACATTTAAATTATTCTTTTCTAAAATGCAAATATCAAATCAATTTAACTATTTACTTTGATAAACAAAATCTACTCTCTCAACTTTAAATTCCCTTTTTTTTAATATTTGTTTATATTCGATCGCTCATTCTAACGACTAAACATTTATCTACATTTCTAAAATATTATTTATAATTATAAATTTTTCTTTGTTTTAGTTTATTGTCTTTTGATATAGTCTTTTAGAGCTCTTTTAAAAAATCATTTATAAACGCATTATGCATGTCACCTCGAGTTCTGATGATCTTACGACTTATTGGCGGGGTCCAGCGTTGTCCAGAATTAGTTTTCCATTCCTCCTGCCCTGGCGTGGTCCTGGATACGTCTAGAGTCCAGCGTCGTTCTCCAGCAGTGTGTGGTCCGCTTCAGAGAGTTGTTATCTGCTGCAAGGTAGATCTTAAACATCGTCTAACGTCCAGCATCCCTCGTCGCTCTGGTAGCTTCTCCGTAGATACTCTTGGTAGACTTAAACGATCCCGGTACTTTACGTTTTCAGGAATATTGTCACATCATTAACGAACGGTTTATTCTTTCGTTAATGAGACTTGTAATAAAAATAAAACTGTTCCGCCGACGGACAGCATGTCCGACTGCAACTGTGTCTTGAAATGAAGAGGAGGGTTTTCGGTCGAACCCTCAATTTATACCGTCTCGAGATTCCACGCCAGTTGGCTCCAAAATCGTCCTGTCGATACCTGGAGATCGCCTGATAGCACGCACTCCCGAACCTTTTCCTCTATTTGCAAATTTTTAGCAAATAGCAATGTTTTGCACGGAATCGAGATAGCACAAATCATAGCTAATTTGATTAAGCACTCACCGTATTAATTAGAGCGTCATAGGGTAATTTGCGTATTTTGTTGCACGTTTATTTCGCACTGACTTCGCGTAGCGTGTCCTATTAACGTCATTATTTCACTGGGGATAACTATAAAATTTACACACACTTTGGTGCCTTTGGTTTGTTTATACACTAATTAGTTTTCACACAGTGAATTAAAATAAATATTTTATTAATTACCGGGCGGGTAGCTGAGATTCCTGTCTGTACATGCATCTCTAACACACACAAGATACACGCGTAATTCACATACAATTGAGCAGGTGTTCTCTGCTTGTCGGAACAGGTTAATTTCTCCCCTAATCTAACAATGAAATATTTTTACAATCTCAGACCTGTCCATTTACCCTTAACTTATAATAATTCTACAAATTTTATATTTATTCAAATTAATGCCTAATACAGCATATGGCTGTGTCGTTGCATTATTCCTCTGCTTGAGGAAAAAATTTAATAAATATTTATTTATTAAATTTGTGTCTATTTGTTCTACAATCATATTATATTCGCTTAATTAAGTTTACATCAGTTAAACGACACATAATAACGTGTAGGTCAGTAACTCTCGCTGTTGGTGCATTGCAATATTCACCCCTCCATCATAAAAGCTGATCGGTGCGTTGACCTTGGACGTCTCAGTATTCTTGTTCACTTCTCTCTCCCTCTTACATTATTCACACTTAGAATTTCTTGAATTACGTCGCATGATATTTGCCGATCTCTTTTTCCTTCCTCTCATCGTATACGATGAATGTGTATAAATGTGTGTCTTCCCACGCGTTGTTTCATCGCATAAGGTCCGTTGTACAGCCAGAAGAATTTCTTCGCTGAGTTGTCACTGCGTTTTCCTACAGGATTAGCTTTCAACAGAATTTGTTCTCCTACGTCGAATCGTTGTAATTTATGCGTTCTATTGTACTTTTCTATCCTCTTGTTACCTTGTTCTATGATGCGTTGTTTAGCATACTCCATACTCCACCTTTACACTTAATGGAATAGGTACGTTTTGATTCTCTGGCATGCTTACATATTTGGTGCAGAATCTAACAGGTTTTTTTGTCTCCATCTAGCTCAATTAGCGTATAACTAGTTGCTTCGCTATAATTTTCATTTATTGCTTTCTCAAAGAAAGGTAAATACTCTGCCCATTTGTTGTGTTTATCGTGACAGTAGATTCGTAGATATTCACCTAACTCTTTATTTGCTTTTTCCGCAAGATTTCCCTGTGGGTGTCGTACCGATGTGAGTACAGGTTGGATTCCATTTTCACGAAGGTTCCTCTCCCATACCTCGCTTTGGAACTGTACTCCTTGGTCGCTAAGTATCTTCTTCATTTTACCATATGCAGGAATGTATTTCTGCAAGAGTATTTCCAAAACAACCTTATTTGTGGGTCGCATAATTGGATACAGATGGACGGCTTTGGAAAATACATCTATACAAACAAGTATGTGTTTCACTTCCCGACTTGATCTCGGAAGTGGTCCAAGGAAATCCAATGCAATTAGCTCTCCTTTCTGGTCCTTTTGGATACTCTGCATTTCCACATATGTATGTAGATTCGGTCCTTTTGCTGTTTGACACTCATAACATTCCTTGCTTTCGTTTTTAATCTTCCTGAACATATTATTGATGGTAAAATCTTCACGTTGGCTTAAGTAACATTTAAGTGCAGCAGAATGTGCTAAACTTTTGTGTGTTGGTCGAATTAATTTATGCAGCATAACATTTGTTAATACCACATTCCAATCTTGCCTCAATAGTTTGTTTAAGACTCCATTTTGTACCTTGTAATGGTCTGGTAGGTGATCTCGTAGCTTAAATTCCGTCGTAGACTCACCTAAGTCTTGTTGTTGAGCTAGATTCTTCAGCATGTGTTTAACATCATTATCAGCAGTAAATGTAATAGGTAACAGTTGTAACTCATTATGGTTCTTTTCGTAGGCTTCTTCACACTATTCTGTGACGTATCTACTTAAAGAATCGGCTATAAAATTATCTTTCCCTTTACAATATTTTATAGTAAAGGAATACTCACCGATTGCTAGGATCCATCGTAATAATCGAGCGTTGGTTACTTTACATTTTAATAGAAATGGTAACGCTTGATGGTCCGTATGTATTTCGAAATGCGTTCAGTAAATATAATATCGAAACTCTTTCAGAGTGTATACTATAGCAAGTATCTCCTTCTCAGATGTAGAGTACTGCTTCTCTGCCCATTTGAATACTCTACTGGCATATGCAATGACACTGTGTTCTCCTGTAGCATCTTGTTGATACAGTACACTTCCACACGCATAGTCACTAGCGTCTGCGTAGATAACGAATCTTCCGTCTCGCTGTGGATGATGAAGCATTATGTTTTCAATGAACAACTTCTTGACTTGGTCGAAGGCATCTTGATGTTTCTTCTCCCACTTCCATTTGTGATTTTCCTTTGATAGTTCCAGCAATGGTTGGGTTTTATCTGAATATTGTTGTGAGAATCTTCTCTTCTATAATATACTGTGAGTCCCAAAAATGCTCGTAACCCTTTAATGTTCTTAGGTGTAGGGAAATCGGTAATACTGGATATCTTTATGGCATCGGGTTGAATACCTGAGGATGAAATAATATGACCTAGGATGTGGATTGAGGATTTTATGCAAATCTGTTAAGAGCTTACTAAACTAAAATTATCACTGTGCTTACAGCAGGTTCTTAAACCCGATAATTGATGTAGGCCTATATTGTTATTTGTACGACATGTCTTATTTTCTGTATTTATAATGTGTAACTTAATGTGTAAAATTATATATTTTTAAACCGTTTAAATGATACTCAACTAATATCACATGAAAGTTAAAAAAATTAATAGCTTAGAGTTTTTTTAAATATTATAGTGTGTGTTACACTTAATAGTAGATTTGAATGATACAGTGTGGATGAATTATTCATAATGTATTTGATAGTTGGCATCAGGATTAATAATATTATTTAATAATAATCATTTGAACAGATTTTTGTTTTTCAACTTTGTATGATTACATTAGAAACCTTTTGCAGGAGTCTTCAGTACATGGATGTAACCAACCAATAGTGCTAGCTGAGCAACAAGAAGATCTGGAGTATGCAAGCTTGTTTTCAAATTTAGAATTAAGTTTATTAAAATCAAAATAGACTACTGTAAAAGCACTACTAGATTATGCTGTAAATATAAGCTTATTACACAAAATCCATTAACTTTTTGTAAATTTGTTAGTGCTAGCCTACAAAAATTGTCTAGGTTAAGAAAATAAATTATTCTCTTAATTATTAAGTTAGTGAAAAATTATGTATGAGATTTGTAATGCTTTTTCAGGTTTTGCCTGAACTGTTCAGAATCGACTGAGAAAAATGCCTACCCACCTTCCACCCACCATCAATAGTATCGACATCAAATGATATTGATGTGGAAACACATATCAAGTGGAGAAGGTAATATAATCAAAGCAATTACTATCAAAACAGTTAGCCTATAGATAATTTCAATTTTGTTTGTTTGTGAATTTTGAGAAATTAGTATATTTGATTTGATTTTTGTTTCACATGTGTTAGGCTTATCTAAAATTATCTTTATTTTTCAACGCTTTGTGTAGGCATTAAGCTTTTAATTTGTGTTATGGTAAAGTTAATATTCTTTACCAAGAAATTCCTACTTCATTGAACAAGCTTTATAGGAGATTTTGACGTTTGTAATAAAATAGCCCTTTAACAGTGTTCATCAGTATTTTGTCTTGTTAGTGAGAATGACATAAAGTTATTACCAGGCCCATTTATATTTTAAATGAGAAAAGTTAGTAACATAGTAGTTGGAGTCATATTTTAATTAGTAGTATAGTAGGTTGTCAATGTTTTCAAATCAGGGGCTTCCTTTAGAAAGTATAATCGCATCTTATTTGTAAGATTGGTATTGTTTGAAGGTCTTAATAAGTTTATTTATATTACTTTTTATAGAAAGCGTTTTTGGAAGCTGCTGGCAAAACAAAAGTTATTAAAAAAGTATATAATTAGTTTAATATCATTATTTCCCATAAAATTTCTATATTTCGTTTAAGTAATTTGTATATTTGTTGATACTAAATATAAATGACAAATATTTTTCGCTGTTAACTAGAATTTTTCCTTTGTTACAGAGTCCATTGTTGTAGAATCTGTTGTATCACCAGTTAGTTGTGCAAGGTTAATTTTCTCCTATCAACTCCTGTATTCTTATATAGTGAATTAAATTTTTAGACACTAGCATTTATGCTCTCTCTCTCTCTCTCTCTCTCTCTCTCTCTCTCTTTCTCTCTCTCTCTCCCTCTCTTTCTCACCTCCCTCCCTCCCACTCATCTATCTATATATAAATATTACTTTATACTATTTACAGGAATTATATTTTTATGTCATAAACATAACCACAATTTATTAATAACTGCAGGATATGACAAATACAAATACTGAAGCTCAGATTACAAAATTTTCTCAGAACTATTTGACTGTAATAAAACATTAGCAAATCGGCTTTATGTGTAGCACATATAAAAGTGCTTCGAAATTAAAGATAAACTATTTTTTTATTACACTGTAAACAGAACTACATTCAACTGGCAGAATTGATCTAACAATCCATGCAATATATTACTCTGTGTGGTTAAATAAGACCAATATAAGAAACTAATGATAATGTGACGTATTTATAATATACACACAGTTATTGTTTACTAATGGTACCTATAATCTCAATTTTCTATTGTATTGCATTTATTGTTTATAGTCTAAAGGTACCATACATACGATTTCCAATAAAATTGTTTATTACTCACATTATTGAAAACGATCGATTTCGGTCACAGACCATCGTCAGGTCATACACAACACATTTGCGGTCACAATATATTAAAACATTCACTATTCACAAAAACGAATTCGTAGACATTGATTAATTTGATACGTACATCGTTGTCCAAAGTTTCCCGAGAACTGATCTTGTTACAGAGTGTTCATGTTCACATTCCGTTCTATACAATATATCATCTGATTACTGAATGTTGATTTTCATTTTGCCGCAATATTTCAAATGTGATACGATTTTTGAAGTCTGTCGTGATGTTCAATAGATTTTCATGGCCCTCTTCTTTTACATGTTTGTATATTCGGTATTGTTCATATATTGGACAGTAATGTGGTAATTTTCGCATTAATAGGTTGGCTAATCTGTATTTTCTGAAATTGCTTATCATGTTTATACAAACGACACAGTTGTCCGATCTACGGCTGGCGGCAAACGTCATTACGTTTGCTCGCTTGTTCTGTCATCATAATTTTTCTTGCCGTCAGACAATCATTGTAGGTCTTAGCCCACAACATATATTGCATACTTTCAATACATTGCTAATTCTTTTTCATGTAGCTTGAGTGCCGCGTACTCGCGCCTCAAGTCTTACGACAATTCATACGACATTCATCTAGGCCTTAGGCCTTAACATTTTAATCTGAGTGTCGCACATTTGCGCCTCATCTAACATGTAGCATTCTTAACGACTCTGTTTATTAAAATTAAAATCTGTAACATCACTGTAAGACCACCCATATGCTAGCGTCTACACTCCAGTTTAAGCAGTCATCCCTCCGGTCTGTGTATTTGCCATCTTCTCCACGGCCTCGACGCTCCAGGACATCGCATACCAGGTACCACATCACTAACACGTGCGTACAATGGCTGAAGAAGGCCTCAAAGTGTTCGTCAGAAAGAGAGGTGGCATAAAGTCTGCCATAGTGCGAATTAATTCGGCTATCATTAACTTTGACAAAGGCACTAACACAAAACATTTTTTAACAGTTAGACTCGAAAGTCTAAAAAGTTTGGCAACAAAATATGATGAGCTACAGTCCGAAATTGAACTCATTTCTAAAGACATAAACGCTGCTCAAGAAGACCGAATTGAGGTTGAAGAGCTGTTATATTCAACAGAAGCCAATATCTTGCAATTGTAGAAAGCATCAACGTTCAGACTGTATCTCCCGTATTAACAAGCAACATAAAATTAAAACCGATAAGTCTGCCCTGCTTCACAGGCAATATCTTAGAATGGCAGCAATTTTATTCAATATTTCTGGATTTGGTGCACGCCAGATCTGATTTAACGTCAGTGCAGAAATTACATTATTTGTATTCGTCTCTGAAAAATGAGCCGCTAGATATAATTAAGGCATTACCTATTTGTAACGAAAACTATTCGATAGCGTTGAGTTTGCTGTCCGCTAGATATGACAACAAATTCATACTAGCTAAGTATTATATACAAAATTTGCTTGAAGTAAAGTCAACAATTAAGGACTCTGTCCAAAGTTTGGCAGAATTCATAAATACAATAATGTCATCCGTTAATTCACTGGCGGCCATGCAACTGTCAGTGGATTCATTCGAGCTTATCACTGTACAATTATTGTCAGCAAAACTGGATCATACCACGTTTAAATTATGGAAGGAGTCTATAGACCCCGATAATCTTCCTAACTTTCAAAGCTTCACTCACTTTTTAAACGCACGTAGACAGTTGCTAGAAAATACACAGCCTATCGATGCCGGACAGCAGCTCAACAAATCAACTTTAAGATTCAATAAATCTGACAAACATAAATCACGAAACTCTGCTGGCAGCACTGCATTTAAAAGTTATCACTTAGCTTCAAACAATTATTTATGCTTATGCTGTAAATCTAGTCATCCAATTTACATGTGTGACAAATTTCGTGCATTAAGCACATCAGAACGAGGGCAATTTATATTGAATCATAAACTCTGTACAAATTGTTTAAGACCAGATCATTTTTCATCAAATTGTAAGATCAAACAATCATGTAAGATCTGTTGAAAACGACACCATACATTGCTACACATAAATAATGTGTCAAAACCAGTTTCTGCCAGCAGTAGCAACTACTGTTCACTTAAATTACAGTCTACAAACAATGTTCTTTTATCAACAGCAATTGTGTGTGTCATCGACCAGGCTGGCAATAGACAACCCGCAAGAGTTCTATTAGATGGGGGGTCACAAATAAATTTTTGTACGGAATCATTTGCCAAGAAATTACGGCTTAACTTGACTAAATCTAACATACCGATTACAGGTATAAGTTATACCGCTTGTTGTGCCACTAATTTAGCGTCTATACGCATTATCTCACGCTATCAAAGATTTAGTTTCCAAGCAACATGCGCGGTCTTATCTGCATTAACCCATAAATTGCTAGCACAATCTTTTGACATAAATCAGTTTAATGTCCCAGATAACGTTTTCCTCGCCAATCCACAGTTCAACATATCAGCTGATATCGATATACTTCTAGGAGCGCAATTTTACTTAGATTTAATTTTACCTAACAAATATGTAAGAGGTTCTCATTTCAATACTATACAACAAACAAAATTAGGCTACATTCTAGCAGGCAATCTGCCCTAACACTGCCGTTATAAGGCTCCTGCTGTTTCGTTCCTGGCTAGGAACAACGACAGTCAAATTCTGGCGTCTCTCGAGAAATTTTGGGAGACCGAAACTATCCCTGATAATGTACCCATTAGTAACTATTCAGCTTGTGAGGAGCATTTCGTTAAGTCTACTCATCGCAATGAGGAGGGTAGTTCGTTGTTTCGCTACCATTTGAGTCTGACAATCCCCAGTTGGGTGAGTCCTATGCTACCGCTTGTTTGTCTCAATCTTCCGAGTCCAATCTTTTCCACCCTTTTTGCCTTCTAATCTGTCGTCTCCTGAATTCACTGCGGAGGAGAAACAAACCCCCAAACTTTCTTTAATGTCTAACATAGCCATTGATCTTTCAAAGGACTTTTCTTCGTTGCACCATCTGACTCGTGTATACGCTTACTGCTTTCGATTCATCAAAAATATTAGACTCTCCAGGGCTGAGAAAATTTCGGGCGCTCTTACCCCCGTTGAAATTCATTCCACTCTTAATTTTTTCATAAAACCATCTCAGTCGATCCACTTCGCTGCCGAGATTAATTGTCTTCGTAATGGGTCTTCTGTTTCTATCAGGAGCAAGTTGTCTTCTCTGGACCCGTTTCTTGATGAGTCTGGCGTAATACGCGTCGGCGGACGATTACAGCAGTCGCAACTACCTTATGACAATAAGCATCCTATTGTCTTGCATCCATCGGCTCATATCACTCGCCTTATTATTGAACGCGAACACATTCGTCTACTCCACGCTGGTGCTCAACTCGTGCATCACTCACTTCGTCAACATTGGTGGATCATTAACGCCAAGATAGTCATTCGCTCCATCATTCGTAGATGCGTCAAGTGTCTCAGGTTTAGTGCCAAACATCAGGTTCAGAGGCTTGGTATTTTGCCATCTCCCAGAGTCACTCCTTCGCGGCCGTTTCTATTCTGCGCAGTTGATTATGGTGGTCCCTTCATGATTCGTCATGGCGGGCAGAAATCTAGGACTCTGTCAAAATCGTATGTGTCTTTGTTCATCTGCATAGCAAACAGGGCCATTCATTTGGAATTGGTTTCAGACCTTACGGCCAACGCGTTTATAGCAGCCTTACGTCGTTTTATGTCCCGTAGGGGCATACCCAGCCAGTTATGTTCTGATAATGGCACGAACTTTAGGAAGGCCCGCAATGTTTTACATGACCTTTACAATCTTTGGCGTAATAAGGATGCCACCTCATCAATCCAATCCTTTACGACCTCTCAGGGTATTACATGGTCATTTATTCCGCCCTCATCACCTCATTTTGGTGGTCTCTGGGAGAGCGGTATAAAGAGTTTAAGGTATCATTTGCGCCGCGTGGTAGGCAAGTCTATACTCACCTTCGAGGAGTTTACGACGGTTTTGTCTCAGATAGAGGCATGTCTAAACTCACGTCCATTATTCGCCGTTTCATCGGATGTAAATGATCCACTGCCACTTACACCTGGCCATTTTTTAATTTGCGCACCATTAACGGCGATACATGGTCCAGACTTATCTCACGTTCCCATCTCTCGTCTTGGACGTTGGCAACTTCTCCAGAAGTTTGTCCAAGTCATTTGGAAAGCTTGGTCTCGCGACTACTTACATCAATTACAACAACGTCACAAATGGAAATTCGCCAAAGATAACGTTTCCATTGGTGACCTGGTTTTACTGATTGAGGATAACTTACCTCCATTAGCGTGGAAATTTGGTGTAATTACCGCCACATTTCCCGGTCCAGACAACTTAATTAGAGTAGTTGACGTTCGCAAGCCTACTGGCACCTATCGCAGACCAATCCATAAATTATGTTTGGTCCCTACTAGGGACGAACAGTAAAAAAGGGTTTATTTTCCTTTGTATATATTTGTCAAAAATACATAAATCAGATGTTCAAAGAAGACTTTGTTAGTTATAAGCACCTTTGTGTTTAGCATAAGCTTTAATTTGTATATTTTTGTTTACTGTTTAGGCTTTTGTTTGTTTGTTTAAGCTTTAACTGTTTGTTTTACTCAAGCAAGTGTCAGTTTATTTAATATGCAAAGCTTTAATTATTATTTTGTATTTTCGTTTATGCAACATTTGATTTATGCCTCATGTCTTTGCTTACTATTGTTTTTATGTAAAAATTTTGTTATAATATTCGCATGGTCTGCAGCTATACAAACCATGTATGCATTTTCTCGCACATTTTGTCAATACGTGTGATATTTTGTTACTCTGTGAATTTATTTCTCACAATTGTTCAACACATGTATTACATTTTGTAATTATCTAAGCCGATTTCTATTGTATTTATTATGTATAACTTGTATCTATGTAAAACACATTGTTTTATCCGCATCTACTGTCTATAACCATACGCCACGCCTATACTTTTATATTTTTATATTGTATTTTGTATTTGTATTTTGTGATCATGTATTGCACAAATGTTATTTATGCTTTAATTATGACATACATGTCATTACACTTTGTGCTTACAATCATTCAACTATGTATAGCTTGTTTTCACATAACAATTTATTGTATATTTCTGAAACATCACGTATAGCATGCATCGTGCAAACTATAAAGCGACATACTAAATTTATGTCTTTACATGTATAATTTTATAATAATTTTGTTTGTTCATTGTATTCAATACTATTGTATAGGTCTTATCTGGTTCAAGATAACCATTATGACTTGCATAAATGTTACAATTTATCGGGCCCATCATGTGATGAGTCACCGATTATTCATCATTAAACATTGTCAAACAATGTATTTTTCATGTCTTATATTGTTTAATATAGTATACATACAATATATATTGGCAATACATTGCTAATCTTGCATTTATACTCATGTATAATCAGGTTGCAAACCGACTTTAGCCTGTTCAACTCTTATCATCACTCATGCTTATCTCTAAACAGTTAATGTCATAACTGTTATCTAAGATTTCAAACTCAAGGGTCAATACCATTTGAGATTGACTTTATTATTAAGAACTCTGTATTTTTCTATAATAAATTATTAAAATGTATTAAAAAATCCTTCGATTTTTTGCGGGCAGTTATGGACAGTAATGTGGTAATTTTCGCACTAATAGGATGGCTAATCTGTATTTTCTGAAATTGCTTATCATGTTTATACAAACGACACAGTTGTCCGATCTACGGCTGGCGGTAAACGTCATTACGTTTGCTCGCTTGTTCTGTCATCATAATTTTTCTTGTCGTCAGACAATCATTGTAGGTCTTAGGCCATAACATATATTGCATACTTGCATGTAGATGTAAACCCGCGTACTCGCGCCTCAAGTCTTACGACAATTCATACTACATTCATCTAGGCCTTAGGCCTTAAAATTTTAATCTGAGTGTCGCACATTTGCGCCTCATCTAACATGTAGCGTTCTTAACGACTCTGTTTATTAAAATTAAAATCTGTTCAGACTTAGCCAATCTCAACAACATAATTTAAGTGTATAACAGAAACTTAATAAATGTATTATACAGTCCACTATCGTCATTATTCTGCATGCTGGCAATAGCAACAAACATCATTCTTCCTACAGAACATTTTTGGTACACACGTGCCGATCTCAACATATTTTAGGTCCACTCGGACCGGAACTCAACATTTTTTTGGTCCTATCGGGCCGCATCTTAGACATATATATTAGATTTTATTTCATCACTGCATGTTTTCAATACGGTTAAATGTTGCTGCATTGGACCATATTCACAAGACTGTTGTTTTATGTGTTTGGCGGCTGTTGAGTTCGGATTTGAATGCTGAGAATGTTTGGTATGTTCAATATATTTGTGTTTAAATGATCTTGAAGTGAATCTAATGTATTTTTTATTGCACCGTACAACACATTCTGTCGAATTAGCAGGCTGATATTGACATTGGTAGACTCCAGCTTTTTCATAAATGCTTTTCTTTTTTGTATTGCTTATTTTCAGATTGTTGTAGATGTCATTGCTTGTTCCGAACGCTAATTGATAGTCGTATTTTGCAAATGTTCTAGCTAATTTTTGAGAGTTGTCGTCAATGTAATGTGCAGGTATATAGGTTTTATTCCTTTTGATTGATATGTTATTTGTTTTTGTCCTGCATGGTATATCGAGCCCTCACATATCCTCTATGCAGGAACCAGTATGAAAAAGAGATACACATCATAAAGCAAATAGCTCAAAGCAATGGATATCAGCCTCAAATGATTGATAAAATTATTGGAAAACAAAAAAGGACTAAATCAGAAACAAAAAAATCAGATCACTACACTAAAATTATTACTGCTTACAGCAGTTCTTAAACCCGATAATTGATGTAGGCCTATAGTATTATTTGTATTTAATGTCTTATTATTTGTATTTATAATCTGTAACTTAATGTATAGTATTGTATTTATATTGTTTAACCTCCTAAATGATACACAACTAATATCACATAAAATTTTAAAAAATTAATAGCTTAATATTCTAAAAAATGTTATGAGGTGTGTTATGCTTAATAGTAGATTTAAATGATACAGTGTGGATGAATTATCCGTAACGTGTTTGCTAGTTATCATCAGGATTATATTATTCAATGTTAATCATTTGAACAGATTTTTGTTTTTCGAGTTTGTATGATTATATTAGAAATCTTTTTCAGGAGTCTTCAGTGCAGGGATGTAACCAACCAATAGTGCTAGCTGAACAACAAGAGGATCTGCATTATGTAAGTTTTTTTTTAACTTTTAGAATTGAGTTCATTTAAATTAAAATAGACTACTATAAAATAACTACTAGATTATGCTGTAAATTTAATTTTTTTAGAAATTTACACAAAAACCATTAACTTTGAGTAAATTCATAGTGCTAACCTACAAATATTCTGATAGGTTAAGAAAATAAATTATTCTCTTAATTATTAGCTTAATATTCTTAATTATTAAGTTAGTGAAAAATTATGTATGAGTTTTGTAATGATCTTTCAGGTTTCTCCTGAACTTTCCAGAATTGACTGGGAAAAAATGACTATTATTCCACCATCAGTAGTATCGACATCAGATGATATTGATGTGGAAAACATATGAAGTGGAGAAGGTAATAATATTAGGTAAATTTAGGTAAAACAACAAGCATAACATTAATACTCTTTATAGGTTATAACATGTCCAGGTTATAACATTACTTGTGGTAAGTTTCTGCACAATTAAGAAACATGGATTTTTATTTTAGTTTCCTAAAATCATCAACCAATAAATACAGAAAAACTTTCAAAAAATGCACTAAAAACATAAACACGTTTGTAACTTCAAAGCAACCATGCAATAATTAGAGCTAGATACAAAGAAAACAAGCAAAAATTGAGTCAGCTCACTAGCGCTAATAGTGATAAATGTTATAAGTGTTCCCTACAAAAGAAGTATGACTACATTATAGTTGCGGACTTTTGTTGTAAGTGCTCATACCATATCTGTGCATAAGTTTCAGGCAAGCATATCAGGGCACACTTGCTGTACGTTACCTTAACACGAATGTGCACAACTATTTTTCATTTTAATTCACATAGCACAACTGTACATAATGAAACCCAGCCATCAAGTCTGTTTATCACATACCACCTATGTGCACTACAACATAGTACTTTGGGTATCCCAACGATGCAGTTAACACATTTGTGCAAAAAACGTCACTTAACACATATGTGCACTTAGCCATCGATATAATCAAAGCAATTTAGCCTATAGATAACTTCAAATTTAATTTTTTTCTATTTGTGAATTTTGTAACATTAGCATATTTGATTTAATGTTTGTTTCATAAGTAGTGTTAGGTTTACCTAAATTATCTTTACTCTCTCACTGTGTGTGTGTGTGTGTGTGTGTGTGTGTGTGTGTGTGTGTGTGTGTGTGTGTGTGTGTGTGTGTGTGTGTGTGTGTGTGTGTGTGTGTGTGTGTGTGTGTGTGTGTGTGCGTGCGAGAGAGAGAGAGAGGGGTGAAATATTAATGCACCATATTAAAAAGATGTAGTTTAAATGTAACTTGAAGATTTCATTTTGATGTAAACATACTTACCAGTCTAGTTTTTCTATTTATAGTTTATGCTATTTTTTTACTTCCATATTCCTTAAGGAATGGAAGTATGGTGATGGCAAAAAAAATCGTGTTCGAGATTATTGCAGATTCTGATTGTACTACACTCAAAACATGAAAAAAAGTCGTTTTCCGAAAAGTGTCTGTGTGTGTGTCTGTCTGTGTGTCTGTCTGTGTGTCTGTCTGTGTGTCTGTAGATTTTTTTTTTTGGCAAACGATAACTGCCGCAAATTCAAACAGAATCAAATAATTTTTTGCATACAGCCCTGATTTGTAGAGGACTCGCGACCTATTGTTTTTGGTGAAGATCGGTTGAGGGAAAGGGGTAGTTTACCTGCAACGGTTTTTTTTAATCAAGGGAAATTTTTTGTTTTTTGGCAAACGATAACAGCCGCAAATTTAAACAGAATCAAATAATGTTTCGCATACAGCCCTGAATTGTAGAGTTCTCAAGACCTGTTGTTTTTGGTGAAGATCGGTTAAGGGAAAGGGGTAGTTTACCTGTAACATTTTATGTTTTAACAAGGGTATTTCTTATGGCAAACGATAACAGCCGCAAATTCAAACAGAATCAAAAGATTATTTGCATACAGCCCTAAATTGTAGAGTTCTCAAGATCTATTGTTTTTGGTGAAGATCGGTTAAGGGGAAGGGGTAGTTTACCTACAACGTTTTTTTAACAAGGGTATTTTCTATGGCAAACGATAACAGCCGCAAATTCAAACAGAATCAAATAATTTTCTGCATACTGCCTTGATTTGTAGAGTACTCAAGACCTATTGTTTTTGGTGAAGATCGGTTGAGGGGAAGGGGTAGTTTACCGGCAACGTTTTTTATCAAGCGTATTTTCTATGGCAAACGATAACTGCCGCAAATTCAAACAGAATCAAATAATTTTTTGCATACAGCCCTGATTTGTAGAGTTCTCAAGACCTGTTGTTTTTGGTAAAGATCGGTTGAGGGGAAGGGGTAGTTTACCAGCAACGGTTTTTTTTATCAAGGGAAATTTTTTTTTTTTGGCAAACAATAACAGCTGCAAATTCAAACAGAATCAAAAGATTATTTGCATACAGCACTAAATTGCAGAGTTCTCAAGACCTATTGTTTTTGGTGAAGATCGGTTAAGGGAAAGGGGTAGTTTACCTGCAGCGTTTTTTTATCAAGCGTATTTTCTATGGCAAACGATAACAGCCGCAAATTCAAACAGAATCAAATAATTTTCTGCATACAGCCCTGATTTGTAGATTACTCAAGACCTATTGTTTTTGGTGAAGATCGGTTTAGGGGAAGGGGTAGTTTACCTGCAACCTTTTACGTTTTAACAAGAGTAAAGTACTTGAAAATTCATTTAAACTTTTTCAAACAATGGTAATTGTTGAAAATAAAATAATTTTGTTGCCAGGCAATCTGAAAATTTCAGATTTTGTACCACAAAATCTGAAAAGATTATACGATAGTTTATGAAATGGTTAATAATACGTCAGTGGAAGGTGTAATGAGAAATTAGCAGAAATGGAAACCTGGTGAATGTTAACTGTTCTGTAGATACAATTTTGTCAGAATGTTTGGAAATGATCATCAACATTGAAGAAAAAGTAAGCATATTAAGAAACATATGTAAGTACTTATTATAAAAAAATGTTTGTTTTTTGATAAAGTCATTTTGATTATAAAATATAAATATTTACAACAAGAAAAGAATTTTCAGTTTTCAAAATTTAAATATATTTTTATAAAACAATGGGTTCTTCATTGAGGTGGGGACCATGTCACTCACTCCATCTCAAGCCTCCTCTCCCATTTTGCAGCAAAAGAGGACCCTGTCAAGGCTGATACTTTGACGACAGTGACAGGGCTTTCCACCAAATTCAGCAGAGTGACAGGTAGGCCCAACTCTGATTGGCTCCTCAGATTTCCCCAGCGTTAGTAGGTTCTATGAAAATATTTTATTTCAAAAATGATTTTAAATATAAATCTTAGGTATGTTTTATAAATCTCATGTTTTATGTTTTAAAATGGGTAATTTTTTATATGACGAACCATAACTGCCGTAAATTCAAACAGAATCAAATAATTTTTTACATATGTGCTTGAGCTATAGAGAACTCAATGTCTGTTGATTTTGGTGAAGATCGGTTACGGGGAAAGGGCAGTTTACCTGAAACATTTTTTGTTGTAACATGAGTAAAGTACTTAATTTTGATAAAGTATCCTGATAGGGTCTTAATAATCCACTGTAGAAACGTAGATAAAATATCTATAAATGAAGAGGCTAGTTGAACGGGCTGGGGTAATTTTCTATAAATCAAAATTATAGTTGAAGGGGGAGGGGATAATATTTTTTATATGTGTACTACGTTATTGGCAAGAAAGAAGTATTTTTTTTGTTAAAATTCCTTCCCTGGCTGTTTGGCTGGAAATGATTTTAAATATAAATCTTAGAATATGGAAGTCATGTATGGTTCTCCATACCGATATTTTTAATAATTTGAAATAATTAAACCCCTAATCAATCCTACACTCCCTAGCAGAAAAACCTATATTTAGTTCATTTATATTGTCATCTGTGTTTAGTTATGTTTGATGTAATAAATAAAATGTTTATTTCATCAAAGTTGTTTTTACTTTTTGTAATTATGTTCTTGTAAATAAATATTCTATGTACTTTATTAATGTAATCTTATAGTTACTGATAAAGTAACAAAGCCCAAATGTCTGTGTGGTATTTTTGTTGTAATAATATTTGTCTGATATGTATTACTTTTGCAATGTTTTTATGTATATTCTCTGAAGAAATAAATTGTTCATTATCCTTAATATTTATGAATTATTGATACCATAGAATTGAAACTGTTTTGTATAAATTTTGTAATAAAAATCAATATACTTGTAACTCATTTTTTATCACTAACCTAGTGACCATAACACATTCCTTGTGCAATGCAAGTAGGCCTACCAAATACCTAACAAAAATGTATATCCCCAATTTTTGATAGAATATTTGGTTTTTGTTTCCACCAGAATTTTACTTTGATTTTACTTTCATGTTCCATAAGGAAATGGAAGTATGGTGATGGCAAAAAAATCGTGTTAGAGATTTTTGCAGATTCTGATTGTACTACCCTCAAAACATGAATAAAGTCATTTTTAGAAAAGTTTCGGTGTGTCTATCTGTAATTTTTTTTATGGCAAACGATAAGAGCCGCAAATTCAAACAGAATCAAATAATTTTTTGCATACAGCCCTGAATTGTAGAGTATTCAAGACCTATTATTTTTTGTGAAGATCGGTTAAGACAAAGGGGTAGTTTACCTGCAATATTTTATGTTGTAACAAGAGAAATTTTTCCATGACAAACGGTAACTGCCGTAAATTCAAACAGAATCAAATAATTTTTTACATATGTGCCTGAGTTATAGAGGACTCAAAGCCCATTGATTTTGGTGAAGATCGGTTACGGGGAAAGGGTAGTTTACCGGTTAATTTTTGTTATATATGTACTACGTTATTGGCAACAAAGAAACAGTTTGTTTTTAAAATTCCTTCCCGGCCTGTTTGGCCGTAGACCAATGATTTCTGCAAAACCAGAAGTTTCGGCAGTGCCGTCGACTTCCATCATCAGTGACAATCAAGTGCGATAACGTGAAGTGGTATACGTTAGTGACCACAGTAAGTGGGTGAAGCAGTAAGTAGATAGAAGTAGTTTCAATGTAAATATTTCATTTCGAAAATGATTTTCAATATAAATCTTAGAACGTGGAAATCGTGTATGATTCTCCATACCAATATTTTTTTCTTAAGTTTGCTATTAAGTATTATGAATCTTCTTCTCCATGTCAAGGTATAGGATTACAGCCTGTTCTGCCTTCACTGAAGGAATCTCTTTTCCTTGCCCTACCTATATCTCGTCTTCCCTGAGGTCTGTATCTTATTACTTGTTTAGGTAGTCTCATGTTTTCCATTCTCTTGATATCCTGCCTGTATTTTATTTGTCCTTCCCTTATTCTGCCGGCTATAGAATATACATTTAACTTGGTTCTTATATTTTCATTTCATATTTGATATCTAAGGGTTTGTATTATGAATACCCGACACAATATTTTTCTTGTTAGATTCGAATTTTTAAGTAATTTTCTCTTAAAAAGTGTGTATGAACATACAAACATTTGACAGATATTTTTGTCACAAAAATCGTTTATGATATATTGTGTATAAATACACATATAAAGGTATTTTTGCCACAAAAAACTTTTATGATATATTGTGTATAAATACACATATAAAGGTATACAATACATTTGATTTGTTTAACAGTCATTATAAGACAGTATTACCATATAGGGGAGAGCAGAGAGACATAAGTTGATACTTTGTACTTCTTCAAGTTTCCCTTAGTCGCAGCACTTCTGCAACTGTATAACGTTTTTTTATAGCTTGTAGTACGTGCTCCTCCAGTCTGATTATAGCAGTGTACAATAAAATGAGTCATTGTTCCCTTTTGTATTTTACAACGTGTAAAGCAAACTTTGTGTCACTAAATTGCTATGGGTGCTTACAGCTATGTACTTTGTTGGATCCATGGTAAGTGTACAATTGAATCATACTAATACAAAAGCAATGTGGCAGCATGAGGGCAAGATATGTTTCTCTATAACTCTTAAAAGAAAACTAATTCATAACCTAACAGATCTCAGAATTAATTATGTGTCAGTTACTTGTGATCCTATAATGAAGATTACATGTTTATTAAATCCTAAAAAGCTAGAATTTTTAAAATGATAATAGTAATAGTGGCTCCTTTTTATGCCGCCTAGGAAATTTAGGAGAAAGAATAGGTTGCCTAAAGTGAGTGTTCGACACACACACTAAAGGTAGAGTGGCCAGCAGCATTACACTTCCGCCACTAATTTTAAAATTAAAGGTGTACCTTCAATTTCACCAGAAGGAAAGTGTATGTTGGTACTATGTAAGTAAAACATTTTGTTCTGTTTTCTTTTTTTCATATTTGGTTCAAACGTACAAGTGAAAAACCTTCTGGGGCAATGTAGCTTACAAGCCCTACAAAGACTCGGCTAGGGAAGATGTCAAGGGCGTTTTCCACAACTTGTATTTAGGAAAGAACAAAAAGAAAAATCAGATTTCTGTGTTATGATCTGCACTATTCTGTTAGTTATTATGGTTTGTACCCTAAGAATATTCGTATGTTAGCCTCAGAATACGTGTTTGGAAATAATGTCGATTTTCTGGTGAACTGGGCCGGTAAAAGATTGTTTTACTGGCTTCATGCAGCGAGATTCAAGGTTGCCTTTTAGAGAGGCTGAAGCAACAAGTTTTGTAATAACATTTAGTTTTAATAAACATAACATAAAGCTTTCTTCAATATTCGAATTCTGTGATAAGTCGCATTCATCTTTATTTTTACAATATTTGGAATGTGAAGGAAACCAGGCAGAGTAACAACAGTGCACTGTCCCAACAAAGTTGTCAGTTTGAAGGGAAATAAACAAGTCAGTAGGGTCATGCCTTTGGAAAAGGGTGAAACCAGTGGTATTTTCATAGATGGCAACTGGAAACCACCACTTATCGTTATCCCCAGAGTGTTATGTAGAAATCACTTTGATTATTTATGGACCAGCAGGTGGTATTGGAGTAGCACATCCATCAAGATAAATTACAGCCTCTCATTTTTACTATTTATGAAACAGTTTATATCTCATACCCGTTACAATCTGACTTCAGCCATTAGACAAGAGTGTTTATATGGCCTGTTTCGGTGCAGCCGCTGAGAGCTGGATGACAATAAACCCAGGTAAAACCATAACAATATATGGCATACCTGGGCTAGCAAAAGATACTCTTTCAAAGGCAGCTACACCATCTACCTGACAGCAGGTTTTAGTTCAACTGGAATTTGGCCATTAAATTAAAATATATTCAGTATCGAAGAGTTTCTGTGTTCACCTGTAATTGACAGAGAGATAGGAGACAAAAGTAATTATGAAGAAAGTTTAACACCAACAAAAGATTATCAATCGACCACAGAACCCGGACCTCCCACGTCGGGAGTAAAAGAGACATCTGCTAAAACCTTAGCACAATTGACACCAGAATAAATTCGCCCTTATCCGAAAGCGACTGCAAAAATAAAAAAAAAAAGCGCTAAGAAGAAAAAGTCAAGTATTCTCACTGACTCCTGTTAAAAAAGCAATTCGTATTGAAGAGGAGGCATGACAAAAGAAAGAGCGATCAAAACGGAAACTAATCATGAACGATAAAACGAAGGCGATTTGTGGACTATATAGAAACGGTCAATCAAACTATCCAAGACTTAAGAAATTTTAACAAATTAATGGGTAGCGTAACTTTTGTTATTTTAGAGGATTCTCGCTAGAGATTACCGGTACCTGCAAGAGGAACCCGCGCTGATATTGTCTATGTGTGTTTAAAGTCCTCGGCAATGTGGAATGCTATTCAGACTAAATTTGCAAAGCATTATGATAGCCCATTTAGGAGGAGGAGATGGTGATGTTTCTACAAACTTACTGCACCTCGGTGACGGCAGTGTTCCTAATGACGATAGCTTCACAGAAATTGACGAAAACCTGGGACATAGTAAATAGTACAACTGCATTAATTGCTAAAATCTGTGCAAAACGTCAAGTGTTTACTTGATAAAATTACAAGTGGTTATTCCCAAAGAATCGAATCTGTAAAGGAAAATAATGATAGAGGTTTGGAAAAATTTTCTGGGGATAATAAAAAGTAAGAAGAATCTATTAACACCGTATTTAATATTGAAAATATAGTGTACTAACTCCAAGAATTTTTGAATTCTTTAAATCAATCTTGCATTCCGCCACAACGTTTCATTCTGGAGGTTGGCACTCCAACAATGTTGTTAAAAAATTTACATCCTCCGAACGTTTGCATAATACAAATTGCAGGTGACATACGCGAATTTCTGTGTCAAGTAGGTAATAGTGTTATTATCGACTCAAAAGCCCTCTTCACACACACATTCGAAGCAGTAGGCTACTGGTTGTTAGTATTTCCTGTTTAAGCCTACCTGGTGTAATTACCAACTTATAAATTGTAACATTCTTTACTTTAGTACACACTTGAAGGAAATTAACAGTTTTGAAATTACATCCGTGCCATTTACATAATTTTCATTAAACCTACTTAATATGTAGTATTGGGCGATAAGCTTTTCCAGGTTTTACTAGTACTTGACCTACAACGGTGTGATCTCCTACACTCAATGCCTCTGTCTTTAATCACTGCTTTTTTTACATAATAATTTTCTCATTCCTGCACAGAATTTACCCGCTCGTACAGAAGGCAACAGAATTTAGTGAATCCAAGCTGCAATCGAAGTAAAACTAGGTTACTTTCACATCTCCGTAGGTATGCCACGAATATCCGTCATACTGAATTCTGCTCAATAAAAGTTTCATACTATCACATGACTCCGACATGTAAGCAGTATAAACTGAAGGGATTGGTGACCATTTGTTTTCAGTGTGAAGTAGTACTGCTTGCAAATTAACCTGTGAGAGTCAGGGCCGCATTTACGCGCAGGCTATCTAGGCTGCACCCTATCGACCCGCACCACAAAAGGGGCCCGCACCACAAAAGGGGCCCGCACCACAAAAAAAACTGTTTAAAAATTTTAATTTTGAATAGACTAAAATAAAAAATATCTTTGTTTTAATACCGTGGTGCGGGCCCTCTTATAATCATAAAAGACGTCGACGCAGTTATTTCGTGTGGACTAATTCGGCTGAACTCTTCAGTGGTCAACTGATATGAGTGAGTCAGCATTCAGGAAACTCCATCACTTGGCGTCGCGTGGGAACTGGAGGGGGTTTCTTGGACCTGCTTTAAGTGAAAATGTTTGCTTGGAAAATGACATTGGATTGTGGCCGGAGTTTATGATACAAGGTAATATAGATTACTGCATAAAAATTGGCGCCACAGCACTTCAAAATTGTGACGGTGATCTATTTGACTGTAAATCTGTACACAGTATTTTGGGATGATATCTTGGGACAAGTAAACAAAACTAGTGAAACTCTGCAGAACCCTAGATTGGACGTGAACACAGCCGCCTCAGCACTGACATCGCTAACAAGCTTCATAGGAACAAAACGGGATAGCTTTGAAAAATTTGAGGTGAAAGCTGCTGAGTTAACTGATTGCACTGAGTATGAGAGTGAAACACGGCGCAACCGCAAAATAAACGTGCGTTTGGCACCTCTTGACTGTGTCCCAGTCCAAGCACCAGACGTTAAGCTGACCCCATCAGAAAAATTTCGAACCCAGAGTTTCCTTCCTGTCATAGATCAATTTGAATCTTCATTGCGGCAGAGGCTTGAGGCATACAGACTAGTTGATACCCGTTTTGTGTTTCTCAACAAGTTGGATACACTTACTAATGAATAGATAATTGCAGCAGCTCAAAACTTAGTAGAAACATATAACAATGACTTAGACGTTCAATTGGGAAATGAACTGATTCAGTACAAGGCTTTTTACCATGAGTTTCAAAAAGATGATGAGGAAAATGAAAAGTCATTAGTCAGTTGAGGTGGATGTATAAACTCCTCCTAGAAAGAAACGTCAAAGATTGTTTTCCTAATATCTAGGTCGCTCTAAGAATACACCTGTCACTTATGGTCACTAACTGCAGTGGAGAAAGGTCATTTTCAAAATTTAAGTTGATCAAAAACAGGCTTCGAACCTCCGTGTAAGAAGACAGGCTCAACGTTTTGGCTTTGCTCAGCATTGAAAGTGAGATTTTAAGACAACTAATTTATGAAGATATTATAAGTAGATTCATTAGTATGAAGTGTAGGCGCAAACCAATTAGCCACTAAGCCATTTCCAAGTTAAATTATATGTAGTAACTACAATTTAGTAGAAAATTGTACACACATTATTTTCATACATATTAGTGTCATAGTATTGTATAGTACTGTAATATTACTCTACTCACTACTGTAGTAATGTAACTTACTGTAGTATAGTATCGTCTTTTAACACACTGCTAATAAATACATTTGCTTATGTGACGATTTTATTAATAAAAATAAATTAATTAATTAAGTTGATAATGTATAGGTTGATAAATTTTAAGTGTTTAATAAAATCTCACATTTTTTACCTAAAGCTTATTGTAATCATTAAATAATAATAATATTTAAATGAAAGTCAAATAATATATTAAAAGGAATACGAGTGTACAGAAAGGGTAAAGCTTGTTAATTAATCCTGCAGAAACAGGCGCTAACCAGAATCAACTTGTTTTCCAACCCCTTAACTAACTAAAAATAATTGTAAATTGATTATTATTTAAATAATTAAACTAGACTACTATAATGTACTTTGATAGCAATTGTAACTAAGAATCTCGCTACTTAATTATTTAATCTAATTTTAGTCCTTTAAATAAAAAAGAAACTTGGAACTATTTTTATGTTGAGTTGAACCGTCGCGAGATTAATACTCTCACCCCTAACTATTTTCGCCCACTTGCTAGGGAGCGGTCAAACAGTAAGCTGTGTACTGCCGATATGTGCAACGTTAAAAATAGTTTATTACAAAATGTAATTAATCCGTCAGTTAAGACACTGACGCATTCTTTTTACTATTAAACAATGTGTTGCGTTAATGTAGTTGAACCGCGACTCATATAAATATGGTGTAAACGAGTGAGAATGAATAACTAAAATTTAGCGCCGGTGACATCTCTTCTAAAATCTTAAAATATAATACTACTGTAATTAAAAGTGTGGTAATCCCATGAAGTGAAGTGCTACAATCAAACTATCATGTGAAGTGGATACAGGTGAATGAAACTTTGTGTTAATCATTCAGATCAACGAGCTATTACTATCAGTTAGCCAAGAGCTGAGAACCAGGAGACACCATGATCTAAAAGACTTCAGGACTACACCATTCCCGTATACGAAGATAATGAGAGATACCTGACATACTTCAAACATGCTGCAACCGAGGACCTACGACTGGAATAACGCAGAGCTGGAAGACATCAAAAAAAGGTGACACGGAGGCAAGCCTGCCGTGCTTATGAAATACTAAATATTATATTCAACAAAAGACAATTAATTTAACCACATTAAGACGTTTTAAGTAATTGTATAACAGTAATTGTATACTCATAACTTGTATACTTATCCCTAGTAAAAGAGTTATAGCTCTAAACTGTAAAGCCTTATTGTTTAAAAGATTAATAAAGACCATTCTTCAAATGGCAAAATTTTGAAAGCTTTATATGGCGAGGTAACCATTCTTAACGTATTAGAGGAAATCCCGGATCCGGAGAATTAATTAAATTCATGTACATCTTATTTTAAGGGGCCTTGTAAAGAATAAAATATAATCATCATATAAACGGTAAGCTATTGAAGCATATGTGTCGAGAATTTTAAGTAGAGAAAATAATACAATATGTAATAAAAAGATGTCATCAGGAGTACATACTATACTGAGTGCATAAATCAACAGTTTCCCCTTCCCTGAATCCTTGTATATTTATTGTTTGTTGTTCTGATTAATTTTCAGCTCGTCACAAGTAAGGCAGCCTGAATAATTGGCAGAACCAATTATTGCGGGTTCCCTAAGTTATAACACAGGAGAAGATGTTATAAATTGCGCCACTCTGCTAATTTGCTTAAATTTTGCGACTCCTTTGTAAAAAATTTTGTGACTTGTGTTATTTAAGAAGTAATTGTGTCCCGATAAACCCACACACCTAAGCTGTTGATTTATTCACTCATGTACTTTAAAATGTGTCTAAAATATTAAATAAAAATTAAACGATAACAGTTATTATAATAGTATAATAAATAAGTAATTTAAATATTATTTAGATATAGGAATGAACATAATGTTAACTAAAAACGCCCCAAGAATACGATATAACAGCAGGTGCGTGCTTGTCAAAAAGTTCATTCATCAACCTGTCGGTTTGTAAACAATTTCAGACCAGTTGAATTCTTGTCTGCGCCTGTGTGTGTAAACTGTCATTGTGAACCTCCCCCATAGTTGAGTTAAACTACAACGACACCCTCTTTGTTAGTTCTATTGTTATAAGAAGCATGTCTCTTCCTGTGTGTAGTAGCCGAAGGGGGAATCCTTTTGCCGTACGCATATTTAAATCTGTGTGAGATTTCTCTCTCTCTACCAATGTAAAATGACAAAGCTTGTCATCTCATTTTGATTGTTTATTAATGAAAGAGTAAGAATACGATTGGTTAATATTTTTATATTTGTGTGTAAAAAAAAAGATATAGCGTTGTATAGTATTTAAATGCAAATAGTAGAATAATTAGTTATAGCCACTCACTTTGCGAAAATGGCTGAATTTAATCCAGATCTATTATTAAAAGATGAGCTATGCTACGAAGCACTTTTACGAGGTCTAAAACACGTGAATGTTACCGTGTCTGAATTACGAAAATCATTACGCCAAACCGGATCAGAGATAACCTCGCAGTTAGATAAATTGCGTGAACTCGATTATGACGGCGAACGAGAAACCTGTTATGCGAAATATAGGGAACTGATAGTATTATCTCAGAACCTTCAGGACAAAAAATCACCTACGGAACTTTTGCGCGTTACGCAACGTATAGAACATTTAACCCGCCGGTTGAATAATTTATTAAGCTGGCCCGACGTCACCGTAATCCCCGCCGACGTGCAGAAATTTGCGGATGAGGCATTAAGCCAATTGCCCATAATTATCAACGACTTACGACGAAAGTCAGATTCATCGAGAATGGAGGAAATTGAGCACTACTTACAAAGGTTATATATTTCCCCAGTTCTTTCCCCTACTTTAGAACACCCTCCGTCCACCTCGAACCCCGAATCACCCACCGTAGAACCCCCACCGCCTAAAGTTCAGCGTACTCGCACTAGTCAATATGCGATTACAAATCCTAATGCAACCACTAATCCTTCAAAAAGCATACCAAACGTAAATTTTAATGTAGACCTCTACGGAAAGATTTCCCACCCAGTAGAGAAAATAATTAATGAAATTCCTTACACCGATGGCTTAAGTATAACGACTCTATTGACTTTTATCAGATATCTACTGCAAATAAAAGATCTACAACAATTGAGCGATTGGCAAATACAGCAGGTCATCTTACCCAAATGTAAACCACCATTACGAGATCGTGTACTAGAATCATTAAACTCGTCTCTTCCAGTAGAAGAACTTCATACGAATATAATCAAATATTTTATCCCCACGGGAATTTATGAGGAGATCAAAAGAAATACTGTACTTCGAGTACAAGGAGCTCATGAAAGACTGGCCCACTATATCGCAGACATCAGAGAATCTTCACGTCTACTACAAGTCGACTGGACTGAAAAACAATTGGTCGATACTATCCTAGTAGGCTTATCTCCTGATGAACGCTCCCGTTTAGCACTAATAAGTAGACCCCTTACTTTCGCTGACCTTGAACAATGTAGTATTCAATCTTGCAATGTGTGGTACGCAGATCAGCACAGACATGCACCGGTATCCACTACACCATATAGAAAAGAAATACAAGCCTTAGTCTCAGATGCAAGAAGTCTACGAGAAAGAAGACCATTTCAAAGATCAACCTATGTTCATGGCCATGGTAAGTCCAAGGAGCCTCAACCACGACAGGAAACCAGTGAGACCCCGCGTAAAGAATATGTATGCTATAATTGCGGAAAACCTGGACACCTCAGTAGAAACTGTAAAAGGAAACAGTACAATCGGAAAACTCATTATCCAAAAAACATGTAAGGCAGGGAGATCCGAAACCCTGTGTCTTCCGCAGCATCGTGAAAAAAGGTAAACCCCTGAGAGACAATAAAATAAAACAAATTAATAATAATAACAAAAGAAAATTAGACCCCTATGTAAAAAAATTTATCGATAAATGTAACGCTATTAATAAATGTGATTTCAATAAGTGTCAATTACCGTATATACAAGTTGACCTTGGTGTTACTTCCACCCTCGGATTAATTGATTCTGGATCAACGCGAAGTTTAATTAGTCAAGAGCTAGCCAATAAATTACTTAAAAATAATTTAGTTAAACGCAGTCAATCAGTAAATATTAAATGCGCTACAGCTAACAAACAAAACTTAATGATAAAACTTATCATCACATTTAAGGTAAAAATTAAAAATCTGACGTGGTATTTTCCAATGTTAGTATGCGACGAATTGGGACCCGAGTTAATATTGGGAGCTGATTTTATCAGTAAAACAGGAATAATTTTAGACATTCACGAGAAGAAATTTTACTTTGGATTCGATCGTTCACGGAAATATAAGTTGGATGGTAATTCAAATAACAGAGAAAGTACTAGCACGACTTCTTCACATCTAAAGCATCACGAATGTGAATTAGGTCACCTGGAAGGTAAAGATAGACGGAACATACAGACTTTAATAAAACAATTCTCCAATGTCCTCACCCCGAAGCTAGGACTGACAGACCTGATAGAGTATAAAATAAATTTGAGCGACAATAAAGTAATACGTTTAGCCCCATACAAGTTATCACCTCCAAAAATGGAAGTAATGAGGAACCAAATTAATAAACTGTTAGAACAAGGAGTCATCGAACCCTCTACGTCATCTTATTCATCCCCCGCGTTTTTAGTACCCAAAAGTAACGACAAACATAGATTAGTTGTAGAATATAGACAACTAAATAAACGGATAGAATTTGAATCTATACCACTTCCCGACATCCACAGTGCTTTTCATTATTTTACGAAAGCAAAAATTTTTACCATTATGGATTTAAATCAGGCATTTCATCAGATACCCCTTTCGGAAGAATCAAAGCGTCTAACCGCATTTGCCGTCCCTTTCAACCTATACCAATTTAAAAGGGTACCCTTTGGTATATCCCAAGGTAGTTCTGTATGTAGCAGATTATTAGAAAAATTATTTCATGACATAAAGTTTAAATATGTGTACCACTACCTAGATGACATTGTTATTTACAGCGAGTCAATTGAGCAACATCTTGAACATCTACGTGAAGTACTATCCCGATTGGAGAAAGCTGGATTAACCGTAAACCCCAGTAAGGTAAATTTTGCTGTGACTCAATTCTCATTTTTAGGTCACATCGTAAAAGCCAACGGAAAGGTAAGCATAGACCCAGAGCGAACCCGTGCTATCAGAGAATTTTTACCACCGCGAGATGCGAAAGGAATTGCCCGATTTTTAGGAATGATAAATTATTTCCACAAGTATATCCCACATCTAGCCGAAATTGCAGCACCGCTAAATACCTTAAGAAAGAAGGGAGTTAAATTTGAGTGGAATGAGCAACATCAAACCGCATTCGAGAAATTAAAAGAAAGCATAATATCACCCCCCGTACTACAATTAGCCGATTTTACAAAACCATTTGTTGTGCAGACAGACAGTTCAAGTGTAGCCCTAGGTGCCGTAATATATCAGGAAGTAGATAACTCTAGATTACCTATTAGTTATGGTTCACGCACCCTGACAGACCAAGAAAAGAAATACTCCGCATACGAATTAGAATGTTTAGCTATCGTTTTCGCCTTTGAGAAGTTCAAACCTTTTTTAGAACATAAAGAGTTTTTGTTAGAAACAGATAATCAAGCTTTATCTTGGCTACTAAATCACCCAAAACAGTTAGGTCGTATCGGAAGATGGGTATTAAGATTAAATTGTTTTAAATTCAAAGTACAACATATTAGAGGGCACCCAAAACGTAGTTGCCGACACCCTATCACGTATGTTCCAGCCGAGTAGTAATACTTACGAAAACAAGAGTAGAGAAACGCCGATTATTAATACTTTAATTACCGAATTTCCTCTTGCATTTACGGATTTAGCCCATTACCAACGACAAGACCCTCGTTTGAGTCCAATTATTGAACAACTTGAAAAAGGAAACAAGTCAGAAAAATACCTATTAAGTAAGAGAGTATTATGTTGTAGAATAGCGAACGGGAAATATTTACGAATAATCGCCCCTGATATTATTAAACCTATGCTGATGGAATATTATCACTCTTCCACCATTGGAGCTCATATGGGAATAAATAAAACCATACATCGAATTCGTAAAGAATATCACTGGGAAAATATGAACAGTGAGATCGCTAACTTTGTAAAGAAATGTAAGTTGTGTGCACTCAGCAAACCAGCGAGAAACAGCCAAATAAGTCAATTAATCTCAGAGATTCCTGCTACCCCATTCTCCAAAATTTATTTAGACTTTTCAGGACCCTACCCGCGTTCTAAATCAGGAAATACAATGTTACTAATTTGCGTAGATTCTTTTAGCAAATTCGTTTGGATGTACCCCATGCGACGAGCCTTAGCTACAACCACAGTAAGTACTTTACAGCATAGATTATTTAAAGAATTCGGTATTCCTGTCCATCTAGTGTCGGATAACGGACCACAGTTTAAGTCCAAGGAATTCAGGAACATGTGTTTCAAACTAGGTATAGACCACATTACCACTACAGAGTATCGTCCGCAAGGTAATATAGCTGAGAGGTATTTGCGAAACCTAAAATCTGCTTTAATAGCCTACCATGCTAATGACCATACTTCTTAGGACCAGAACCTATCCTGGATACAATTCGCCTTTAATTCAGCATATCATGAAGGACATAAGTCTACCCCATTCGAATTATTGTTCAAGTATAAACCTAACCACCCATTATCCACAAAGTGGAAAATACATGAGTTGTTACCCCTTGAAATTAGGGATAAAAATATTAGGAAAATATGGAATGAAGCGCGCGCTAATTTACGAACAAACTTAGCGAAATCAAGAAAATATCACGAGCAAAAAAATAATAATAATGAAGTAAAGTACCAAATCGGTGACTTAGTTATATATAAAACGCACCCAACGAGTAGTGCAATCGATAAGACAACTTCCAAGCTATCATACAGATGGTGCGGTCCTTATCAAATTCACAAATACTTAACTCCAGTAACTGTAGCCCTGTACGAACCCTCTACTCAAAAATATGTACGAAGGACACATATTTCGCAGATAAAACTTTATCACGAAGAAGGAAATGGTAGAGTGCAAGTTAAATAAATGTAAAAAAAAAAAAGGGTAGATGTAGGTACTCAAATGCAAAGAGTACTTGAGTAACATTTGGCTACCTTATCGTATAAATAGGTACGAGGCCTGATCAACCTTGAATCCTATTAATCGAAAGTAGAGCAAAGTAAGAAGTCAGCTGACATCCAATATGAGGAATAATAATAATAATAAAAAGATTACTTAAAGAGTAATTCTATAACTAGAATAACTCACAGCTAAAGAAAAATCCGGTAGTAGTCATAAGTAATAGAGTTAAGAAAAATTTAGAATGTTTAAAATACATTTTATAGTGTGCGAATTTTATGTAGTAGTAGAATTAGTCAGTAAATTATGAAATATATATAGTTAGTAAGAATCAGCAAGTCAAGAATGACTAATGCTACTCGTAATTACATACAAAGAAAAACGGGTGAGAGAAATTTCACACGGTACTCCCCAAGCATACTCCCGGTACATTGCTAACCAATTTGTCAGGAGTCTGTGTTTGTTAAGAGGCGGAGTATGTGACGATTTTATTAATAAAAATAAATTAATTAATTAAGTTGATAATGTATAGGTTGATAAATTTTAAGTGTTTAACAAAATCTCACATTTTTTACCTAAAGCTTATTGTAATCATTAAATAATATTAATATTTAAATGAAAGTCAAATAATATAATAAAAGGAATACGAGTGTACAGAAAGGGTAAAGTTTGTTAATTAATCCTGCAGAAACAGGCGCTAACCAGAATCAACTTGTTTTCCAACCACTTAACTAACTAAAAATAATTGTAAATTGATTATTATTTAAATAATTAAACTAGACTACTATAATGTACTTTGATAGCAATTGTAACTAAGAATCTCGCTACTTAATTATTTAATCTAATTTTAGTCCTTTAAATAAAAAAGAAACTTGGAACTATTTTTATGTTGAGTTGAACCGTCGCGAGATTAATACTCTCACCCCTAACTATTTTCGCCCACTTGCTAGGGAGCGGTCAAACAGTAAGCTGTGTACTGCCGATATGTGCAACGTTAAAAATAGTTTATTACAAAATGTAATTAATCCGTCAGTTAAGACACTGACGCATTCTTTTTACTATTAAACAATGTGTTGCGTTAATGTAGTTGAACCGCGACTCATATAAATATGGTGTAAACGAGTGAGAATGAATAACTAAAATTTAGCGCCGGTGACATCTCTTCTAAAATCTTAAAATATAATACTACTGTAATTAAAAGTGTGGTAATCCCATGAAGTGAAGTGCTACAATCAAACTATCATGTGAAGTGGATACAGGTGAATGAAACTTTGTGTTAATCATTCAGATCAACGAGCTATTACTATCAGTTAGCCAAGAGCTGAGAACCAGGAGACACCATGATCTAAAAGACTTCAGGACTACACCATTCCCGTATACGAAGATAATGAGAGATACCTGACATACTTCAAACATGCTGCAACCGAGGACCTACGACTGGAATAACGCAGAGCTGGAAGACATCAAAAAAAGGTGACACGGAGGCAAGCCTGCCGTGCTTATGAAATACTAAATATTATATTCAACAAAAGACAATTAATTTAACCACATTAAGACGTTTTAAGTAATTGTATAACAGTAATTGTATACTCATAACTTGTATACTTATCCCTAGTAAAAGAGTTATAGCTCTAAACTGTAAAGCCTTATTGTTTAAAAGATTAATAAAGACCATTCTTCAAATGGCAAAATTTTGAAAGCTTTATATGGCGAGGTAACCATTCTTAACGTATTAGAGGAAATCCCGGATCCGGAGAATTAATTAAATTCATGTACATCTTATTTTAAGGGGCCTTGTAAAGAATAAAATATAATCATCATGTAAACGGTAAGCTATTGAAGCATATGTGTCGAGAATTTTAAGTAGAGAAAATAATACAATATGTAATAAAGAGATGTCATCAGGAGTACATACTATACTGAGTGCATAAATCAACAGTTTCCCCTTCCCTGAATCCTTGTATATTTATTGTTTGTTGTTCTGATTAATTTTCAGCTCGTCACAAGTAAGGCAGCCTGAATAATTGGCAGAACCAATTATTGCGGGTTCCCTAAGTTATAACACAGGAGAAGATGTTATACACACCCAAACTTTGTGTTCTTTTTTTAATTCAGTTGGTTGTTCATAGCAATGTTAATAAATCGTGTTGAATATCTTAATGATTTTCAATTCTTTTCATTTCTAAGTCATGAATTCATTAACTTCTAAATACTGTACAGTAATATTTTCTACAGTTTAGTAATAAACTTTAAATGTTTCTGTTTAGGTTTTTAGTTAGAAAATTGCTCTAAAATTCGATTTTTGCAGGTTAATTTTCAAACAATTTCCGGACCCCCCGTTTTACTGGTGGGTATGGAATATTCCCCAGACCCCCGGTAAGGCCTGCACCACAGGTTCAGCCTAGGGGTCTACAGATCCTAAATACGGCCCTGGTGAGAGTCTATAAAAATCTGAGTTACCAAAAACTGCTTGAAAATTTTCAGTTACCAAAAAGTGAGGCTTGTAGAGAAATTCTGACTTCATATTCGGAATCATCACTCAAAAATACACAAGACTTACTAAAAAATGTACATGTAACAATATCACTGTTGACCAGTATTATCTGTTATGTCTATCTTTTTGTACGTTTTATCATTTAGTTTCTTTTTTTAGTATGGGTGTGGACAGGCCGTTTTTTAAATTGCATTTTTAACGGACTGGAGTGAAAAGTACAAGTTTATCTAGCTTGTGTACAGTGAAATCAAGTTAATATTTAGATTATATAATGAAAAACAAAGAGGTTGGGAAGGGTTGACTTTTTTGTAAAAAGAAATGAATTATTTAATTATAAAAATTATGTATAAAGATAATTATGGAATTATTAAAAATGGAGTAAAATCAATAGGTTAAAAAACGTTTGTAGAAATCTTGAGAGGAGGGAACGTTAGAAAACTTTTTATGTTATGAATACTTAAGCTTACAAATCGTGATAGTTATTATTATTATATTATTACTATAAAACAACATTTGTATTATTTTAATACAGACAGGAGTGAATACTGCCTTCGAATGAATTAGTACGCCCGCGCGCGCGCGCACACACACACACACACACGCACGCACGCACGCGATCGTCAACTCAATACAGTTTCTTCTTTTCTTGTCACAATCCCTCACTGTCCTTTTCCTGCCCCCTCGCACTTTGTGAACTTCTCCATCAATCCTAACCTATACGTCAAATTAGATCGAAACTAGACACATTTTGTAATAGTTTAATCGATGTGCCTAAACCAGAAAAATTATTGGGTCACTTGTGTGAAAGAAGAAACTTAAATTTATTTACCTTATAACAATTCCCCCTAAATAAAAGGGAAATCCCCAAATTCATATTTTGAAGCCACATGTTGTAGGTAAACGGTATTTTCTCTTGGATACATACGTTTAATCTCATACAAACGTTTTTATGTGTGTTCCCATCAGCACCGACACACCTGTACAGGCTTCTCCATATTTTTCTACACCTGTCCAAATATGACTATACTGATTACAATAGTAATTTCTTCTTCGGTTTGTTTATGACCGTAAGATATGTCTTTATAGTTCCTTTTAAATACCATTATTTTCTGCTCATTCGTACAAAACTTTTAATTGTTGAATGTGCCAATTCTGATAATCTTTGCCAAACCCAAATATTAATGTTATACGGCGTCACCTTATTATGTATCAAACAAAATTAGAACAAATCACTGTTATTTTAGCAGTAGCTTTTTTAAAGAGCCCAGAGTAGGCCTACTAGTAGGCCTATATCTACCCGACACACAAACATCCGAAGGATCAGTATTTTGTCTTGGAGTTCACTCTCCCAGCTGAGACACCCATGTTTTTAGGGACCAGAAACTCGCATTTGAACTTCAATCATCAGCTACATAATGAAAATCCACTTACGTGTAAATCCTAGATAAATGTACAAGCCTATGCTCTAAAAGCCTAAGCTATGGTACTCGCAATCATCTACGTTTTACTAAAATAATGGCTGCAAGTTAAATTTTTTGATTCATGTTGATGCTTTTGTCTCGAAGAAACCCGGTAAATTAATCTGCTTTTCGTATCCGGCCGACGATGTTGTGCTCCCACTTACGAACAGTGGCACTTGCAACTCGTTTCACTTACGAACACTCAAGTAGATAAGACACGTAATTAATTTTCGATACGTGAGACTACGTCCCACTTGCGAACACACAAACAACGATGTATGTACATCCACCCTGTGCATGAGGGGGGATTATCTGTTTATACGTGAAGTTGTGAAATTGTTGAAGTTGCGCTTCTTAAACGAAAGATGAAAACAGTACAATTTACATTTTCTCCTGTACAAGTACAAAAAACCAATTTAAAAACTGATATCGCCTGTCATAACAGCTGACGTAAAGCATCTATATTGTCTTCTAACTTCGAAATTCTTTTGTTTTTTTATTATTTTTAAATTTCTATTTAATTTAACTTTTATTAATTATTTTTATTATTTCAATTATTTTTTAATGATTCAATTGCGTTTATGTTTTTATAATTCGTTAAATGCATTTCTTGTTACCAACTACGTTTACCAAGTTACAATTTATAAAACGCGCGCACACACACAAACTTGCATAGCCGCCCCTCACTCTCTCTCTCTCTCTCTCTCTCTCTCTCTCTCTCTCTCTCTCTCTCTCTCCTCTAAATTAAAAAGGAAGGTTATTTTTTATTTATTTTGATTAGTCAACTTGTAGAACGGACGACGTGATCTTGAGAAACATCCCAACATCAGAATCTTTTTCATATCTTTTAGTTTATACAATTCAGTATACATTTTCGTCTTTTTCATAGCTTAAAAATTTCACTCCATCGTTACATCGTGTTCTGAATAGATTTCTCTGCCTTAGATTATAAACATTTGATAATGTTTTTAATTCTTGGATGTGGTCTTCCAACGTGGCTGTTTAGTTTCTGATGCGTGCTTGTACGGTATTATTCATTGTATGACATCGGAAGTAGCAGTTCCGTAACTCCTGTGGCACTAATCATTGTCTAGCTATTGTTCTACGAAATAATTAAAGAATTAATCGAGTTTCTCTTCCTCTGGAACTTGACCATGGATATACTGCCAGCCACATTCTACATCTTTTCGATGGAAAGCAAGTATAGCACACATTAGGATTTTTGTGCTCCCTAAGTCATTTGAATGTGTATACTCGTGCAAAGTGACTACTGCAGCTTTTGAATTTTCCATTCATGAAAAATTACTTTTAATCTTTCAAACTCTCTTTTCTATTGATTTAACCAAAAATCGGGAGCTTAGCTTGCACAACGTCTTCGCCCGGACGGAAACTACTCTCTTCGGACATTTGTGAAGCTCGTCTTGAAGGACAGTATTGTCTGAACACATAAGTTCTTCCTGCACTTACTATGTTCGGTTTCTATCTCGGTATACTAATGATGATTTCAAATTTCTTTTTAGTTAAAAGGGAGAGAGAGAGATTTGGCTATGCGCGCGCCTGTTGTGCGTGTGTGTTGTTACCACACGCGGGCGCATACAAACAGCCACCCACATCACACACTCTCTCTCTCTCTCTCTCTCTCTCTCTCTCTCTCTCTCTCTCTCTCTCTCTCTCTCTCTCTCTCTCTCTTTCCCTGAATTAGATACTATTAAACCGTAAAGTCATTTCCTGGGTACCCAGATCACATGCTAAGTCCTGACAGTGACCGAATAAATTGACGGCACTTCTAAAATATTCAGAAATCTAGGTATAACCGTTTTTATGTAAGTAGTACTTATCACTAAATACAGCAGGAGTGAAAATGATACTATAGTCACAAATTGAATACCAAGTTTGTTAAGCGTTTTGTAAAACAAAAATTGTGCAGATCTGGCTTAATGATTTGAACTACTGTTATGCTTTTACGGTGTTCGCAACTGGTATTCAAAATACTGAATTTTGTAAGATAACCATGTTGTTAAGGGTGATCGCAAGTGGGATGAATTTACGGTGTTCGCAACTGGAAGGCTACTGGTTGCAAGTGGGAAGGCCACCCTCCAATGGCGGCCTCTATGTTTGTGGTCAAAATAAGCAACAGGTCAAACCTGTTCTCTGTCATGGGCTGGATTTGTAGATGTGTGGGGCGCCTCAAACCTATGATTTACATTTAATTATGCTGTCTGTTTCATAAATTTTTCGAATTCATTTTACGTTTCATCTGTTTCCCAGTATTGTCTGTAGTCTACAGTAGGTTTTACTCTGTGATTATAAATTTGACTTTTAATTTCCCTTTTGTGATTAAATTAATAATGTATCAACCAGCCCTGCTCAGTGCGTCAACTTGCCTCATACATTGATACACTTTCCACTTCATACAAAAACATTACGTATTTCTTTAATAGTTAACTCACAGCTTATCAAATGGTGCCAATGATTTGACAATGAATTAGGCTTCAAAAAAATTTAAAATTAACTTTATTGTTTAGTTCTCAAAAATAATAAAAATTAAAAACAAAACGTTTAGGCCCGCTTTTTATAATATTGTAAAAGTACATATTATAATCACCATACAGGTAAATACCCAAATAAGATGTATTTAAAATAAAGAACTAACACTGAAGAAAGAAAGTATGAAAAAGGTATAAAGAAAAGTGTATTTTAATATGAATATCCAGTCAACTAAAGAAAAGTAATAATAAAAGCAACAGTTGAAAGTAGAACAAGAGACCTAGAGAGCAAAACTTATAAAATCACAGTACAATACGATTTAACTCCAATGACCCAATAGATGGTAAGTGAGAGGATACAAACACCAAATACTATAATACCAACAAGGACCCAAGAACACCAATTATTATGATCCCACATGGACTAAGAAGACAGAAGAAGAGGATAGAAGAAAATGAAGAAAGAAGAACCAGTAGTGCCAGAACAATAAGTGTATATAAGTCAAGAAAAGTGTTTACCAAGGAGTACCTTAAAACATAGTGAAACACATGACAAACTATGACTAGTGACTTGACACTGACCTGTAAATATAAAAAAATGCTCAATAATAATGAAAGAAGAGGAAGACATAATGATTGTAAAAAACCTAACTAATTATAGGGTAATAGAGTCAAAATAAACTCAATGCATATTACTCCAAATGACATGCTGAGTAGACAAGCATTAATCGCTGATTATTCTATAAATAAACAAGATAAGAATGAGTAAGATAATAAATAATGATCAGATAAGACTAATGTGCAAATATCTGTGGTTGAAACTTGATAACTATAGCAAAATATAGAAATAACAGTAAATTTGCATGAATGCATTGTTGTCAACATACAGGGGTTCCAACTAACCTTACATATGGTACAGAACCATGTGCAAATACTAATAAGTGGTAGTAAAAGCCTGACATTTAGTAAGTAAATTACCATAATGAGAAAAGACATTATAGAGGTAATACCAATACTAAATGTAATTAGATTAAGAGTGTTATTAGTGCATATAAAGTGTAAATACTTGGGACTGACAGAGACAGCAAAAGTGTACACACACAAAACACCACAAAACCACTTTAATTTAATTAACCAGGAAAAACCTATTGTATAGAAATATCAAATAACTCCTGTCACTACTATTACTGGGTAATACTAATGATACAAGCAAGTCAGAATAAAAATAAATTCATGCAAGTGTCTGATCACACTAACTGTAAGAAGTAAAAACACTTCAATCAAGGTAAAACCTGTATATTATGAAACTTCCAACATAAAACAACAATCAGTCTTATCCAATAACGATAACTATCAAGTATGAGGCATTAAAACATAACACTAAATTAATTATTTGCAAATTTTGAGAAGGACCTATATCTAGGCCAATGACCTACTTAGCTAAAAACATTCAAAATAAGAAATATATACAGTGTACACAAAATCTTGGGTGTACAAAACATATAAAAGACATGTCATAAGATTTATTTAACAAAATAAATAATCAGAGTGGGCGAATGGTAGGAATAAATATGTAATTAAAACAATCCCAAACATAGGCCATAAGAGCTTAAACCTAAAACTGACAAATCATTGTATTAAGACAAAAATGACAATTATAATTCTAATGCAAGTACATCTAAGGTTAAAGATGATCAATGTACAGCATATACAAACCGAATAATGACAAATAAATGCTTACTGTAAATAAAATAAGTTAAAATAATAACGAGAAACTGTAGATTCGTTAAAATAACACACAGACATGCCTTGTAAGGACTTAAAATAATCAGTAATGTAAATGCAAGTGCATGGTCTGGTCATATCTTTTGTAAATAGTAGTATAAGATTGTTACAAATTCTAAATAGCTCACACAACAAAGATAATACAACAACTAACGGTATATACAAAATTGAATGCCAAGATTGCAATAAATGTTACATAGGACAAACAAAAAACAGCTGAAAAAACTTTATTTTGAACACCTAAACGCATACAAAAAACCGTAAATATATAAATCCAATTTATCCACACATGCAATAAACACAGAACACGAATTCCCAGACATAATCAATGTATCACTAATAAAACATATACCACACAAAGGCACCATAATGAACATTTGGGAAAATTTACAAATATACAAACATAAAACACAAAACAAACCAATACCAGAACAAATACAAATCAGTACAAAACATGACACAATATTCAAAGCACTCAACATCGAAAATACACAAAATACAAAAACATATACCACAATCACACACAATAATACAACTTTAAAATACCAAAGACCAATAAACAACCTTAATAGCAACCAGCAACCAGCACACAAATGCTTCACCAGAAACGAGATCGCGAAGGCTGAAGATGAGAGAATAGGAACTCTCGAAACATGTTCCAAATAGAAAAATAACATCTTGAGGTAAATTTAATTATAAATATTAAATGTATTATATACATCAAGAAACGGACTGTAGCAGAAAGTGATTGAATATATATATATATATATATATATATATATATATATATATGCGAATTCAGAACATGTTTTCAAACATTTCCGAGAGTGATCAAATGTTGTATGTATTCATTTATTTGCACTTCTTGTGCTAGTTTTCTAATATTTCCCGTTGGTATTATGTCGGTCAGGACGTCTGTAATATACGTAAATGAAATATGAATAAACATGTTTACTGTTTCTAAGATTTATTAGTAATTTAGGGTTTTGTTCCCTATGATTTTAGTTTAAAAAATTAATTCATCACAGTTAAATTGTATTTTATTTAAAATGGGAATGGTTAGATTCATAGATAGTGTAACCTCTAGACGTAATTAAAACAGAATGAGGTTTAACATTTTTGGTTTTAACACTGAAATATTCAAAAGATTTCAAAATTCAAGGTTTTACCTGGTTCACAATAAAACAGTTGATGATTCCACTGGCCACTCTGTCGGCAGAAAAGGTCTCTGTACAGATGAGGCGGAGGTTGACTATACGATGGTTTACATTCACCTTTTGCTCGAGTTCCAGGACGCATTGGCCTGGTACAATCGATATCATCATCCCCAAGAAAACATTTTACAGATACACTTAATGATATCAGGGGTGGGCACATCTCTGAAAATAATGACAAAATCATGTTAGATTTTGAGAAGGAAAGTAAATTGTTTCTATTCGATACATATTGGATCTAACAATATATGTTAAGTATTAAAACATCAAACATACGTATAGGGCTACTGAGTTTTAACTCATATCACGCAGACTAGATTTATAGACATACTCCTAGTGACAAAACAGTTCTGTACACTGGCAATCACACTCTTTATACTGTATGTCTTGGTACCGAGCTTCGATCCATATCATAACCTCTTCTGTTAAGCCTTCTACCGTTGTCCAAATACATATCTGTATGTACATGAATATAATCTTAATCACTACAATACGAACATTATATTATATTGAATGTAATATCCAGGTCGTATGAAAAAATATAAAGTATAATAATTATAAAAATAAATACAGGAATTTAATTTATTGATAACAGAAAAGAGAAAGAACTGAAACGTATTTTGGTTTATATACACTTTACATGTCTAAAAGCTTTACAGTATAATACAGCATTTTCATGAAGTCAACTTGATGAAGTTCCTGAGTGTAACATATTGTTACGACAGTCACATGGATCGTCGTGTTGCGCAGTTGAAATAGAATAGCTGACACCTATGAAGTCACTAATTACAAACATTAATTAGAAACAAACAACGGTTAAGAATAAACAACGTAATTATATACTTGTATGTGTCCAACAAACACCAATAAATCTCACCTTATGACAGCTTGCACTAATTAACAGAGTAATTACTTCTCAGTAATCCGCAAGCAAAAATCATAAACACTCTGAAACTCAATTTAATATCGCTGGTCTGTAACTGAACTGGCCGCTTTGAAATCCAGTAGCCCATTATACAGTTACGACACTATAGAACAATCTACGTGTTCCTCGAATGTTCCAGTAGAATCAGTGCGTATTTCCAGAAGAATTCCTATAATGTTGTGTGCGTACGTCATTTTACCATGCATTCGCGAGACTTTTCTAGAGGGCGCCAGCCGCGCGGACTGTGTCAAGGCCGCAATCAATTACGTCGTAGTGTAGAGCTAATGTGTAATATGTGGAATGTTCTTGATTTTCGACGAGGAATAAACGCAAGTACTCAGCGACGCTCAGTCACTTTGAGTTGCGATTTATTGGAGTGCGGTTCGTATTATTATAGTTCACAGTTATTGTCGAGCGATTACACAGTGCGTTTAAGTGGCGATTAACACAGTGCGGTTTGAAGTATTGTGGCGAAGTATTACGTGTTTTATTATTGTGTGGGACAATTAAAATACAATTTTTTTTTTATATCAGTTAACATTTATATTTACTGTAAACAATTTTTATTTGAGTTTATTTGTAAGAGACTGTTTTGTTAATTACAATCTGTTTAACTGTGGTAATTAAAGGTGGTGATTAGTGACGTAGTTGGTGTCTTGTATTTTGTTTCCCACTGTACCTACGACGATCAGTAGACCGCCGTAACGATACATTCCGCCCGCCTTGCATTGCAGTGACACAGTGGGCCTGGCTGCTGGTAGAATATTCGAGTAACAACTGGAACTGGCGTCTACAGGGTTACGTAATTCTGCTACGAAAATATGCATGCAGATCGTTACTTAGTCCAGCAGCGATACGGCACTACCTATCCCTTCATCATCATCATCATCATTACTAGTGGCTCTACAACCCTTGGTAGGTCTTGGCCTGCTCCAAAATTCGACTCCATTCTTCCTTACTGCGTACCCTAGCTTTCCAGTTTCTTTTATTCAGTTTTCTTAAGTCCTCCTCTACTGATCTATGAAATCTGTTCCCTTAGCGTAGCAGTATGTATGACATATGGCATACACAAATATAATATATAAACATATATCAGAGTATATGGTTCTCTGGAATCACTATTTTGTATGTACATTGTTTCTTTTATCTAACTCACTGCTCAATATTTCATTCCAGACGTAATCACCACAAATAGATCAATAAAAATCGTTACTGAACTTGGAATTCTCAAATACAATTTACAAAAACTAAGAGAATAAAATTGTATAAAACAATCATCTTTTAAGCTTTTAGTTATAAAACACGTTTCTAACATAGAGTTTATACACTTATTATTTACAATAGAATTGCCTTACTTAGTTTATTTACATGTTTAATTAAATTATCGTCTAATTGCTTGATTTTTTATAATCTATTTATGCTATCAGATATTTAAGCTTTTTGTTCCGTATATATTTTTACTATTCCTATATAAGAGCATATTTTAAGGAATTTTCACTAGGCGGCACTAAACCAACCAATGTGTGTGTGTGTGTGTGTGTGTGTGTGTGTGTGTGTGTGTGTGTGTGTGTGTGTGTGTGTGTGTGTGTGTGTGTGTGTGTGTGTGTGTGTGTGTGTGTGTGTGATTTTATATAATATTAAAAATTATGTAATTTGAATTTAACTTGACCATGATCACATTCAATTTTTACTCGCGAAATTAACTGTAATAATAGACACATATGCCACGGCCACGGCCACACGCCTCGTACTTATCATTTCTGGAGCAGTTCTTGCACTTACAAATTTAATTCGCACACTACGTTTACCAATTCGCACACTGTACAGACAAAGCTGAAAGCTAATATACGCAAATGCAAACGCGCCTTCGTGTTTTGCTGATTTTTCCATTTTTTTCTCAATTTTCGGCATCGGCACCAATACCTGCGGCACTAGTGCCGCCTAGTTTATTGCTTAAAATTTGTTCTGTCTTATATTATTGATTTATGCTTATCACTTAAATAAGCGACTTGGCCTAATAATCTACTTTGAAAATTCACTCGTCTTTACTATATAAACGAGCGTTCACTCTAGCTTTTGTTTGGCACGAAAAAGACACTAATTGTGTAGAGAGAATGAGAATAATCCATTAACTGCAATGACTAGAAATGCAGAATCAAAGTAGTTTGCTAAGATAACAAGAATGTGAGAGGAATGAAAGCAATTCAGTAACTGCGGAGACCAAATGTAGCTTACACAACTAATGTAGTTTCCCCAAGAAATGTGTAGGAAACGACTACATGGAAAAAGTGGGAACAGTCCATTAACTGCAAATGTTAAACATGTAGTATCAATTTCACTAGCCATATGCGTGCCGTATGGGAAATAACAGATGGCCAAAGAAGCTACTAGAATAGACATCTCTTGAATGGAAAAAATAGGGAAGCCCGAAAAATTTGGTTAGAAGGCATACGAAATTCAATGGAACAGAGAAATCTGAAGGAAGAGTATTTGAAAGATCGTAAAAATTTGGAAGCTGGAATGATAAATACAAATATCGGTATGGAGACATGACTTCCATGTTCTAAGATTTATATTTAAAATCATTTTCGAAATGAAATATTTCCGTAGAAACTGCTTCTTCCTACTTCTTTCTTCAGCGTTAACCATAGTACTGTGGTCACTAACGTATACCACTTCACTTTAGCGCACTCGATTTTCACTGATGATGGCAGTCGATGGCACTGCCGAAACGTCTGGTTTTGTAGAAAACATTCTATCACGGCCAAATAGCCCAGGAAGGCATTTTAATAACAAACAACTTCTTTGTTGTCGATAACGCAGTACACATATAAAAAATTATTCCTTCCCCATTCAGCTACCCTTTTCATTTATAGATATTTTATCTGCCTTTCTAAAGTGGATTATCATGACCTTCGTTTCACACACAATATTTATTTATCAAAATTAAGTACTTTACTGTTGTTAAAACATAAAACGTTGCTGGTAAACTACCCCTTCCCCTTAACAGATTTTCACAAAAATCAATAGACCCTGAGTACTCTACAACTCAGGCACGTATGCAAAACATTATTTGATTCTATTTGAATTTTCGGCAATTACCGTTCGCTATTGAAAAAAATCTGCACACAGACACACAGACACACAGACACTTTTTGGAAAATGACTTTTCTTCATGTTTTGAGGGTAGTACTATCTGAATCAGCCCTTATCTTGAACACGATTTTTTTCGCGATCACTATACTTCCATTTCCTTATGGAACATGGAAGTAAAAAACGAAAAATAACATAAATTAGTTCAATGTCTCCCAATGATGGTACTAATAATACATATTTTTTTAATAGATTGTTTAGATACTCCTCAAAGGCAAACTACTCTTCTGGCATTACCTTCTTCCCAACATATTCTATAACAAATTTTAGAGGAGATTGTAACTTACTTCTACAGACTGGAATTTTCGAAGACCATTTTCCTTGAACACAGAAAGTAATTACACTGTCAGCCTGAGTTCCGTTAAGATAGTATCCTTCGTTGCAACTGAATGACAACAACCAACCTTGAGGAACAGGTGTCCCAGGTCCCTGGCCACAAAAGTCTGTTTTATTATCAACTGTACATATTGGTGAAATATAGGTTCCGTATTGTGGTGGTCGAGGGAGGATGCATTCACTTCGTTGTGATGTAGCCTCTGTCTCACTCTCTCGATTCCTGTGTTAATACCAATCACTAAATATACAAGGTAACATACAAACATAATCTACTAATATAGTACTAATATACTTTCTAACATTACCTTATTGATATATAAAAGAATTCACATGTTACAAAAGGTGGAGCATAAAGGTTTTTCATATCATTCCGTATTTAGTGAATGAAGTTCTTAACATGTCAGTTACGTTATGGTACAATTACATTGTTGAATACAATCTGCTACAGTATTTATAAATGTGATATACTCTAATGACTTGATGTCAGCATCAGTTAGTCATCTGAATTACCTCTGATAGTAATATCCCAGGTAATAAGGATTTCTTTATGGCTAACAGCAGCTGTAGCAAATACTTTATTAGCAGCTACAATTTTTAGTATACTTTTCAGGTTTTCGGAGCTCTATGTCTATACAAGCACAAAAATTCCAGACTTCTGTTTTCCTTACTAGGAAATGGGCTCACGTAAACAATAATAAGAATGATGATGATGATGATGATTATTATGATAATGATGATGACGATGATGGTAACAATGAGAATAATACATCAATACAATTAGTTTTCATAGACATGCATCTGTGTATACCTTTTGAAATACATTTCTTCTTCTCTGGATTTAAACAATAGGAAGTGTCTAGCCAGTTAATTGCTTATGGTTGGGATTAAACTACATATACTTCTTAAATATTATAGTAGTGTTATATAATAACTTTCGGCTGTGTAAATACACAACGAGGCCAGTATTCTGTAATATCCTGCAAACACAGTGTTAGCCAGATGGGAATATCACAGAGCCTTTAGAAAATTGTGTCCTGTTAAATATTGTACAGTAAAGAGTTTAAGCTATCATGCTATTATTGGATTTTTCAGTGGTTGTGCAGTTGACAACACTATCATTGGCATCAACTTTTTAAAAACATTACAAGTCCCAGCCTAAGGAAATAAAGGGAATTTAAAACTTTTTAAGAGGAAAGGGTATAACTCAATGGAATTTTGATAATTAAAACTTTATCAATATGCTGTTAAATTGTTTAGTTTCTTTGGCTTCTCTATAGAACAACACACGAAACATTTATTTTATAAAAATATTATAGGTCTGTGGACACAAACTTTAACGTGGAATAATGGTAAGAAGGTTAATCTGCCTATAATTGTCCATGTATATAATCCGCAGTAAACAAAATCACTAGCCCATATCATATAAGCATGTCCATTATAAAGGAGTTGTTTCATTGTTACCATAATAGTTAAAAATAGTGATAATATTTATTCTAATAAAGTTTATGTTTAGCACGTTTTCAGGATATGGTACAAGTAAAGAAAGCATGGAGATATATTACGCAAATTATGATTTTCAAATTATAAAGTGAACAAGTATTTTAAAGTTATTTAATATAATTTAATAATTTCCTCCTCATGCATGTCTTCCTGTCAATTTGTTTAAGCAGACAGTTAAATCGAAATATACAAGATTTAGGCAAAGGTCGTGCAACATACTAGGCTGCTGTTAACGAAGAAATTAACGAGAGGCATCTGGTCTGAATTGTGAGTTGAGGGGTGCCATGTTGTTCAGTCTCTTCTGCCATAGTGTAGATCTAAATGATCTTTCAGCTGACACTGAACAGCTGATACATTTAACAACTTTCTGAAGAAACTCGCACACTACATAGTCCTTCAGCAAAATTTCCCTTACTTTGCACTGCGTAGCCAATACTTTGTTTTCTCTTCTACGAATGTCCCCAAGAACCAACAGAAATAGCAATAGCCTGTCAGCATTTCATTCGTCTCCAAGGAGTACTATGTTTGCTTGAAATCGATATCGTTACCAACTGACAGCAAGGACACAGTCCTTCTTCCGACCTAAACGCTTTTTGAAACCCTGAATATTTAACTTATCACTGAGACAACATTTAACATTTGAAAGCTGAGTTTATGTTAAAAATAAGACATGTAGACAAGCAAGAACTGACCTGAACAATCACGCGATTGTCGCTGAGAGTGTGTACAGTAGTAAGTAATGTGTGTGAATGAGGCCAGTTCGAAAGAATAATTATAAATATGTGTTTAAAATATCATAGAAACCAAGAGTGAGAGATAGGTAGGGAGTGATAACCATAAATAGTGAAGTGATGAGCAGATATTAAGAGAAACAATTCATAATTTTAAGGACAAGGAATGGTGAACAATTTTAATGATAAACCAAACCATTAAAATGAAAGTGCTACAACCCCCTATATTAAACACAGAAATACGATACAGTATTTAATATAAACTAATGTATTGTAATCGATAAGAAATAACTATGAACAATATTTAATAGTAAAGGTGATGTGATAAGTGAGGAATAATAATAACTAATCAAGCAGGCAGGACTGTGTAGATTAATAAGTTCAGTCAGTGCAAATATAAGTGTACACAACCAATAAGATTAAAAAACAATGTTGGGATAACAATAATAATAATTCCCAATTATGCTTTTCAATGAGTAGGGGGATTACCAATTTTGGTATTAGTTACAAAAGATCCCTATGTCTTTGTAACAGTTAATGTTGATGCAAAGAGACATCAATAACAATAAGATACATTACTTATTCAATCAGGGAGAATTAAGTTAAATTGTGTTGAAGAAACTGAACTGAGGAAAATGAGATTAATGTATGTTAAACAGTTTTGTTAGTTTAAAGAAAATTAGTTTATTTGTTTAGTGTTCATAGGAGTATCAACCAAGAAGGCATGACATTAAGATATATTTATATTTTTATATAAGTTACGTTTTATATTGTTATTCCAATATTGTTTTTTAATCTTTTTGGTTGAGTACACTTATATTTGCACTGACTGAGCTCATTAATTTCTACAGTCCTGCCTGTTTGGTTAGTTACTATTATTCCTCACTTATCACATCACTTTTACTATTTATGGTTATCATTCCCTACCTATCTCTCCCTCTTGGTTTCTATGATATTTTAAATACACATTTATAATTATTCTTTTAACATTTTATGTCTTATGATAAGGTTTCTAATAACATGCCTTATCTACTAATAATTGCCGCAACTGTGGGTGATCAAAAGAGGTACAACTGTAGCGTGTGTGTTCTATTTATACCCACGTCTTGGTTAACACCTGCAGTTGTACGAAATCGACATGTCTGAAATTTCTGTGGGCTTTGTTCCTCTACTCCTCGTCAATTTCGCTATTTCTTATATTTCTGCGAATTGCTGAGTCCTGTGAGTATACTCTTATACCCATCTTATTAACTATTTTCACTTCACATGTTTACTGTACTTTTGGACATTATAACTTATCCCTTGCGATCTGTACACAGTTATTTCGCACTACACTCGTACGGTGTGTCCCTTTCACGTGGTTTTTGTACACAGTATGTAGTTAATTTTATTACATTTTATTGTGTCTTTGGATTTTACTCCTTATTTATAGTTTCTGAATAATTACGGAAAAACTGTAATTACGCAATTATTCATACTGGGGTGTCAAACTCGCCTGCATAGACCTGCTTCACAGACACATTCAAAATACTATTGTACACACTCTCAGTTACATCCGCGCGCGCGCGCGCGCGCGTGTGTGTGGACAAGTCGATTCAGGTCGAAACACCTGTCCATATTTTTGTCTGAGTGAAGCTTGCAATCCCTGACATGCTTACTTCTAATATATTATTATTTATTTTACAAATTATTATGTATATATAAATTTTTATATTCAATGCTCAGTACAGCAATTATCTGTACTGTCGCAATATATATTGTAATATGACGAGACGAAGGACCTAATATACAATAAAATCTAAATAAAATGAACCTTATTTAAACGATTCCATAACATTAGTGAGGGAATGAAGTAGAAAGTACCTAAGTCACAAAAGAAGTACTATGCAATGTGTAGTGATTAATGTATTTAATTTGTAAGTAAAGAACTATGTATTTTAAGATAAGAGTAAGCAGAACAACCAGTGTGTGAAAAAGAGTGAGAGCTGATAGTTGCTAATCACAGAAAGGACTGTGGAAATTAATAGCAATTATCAGTGAACATATGTGTACAAATAACAAACTGAACCAAAGTGCAATAAACTAGTTATTAAATAGGGTTTAGGTAGTAGTAGTATTTACTAATTATCATATTTTAATTTGTGAACCGTTATTACTATAATTTATTAATTAATTTTATTAGCAATGTATTTAAGTATAAAGGACCATCAGTGTATTAATACACAAAATATATGATTAATATGATAATTATATGATTATAATTATAATTATATATAATATAATTATGTTTATAATTATATGATTGTAGATTCACAGAAAGAAGAATCCAATATTATTAATTCAAAATGATATGAAAGGACATTTAATGACAAACTAATAGTTAAAAATACTTTAGTATTGTGTAGTAAACATTTGTTAAATGTTCAACTGTATGGCCTAATGTCTATTACAGTTAGCCATAATGATACTACATTGTATTAATGTGTTTAGTTCATGTTTATGTTCTTATTTTTTATGTCATGTAATAATTATAATTTTTAAAAGGTACTAAGATAACAGGCTAAATAATATTTATAATTTAAAGGATTGTACTGAAGGAAAGGACAAAACATAGGCCAAATCAACATAAATTTGTTATAAATTAACTAGAAAATTATTATGTCACTGTCAATCTATAAGAAATTGTATAACCACTAAATTATGCCTTATTCAGATATCAGTAACAAGATTGTAATAATTTCAGAAAATTTCAAAATAACTTTATAAATGTTAAAATTACTTAATGACCTAGGAAATAGAATTTTGGTAAAAAAGTTTAAACAAAACAATACTAAAGAAATTACACTAACCTTAAGAAATAAGTAAGACAATTATTAGTAGACAAGGTATGTTATTATGAACCTTATCATAAGACATAAAATGTTGAAAGAATTATTATAAAGGTGTGTTTAAAATATCATAGAAACCATGAGGGAGAGATAGGTAGGGAGTGATAACCATTAATAGTAAAAGTGATGTGATAAGTGAGGAATAATAGTAACTAATCAAACAGGCAGGACTGTGGAAATTAATGAGCTCAGTCAGTGCAAATATAAGTGTACTGAACCAAAAAGATTAAAAAACAATATTGGAATAACAATATAAAACGTAACTTATATAAAAAATAAATATATCTTAATGTCATGCCTTCTTGGTTGATACTCCTATGAACACTAAACAAATAAACTAATTTTCTTTAAACTAACAAAACTGTTTAACATACATTAATCTCATTTTCCTCAGTTCAGTTTCTTCAACACAATTTAACTTAATTCTCGCTGATTGAATAAGTAATGTATCTTATTGTTATTGATGTCTCTTTGCATCAACATTAACTGTTACAAAGACATAGGGATCTTTTGTAACTAATACCAAAATTGGTAATCCCCCTACTCATTGAAAAGCATAATTGGGAATTATTATTATTGTTATCCCAACATTGTTTTTTTAACCTTATTGGTTGTGTACACTTATATTTGCACTGACTGAACTTATTAATCTACACAGTCCTGCCTGTTTGATTAGTTATTATTATTCCTCACTTATCACATCACCTTTACTATTAAATATTGTTCATAGTTATTTCTTATCGATTACAATACATTAGTTTATATTAAATACTGTATTGTATGTCTGGGTTTAATATAGGGGGTTGTATCCCTTTCATTTTAATGGTTTGGTTTATCATTAAAATTGTTCACCATTCCTTGTCCTTAAAATTATGAATTGTTTCTCTTAATATCTACTCATCACTTCACTATTTATGGTTATCACTCCCTACCTATCTCTCACTCTTGGTTTCTATGATATTTTAAACACACATTTATAAATATTCTTTCAACATTTTATGTCTTATGATAAGGTTCCTAATAACATACCTTATCTACTAATAATTGTCTTACTTATTTCTTATGGTTAGTGCACTTTCTTTAGTATTGTTTTATTAATTGTTAGTTTATATATTTGTTTCACTCATTTGTGCTTTTTATCATCAATTTGTCTTTTCTCATTTTGTTGTCTTTATCTGGCCAATCTCTTGGGTGGGTTTTAGTCATTTGTTTGTCAGTCTAGTCTATTCGCTTATTTATTATTCTTATTTACAAGTCTACTTTCCTTTCTTAATTCCATTTTATATATTTTTTTAAATTATTATTCATTAAATTATTTTACCTTTTATCATTTATCTAATATTTGTGTATTCCCTATAGGGTCTGATCTCTGCAATGTTATAATGTATATATATATATATATATGTATATATATTGTAACGTACCAAATTAGCAGTTACATAAAATAACTATCTAGTAAGTCAAATAAAAGGATATCATGAAAATATTTCATCGAGCATGAAGGAAGGAACAGGAGAATATAAATAAAGTGTGTATCTACGAATGAATATTATTGAAACAACCCAACGAAGAAGAAGGAAGAGTAATAAGGATATCATCGAGTATAACAAAGAGAGAGAAAATACCAACGACCCAATATAATACGTTAGCATCCAGGTCCAACAGATCCAAAATAGTGAGGGGAGATGCCGAAAATAATTATTAACATAAAAAGGAGGCGAATCAAGTACAATCACAATGATGATAAAACAAACGAATTTGTTTATTAGTATGAAATAATATGGGACAATGACTACCATAACCATGAATAAAAATATGGAAGAGTACGACGATATTAAGGGAACATGGATTATTACAAATAATGTGAAACCAAGGAGAACACCGACAGTGAGAAACAACTAACCAGAAGAAGAAAAGAAGAAGAAGAGGAAAAGAAATATACCATGAAGAATGAAGATTATGTATGAACAGTACAAGACATCAACATTCACAAGATATACAAGGAATTAAAATCAATATAGTGAACAGAAGAAGTATAATGATTATTCAAATACCAATAACAGAGAAACCAGTGTTGAGCATCATTAAGTGATCACGAACAATGACAGTGAATACTTAATATAAGTGTAACAACATGTGATATGATAACCATTTTACCCCAAGTAAACAGCACAAACAATACCAGTGAAAATGTTTATAACGGAGAAAAGTGATTAACCACGATAAGTAAAAGAATCCACGATTAACTAGTAAAATGCACAGACAATTAGTGTAACAAGTTTAATCAAGATTGTAAAATCACATAGATAATCAGTAAGACCACCAAAAAATATGAGACAGAACAGTAAATTAATTGTTCATAGGGATTAATAACAAAAGCGTTGTAAGCCTTAATATGAAATGTGCCTGAATGCCATAGCAAGACAGGACAAAATGTAAATGAATACCAGAACAGATAGTAGCAAATAAGCTAGTTTTTTGAGTATAAACCAATCAATGTACCTAAGATTAAGTACAACCCACCAAAACATGTGATATCATTAGACTAAGAATACCTGTATTATTGTTTCAACAAATAGTGTAAAAATGTGTATAACTTAATAATAAACCATTGTAGTAGAATGCCATAATGAGATGGCAATAGTTGAGTTAAATACTGCATAAAAGTATGTAGCACATTGTTGTCAGACAACTGACACATAACCTCACAAGATTTGAACCTATAACATAAAATCATGTACATTAGTTAAACCAAGCAATTATCCAAAATTGTTTCAAACAGAGACTAGCTAAGAATAAAAATGCAAACCAATGAATACCATATGTACTGAAGGACACAGCAAATGAATCAGATTGAATATAATATCATAAAGTTAAATAGACAGAACCCCAATGTGACAAGAGAGTTAGTCAAAAAACATTATCAAAACTTATCAAAAGAATGTGACAAATGTTACCAGTAGTTAGAGAAATGTCTAATACTGCTACGAGAACACCTCACAAATGTAATACTAGTAGTTTAATAATTGAAATATTATAAACTAACTAACTGCAATTGTAAAACCAGATGTAAATAAACACCATACTATAACTTAGAGAGCATTCAGATAACGAAAAGTTAATGAATACATTGAACCAACAATGTACAACAATTGTACACTATTTTAATTACTAACAATATATCCAATGTGTACTAAAATAACTAAATAAGTAACAAAATGGAGAGATGAGAACAGAAAGTATTTTGATCATACTATGTGTATATACAAAATAACATTTTTAGCAAAATAATGTATGAACAAATGTAAATAAATGTACATATTGTAACATTACATTTGGAACAACTTAATATCGTACTTGATTTAATGAAGACTTTGGATAAGAAGCTAAACAAGAAGAACAATATCTTCCAAGATGATCGTGAAGAGGAACGACTAACCATTTCAGACTGACTAGTAATACAACTGACCGTACCCAAAATTAATGATTTAGGCAAAGTGATGCAAAATACATTCAACCCCGATTATGACATGAACTTTCAATAATGACCAAAATAAATAATTATAAAGACAGACGGCTTATGAACCAGTACTATAAAGAAACAAATGGTTTCATTCAATGTATCATAATATCAATTTAATCAAAATACAAATTGAGGGATAATAGGCCCAAACATGTAATACTATGTAAAAGAAATATTAGTAAATGATTAATTTAAATGATGTAATGAAAATATAACAAATCTTATTGTAGATACATGAACCATACAACTAATTGTAACAGATAGTGATCATAAGATTGTCCAGAAAACAACAAATAATAACTTGTCCACAGTAACATTTGATAACAAGAGTGAAGTTCTTTTAATGACAATAAAATGTAAAAACCTATAAAAACCAATAAGTATGTTTATAAATACAAACTATTAAGTGTTCAGTGAAAAGGGTAAACGATAAACATAGTGACAAGTAATGTGAAACATAACATAGACAGTTTTAGAATAATTAATGAATTAACTGAGAGAAGACTAATTAATTAGTGCATAATTTATTTTATAAAAATGTGCATGTTATTATGTTTTATCACGTTGTTTTATTATCATGGTATTTATGTTGTTTTTTGTATGTAGCAGGTGAAGCAGTTGTTTTAAGAGAATATCAATTAACTGATGTTAAGTTCATTTTTATGTTAACAAATATACCACCATAGAACTGGTGTTAAACAGTGATCAATTGATTGGCAAAGCAAAGTAGACTAAAAAAAGATGTTATTGTTAAGTGTTAAACAATTGTATAGATTAAGTAAAAAACAGTTTATTTGTTCAAAGGTTCAGTAGAATCATAGCCATGTGGGCATGAAGTTAAACTAATAGGATAATGTATCTTTTTGTTTTGTTAAGATAATGTTATATGTTAAACAGTGTTTATGGTTGTTAAAAGTTAATTTAACTGTTAAAGGTTTTAAACATGGTGATGAAAATAACACCAGTACATAGGCCAGGTAAAACCAACTTTTGTAAATTTTAGATAATAATGTTAGGGATTTTGTAAAACAAATGTGGAAGGATAAATAGATTTATAGATAATAGTGTACACAACGAATCTAGAAACAAAATAATACATCTCAAGTTATTTAAGAAAAATTCAAATAACAAAATTGTAACATCTGTAGTTCTTAAGTAAAAGTAGGCATGTTTAGTGTCTATATGTCACAAATGTAAAGATCAAAATAATGCTGATAATGGTTTTAAATTCCCAATCAGTACAGAAAAGTTATACTAATTTAAAGGTTTTGAACAAATTTAGATTTTGAAATAATGAAAGTATATGACAATGTATATCCGAATCAACCAACCAGATTCCAAGTTTACCCTTAGCAACCAGAAATTTCGGATAAATAAAAGGAGACTTCTTTGACAACGATCATAGCGTACAGACGCGTTTATAAAACGTCTAACATAATATAAAATAAACTGTGAAAACACGTTACAGACATATTGATACAGATATAGATACATAACACGAACTATTACACCAAGTGAGGAACATCCAGTATATGAAATAGAAGGCCCAAGAACCAGGGAGAAGGATTGAAGCAGACGTGGGCCCTATCTTCGACCACGAACCATACAAAGAAGAGGATTTGGTGACTTTGACATCTTATTATATTGTGTATCAACACCCACTTTTGTATACACGACTTTTTAAGTATTAATCAACTAAAACTATAGACACCATATCACACCAACACTAAGAACACTCACTAATAACACAATTTGAGATTGACACCTTTTCAAACACCACAAGAACCTTTGATTTGGATAATAATTATTAAACACCTAAACTGGACATAACCTATCACAACTAGTAATCACGATCCGACTGCCTGTGTGCACATTACACTCTAACTTTGTAATATCCTTGAACTGTAAAACTTGTATTTTGATTTATAGAATAATATTTTGTTTAGATGTAATCCCCGAACCAGATACGCCCTGAGATACTTTATTTTTAATAGAAACATTAACCAAAGCATTCTTTTGGTCTGACTAAATATTGAATAATATATGCTACTACTGTACCAACTGGTAAAAAGAAGACGTATAATTTGCGCCACAATTGTGATTATTATAATCAGCTTTAAGAAATTTAACCAATGCTTTAATGAATAAATGAGTTCTATAAGGATATATGTTTGATGTTATATTGGCGTCGTTATTATTGCTGTTCCATTTAGAAAAGAAATTCACAGAGTACAGCAGACACCACGACGGTTGGCAACGGTGAGTGACGTCACGGTAACGGTACGTATAGTGGGAGCGAGCGGCAGATTACAAAATCATTCGCCGTTCAACATAACGTATTAATAATTACAAATTGACGACTCCAGTGCGAGGCGAAATAAGTCGCTACATTTATATATTTGTTACAGATCGACGAACCCTTCAGTGGGGCAGAAAGTAAAAGAGACACATTATTTATTTGTTACAAATTGACGCTTCCACCGGGCGGTGTATGTAATTTAAGTTCACACAACATATCATCAACATAACATTTAAGTAACACAATTTACGTGTTACAAATTGGCGCATAACAACGTGAGACTTAAAAAAATAAGACCGTAACCCAACATTTAAATAGTTGCGAACCAACGTGTGAGGCGTTTAATTTAATATAAGTTAAGGAAATCAAGGAAATAATCCTGTATAATTTGAAAAGTAAAAAGGCTCCCGGCATTGATTTGCTATCGGGGAAAGTTCTAAAGGAGCTGCCTCACAAAGGCGTTGTACTAATAACATACATTTTCAATGCCATACTCAGACTCGAATACTTTCCTCTTCTCTGGAAATCGGCTCAAGTTATCATGGTCTTAAAACCTGGTAAAAACCCTCAAGAGCCCTCTTCTTATCGACCCATAAGCCTTCTACCGATACTTGGTAAGATCTTTGAAAAGCTGTTTGTAAAACGACTTACGCCAACAATTGTAGAAAACAACCTAATTCCGGATCACCAATTTGGTTTTCGAGAAAAGCACTCTACGGTAGATCAAATACACAGACTAACAAATGTTATCAATAAATCGCTGGAATCGAAGATGTTCTGCTCAGGTGTGTTTCTCGACGTTTCCCAGGCATTTGACAAAGTCTGGCATCTTGGACTCTTATATAAAATAAAGAACTTTGGGGTACTGCAAGTACAAGTAATATTGAGATTATCCAGCGCTTTCAGTCCAAAACACTTAGATCAATAGTCGACGCTCCTTGGTTTGTCTCAAATAACTCTATACACCGCGACCTCAAAGTTTCAACCGTGAAAGAAGAAATCATGCGCCTCTGCAGGACTCACATCTCCAAACTGGAACAGCATCCCAACCACGTGGCAATTAACTTGTTAGACAACAGTGAAGATATTTATAGACTAAAAAGACACAAACTATAGACTTTCCATTCAGGTTTAACTCATAATGTATTCTCTGTATTTTCTGTATTGTACTGTCTGTGATATCTGTTCTGTATGTTTTTGTATTCGTGTCATTCATACGTGTTAATGTCAACCTGTATATGTGCCTTATGGGCCCAGTGTTTAATGTTTGAACTTATTGTATCATGCCAGCAGGAAGTAATAGTGACTTTTGTTCATTTGTTTACATGTTTTTATCATTTAGTTTTGTATTTTGTTACCTCTTTAATCTATTATCAAAACAAGAAGAGCTGTCAATGGTCAGCTCTTCATAATCCTGTGTGTGTTGTCAGCCAATTTGTTAAATGTTCGCTCAGTCGAACAGCTTACAGATCTCCAATAAATTAAAAAAAAAAAAAAAAAAAAAAAAAGATACTCCATATACCATAATGCATGAAAGACTACCACCCAGAGAAATTAGTGAAATAATCAACTTCCCAAACAACCCAGCTTACCAGTTCGACAACGTGAGATTCCACAGCAAACTGAATGAACAAGTGGAGAAAAGAAGGAAAAAATACAAAATAATTCAGCAGAAAATGATCCAGTACAAGATTGGAGACAAGGTATTGTTAAAAAACCGTGAATTGCCAAGTTCTAAGGAAGGAATAGCAAAAAAGCTATTATTACTGTATAATGGACCATATGTTGTTATAAAAAACAATAACAATAATACTTATGTCATTAGTGATGTGGAAACAAAAAAGATTAAGGGGACATACAACCAAGTTTCCTTAAAAATGTATTATGAACCTAATAAACAAAGTTGAATAAACCACAAAATTCTAAAGAAATAGTAAGATCAACTTACAACTAATTATTTATGAGAATTAATATGGAACTGAAGAATTTATTATTATAATACCTCAAAATTCAAAGAGTATAGTAAGCTCATCTTACCAACTTTGATAATCCAGAATATAATTTTATATGAAGCCAAATAAACAAATTTGAATATCTCAGAATTCAAATAAATAGTATGGACGACTTACAGTACATTTTGATAATGTTATTATGAATCAAGCGGATAAACAACTGGGAATAAATTTCCAAATTCTAAACAAAATAAGCACCTCTTATAAAATATAATTATGAACTTATTATTGGAATATAAAAGAAAGATGCAACATCCATAAATCAGAAGAAACCATAGTGCTACAAAACGAATAAGAAAGGACAAATGTAGACAATCGACGATGAAAATAAGACGAGACTAGAAACGAATTTACTACAAATAACCTATCATGATTGTGAGAGATTTAACAACAAGTAAAGATGCAAATACTTGTTATGTTTTAAGTGAATGAAAAATGAATATTAAGGAGGACTGATAAAGAAAGAAAGAAGATAGTACCAATTGAAAATAAAAAATGTTATTAATATCGCCACAAGAAAATAAACATCTGAAAGAATCAATGGAAAGAAATACTTAGATCTGAGAAGTTAAGCTGAGTGAACCATCCCAAGAATATATTATTATATTATTTTTATTTGATTTAGTCGTGAATAGACTAGTGATTATTAAATGTGATTGACTGACGAGATAGCTCCAGCAATCGATATTATTGATGTATTATGTATTATGTATTATAAGGACAGCGGGGTATTAGGTCAAGAGAGCCCCCCGACTGATTCCAAAATATATGGTGATTAATTTGTTAGGGAAGTAACATGTTCCAGGGATAGAACACTTATAATTAAAGACAAGTATACCAGATCATAAAAAGAATAACAAATGATAATGTGAAAGATAAGATAATTGATAATTTCATCAAAAACAATATTTTATTAAAATGATCAAATTTGGTGGCAGGGTAGTATGTAACATTACATTTGGAACAACTTAATATCGTACTTGATTTAATGAAGACTTTGGATAAGAAGCTAAACAAGAAGAACAATATCTTCCAAGATGATCGTGAAGAGGAACGACTAACCATTTCAGACTGACTAGTAATACAACTGACCGTACCCAAAATTAATGATTTAGGCAAAGTGATGCAAAATACAATCAACCCCGATTATGACATGAACTTTCAATAATGACCAAAATAAATAATTATAAAGACAGACGGCTTATGAACCAGTACTATAAAGAAACAAATGGTTTCATTCAATGTATCATAATATCAATTTAATCAAAATACAAATTGAGGGATAATAGGCCCAAACATGTAATACTATGTAAAAGAAATATTAGTAAATGATTAATTTAAATGATGTAATGAAAATATAACAAACCTTATTGTAGATACATGAACCATACAACTAATTGTAACAGATAGTGATCATAAGATTGTCCAGAAAACAACAAATAATAACTTGTCCACAGTAACATTTGATAACAAGAGTGAAGTTCTTCTTTTAATGACAATAAAATGTAAAAACCTATAAAAACCAATAAGTATGTTTATAAATACAAACTATTAAGTGTTCAGTGAAAAGGGTAAACGATAAACATAGTGACAAGTAATGTGAAACATAACATAGACAGTTTTAGAATAATTAATGAATTAACTGAGAGAAGACTAATTAATTAGTGCATAATTTATTTTATAAAAATGTGCATGTTATTATGTTTTATCACGTTGTTTTATTATCATGGTATTTATGTTGTTTTTTGTATGTAGCAGGTGAAGCAGTTGTTTTAAGAGAATATCAATTAACTGATGTTAAGTTCATTTTTATGTTAACAAATATACCACCATAGAACTGGTGTTAAACAGTGATCAATTGATTGGCAAAGCAAAGTAGACTAAAAAAAGATGTTATTGTTAAGTGTTAAACAATTGTATAGATTAAGTAAAAAACAGTTTATTTGTTCAAAGGTTCAGTAGAATCATAGCCATGTGGGCATGAAGTTAAACTAATAGGATAATGTATCTTTTTGTTTTGTTAAGATAATGTTATATGTTAAACAGTGTTTATGGTTGTTAAAAGTTAATTTAACTGTTAAAGGTTTTAAACATGGTGATGAAAATAACACCAGTACATAGGCCAGGTAAAACCAACTTTTGTAAATTTTAGATAATAATGTTAGGGATTTTGTAAAACAAATGTGGAAGGATAAATAGATTTATAGATAATAGTGTACACAACGAATCTAGAAACAAAATAATACATCTCAAGTTATTTAAGAAAAATTCAAATAACAAAATTGTAACATCTGTAGTTCTTAAGTAAAAGTAGGCATGTTTAGTGTCTATATGTCACAAATGTAAAGATCAAAATAATGCTGATAATGGTTTTAAATTCCCAATCAGTACAGAAAAGTTATACTAATTTAAAGGTTTTGAACAAATTTAGATTTTGAAATAATGAAAGTATATGACAATGTATATCCGAATCAACCAACCAGATTCCAAGTTTACCCTTAGCAACCAGAAATTTCGGATAAATAAAAGGAGACTTCTTTGACAACGATCATAGCGTACAGACGCGTTTATAAAACGTCTAACATAATATAAAATAAACTGTGAAAACACGTTACAGACATATTGATACAGATATAGATACATAACACGAACTATTACACCAAGTGAGGAACATCCAGTATATGAAATAGAAGGCCCAAGAACCAGGGAGAAGGATTGAAGCAGACGTGGGCCCTATCTTCGACCACGAACCATACAAAGAAGAGGATTTGGTGACTTTGACATCTTATTATATTGTGTATCAACACCCACTTTTGTATACACGACTTTTTAAGTATTAATCAACTAAAACTATAGACACCATATCACACCAACACTAAGAACACTCACTAATAACACAATTTGAGATTGACACCTTTTCAAACACCACAAGAACCTTTGATTTGGATAATAATTATTAAACACCTAAACTGGACATAACCTATCACAACTAGTAATCACGATCCGACTGCCTGTGTGCACATTACACTCTAACTTTGTAATATCCTTGAACTGTAAAACTTGTATTTTGATTTATAGAATAATATTTTGTTTAGATGTAATCCCCGAACCAGATACGCCCTGAGATACTTTATTTTTAATAGAAACATTAACCAAAGCATTCTTTTGGTCTGACTAAATATTGAATAATATATGCTACTACTGTACCAACTGGTAAAAAGAAGACGTATAATTTGCGCCACAATTGTGATTATTATAATCAGCTTTAAGAAATTTAACCAATGCTTTAATGAATAAATGAGTTCTATAAGGATATATGTTTGATGTTATATTGGCGTCGTTATTATTGCTGTTCCATTTAGAAAAGAAATTCACAGAGTACAGCAGACACCACGACGGTTGGCAACGGTGAGTGACGTCACGGTAACGGTACGTATAGTGGGAGCGAGCGGCAGATTACAAAATCATTCGCCGTTCAACATAACGTATTAATAATTACAAATTGACGACTCCAGTGCGAGGCGAAATAAGTCGCTACATTTATATATTTGTTACAGATCGACGAACCCTTCAGTGGGGCAGAAAGTAAAAGAGACACATTATTTATTTGTTACAAATTGACGCTTCCACCGGGCGGTGTATGTAATTTAAGTTCACACAACATATCATCAACATAACATTTAAGTAACACAATTTACGTGTTACAAATTGGCGCATAACAACGTGAGACTTAAAAAAATAAGACCGTAACCCAACATTTAAATAAGACGTAACGAATAATTCGTTACAAATTGGCGAACCAACGTGTGAGGCGTTTAATTTAATATAAATTAAATTATAATTTATAGACAAACAAACAAAAGTAAACAAAATGAGAAAGCGAGAAACATCGCGAAAACGAGCGGCCGAAACCAAGAAAGTAGACGAATTAAACATGGAAGACAACAAAGCAACACCGGTCGAGGAAGTAGAAGTAAGAATAAGAGAGGACCAAGGAGATAGACAAGAACCGGACAAAGTCACAGAGAGCGTTGACATGAAGAGCATCATGGAATACTTAAAACAGAGTCATGAAGATTTCAGTAAGAAAATGGAGGAATTAAAAACGGACAATAAACAGTCCATAGAGGAATTAAAAAGTGATAATAGACAGTCTACGGAGGAGACTAATAAGAACTTAGAAAAATTGAAGGAAGAATTAAGTGAGAACAATAAGAAGAACTTAGTAATATTGAAGGAAGGCTTGAGTAAGAAGATGGAGGAAATAAAGAGTGATAATAAACAAACAAAGGAGGAATTGAGCCGAGAACTGAAAGAGAACAGCAGTAAAATGGAGGAGAAAATAGACGGAAATAATAGAGCATTGAGGGAAGAATTGAAGGGAAATTACCAAGAGACCATGAAAAAATTGGATGAACACAAGGAATCATTGAAAGAGAGTGGAATAACAAGATGGAAATTAATAACCGGCAATTGCAGGAAGAATGGGGCAAGAAGCTAGAAGAACCGGTGACTGAAATTAAAAGGGTGGAATCCGAGACCAAGGAAAGGTGTGAGCGGATGAACCAAGAGATACTGAGCGTCCGGGAAGAAACGAATGGACGAGTTGAAAATATAAGAACCAACCAAGCAGTGATGGGAGAAAGATTAGAAGGTATGAGTACTAGTCTCAATCGAGTACAAGACCAAACAACTGCACATAGAGATGAAATTAATTCCCTAAAAAACAGGCAATTACCGGTGGCCATACAACATGCGAGGAAAATCGAGAAGTTATCGACTTCCAAAATTATAGAAGAAACCCCATGCTATTCTTAGAACGAGTAGAAGAGAAAATAGCCAAAACCGGAGAAGACAGATGGTTTGTGATCAGGAGTATGCTGGACGAAATGTTCCGAAAGGTCTATGACAATTGGTGGACGGCGATGCGGCCGAGTATACAAAACTTCCAAGAATTTAAAAAACAATTCAAATCTAAATATTGTTCTGATGCCACGCAACATATGATAAGAAGTGGCATAGGATTGGGCAGATATGACCTGCACGGCAAGCAAACTCCAACCGTATATTTTCTTGGCAAAATAAACATAGCCAAACATTTAGAGCCTGCAATTCCTACAGAATGTTTAGTGAGGCTATTAGCTTACCACTATGGTGGAGAAATTACAAGAGGCCGAATAAACGGATGCATACAAACCGTCGAGGAGATGTCGACATTATTAGCGGAGATGGAGCAGGAGAAGAACTTCCTCCAGTACAGACGAAGGAACGATGAAATAAATAGAAATAATGGTCGCCGCGACGCCCAATATGAAAACAACGGGCAAAGACCGAACAATAGTTACAACAACAACGGTAACCACTATCAACGCGGTTACCAAAACCACAATAACATTAACAACTATCCACGAAATAATGCGGCAAATAATAACAACAATAACAACAACCACTATTACCGTAGCTCTCCTACACATAATAACAATAATGGATACCAGCGTGCCAATGACAGAGACCACCAGTACCAGAACAACCGAGGTTATAACAACAACTACGATAACCGATACAGGCATAATAATAACAATCAAAATCAAACATATCGAAGACAAGTGAATTATGTAAGCATTGACGATAGGGATGTGGGAAGACGTTGGTACCAGGGACGAGCAAATTATAATGGGAACCGTGGAAGAAGTTTTCAGGAGGAGAGTAACCAGCACTACCGCGATGAACATCGGCGAAGTAGGAGCTGCGACGACAACAGGAATAACCAAAACTCAGTGACGTTCAATAGTAACGCCATTGAGGTACAAGAGTCACAGAGTAGAGACAGACCCAATCAATCAGACAACAGGACTGAGGAGATTAGCCCTGATTTAAACGGACCGCGGCAGTGAAAATCCATCAGGTCCCATCACTGAACCGACAATTTGGGTACTTACTAGGACGAGACAAAATGACTGACGATACAATGACGATAGTGCACAATCATTTCTTAAAAAATGTGAGAGAAGAACTACTGACCGAAGACACGATGACGCACAATAGTTCGAATAATGAGATCGTTTATATCATCGCCCAAGTGAATGGACTAGACACAAGATTCATGATAGATACGGGCGCAAACGTGTCATTAATCGACAACAATGAATACATCAAAATTCAAAAATATAGTAAGGCCATCTTACCAACTTTACCAATTCAAAATATAATTTTAATCGGAGCCACCGGAAGGCAAAACAAGTCAATAAGAAAACAGGTATCATTAACAGTGACCAGCAGAAATGTAAATATACCTATGATTTTTCTAATAACTAGTAATCTACCATTTCATCTACTAATAGGCTGTGATATTTTGAGAAAATACTCAGCAATAATTGACATGAGACAGGCCATAGTGTCGTTAAAAGTGGATAATATAGAATGGACAGCAAAATTAGTAGAAAATAAAAATGTACCTTCATGCAATAGTATAAGAAAATTCAATAATAATCAAGATGAGTCATGGAATGTAAGAAGGGAATACTTTGGGAGTGAAGACAGTTTATGGTTGGAAAAATTAGAAGAGATCCGACAATTTCGGTGAGAACAAAATGAATGTAATTTAACTACACAACAAATAGAAAAGTTAATATCAATATATAATAAATACCGCTATGTTTTCTCTGATATACCTGGCAAGGTAAAAGATTATCAATTTACACTACAATTCAAGGAGCCTGTAAATTTTAATAAGAAATCATACCCCGTTGCTTATGCATTAAAGGAAGCAGTGAGGACTGAACTAGACAAAATGATAGCAGAAGATATTATTGAGTATAGCTGTTCCCCATATACCAGTCCGTTAATAGCCGTTCCCAAGAAAGATGGCAAAGTACGACTCTGTTTGGATGCTAGAGAGATTAATAAGATCATAGTTAATGACAGAACATCTCCCGGAGAGATTGAGGAGATATTGAAAAAATTTAATGGCATAAAATTTATCAGGACCTGGGATACTGTTTGTGGGTATTGGCAGGTGGAGTTACACCCAGATAGTCGAAAGTACGTCGCCTTTATTTTCGAAGGGAGGAACTACCAGTTCAAGAGCCTACCGTTTGGACTGGTAAACTCGGTAGCTGTATTCGTAAGATGTATGGACCAGGTGTTGGGTCCAGATACTATTCCATATACCACAGTCTATGTTGATGACTTGTTGATTACTTCAGTGAATTGGGAAGACCATTGTGACAGAGTAGGACAAGTATTACAAAAACTATCAGACAATAACGTTACCCTAAAACTTCAAAAATCCAAGCTTATCGCCAGTGAAGTCCAATTCCTGGGTTTTAACTTAACAAGACAAGGAATAACACCATCCAATGAAAAGATTGAAGCAATCCAGAAGTTCCCAAGTCTTAAAAATAAAAAGCAACTTCAATCATTTCTGGGACTTTGCAATTATTATAGGAAGTTTCAGAGAAATTATTCTGAAATGACAGAAAAGTTTTCTCCACAATTATCCTCTAAGAACAAATGGTCCTGGGGACAGGAACAAGACAATTTACTCCAAATGATCAAGCATAATTTCCTAAGTTCAGTTGTATTAAAACATCCTAATTTCAACCAACCTTTCTTTATGAACTGTGATGCCAGTGATATAAGTTTAGGATCTGTATTATATCAAGAAGATAGTGAGGGAGAACATCAGGTGGTGAGTTTTGCAAGCAGAATACTTAATGGATGTGAACGCAATTATAGTGTAACGGAAAAGGAGTTATTAAGCGTTGTATTCGCTTGTGGGAAATTCAGAACCTATATTCTTGGATACCCGATAACTGTGAGGAGCGATCATAAGTCAATATCTTTCCTAAAAAATTGCAAGATTAACCATGGGAGATTGGCAAGGTGGATACTCGCACTACAGGAGTACCATATAAATTGGGAGTATGTTCCAGGAAGACAGAATATTGCTGCAGATATATTGTCCCGGATTAACATAGAACAACAAACTTTTGAAGTGGAAAAAGAGACAATCATCAAGGTATATACTATAATAAAAAACAAATCAGATTTGGAAAACATCATAAAATCAATTTCACAACAACAAACAGAGGATACAAAAATCAACAATTTTAGACAAAGACTGATCCAACAGGATGAAAAAATCACTGCATAGTACTGTCTACATGAAGACATATTATTTTACAAACCAAATAATAACCAAGGATCATGGAAGGTGGTGATACCTAAAGCGTTAGAAACAGAATTAATACTGGACTACCATAGTCGATATGGGCATATGGGTGCATTAAAAGTAATGAAGGCACTTGAGGAACACACTTACATTAAGAATATCAACAGGAGAGTTAGAGAATGTATTCGGCAGTGTCACATCTGTCAATTGGCAAAATGCAATAACGAAAAACAGAAGGAATAATGCAACCAATTACATCAACTGGTAAATTAGAGAGAGTATTTTTAGATGTGTGTGGACCGTTACCTCGTAGTGGAGGGAGAAAACAGTATAAATTTATTATAATCATGTTCGACCATTACTCAAAATACAAAACTATACCCCATTAATCGGGCAACTATAAAAAAGATTCTGCAAATGGTGATCCAACAATACATACCAGAGTTAGGAGCTCCAAGATCAATTATTACCGACCACGGAACTCAGTTTCGAGGAAGGGTTTGGAAGGAGACTTTGTTAGATCTAGGTGTCAAGACATATAAAACATCTGTCTATCACCCAAATAGCAACCCGGCGGAAAGAGTACTGAGGGAGGTCGGCCGTATACTCAGGACATATTGTTTTGAAACTCAGGACAGAAAGTTTTATCAACTTAGCTTACCATGAAGCAATACAAGATACTCCATAAAGACCAGCGAGCATACCGGGTTGTCATAAGAAACATTCATCCTAGCATCGGTGTACACTTTATCAAAGAAGCACTAAAAGAAAAAGGACACTCGGTCAGAAACATAATCAACGTTCGACACAGAGTCGAGAAAACACCCCTCCCTCTCTTCTTTGTTGATCTTGAACCTGCAGCAAACAATAAACAAATATATAGCCTAAGGTCTTTAGGTAACATGCAGATTGCTGTAGAACCACCTCGGAGAAAAAACTTTATCATACAGTGCACTCGTTGTCAGTCATACGGTCACAGTAAGACGTATTGTAGGAAACCTTTCCAGTGTGTCAAGTGCGGAGGTGAACACAACTCCGCAACTTGTTCCAAATCTAAGGATACACCAGCCACATGTGCATTATGTGATGGTCCTCATACAGCTAATTATAAGGGCTGTGAAGTTTATCAAAACCTGCAGGCCAGAAAAAGCCCCGTACGAAACTCCACACCTAGGAGAACCCCTTCGATGTTTAGGACTATGAACACGGAACAGAACATGAATACCCGTAACGTCTCTTCTCCTACTTACGCTCAAATTGCAGGACTACCGCAACACTCAGAATCATCGCCCCCTTATGACAGCAATCTCAAACAGACAGCAAATGAGGACATCACTCTTTCACACTTCCTGACAAAATTCGAGACTATGTTCAGTCAACTCATGCAGCAAAATAGCGTCATGCTTAATCTCCTTACAACACTTGTCAATAAACTTTCTAATTAATAATGAATAACGATTACAGGATTGGATTATGGAACGCCAATGGACTCTCTCAACGCACCCTAGAACTCAAAGCTTTTCTTCTTGAAAACAGATTAGACGTAATGCTTATATCTGAGACACACTTCACAGACAGAAGCCATATTAGGATTCCAGGCTTTACTGTTTATGATACCCAACATCCGGACGGGACAGCTCGTGGCGGAACCGCTCTGTTAATCCGAAACAATATAAAACATTATCTCTTCTCTAACGTCAAAACTGCTCACCTACAGGCGACCAACGTTTTAATTGAAGATCAAAGAGGCCCTCTAATTGTTTCTGCAGTCTACTGTCCCCCAAAACACAGAATCAATGAAACTGACTTCAGCTCTTTTCTTGGAACTCTTGGTGCACGTTTTTTGGTGGGAGGTGACTTTAACGCAAAACACCCGCAATGGGGTTCGAGATTAGCTAATCCAAGAGGTAGAATTTTATATAACGTCATTAGGCAAGAATCCCTGTCCTTTCTGTCCACTGGTCAACCAACCTATTGGCCTTCTGACACAAATAAAATACCTGACCTAATTGATTTCTTCTTAATACGAGGCTTGTCTCATAAATACTACAAAGTTGAATCTTGCCTTGATTTGTCCTCTGACCACACTCCAATTATTGCCACTATTAGCAATACTATAATTGAGTCTGAACGTCTACCAACACTCACAAATCGTCTTACTGACTGGGATTACTTTAGAGAGCTTGTAAATTATAATATCTCGCTAGAACTTCCACTCCACACGCCTGCTGAATTGGATGCGGCTGTAAATTCTCTCACCAGTACTTTTCAAAAATCAGCCTGGGAAGCTACACCTTGCAATACAGCGAAGAATAAGCACTTGAACCTTCCTCTGGTTGTCCGGAAGAAATTAGCTGAGAAGCGTAAATTGCGACGAATTTGGCAGCATACTCATCATCCGGATGATAAAAGAAAGTGGAATTCCGCGGCCAGACAACTTAAACGATTGTTGGAAAATCTAAAGAATGAAGGGATTCAGGATTATCTAGAAAATCTGTCACCAAATGAAAGTACTGATTATTCTCTGTGGAAGGCTACTAAACGATTAAAAAGGCCACTATTACAAATACCACCAATACATAAACCAGATGGTAGCTGGGCGCGAAGCAATACAGAGAAATCCCAGGTTTTTGCCGAACATTTGGTCAACGTTTTTCAACCTGAAGCCAGCAAGAACGTCTCTTTCGATGAAGAGGTACAAAGATACTTACACTCCCCGCTCCAAATGACTCTACCTATTAAGCCTTTTAAAGTTAAGGAAATCAAGGAAATAATCCTGTATAATTTGAAAAGTAAAAAGGCTCCCGGCATTGATTTGCTATCGGGGAAAGTTCTAAAGGAGCTGCCTCACAAAGGCGTTGTACTAATAACATACATTTTCAATGCCATACTCAGACTCGAATACTTTCCTCTTCTCTGGAAATCGGCTCAAGTTATCATGGTCTTAAAACCTGGTAAAAACCCTCAAGAGCCCTCTTCTTATCGACCCATAAGCCTTCTACCGATACTTGGTAAGATCTTTGAAAAGCTGTTTGTAAAACGACTTATGCCAACAATTGTAGAAAACAACCTAATTCCGGATCACCAATTTGGTTTTCGAGAAAAGCACTCTACGGTAGATCAAATACACAGACTAACAAATGTTATCAATAAATCGCTGGAATCGAAGATGTTCTGCTCAGGTGTGTTTCTCGACGTTTCCCAGGCATTTGACAAAGTCTGGCATCTTGGACTCTTATATAAAATAAAGAAAAATCTGCCACATAATTGTTACCGTATCTTACATTCCTACTTAGTGGGCAGAGTGTTTCAAGTCAAGTACTCCGATGCTACTTCTCCTCTATTACCAGTGGGGTCGGGTGTTCCGCAGGGTAGTGTCCTAGGGTCTCTGCTCTACCTCCTGTTCACCTCGGACTTACCGTCAGCAAGTGAAACCACTGTTGCTACCTACGCCGATGACACAGCGATCCTAGCGACACACTCCGACCCCTCAATAGCATCTCTTATACTACAAGAATCATTAAAAAGCGTTCAGTTATGGCTTGATAATTGGCGCATAAAAATCAATTCATCCAAGTCAGTCCACGTTACCTTCACCACACGTAAGGCAAACTGCCCTCCAGTCACAATTAACGGTCAACCAGTACCGCAAGCTGAAAGCGCTAAGTACCTTGGGATGCATCTGGACAGGAGACTAACATGGAAAAAACATATAACATCTAAGAAGCTTGAACTTAATCACAAGGTCAGAAACATCTATTGGCTTATAGGCAGACAATCACGGTTAAGTCTCGTCAACAAACTCTTGATCTATAAAGTCGTGCTTAAACCGGTATGGACTTATGGTATTCAACTTTGGGGTACTGCAAGTACAAGTAATATTGAGATTATCCAGCGCTTTCAGTCCAAAACACTTAGATCAATAGTCGACGCTCCTTGGTTTGTCTCAAATAACTCTATACACCGCGACCTCAAAGTTTCAACCGTGAAAGAAGAAATCATGCGCCTCTGCAGGACTCACATCTCCAAACTGGAACAGCATCCCAACCACGTGGTAATTAACTTGTTAGACAACAGTGAAGATATTTATAGACTAAAAAGACACAAACTATTAGACTTACCATTCAGGTTTAACTCATAATGTATTCTCTGTATTTTCTGTATTGTACTGTCTGTGATATCTGTTCTGTATGTTTTTGTATTCGTGTCATTCATACGTGTTAATGTCAACCTGTATATGTGCCTTATGGGCCCAGTGTTTAATGTTTGAACTTATTGTATCATGCCAGCAGGAAGTAATAGTGACTTTTGTTCATTTGTTTACATGTTTTTATCATTTAGTTTTGTATTTTGTTACCTCTTTAATCTATTATCAAAACAAGAAGAGCTGTCAATGGTCAGCTCTTCATAATCCTGTGTGTGTTGTCAGCCAATTTGTTAAATGTTCGCTCAGTCGAACAGCTTACAGATCTCCAATAAATTAAAAAAAAAAAAAAAAAAAAAAAGATACTCCATATACCATAATGCATGAAAGACTACCACCCAGAGAAATTAGTGAAATAATCAACTTCCCAAACAACCCAGCTTACCAGTTCGACAACGTGAGATTCCACAGCAAACTGAATGAACAAGTGGAGAAAAGAAGGAAAAAATACAAAATAATTCAGCAGAAAATGATCCAGTACAAGATTGGAGACAAGGTATTGTTAAAAAACCGTGAATTGCCAAGTTCTAAGGAAGGAATAGCAAAAAAGCTATTATTACTGTATAATGGACCATATGTTGTTATAAAAAACAATAACAATAATACTTATGTCATTAGTGATGTGGAAACAAAAAAGATTAAGGGGACATACAACCAAGTTTCCTTAAAAATGTATTATGAACCTAATAAACAAAGTTGAATAAACCACAAAATTCTAAAGAAATAGTAAGATCAACTTACAACTAATTATTTATGAGAATTAATATGGAACTGAAGAATTTATTATTATAATACCTCAAAATTCAAAGAGTATAGTAAGCTCATCTTACCAACTTTGATAATCCAGAATATAATTTTATATGAAGCCAAATAAACAAATTTGAATATCTCAGAATTCAAATAAATAGTATGGACGACTTACAGTACATTTTGATAATGTTATTATGAATCAAGCGGATAAACAACTGGGAATAAATTTCCAAATTCTAAACAAAATAAGCACCTCTTATAAAATATAATTATGAACTTATTATTGGAATATAAAAGAAAGATGCAACATCCATAAATCAGAAGAAACCATAGTGCTACAAAACGAATAAGAAAGGACAAATGTAGACAATCGACGATGAAAATAAGACGAGACTAGAAACGAATTTACTACAAATAACCTATCATGATTGTGAGAGATTTAACAACAAGTAAAGATGCAAATACTTGTTATGTTTTAAGTGAATGAAAAATGAATATTAAGGAGGACTGATAAAGAAAGAAAGAAGATAGTACCAATTGAAAATAAAAAATGTTATTAATATCGCCACAAGAAAATAAACATCTGAAAGAATCAATGGAAAGAAATACTTAGATCTGAGAAGTTAAGCTGAGTGAACCATCCCAAGAATATATTATTATATTATTTTTATTTGATTTAGTCGTGAATAGACTAGTGATTATTAAATGTGATTGACTGACGAGATAGCTCCAGCAATCGATATTATTGATGTATTATGTATTATGTATTATAAGGACAGCGGGGTATTAGGTCAAGAGAGCCCCCCGACTGATTCCAAAATATATGGTGATTAATTTGTTAGGGAAGTAACATGTTCCAGGGATAGAACACTTATAATTAAAGACAAGTATACCAGATCATAAAAAGAATAACAAATGATAATGTGAAAGATAAGATAATTGATAATTTCATCAAAAACAATATTTTATTAAAATGATCAAATTTGGTGGCAGGGTAGTATGTAACATTACATTTGGAACAACTTAATATCGTACTTGATTTAATGAAGACTTTGGATAAGAAGCTAAACAAGAAGAACAATATCTTCCAAGATGATCGTGAAGAGGAACGACTAACCATTTCAGACTGACTAGTAATACAACTGACCGTACCCAAAATTAATGATTTAGGCAAAGTGATGCAAAATACAATCAACCCCGATTATGACATGAACTTTCAATAATGACCAAAATAAATAATTATAAAGACAGACGGCTTATGAACCAGTACTATAAAGAAACAAATGGTTTCATTCAATGTATCATAATATCAATTTAATCAAAATACAAATTGAGGGATAATAGGCCCAAACATGTAATACTATGTAAAAGAAATATTAGTAAATGATTAATTTAAATGATGTAATGAAAATATAACAAACCTTATTGTAGATACATGAACCATACAACTAATTGTAACAGATAGTGATCATAAGATTGTCCAGAAAACAACAAATAATAACTTGTCCACAGTAACATTTGATAACAAGAGTGAAGTTCTTCTTTTAATGACAATAAAATGTAAAAACCTATAAAAACCAATAAGTATGTTTATAAATACAAACTATTAAGTGTTCAGTGAAAAGGGTAAACGATAAACATAGTGACAAGTAATGTGAAACATAACATAGACAGTTTTAGAATAATTAATGAATTAACTGAGAGAAGACTAATTAATTAGTGCATAATTTATTTTATAAAAATGTGCATGTTATTATGTTTTATCACGTTGTTTTATTATCATGGTATTTATGTTGTTTTTTGTATGTAGCAGGTGAAGCAGTTGTTTTAAGAGAATATCAATTAACTGATGTTAAGTTCATTTTTATGTTAACAAATATACCACCATAGAACTGGTGTTAAACAGTGATCAATTGATTGGCAAAGCAAAGTAGACTAAAAAAAGATGTTATTGTTAAGTGTTAAACAATTGTATAGATTAAGTAAAAAACAGTTTATTTGTTCAAAGGTTCAGTAGAATCATAGCCATGTGGGCATGAAGTTAAACTAATAGGATAATGTATCTTTTTGTTTTGTTAAGATAATGTTATATGTTAAACAGTGTTTATGGTTGTTAAAAGTTAATTTAACTGTTAAATGTTTTAAACATGGTGATGAAAATAACACCAGTACATAGGCCAGGTAAAACCAACTTTTGTAAATTTTAGATAATAATGTTAGGGATTTTGTAAAACAAATGTGGAAGGATAAATAGATTTATAGATAATAGTGTACACAACGAATCTAGAAACAAAATAATACATCTCAAGTTATTTAAGAAAAATTCAAATAACAAAATTGTAACATCTGTAGTTCTTAAGTAAAAGTAGGCATGTTTAGTGTCTATATGTCACAAATGTAAAGATCAAAATAATGCTGATAATGGTTTTAAATTCCCAATCAGTACAGAAAAGTTATACTAATTTAAAGATTTTGAACAAATTTAGATTTTGAAATAATGAAAGTATATGACAATGTATATCCGAATCAACCAACCAGATTCCAAGTTTACCCTTAGCAACCAGAAATTTCGGATAAATAAAAGGAGACTTCTTTGACAACGATCATAGCGTACAGACGCGTTTATAAAACGTCTAACATAATATAAAATAAACTGTGAAAACACGTTACAGACATATTGATACAGATAGAGATACATAACACGAACTATTACACCAAGTGAGGAACATCCAGTATATGAAATAGAAGGCCCAAGAACCAGGGAGAAGGATTGAAGCAGACGTGGGCCCTATCTTCGACCACGAACCATACAAAGAAGAGGATTTGGTGACTTTGACATCTTATTATATTGTGTATCAACACCCACTTTTGTATACACGACTTTTTAAGTATTAATCAACTAAAACTATAGACACCATATCACACCAACACTAAGAACACTCACTAATAACACAATTTGAGATTGACACCTTTTCAAACACCACAAGAACCTTTGATTTGGATAATAATTATTAAACACCTAAACTGGACATAACCTATCACAACTAGTAATCACGATCCGACTGCCTGTGTGCACATTACACTCTAACTTTGTAATATCCTTGAACTGTAAAACTTGTATTTATAATAGATTGGCGCCCAAAGTCTGAGCGCGAATTAGGACGAAAACACCTAACAGTTTAATTAATTAAATAAATAATTTCTCAACCTAATTCGACAGCAGGACAGCAACTACGTTACACAGATAAAAAGATGTATAGAAGGTCAACATCGAAGAAACGAGCGGCAGAGGCCGAGAGGGAGGCTAGAATGGAGGAGAAAGAAGCGACGTCGGCCGAGGACGTTGAAGAAATATTACTGGCAATTGAAGATAGACAACCTGAACCGGCGGAGGAGGTTCAACAACCAGAAGAACAACCGGAAGTGAACCAACCGGAGGTGAAGCAACAGGAAACGCCAACTCAACCAGGAGAGGCGGCTTTCCGAGAATGGTTGAAACAAATGATGGAGTCAATGAACAAGAAAATGGATGAAAATTTTCAATCATCAAAAGAGGACAACCGATCCACTAAGGAGGAATTAGGCAAGAAAATATAGGAAGGCCGGAAATCCACAAAGGAGGAGTTAGTCACAATCAATAAGAAGATAGAAGATGGCCAGAAGAACATCCAGAAGAACATAGAATCATTGAATAAGAAAATAGAAGACGGACAGAGGAATGTGGAAGAGTTGTTGGAGAAAAATATGGAAATAATGAAAGAAAATCTATCTGCGGAGTTGGGAATCAAAATTGGTGAAACAAACAGAAAAATAGATGACATGAACGAGAAAGTCAATAAAGATATAGAGTCAATGAAGAGTGATAGCGAGAGAATGTGGCAACAAATGGCCGACAACAGCTGCAGAACTGAAGAAATTGCAAAATATACAATAGAAACGATTGACAAGAAATTGGAAGAGAACCTAGAAGCGACGGAAGAGAGAATTGCAGTATTAGCAACAGAAATCCAGGAAGAGATGTCCGACATACGGAGAGAAGGTGAGAAGAATAAACAGAAAATTGTACAAACCGAAACGGATCTCAACCGCCGTATCGACAGTCTCGAGGAAAGTCACAACAACCAGGTAGGAGTAATAGAACGGAGACAGACGGAAATGATAGCCGCACACACCACACTGGTGGAGAGGTGTGAAGAAATCTCAACCAAAGTGGACGCGGTCAAACATCAGGTGAACAACGACCGAGAACAGTTAACTGAGCGACAACAGAGGGAGTTCAGTGACCTCAGAGACGAAATGAACCGCCTGCGAGCATTCCCCAATGTATTAGCTGGATTACCACACCTGGATGGACGGGAACAAATAGATTTCCGCGCATACGTTAAAAATCCGCTCGAGTTCCTAGAGAGGGTGGATGAAATACTTACCAGAAACCGAGAGAACCGTTGGCCAGTGATAAAGGGAATGTTGGACGAATCTTTTCGGAACGTATTTGACAATTGGTGGACAGCAACCCGGCACGAGGTAGACAATTATGCAGCATTTAAAGTGGCCTTTAAACTAAAATATTGGTCCGATTCCACACAGAACATCATCAGAGATGATATCACGAATGGCAGGTATGATCCCAACGGCAGACAGTCGATGACGACCTACTTCTTAGGGAAGAACTGTTTAGCTAGAAATTTGGAACCGGCCATACCAGAGGAGTGCTTGGTGACGAAACTGGCCTACCATTTTAGCCAAGGAGTGTCCCAGGGGAGACTCAACGCTCAGATCAAAACGATACAAGGTATGTGTACTCTTTTGGAAAACCATGAGAGAGAGCGTTATTATCAGAGGAATCGCCAGGGTCCCGGACAGCCATATGATCGGAGTGGACCAGGTAACAGTAACCCGAACAATAATACTGACCGAAATAACTATGGAAGAAATTTTAATAACCCTCCACGTTTCACTAGTCACCAAAGCCCTAGACAAAATAACGGTGGTGACAACAATAACCATACCGACCGGGGAAATATAAACAATCCTAGGCCGAATGGCTATCAAGGGAACAATAATTATCGACAAGGTAATAATCACTACCGACCTCCTAATAACCAGCCTCCGAATAACCAATATAGGCAGAATAATGGTAATAATAATAATAACCAATTTAGAAGAGTGCACTACACTCATGCCAGCAGAGGGGGAGGCAGAAGACCATATTACCAGGGTCCCCGAAGTTTCCACAGCAACAATAACAGCCGAAGTAACAGTGACGGAGATGAACGAGAATCAGGTTATCGATCCAACAGGAGTAATAGTAGTGAAGATAATCGGCCAACCACTAGAAACACAGAAGTATACCATAATGGGAATGGGCCAGGGTCCCAAGAACCAAACGCATCAACCTCATCGGACAGGCACCCAGACAATGGTGACCTGCCTTTAAATGGGCACCGGCAGTGAAAAACACGACGACACCCTCACCGATCCGGTCTATTGGGTCTGACATATTGGCAAATGCAATGGCATCAATCGAAATTCGTCGAAACAACTACTTAAAAAACATTAGACAAGACCTCATGGAAGAGAAGGAAAATAGCATCAGCGACACCGCCAACAACGAAATAGCCTACATATCAGTCAAGGTCAATGGAATGAATACAACAGCCATGATAGACACAGGAGCAAATGTATCCTTAATTGATAAAATGGAACTCAATTAATACAGTTAGGAAATAAAACCATCATACCAACACTACCAATAAATAACATTATCCTAATTGGAGCAACGGGTCGGCAGAACAAAACCATCCGACACCAGGTACAATTAGAAGTGTCAAGCGACGGTGAAACAATACCGATGATTTTCTTAGTAGCGAGTGGGCTACCATTTACCCTGTTAATTGGATGTGATATACTGCGGAAATATGCAGCTATCATAGATATGGACAAAGCCAAAGTATCATTAAAATCAAATGAAATTGAATGGACAACAGCTTTGATTGAAAATAGGAAGGCACCTCCTGAACACATAATATATTACATACGGGAAGGCCATAACCATAGAGAGAAGATGTCCATCAACGGAGAGGTTCGCCATAGCCAAGAAGACACATTATGGATGGAGAAAATAGCCGAGATTAAAAAATTCCAAACGAGTAACGTTGACCATATATTAACTGACGAACAAATAGAAAGACTGATACAAATTTATAATCGTTATAGGCATGTGTTCTCTGACACACCAGGCAAAGTGAAAAATTTTCAGTGCGAGATAAAATTAAACGATCAGACTGAATTTAAAAGAAAATCGTACCCTATCGCATTTTCACTGAAGGAAGCAGTTCGTCTAGAGATACAACGATTGATAGAAAATGACATAATCGAAATAAGCAAATCCCCGTACACTAATCCTATTGTAGCTGTACCAAAGAAAAAGGGCGCAGTGAGGATTTGTCTGGACGCAAGGGAGATAAACAAAGCCATAATTAATGACAGGACGTCGCCTGGAGAAATCGACGAAATTCTAAAGAAATTTTATGGCACACGGTATATCAGTATATGGGGCACAGTGTGTGGGTATTGGCAGGTGGAGTTACACCCCAACAGCAGAAAGTATACGGCCTTTATTTTTGAAGGGCGTAACTACCAATTTAAAAGTTTACCCTTCGGCCTGGTAAATTCTGTAGCAGTTTTCGTGAAATGTATGGACGAGATCTTAGGCCAAAGTACACTACAATTTACTACAGTGTATGTAGATGATTTACTAATTACCTCCGATAATTGGGAGGAACACTGCAACCGGGTGGCACAAGTATTATGTAAATTAGAGGAAAATAATATAACATTAAAGTTGGTGAAATCCAAACTAATAGCAAATGAAGTGCAATTCTTGGGCTTTAACTTGTCTGAAACTGGCATAACCCCAGCACAAGAAAAGATGGAGGCGATACAGCGTTTCCCAGTACCAAAGAACAAGAAACAATTACAATCGTTTCTTGGTATTTGTAATTATTATAGGAAATTCCAACATAACTATTCAGAATTGACAGCTAAGTTTTCCCAACAATTATCATCAAAGGAGAAGTGGAGATGGGGACCTGAACAGGGCACAACCTTTGAATTAATAAAAGAGAAATTTCTTACAACTGTAATGTTGCATCATCCAAACTTTAACAAGAATTTTTATATGAACTGCGATGCAAGTGATGTAAGCCTTGGATCAATATTGTATCAAGAAGACCAGGAAGGCAACCATCAAGTGATCAGTTTTGCTAGCAGAACACTCAACAAGTGTGAGCGCAACTATCACACTACTGAAAAAGAACTTCTGAGTATAGTGTTCGCTTGCGAAAAATTCAGAACGTATATTTTGGGATACCCAATCACAGTACGCACAGATCATAAGTCAATATCTTTCCTGAAGAACTGTAGATTAAAACATGGCAGACTGACTGACGAGATGGACACTAACGCTCCAAGAGTACAACATACATTGGGAATACGTCCCTGGTAAAAGCAACATAGCTGCAGACGTGTTGTGCAGAGTAAACATATTGGCCCAAACCTTTGAGGGAGAAAAAGAAACCATCGCCAAAGTTTACCATATTTTAAAAAGCAAATCCGAATTGGCAGACATATTATCTAACATCCAAAGTCATCAGAGAAACGATCCTAAAATTTGCCAGATCATACAAAGGTTGACAGAACACGATGAAGGAATTATGCAATATTACTGTATCCACAACAATATATTATTCACTAAAACCAAACAATCTAGTGAACAGTGGAAGGTTGTAATACCAAAGATTATCGAGAAGGAAATTGCAGTCGACTACCATGTGCGCTATGGACATATGGGAGCAGTAAAAGTAGTCAAGGCACTACATGAGCATGTCTACTTCAAAGATATGAACCGTAGAGTAAGAAAATATATACAGCATTGTCATTTATGTCAATTAGTTAAATGCAGCAATGAGAGGAGAGAAGGGGTGATGATACCCATTACATCGGCAGGAAAATTAGAGAAAGTGTTCGTAGATATTTGTGGACCATTTTCACGAAGCGGTGGCAGACACCAATACAAATATATAGTTATAATCTTCGATCACTATACAAAATTCACTAAACTCTACGCCATAAACAGGACAACAACCAACAAAATTTTGGACATTATCATATCAAAATACATCATATAGATAGGAAGACCCCAGTCAATAATCACAGATCACGGAACGCAATTTCGAGGCCGAAAATGGCGAGATACTGTAATCAACCAAGGTGTGAAAACATATAAAACATCAGTATATCACCCTAACAGCAACCCTGCTGAGGGAGTTTTGAGAGAAGTGGGCAGAATTTTAAGAACCTACTGCCACGCCCAACAGAGAAGATGGGAAGAATATCTATCCCCAGCTGAAGATTTCATTAACTTAGCTTGCCACCAGTCAACTGATGAAACACCCTATACTGCTATGTTTGAGCAAAGACCACCCCGAGAAATTACAGAAATAATCAATTTTCCACCAGAAAGTGAATTTGAATTTAACAAAACCAAATTCTTTAACAATGCAGTCGAACGAGCTGACAAACTTAGGCTCAAGTATCAAAAGTCACAACCTAAGATCATAACATACGAAGTCGGAGACAAAGTGCTCTTAAAAAATCGAGAACTCCCAAGTGCAATAGAAGGAATTGCTAAAAAATTGTTACTGCTATACACCGGCCCATATACTGTTACCAAGAATAACATGAACAACACCTACGAAATACAAGATCCTGTGACAAGGAAAATAAAAGGCAACTACAACCAGACTTCCATGAAACGGTACATTGAAAATTAACTAATGAAAAAGAGTGAAATATTGCGATGAAGACTATTTATTATTGATACTAAGTAAGAAGTGAAAATATAACTATGAGAATAAATGTTGACTATAATTTAATTTTGTAATATGAAAGTGTGATCCTAAGAAATTATGTAAGGGATGAAGAAAATTTTAATAACCCGTACTACAAAAATAACTATACGAGACTGACGCACACCACCCATGGCACATATGAGATATAATCATAATTTCCAAGAGCCAAGTCAACCAGTTAATTACCAACTTACCCGTACTACAAGTGTAATAACTATACGAGGCCGACAACCAACATGTATGGCAAAATAAGAAAATTCCTAGAGCCAAGTCAACCAGTAAAGAACATCTAACCCGTACTACAAAAATATGTACGAGAAAGACACACAACATCCATGGCAAGTAAATTAAATTCCAAGAGCCAAGTCAACAGTAAAACAACATCAAACCCGTACTAATAAAGAGGAGATGATGTACCAGATGATATACAGAACGAGCAGCATAAGAAGTTGGAGGAATGAAAGCAAATAAATATTATTGATATAGATAATAGATGATGCACAAACACGAGGCAAGAGACTAGAAGAGAGCCTATACCAAATGAAATATAACCCAAAGAAGTGAATCATGAAAATGAAGAAGATTATGAAATGACGTTTAATGTAATATCAAGAGAAAAGATTAATTGATGACGAAGAAGAAAGAAAAAATAATATATTAACGAAGATGATCATGAGAGTATACCAGTGATGAAATGTAGACAAACTGTCCCTGTAAAATGTGAAGAATTTAGTTAAGTTGAATCAAGAAGAAGAGAATATAATAATGTATAAACCGCAGATGCGTGAGATGATCCCAAGGATATTTATTATTTGTCGAAAGAACGACCACTTTATATTTCGAATTAATTTGAGATGAATTGACTGATGAAATGTTCCAGCAATTATTTATATTATTGACAGAGATGATGTGCCTCTGTATTTATTGATGTTAGTATGGCCAGTGGAGATGTATGCCAAAGTGAGCCACTCTGAACTGCCCCAGCTAAAATTATGTTAGGGAATTAGGGAATTGAATAAACAAGGGAGATAATTACATAGAAAGGAAATAATTATGATTCAAATTGAAGAAAGTAAAGGGATATACAAAAGCATAAGAGTCAACTTGTAAATGTACAACAATTGATGAATTCTTCAATAAAAATAAATATACGAATTCAGAATTAATCAATTCTTATAGGAAGGCATATGTAACGTACCAAATTAGCAGTTACATAAAATAACTATCTAATACGTCAAATAAAAGGATATCATGAAAATATTTCATCGAGCATAAAAAAAGGAACAGGAGAATATAAATAAAGTGTGTATCTACGAATGAATATTATTGAAACAACCCAACGAAGAAGAAGGAAGAGTAATAAGGATATCATCGAGTATAACAAAGAGAGAGAAAATACCAACGACCCAATATAATACGTTAGCATCCAGGTCCAACAGATCCAAAATAGTGAGGGGAGATGCCGAAAATAATTATTAACATAAAAAGGAGACGAATCAAGTACAATCACAATGGTGATAAAACAAACGAATTTGTTTATTAGTATGAAATAATATGGGACAATGACTACCATAACCTTGAATAAAAATATGGAAGAGTACGACGATATTAAGGGAACATGGATTATTACAAATAATGTGAAACCAAGGAGAACACCGACAGTGAGAAACAACTAACCAGAAGAAGAAAAGAAGAAGAAGAGGAAAAGAAATATACCATGAAGAATGAAGATTATGTATGAACAGTAAAAGACATCAACATTCACAAGATATACAAGGAATTAAAATCAATATAGTGAACAGAAGAAGTATAATGATTATTCAAATACCAATAACAGAGAAACCAGTGTTGAGCATCATTAAGTGATCACGAACAATGACAGTGAATACTTAATATAAGTGTAACAACATGTGATATGATAACCGTTTTACCCCAAGTAAACAGCACAAACAATACCAGTGAAAATGTTTATAACGGAGAAAAGTGATTAACCACGATAAGTGAAAGAATCCACGATTAACTAGTGAAAAAAATATAAATATATCTTAATGTCATGCCTTCTTGGTTGATACTCCTATGAACACTAAACAAATAAACTAATTTTCTTTAAACTAACAAAACTGTTTAACATACATTAATCTCATTTTCCTCAGTTCAGTTTCTTCAACACAATTTAACTTAATTCTCCCTGATTGAATAAGTAATGTATCTTATTTTTATCGATGTCTCTTTGCATCAACATTAACTGTTACAAAGACATAGGGATCTTTTGTAACTAATAGCAAAATTGGTAATCCCCCTACTCATTGAAAAGCATAATTGGGAATTATTATTATTGTTATCCCAACATTGTTTTTTAACCTTATTGGTTGTGTACACTTATATTTGCACTGACTGAACTTATTAATCTACACAGTCCTGCCTGTTTGATTAGTTATTATTATTCCTCACTTATCACATCACCTTTACTATTAAATATTGTTCATAGTTATTTCTTATCGATTACAATACATTAGTTTATATTAAATACTGTATTGTATGTCTGTGTTTAATATAGGGGGTTGTATCCCTTTCATTTTAATGGTTTGGTTTATCATTAAAATTGTTCACCATTCCTTGCCCTTAAAATTATGAATTGTTTCTCTTAATATCTGCTCATCACTTCACTATTTATGGTTATCACTCCCTACCTATCTCTCACTCTTGGTTTCTATGATATTTTAAACACACATTTATAATTATTCTTTCAACATTTTATGTCTTATGATAAGGTTCCTAATAACATACCTTATCTACTAATAATTGTCTTACTTATTTCTTATGGTTAGTGTACTTTCTTTAGTATTGTTTATTAATTGTTAGTTTATATATTTGTTTCACTCATTTGTGCTTTTTATCATCAATTTGTCTTTTCTCATTTTATTGTCTTTATCTGGCCAATCTCTTGGGTGGGTTTTAGTCATTTGTTTGTCAGTCTAGTCTATTCACTTATTTATTATTCTTGTTTACAAGTCTCTTTTTTCTTTCTTAATTCCATTTTATATATTTTTTTTAATTATTATTCATTAAATTATTTTACCTTTTATCATTTATCTAATATTTGTGGATTCCCTATAGGGTCTGATTTCTGCAATGTTATAATATATATATATATATATATATATATATATATATATATATACATTGTAACGTACCAAATTAGCAGTTACATAAAATAACTATCTAGTACGTCAAATAAAAGGATATCATGAAAATATTTCATCGAGCATGAAGGAAGGAACAGGAGAATTTAAATAAAGTGTGTATCTACGAATGAATATTATTGAAACAACCCAACGAAGAAGAAGGAAGAGTAATAAGGATATCATCGAGTATAACAAAGAGAGAGAAAATACCAACGACCCAATATAATACGTTAGCATCCAGGTCCAACAGATCCAAAATAGTGAGGGGAGATGCCGAAAATAATTATTAACATAAAAAGGAGACGAATCAAGTACAATCACAATGGTGATAAAACAAACGAATTTGTTTATTAGTATGAAATAATATGGGACAATGACTACCATAACCTTGAATAAAAATATGGAAGAGTACGACGATATTAAGGGAACATGGATTATTACAAATAATGTGAAACCAAGGAGAACACCGACAGTGAGAAACAACTAACCAGAAGAAGAAAAGAAGAAGAAGAGGAAAAGAAATATACCATGAAGAATGAAGATTATGTATGAACAGTAAAAGACATCAACATTCACAAGATATACAAGGAATTAAAATCAATATAGTGAACAGAAGAAGTATAATGATTATTCAAATACCAATAACAGAGAAACCAGTGTTGAGCATCATTAAGTGATCACGAACAATGACAGTGAATACTTAATATAAGTGTAACAACATGTGATATGATAACCGTTTTACCCCAAGTAAACAGCACAAACAATACCAGTGAAAATGTTTATAACGGAGAAAAGTGATTAACCACGATAAGTGAAAGAATCCACGATTAACTAGTGAAAAAAATATAAATATATCTTAATGTCATGCCTTCTTGGTTGATACTCCTATGAACACTAAACAAATAAACTAATTTTCTTTAAACTAACAAAACTGTTTAACATACATTAATCTCATTTTCCTCAGTTCAGTTTCTTCAACACAATTTAACTTAATTCTCCCTGATTGAATAAGTAATGTATCTTATTTTTATCGATGTCTCTTTGCATCAACATTAACTGTTACAAAGACATAGGGATCTTTTGTAACTAATAGCAAAATTGGTAATCCCCCTACTCATTGAAAAGCATAATTGGGAATTATTATTATTGTTATCCCAACATTGTTTTTTAACCTTATTGGTTGTGTACACTTATATTTGCACTGACTGAACTTATTAATCTACACAGTCCTGCCTGTTTGATTAGTTATTATTATTCCTCACTTATCACATCACCTTTACTATTAAATATTGTTCATAGTTATTTCTTATCGATTACAATACATTAGTTTATATTAAATACTGTATTGTATGTCTGTGTTTAATATAGGGGGTTGTATCCCTTTCATTTTAATGGTTTGGTTTATCATTAAAATTGTTCACCATTCCTTGCCCTTAAAATTATGAATTGTTTCTCTTAATATCTGCTCATCACTTCACTATTTATGGTTATCACTCCCTACCTATCTCTCACTCTTGGTTTCTATGATATTTTAAACACACATTTATAATTATTCTTTCAACATTTTATGTCTTATGATAAGGTTCCTAATAACATACCTTATCTACTAATAATTGTCTTACTTATTTCTTATGGTTAGTGTACTTTCTTTAGTATTGTTTATTAATTGTTAGTTTATATATTTGTTTCACTCATTTGTGCTTTTTATCATCAATTTGTCTTTTCTCATTTTATTGTCTTTATCTGGCCAATCTCTTGGGTGGGTTTTAGTCATTTGTTTGTCAGTCTAGTCTATTCACTTATTTATTATTCTTGTTTACAAGTCTCTTTTTTCTTTCTTAATTCCATTTTATATATTTTTTTTAATTATTATTCATTAAATTATTTTACCTTTTATCATTTATCTAATATTTGTGGATTCCCTATAGGGTCTGATTTCTGCAATGTTATAATATATATATATATATATATATATATATATATATATACATTGTAACGTACCAAATTAGCAGTTACATAAAATAACTATCTAGTACGTCAAATAAAAGGATATCATGAAAATATTTCATCGAGCATGAAGGAAGGAACAGGAGAATATAAATAAAGTGTGTATCTACGAATGAATATTATTGAAACAACCCAACGAAGAAGAAGGAAGAGTAATAAGGATATCATCGAGTATAACAAAGAGAGAGAAAATACCAACGACCCAATATAATACGTTAGCATCCAGGTCCAACAGATCCAAAATAGTGAGGGGAGATGCCGAAAATAATTATTAACATAAAAAGGAGACGAATCAAGTACAATCACAATGGTGATAAAACAAACGAATTTGTTTATTAGTATGAAATAATATGGGACAATGACTACCATAACCTTGAATAAAAATATGGAAGAGTACGACGATATTAAGGGAACATGGATTATTACAAATAATGTGAAACCAAGGAGAACACCGACAGTGAGAAACAACTAACCAGAAGAAGAAAAGAAGAAGAAGAGGAAAAGAAATATACCATGAAGAATGAAGATTATGTATGAACAGTAAAAGACATCAACATTCACAAGATATACAAGGAATTAAAATCAATATAGTGAACAGAAGAAGTATAATGATTATTCAAATACCAATAACAGAGAAACCAGTGTTGAGCATCATTAAGTGATCACGAACAATGACAGTGAATACTTAATATAAGTGTAACAACATGTGATATGATAACCGTTTTACCCCAAGTAAACAGCACAAACAATACCAGTGAAAATGTTTATAACGGAGAAAAGTGATTAACCACGATAAGTGAAAGAATCCACGATTAACTAGTGAAAAAAATATAAATATATCTTAATGTCATGCCTTCTTGGTTGATACTCCTATGAACACTAAACAAATAAACTAATTTTCTTTAAACTAACAAAACTGTTTAACATACATTAATCTCATTTTCCTCAGTTCAGTTTCTTCAACACAATTTAACTTAATTCTCCCTGATTGAATAAGGAATGTATCTTATTTTTATCGATGTCTCTTTGCATCAACATTAACTGTTACAAAGACATAGGAATCTTTTGTAACTAATACCAAAATTGGTAATCCCCCTACTCATTGAAAAGCATAATTGGGAATTATTATTATTGTTATCCCAACATTGTTTTTTAACCTTATTGGTTGTGTACACTTATATTTGCACTGACTGAACTTATTAATCTACACAGTCCTGCCTGTTTGATTAGTTATTATTATTCCTCACTTATCACATCACCTTTACTATTAAATATTGTTCATAGTTATTTCTTATCGATTACAATACATTAGTTTATATTAAATACTGTATTGTATGTCTGTGTTTAATATAGGGGGTTGTATCCCTTTCATTTTAATGGTTTGGTTTATCATTAAAATTGTTCACCATTCCTTGCCCTTAAAATTATGAATTGTTTCTCTTAATATCTGCTCATCACTTCACTATTTATGGTTATCACTCCCTACCTATCTCTCACTCTTGGTTTCTATGATATTTTAAACACACATTTATAATTATTCTTTCAACATTTTATGTCTTATGATAAGGTTCCTAATAACATACCTTATCTACTAATAATTGTCTTACTTATTTCTTATGGTTAGTGTACTTTCTTTAGTATTGTTTATTAATTGTTAGTTTATATATTTGTTTCACTCATTTGTGCTTTTTATCATCAATTTGTCTTTTCTCATTTTATTGTCTTTATCTGGCCAATCTCTTGGGTGGGTTTTAGTCATTTGTTTGTCAGTCTAGTCTATTCACTTATTTATTATTCTTGTTTACAAGTCTCTTTTTTCTTTCTTAATTCCATTTTATATATTTTTTTTAATTATTATTCATTAAATTATTTTACCTTTTATCATTTATCTAATATTTGTGGATTCCCTATAGGGTCTGATTTCTGCAATGTTATAATATATATATATATATATATATATATATATATATATATATATATATACATTGTAACGTACCAAATTAGCAGTTACATAAAATAACTATCTAGTACGTCAAATAAAAGGATATCATGAAAATATTTCATCGAGCATGAAGGAAGGAACAGGAGAATTTAAATAAAGTGTGTATCTACGAATGAATATTATTGAAACAACCCAACGAAGAAGAAGGAAGAGTAATAAGGATATCATCGAGTATAACAAAGAGAGAGAAAATACCAACGACCCAATATAATACGTTAGCATCCAGGTCCAACAGATCCAAAATAGTGAGGGGAGATGCCGAAAATAATTATTAACATAAAAAGGAGACGAATCAAGTACAATCACAATGGTGATAAAACAAACGAATTTGTTTATTAGTATGAAATAATATGGGACAATGACTACCATAACCTTGAATAAAAATATGTAAGAGTACGACGATATTAAGGGAACATGGATTATTACAAATAATGTGAAACCAAGGAGAACACCGACAGTGAGAAACAACTAACCAGAAGAAGAAAAGAAGAAGAAGAGGAAAAGAAATATACCATGAAGAATGAAGATTATGTATGAACAGTAAAAGACATCAACATTCACAAGATATACAAGGAATTAAAATCAATATAGTGAACAGAAGAAGTATAATGATTATTCAAATACCAATAACAGAGAAACCAGTGTTGAGCATCATTAAGTGATCACGAACAATGACAGTGAATACTTAATATAAGTGTAACAACATGTGATATGATAACCGTTTTACCCCAAGTAAACAGCACAAACAATACCAGTGAAAATGTTTATAACGGAGAAAAGTGATTAACCACGATAAGTGAAAGAATCCACGATTAACTAGTGAAAAAAATATAAATATATCTTAATGTCATGCCTTCTTGGTTGATACTCCTATGAACACTAAACAAATAAACTAATTTTCTTTAAACTAACAAAACTGTTTAACATACATTAATCTCATTTTCCTCAGTTCAGTTTCTTCAACACAATTTAACTTAATTCTCCCTGATTGAATAAGTAATGTATCTTATTTTTATCGATGTCTCTTTGCATCAACATTAACTGTTACAAAGACATAGGGATCTTTTGTAACTAATAGCAAAATTGGTAATCCCCCTACTCATTGAAAAGCATAATTGGGAATTATTATTATTGTTATCCCAACATTGTTTTTTAACCTTATTGGTTGTGTACACTTATATTTGCACTGACTGAACTTATTAATCTACACAGTCCTGCCTGTTTGATTAGTTATTATTATTCCTCACTTATCACATCACCTTTACTATTAAATATTGTTCATAGTTATTTCTTATCGATTACAATACATTAGTTTATATTAAATACTGTATTGTATGTCTGTGTTTAATATAGGGGGTTGTATCCCTTTCATTTTAATGGTTTGGTTTATCATTAAAATTGTTCACCATTCCTTGCCCTTAAAATTATGAATTGTTTCTCTTAATATCTGCTCATCACTTCACTATTTATGGTTATCACTCCCTACCTATCTCTCACTCTTGGTTTCTATGATATTTTAAACACACATTTATAATTATTCTTTCAACATTTTATGTCTTATGATAAGGTTCCTAATAACATACCTTATCTACTAATAATTGTCTTACTTATTTCTTATGGTTAGTGTACTTTCTTTAGTATTGTTTATTAATTGTTAGTTTATATATTTGTTTCACTCATTTGTGCTTTTTATCATCAATTTGTCTTTTCTCATTTTATTGTCTTTATCTGGCCAATCTCTTGGGTGGGTTTTAGTCATTTGTTTGTCAGTCTAGTCTATTCACTTATTTATTATTCTTGTTTACAAGTCTCTTTTTTCTTTCTTAATTCCATTTTATATATTTTTTTTAATTATTATTCATTAAATTATTTTACCTTTTATCATTTATCTAATATTTGTGGATTCCCTATAGGGTCTGATTTCTGCAATGTTATAATATATATATATATATATATATATATATACATTGTAACGTACCAAATTAGCAGTTACATAAAATAACTATCTAGTACGTCAAATAAAAGGATATCATGAAAATATTTCATCGAGCATGAAGGAAGGAACAGGAGAATATAAATAAAGTGTGTATCTACGAATGAATATTATTGAAACAACCCAACGAAGAAGAAGGAAGAGTAATAAGGATATCATCGAGTATAACAAAGAGAGAGAAAATACCAACGACCCAATATAATACGTTAGCATCCAGGTCCAACAGATCCAAAATAGTGAGGGGAGATGCCGAAAATAATTATTAACATAAAAAGGAGACGAATCAAGTACAATCACAATGGTGATAAAACAAACGAATTTGTTTATTAGTATGAAATAATATGGGACAATGACTACCATAACCTTGAATAAAAATATGGAAGAGTACGACGATATTAAGGGAACATGGATTATTACAAATAATGTGAAACCAAGGAGAACACCGACAGTGAGAAACAACTAACCAGAAGAAGAAAAGAAGAAGAAGAGGAAAAGAAATATACCATGAAGAATGAAGATTATGTATGAACAGTAAAAGACATCAACATTCACAAGATATACAAGGAATTAAAATCAATATAGTGAACAGAAGAAGTATAATGATTATTCAAATACCAATAACAGAGAAACCAGTGTTGAGCATCATTAAGTGATCACGAACAATGACAGTGAATACTTAATATAAGTGTAACAACATGTGATATGATAACCGTTTTACCCCAAGTAAACAGCACAAACAATACCAGTGAAAATGTTTATAACGGAGAAAAGTGATTAACCACGATAAGTGAAAGAATCCACGATTAACTAGTGAAAAAAATATAAATATATCTTAATGTCATGCCTTCTTGGTTGATACTCCTATGAACACTAAACAAATAAACTAATTTTCTTTAAACTAACAAAACTGTTTAACATACATTAATCTCATTTTCCTCAGTTCAGTTTCTTCAACACAATTTAACTTAATTCTCCCTGATTGAATAAGGAATGTATCTTATTTTTATCGATGTCTCTTTGCATCAACATTAACTGTTACAAAGACATAGGAATCTTTTGTAACTAATACCAAAATTGGTAATCCCCCTACTCATTGAAAAGCATAATTGGGAATTATTATTATTGTTATCCCAACATTGTTTTTTAACCTTATTGGTTGTGTACACTTATATTTGCACTGACTGAACTTATTAATCTACACAGTCCTGCCTGTTTGATTAGTTATTATTATTCCTCACTTATCACATCACCTTTACTATTAAATATTGTTCATAGTTATTTCTTATCGATTACAATACATTAGTTTATATTAAATACTGTATTGTATGTCTGTGTTTAATATAGGGGGTTGTATCCCTTTCATTTTAATGGTTTGGTTTATCATTAAAATTGTTCACCATTCCTTGCCCTTAAAATTATGAATTGTTTCTCTTAATATCTGCTCATCACTTCACTATTTATGGTTATCACTCCCTACCTATCTCTCACTCTTGGTTTCTATGATATTTTAAACACACATTTATAATTATTCTTTCAACATTTTATGTCTTATGATAAGGTTCCTAATAACATACCTTATCTACTAATAATTGTCTTACTTATTTCTTATGGTTAGTGTACTTTCTTTAGTATTGTTTATTAATTGTTAGTTTATATATTTGTTTCACTCATTTGTGCTTTTTATCATCAATTTGTCTTTTCTCATTTTATTGTCTTTATCTGGCCAATCTCTTGGGTGGGTTTTAGTCATTTGTTTGTCAGTCTAGTCTATTCACTTATTTATTATTCTTGTTTACAAGTCTCTTTTTTCTTTCTTAATTCCATTTTATATATTTTTTTTAATTATTATTCATTAAATTATTTTACCTTTTATCATTTATCTAATATTTGTGGATTCCCTATAGGGTCTGATTTCTGCAATGTTATAATATATATATATATATATATATATATATATATATATATATATACATTGTAACGTACCAAATTAGCAGTTACATAAAATAACTATCTAGTACGTCAAATAAAAGGATATCATGAAAATATTTCATCGAGCATGAAGGAAGGAACAGGAGAATATAAATAAAGTGTGTATCTACGAATGAATATTATTGAAACAACCCAACGAAGAAGAAGGAAGAGTATTAAGGATATCATCGAGTATAACAAAGAGAGAGAAAATACCAACGACCCAATATAATACGTTAGCATCCAGGTCCAACAGATCCAAAATAGTGAGGGGAGATGCCGAAAATAATTATTAACATAAAAAGGAGACGAATCAAGTACAATCACAATGGTGATAAAACAAACGAATTTGTTTATTAGTATGAAATAATATGGGACAATGACTACCATAACCTTGAATAAAAATATGGAAGAGTACGACGATATTAAGGGAACATGGATTATTACAAATAATGTGAAACCAAGGAGAACACCGACAGTGAGAAACAACTAACCAGAAGAAGAAAAGAAGAAGAAGAGGAAAAGAAATATACCATGAAGAATGAAGATTATGTATGAACAGTAAAAGACATCAACATTCACAAGATATACAAGGAATTAAAATCAATATAGTGAACAGAAGAAGTATAATGATTATTCAAATACCAATAACAGAGAAACCAGTGTTGAGCATCATTAAGTGATCACGAACAATGACAGTGAATACTTAATATAAGTGTAACAACATGTGATATGATAACCGTTTTACCCCAAGTAAACAGCACAAACAATACCAGTGAAAATGTTTATAACGGAGAAAAGTGATTAACCACGATAAGTGAAAGAATCCACGATTAACTAGTGAAAAAAATATAAATATATCTTAATGTCATGCCTTCTTGGTTGATACTCCTATGAACACTAAACAAATAAACTAATTTTCTTTAAACTAACAAAACTGTTTAACATACATTAATCTCATTTTCCTCAGTTCAGTTTCTTCAACACAATTTAACTTAATTCTCCCTGATTGAATAAGGAATGTATCTTATTTTTATCGATGTCTCTTTGCATCAACATTAACTGTTACAAAGACATAGGGATCTTTTGTAACTAATAGCAAAATTGGTAATCCCCCTACTCATTGAAAAGCATAATTGGGAATTATTATTATTGTTATCCCAACATTGTTTTTTAACCTTATTGGTTGTGTACACTTATATTTGCACTGACTGAACTTATTAATCTACACAGTCCTGCCTGTTTGATTAGTTATTATTATTCCTCACTTATCACATCACCTTTACTATTAAATATTGTTCATAGTTATTTCTTATCGATTACAATACATTAGTTTATATTAAATACTGTATTGTATGTCTGTGTTTAATATAGGGGGTTGTATCCCTTTCATTTTAATGGTTTGGTTTATCATTAAAATTGTTCACCATTCCTTGCCCTTAAAATTATGAATTGTTTCTCTTAATATCTGCTCATCACTTCACTATTTATGGTTATCACTCCCTACCTATCTCTCACTCTTGGTTTCTATGATATTTTAAACACACATTTATAATTATTCTTTCAACATTTTATGTCTTATGATAAGGTTCCTAATAACATACCTTATCTACTAATAATTGTCTTACTTATTTCTTATGGTTAGTGTACTTTCTTTAGTATTGTTTATTAATTGTTAGTTTATATATTTGTTTCACTCATTTGTGCTTTTTATCATCAATTTGTCTTTTCTCATTTTATTGTCTTTATCTGGCCAATCTCTTGGGTGGGTTTTAGTCATTTGTTTGTCAGTCTAGTCTATTCACTTATTTATTATTCTTGTTTACAAGTCTCTTTTTTCTTTCTTAATTCCATTTTATATATTTTTTTTAATTATTATTCATTAAATTATTTTACCTTTTATCATTTATCTAATATTTGTGGATTCCCTATAGGGTCTGATTTCTGCAATGTTATAATATATATATATATATATATATATATATATATATATACATTGTAACGTACCAAATTAGCAGTTACATAAAATAACTATCTAGTACGTCAAATAAAAGGATATCATGAAAATATTTCATCGAGCATGAAGGAAGGAACAGGAGAATATAAATAAAGTGTGTATCTACGAATGAATATTATTGAAACAACCCAACGAAGAAGAAGGAAGAGTAATAAGGATATCATCGAGTATAACAAAGAGAGAGAAAATACCAACGACCCAATATAATACGTTAGCATCCAGGTCCAACAGATCCAAAATAGTGAGGGGAGATGCCGAAAATAATTATTAACATAAAAAGGAGACGAATCAAGTACAATCACAATGGTGATAAAACAAACGAATTTGTTTATTAGTATGAAATAATATGGGACAATGACTACCATAACCTTGAATAAAAATATGGAAGAGTACGACGATATTAAGGGAACATGGATTATTACAAATAATGTGAAACCAAGGAGAACACCGACAGTGAGAAACAACTAACCAGAAGAAGAAAAGAAGAAGAAGAGGAAAAGAAATATACCATGAAGAATGAAGATTATGTATGAACAGTAAAAGACATCAACATTCACAAGATATACAAGGAATTAAAATCAATATAGTGAACAGAAGAAGTATAATGATTATTCAAATACCAATAACAGAGAAACCAGTGTTGAGCATCATTAAGTGATCACGAACAATGACAGTGAATACTTAATATAAGTGTAACAACATGTGATATGATAACCGTTTTACCCCAAGTAAACAGCACAAACAGTACCAGTGAAAATGTTTATAACGGAGAAAAGTGATTAACCACGATAAGTGAAAGAATCCACGATTAACTAGTAAAATGCACAGACAATTAGTGTAACAAGTTTAATCAAGATTGTAAAATCACATAGATAATCAGTAAGACCACCAAAAAATATGAGACAGAACAGTAAATTAATTGTTCATAGGGATTAATAACAAAAGCGTTGTAAGCCTTAATATGAAATGTGCCTGAATGCCATAGCAAGACAGGACAAAATGTAAATGAATACCAGAACAGATAGTAGCAAATAAGCTAGTTTATTGAGTATAAACCAATCAATGTACCTAAGATTAAGTACAACCCACCAAAACATGTTATATCATTAGACTAAGAATACCTGTATTATTGTTTCAACAAATAGTGTAAAAATGTGTATAACTTAATAATAAACCATTGTAGTAGAATGCCATAATGAGATGGCAATAGTTGAGTTAAATACTGCATAAAAGTATGTAGCACATTGTTGTCAGACAACTGACACATAACCTCACAAGATTTGAACCTATAACATAAAATCATGTACATTAGTTAAACCAAGCAATTATCCACAATTGTTTCAAACAGAGACTAGCTAAGAATAAAAATGCAAACCAATGAATACCATATGTACTGAAGGACACAGCAAATGAATCAGATTGAATATAATATCATAAAGTTAAATAGACAGAACCCCAATGTGACAAGAGAGTTAGTCAAAAAACATTATCAAAACTTATCAAAAGAATGTGACAAATGTTACCAGTAGTTAGAGAAATGTCTAATACTGCTATGAGAACACCTCACAAATGTAATACTAGTAGTTTAATAATTGAAATATTTTAAACTAACTAACTGCAATTGTAAAACCAGATGTAAATAAACACCATACTATAACTTAGAAAGCTTTCAGATAACGAAATGTTAATGAATACATTGAACCAACAATGTACAACAATTGTACACTATTTTAATTACTAACAATATATCCAATGTGTACTAAAATAACTAAATAAGTGACAAAATGGTGAGATGAGAGCAGAAAGTATTTTGATCATACTATGTGTATATACAAAATAACATTTTTAGCAAAATAAAGTATGAACAAATGTAAATAAATGTACATATTAGTGTTAGAATGTCAAACATATGTAGTAGAATAAGGAATAATGGCGTTACAAGTAAATATAAACAATCGAACATGGTTGGTATGGACGTCATTAACAGATTTTGTTTAAACTATAAATATAACCATTTTATGTACTAACATGAAGGAGAAATGGACTCAAAATGTTTAGTAATAAGTATTACAGTGTAATTATAACGAAATATGGTGAAAAAGACTTATTAATATTAAGAATCACCATATGAGTTTTCAAGATGACCAAGTGAATTAATAATGGACGGATTCAGTGCTTGTTTAGACTTAAAATAATGCCACAAGTGTCCGCGATTGAATGACACTATCCAAATGACGATATGACAAAAAATAAGAAACTTATGACCATTATAAATTTTTCAATCGTTTTGAGTATCCATGTATACGTCATTTATAATCTCGAAACCACGCTTAGAGTTGCCAAAAATTAAAAGTTTTATTTTACCAGAGTGTTTTGGGGTTGAGAGTATGACCTTTTGAACCAATCAAATAGCTTAAAATGACCAGACGAAAAGAGACGCTTTAGCGAAATGTTACATTCGTTCTGCAACACTCACGGCGAGAGGTCGATGTTAAAATCAGCAAGATATTTTTTTTGAAATGTGCGCGTCACCTACAGTAATACACAAACAGACATTAACCTCTACTCAACACAACATTACCGAGTGTCCAGTGAATTAAGTGAATAGTGAATTAACATGACCAGTGTATAATAAGGGTCATGTTCTGTGTATATAATCAGGGAGTATAATATTTTAATAATTTTAAAGAAATTAATGAAAGAATAATTCTCGTTGACGAACGAGAATTATTGTTTTGACTGCACTAGTCAAGAAACGCTTGAGTGTTTTAACGAGTGATGATGGACAATTATCAGAACTTAATAAACAAATTGTAGCACAGTCTAATGACAATAATTAATATATAAAATAATTATTTTATATTTAAAGAATAATTGAGAACGGCGGAATTAAACTTAGATACCGCTCATCAGTATGTAAATATAGTCGCTTACTTGACTATAAATTTGAATTAATAAATAATTATTTTCTTGTGCGAATATTTTCATGACTGATAATTACACATCAAATGAATTATGAATAAAATGTTTGTAACTATATTATTAAGAATTTTATAAATAACATTACTTATTCTAAATAACCACTTACGTGTTACTAGGTAAACTAACCTAGAACCGAAGCATATATTTTTGTCACAAAGAAACAATTCTGTTCTTGAATGATTTTAATGAAATGAAAGCAATAATAAGAGTTTTTTCTTTAGATTTTTTTTCTTTCCAGTACATGGTTCTGATAACTAATGAATTAATAATAATAATATTTTAACAGTGCAACGTTCAAAGCACATGTTGATCTTAGTTTTTCTAAACCTCTGCATAACATACGATAGTACGATATTATCGGCTATCGTACCGAGTGTAATAATTTTAAATTTTTGTTCTTTTTTATAATAATAGATGAGTAAATATTGTTATTCAAACTCACGTCTTTATATCTGGTATCATGTATCTTCAAAGAACTCACTAAATTGGTAATATAATTAACTAAAGTGAACCTAACCTCGTTCACAATAATATTGTACATTACAACAGTGTTACCAGCCTTGAGATACAGAGATCTCAATATTTGTTAAAATTTGTTATTGTTTGTAAAAATATCTTATTAATTGTTTTAAAAGAGTTTGCTGAATTTAATCATTGTCAATAAATCCTCAGTTTATTATCAGTGGAAACAGAGTTTTAATCTCTATACAATAGAAGCAGTAGTTTAATTATTTTTGAAACAGTTATCTCATAAGGTGGCGGTAATATTTGAATTACGGATATCATTCAACTTACAATTGAACATTTGATTTATTTTATTGTTTATGTGCATTTTTTATTTGATATTCAAAAGGAATATCTGTGCATGTCAAGTGTGTTTACAGTGAGAGAAGTCGCCACCGAGGAGAGTGAAGTTATCCACGGATGGTAAGTGGGGAGGTTAACACAGTGAAGTGATAGCAAGTCTGATACTCTTTTAAGCCACAAACTTTTAATTCCAATCAACCAATTCTAATAATCATTAATAATAATAATCAACAATAACACCATATCTATATATATACTCGACTTGAGTATCTACACACATCAATTATCCATTAATAAATCAAAACCAATAATCTATTATAATATATATATATAAAATAGTGTTGCTACAGCTAGTGCCGTCTCCCTTCATTCAACCTGGCTTTCCAATTCTTCCGATGTTTCCATTGTCCTTCCTCAAGTCCTATACGTTGCATAGATTCATCCACTTCGTCCCTCTAAGATCTTCTCGGACTTCCCTTATTATTTTTCATCCTGCTTTTGCCTTTCAAACTCCTTCAAATTTTACGTGTGTTTGGTTGTTTATGCCTAAACGCCACAACCCCATTTTGGAGGACCTTTTTGTTCGGCCGCCCACTGTGGATCAGTCGCCGTTTGCAGCGCCTCACTCCGAGTCAGACTCTGCTGTTGTGCTAGATTTGGTCCGCCCCGGGTATTTCATTTCCCCGGTACCACCCATATCTGGGAGGCATTCCCCTATCCGCCACCTGGTGAGGCGCCCGATGGAGGACTAGCAACCCCACACGGTATATTTATATACAAATATTAATATAAATATTGTTGACTTAATTGAAAATACACAACGTAGCGTAAATAGAATTTACACATTGCCTGAATCTAAAGCCAATAATTATCTTATTAATTTAAAATGTGTACATTCAAGATTTTAGTGAAAACTACTATTAGCTTACTGACTTTGCTAACTTTTTGTTAAGTTAAGTAAAGTTTGATTACTTGACTTTATTATAATTTCTTATAATATCAAGTTATTGCTAATATTAAGAGGTAATTACTGTTATTACCGTTGTTATCATAGGCTTAATGAAAATACAGAGAAAATAAGATATTTGATGAATAGTTGCAATTAACTTACGAGGTATCTTCGCACTGTGTTACAGTTTCATCAGATCCATCTGCACAATTCACTCTACCGTTACAGACAGATGATACATCAATGCACTCACCAGATAGACATTTAAAGTCTCCATCCCTGAAATATCATACAATATCTATTTTACACACAATATTAATATTCTTAACAAAATAGTCCTATTGAATCACAATGCTACAGGCAGATACGGGACCCACCAGTTTCTAACATTTTGGTTTTAAAGGCAGCCTAGTTTTTAACTTTCTGCTGTAGAGAGAAAAAACAGAACAAATACGCGTTTCAATAATTAAAATTTATGGAGCAGAATGTAAGCACATCTTTATGACTGTTTCATGTTTGAAGTATAATATTATAAAAGGGGAAGGAGCTATATTCACTGAAATTGTCAGCGGGACTGTATGTCAGCATAATTAGTGTCAGCATAGCATTCGACACCGCCCCCAAAATCTGGGCTGAGATTAGCCATTGGCACTTTGCCTTTTTGGTGTGTCAAGTATTTGCCGAGTGAGTCTTAAAACTGATAGTGCTGTCAACCCACTGTTTGCGTCTATTGTATATCAACTCCCGGTTATTTTAAAGAAGGCAACTCTCAGAAAGTAAATTGGAACCAAATGCAAATTTATCATTATGAGATTTGTTTAGAGGTTCCGAAAGTTGCTTTCTAGAAATTCAGTGTGTGACTTCATTAACTCTGTTGCAAAATGTAATTATTACACTTACAGAATAGAAAAAATTAACAGACACATGTAAATATTTCTCGTCCATGTTCCTAAAGAAGCTTCAAAATATAGTTTCTGTATCCTGTGTCAACTGTTAGAGATTTTTGCTTCATTTGAAGACTTTTTGGTTCTCTGTATGGTTCACCAAACACATTTTGTACAGACGGATTTAATTATATTAGAAAGATTTTGTACAGTTCATATCCTATTATGTAAACAGTGAAAAGCACATTGGTGTATCTGACTCATTTCAAAGAAGCTAGAATATTTGGTACTAAAGATAAGATTCGAGTAAATTTTAAATAAGAACACTGAAAACATGTATTGAAGACAATTCTTTCAATCATCAAATATGTGTGAACGAAGATGTCTGAAATGAGACGCGAATAAGTTTAGCTGCTCCAGTAATGATATTTGATATAATAATGAAATATGCGATTTTTAAGGAACCTACAGGTTCCTTACAGAACCTATACGTGCATGGCTTTTACAAAAGTAAAACGGATGGAGCAATCAGATTCCTTATTTTTCATGTGTAACAAGTTCGTAGCCATGTTAGAGGAAAAGTCGCCAATTAAAATGTTGAAGAGTTTAAGAAGGTATTATTGGATCTTTAAAGACTGGATGCCTAGCCTGCCGCATATAGATAACTCGCATTTTTCACATTGCTATGCGAGAAATAATGAACAAACTAAGACATCTGAAGATTATTCCAGCCGATGAGCACACAGCTGAAATTTTCTTTAATGAGGTAATGGGTGAACTAAGGTGAGAAGAAAATCCCTCTTTCCAATTGCGGAGAACAACTTCAACAAGTTCGTGGGCTGTGAGGGACGATGGGCATGCCCGACGCCCCCTCGTATACTGCGTCCCGAGCTTCAGATAGAGCTACTGCCGCAGGGACAATAGATAGGGGCTGGATTTATGGTGTGGCCTGCTACCGGCCGTGGGATTTCAATTAATGAATTAATTAATTGTGGGTGAGAGTACGCCGAGGCCGGGTCCAAGATTCTCCTGGCACAGATTGGTAGCGACCGAGGGCGCTAATGAGGTGGTTGCCCTGGAATCGGGAGGAGAAGCTATAGAATTTGCGGGACAGGGTCCGTATAATGGTGTCCACGGAACGGACACGCAGGGCTTCATGGATGGTTTTATTTGAGGTCAGATAATGGGCTTTGCACGCCCAGTGCAATCTTAGGTCAAGGAGAGACTGAAGCTTTTGCTTATGGGTCTTGGCCAAGTAGTCCCAAACGGGGATCGCGTAGGTAACCATCGGCACCACATAGGTGGAGACGATAAGCTTCCCTAGGCGGCGGGTCATGGCGTTGCTGCATAGCACGGGACGGAGTTGATATAGGCGATTGGCGGTCTTGCGGCCTACTTGTGCATAGTGTGTCCACCAGGTAAGACGACGGTCAAGGTGGACCCCGAGGTACTTGATCTCTCGAGAACAGGGCAGCAAAGTACTGCCTACGCATAGTCTGTCTGGGAGCATTAAGCGGCTGGAAAAAGACTACTGCTGTGCTCTTGGCCGCGTCGATGGCAACCCTCCATCTCTCTGCCCACTCAACGTATTCCTTCAATTGTTCCTGGAGCCAGATAACTGGCGTTCCCGCTCGACGATCGACGGCATACACCGCCGTGTCGTTAGCGAACATGGCCAATCTGGTTGGTGCCAGGAAACTTGGGCACGTCATTGACGTACACAGAGGAAAGCAGGGGGCCTAATACGCTTTCCTGAGGTACAACAGCCGTACTAGCCATTGCCAAAGAAAGGGTGTTATCAACTCTCACGCAAAAGCTAGCAATCAGATGAATTTAGCAATCCGGAAGCAGAATCTCCGTAAGTTTGTAAAGTAGGCCTGGATGCCAAACACGATCGAACGCCTTCTCGACATCAAGGAAAACGGTGACGGTCTGCTCTCGCGATGAACCGGCCTTGGCCTCGTCCACGGTCTCCACAAAGCGCATCAATTGATGCGTCGAGGAGTACCCAGCACGAAAACCGAATTGCTCGGGGACCAGGATATCGAACCGTTGCAGGTGATACGCTAGTCGCCGCTGGAATAGTCGTTCGAAGACTTTCGATGTGGACGACAGCAGGCTGATAGGCCGGAGGTTCTCGGCCAACTTGGGGTCTTTGCCCGACTTCGGGATCATCGTGACCGCAGCCGAACGCCATTTCTTAAGTAAGTAGGCGAATCGGAAGCAGGCATTGAACAAGTCGACCAGGAAGCGAACTCCCCGGTCCGGAAGTCTCTGTAGGGAGGTGTTAGTCACACCGTCCGGTCCAGGGCTCTTTCGGGGCCGTAGCGCTAAAAGCCTGTCAGTAACCTCTTCCACTGAAGTGAGGTCGAGTTCGGAGGTAATCGGGCTGCCGAGATAAGCCTCAACGTCGTCTTCAATCTCCTCATCGGGGTCTGGGTCCCCGGACAGGTTAGGAGCAAATTGAAGCTCCAGGCGCCCGGCCAGGAACTCAGATTTCTCGTCCGGCTTGGCAAGGGAATGTAACCCAGATCCGTTGATGGCCGGGAGTGGAGGACGACGCCTCTTCGCGGTCAGCGCGGAAGGTATCCTGTAAACGGAGCTGTCTTCCGGTGAATCGTCAGCCATTTGGGCGACCGCAAATTCTCAGCAGCTTTGTCGAAAGGCCTGCAAGTCACGACGTAACTTGCCGGCCGCCCGATTGAAGCTGGCCTTGTCGGCTGGATCTCGCGTCCGCTGCCACCGTCTCCGAAGTCTGTTTTCTCTAAAGCGAGAAGACGGATTTCGTCAGGGATCCGGTGATAATAGGGCGTTAGATTAGGCTTCATCCGTGAGTACACCCCAACGGAAGAGACCACGGTATCATCGAACAAAGCGACCGCCTCTTCGATGTGCTGAGTGGTGTCGAGCGGAATCTCCTCGGGGAGTCTGCGACAGAAGACAGGCCCGAATCGGTCTCACTCGACCACCCGTAGTGCTGCTCTCCCAATCGTGTGCGGGGTAGGCACGTGCGCCTCAATGATCCGTTAACACGGAAACCTCAATCTGGGTGGCAACTCCCTTGACAACAGCAATGTCAAGTATGTCGGGTCGGGCTCCAGGTCGGCGGGGATAATGCGTCGGTAGTCCAGGTCCGTAGGCTCGAAGATGGTGGTCATGAACGTACCTGCTAAGCGCCCTCCCGGATGTTGTAGCCAGACAACTACCCCAGTCGGGCTGTTTGCAGTTCAGGTCACCTGCAAGAATAACCTTTCTATGGGCCCCGAAAAGAGCAGACAGGTCGGCGTCTAGAACTGGAGCGGTTAGCGGTTTATAAGCTGAAACCAAGAGGACGCCTCCAAGAACTTCTGGGAGTTCAACGGCGGTGGCCTCGATATTTTGGTGAGGAGGCAGGACCACCTTGGTGCGGTGATGCGCAATGCAATATTTCACCGCTATGGCCGTGCCTCCCCCGCGTACCGCCCAGGACTATCGCCCCTATAAAACGAATAGTTAGGCAATCTCACTGTGTCTTGGGCCCTAAGCCAGGTCTCCGAGATTACAAGCACATCGGGCTTGCGACGGGCTAGGAACTCATGACGTTCCACGAGACGAGGTCGAAGGCTGTCGAGGTTCCATGCAATAATGGTAAGGTCGCGTTGTATGGAAGAAATTCTGTTTGCATAGAGCATTACTGAAGACCTATGGCGGTTGTAGCTTCCGCGAGCATGAGGAATTTCTCAGTCGTGTTTGCCGTGCGAAGACGCACCCGGGCCACTTCAACGAGGTCATATTCCTAGAGGAAGGAACTTACCTCGGCGAGAGCTGAAGGGGATGTGGACGACGAGGCAGAAGTAGGAGCAGGTCGCTGCGGGCGGATTTACCCGAGATGCAGGGACGTTGGTCGGGCTCTCGGTCTTTGTAGCTGCAGGACGGGATTCCTGTTGTACATGACGAGCAACCCCAACGACAGGGGGCTGGGATTTTTTGGTCTTGGTTTCCTTAGGAGGGGCAACGGGAGCAGCGGTTTTCTGTTCCTTCTGCCTCTGTTTCCTACGTCTGCCGGTGTAGCGAGCCTTGGGGTAAGGGGATTCAGACCTCTCGGGGACAGGCTTATCTACCTCAGGGACCGGTTCCTCGTCCATGGGAACGGGCTAGATATCCAGGAACGATAATTCTGTAGCATGCTCGGTAGGAGCAGACTGGGGCTTCGCACGTTGGCGAGGTCGGGCGGGTGGTTCCTGTTGTGAGGTGCTAACTTTCTCCGGTAGACGGGAAAAGGCAACACGCTCCGGTACAACCTGACGCTGCTGGCGGGCAGGAGGATTATTCCTGTCCACGGCCTGCTTCAGCTGAACCTGGAAAATCCAGCATCCGCTAGTTTGCCGAGTGTGGTTCGCCGCAATTTATACAATAGCGACGGCCCAGAGCCGGCAACTGGCAACTTTTGGTTGGATGCGGATTACCGCAACTGACACAGGCCGCTTCATTGTGGCAGCTATCAGAGCCGTAGCCGAAGCTTGCCACCGATGGCACTGATGCACATGACCAGCTACTTTTCAACTTTCATTCTTAAACCGCAACGACTGGTCAGTCCCAGTTGTCTGCCCGCCAGTTCCCCCTAATGATAATCACCCGGAGGGGGGGTAACTTGCGCCTGGGTTCGTGGGCAGTAAAGAGTCGAATCACTCCTTGATCGGGAAGCCGAGTTGGCGAAGCTCGTCCGCCACCTCGTTAGGGTCCGAGTCCTTGTCCAGGCCGCGGATAATCAGCCGGACATGAGTCGCCTTCTCATTCGTAAGCGTATGGAATTGAAGGCCATTGGCCTGAAGGAAGAGATAGACGTCTCTATACTCATTGTCCGTCGCACAGCAGACGCGAAGGCAGTCTCTCCCGCGGAGAGACATCTGCGCGTCCGCAGAGAGGCGTACTCCGAGCCGGAGGCGTCGGGATAGGTCTACGACGTTCTTGACGCCGTTGACGAATAAGGGCGGAGGGCGGCTCCGTCGGGATGGAGCATCCAGGGGCTCCGAGTTGTCGGAGAGCGGAGTTTCCACCGCTTTCCGTTTCTTGGGCTTCGATCTAACTACAGTGAATTCTGACCCAGGCGAGAGCTGGGACGCAGTAGTCGATGGGCCGGGAGTATCCTCAGCAACAATGGTTGACTCGGTCTGAGCATTGTATTGGGCCTGAGAAGGACCAGTCCGCCGCCCGGCCGCAACGCGACGGTCGCCCATTGCGTTTTGGCAAACGTATTCGGGCCGAAGCCCTACTACTGGAATGGAAAGCCCGTTCAGCGCCGGTATTGGAGGTCGTACCACGATTAAGCGAAACGACCGACCGCTACCGGCAGGGACCTAACTTAGCTTACGTAGCTAAGCGGGCGATGCCACCAAAACACGCGGAAAACAAGTAAAGGGCTTACCTCGAAGTGGTCCCCCGACGTAATCCCAATAACTGGTCCACCCGGCCGGAGTCTCGAGAAAACCAGAGCACCACACAGCACTAACATTGAATCACTACACTTCACTGCTGCCTTTGGCTTCGGGAGGCACACCACACGAGTCGCGCACCAACCGACACCAGACCGCTAACGGATACTGCAGCCAAGAAACACGCACACGCGAAAGAGAACACTACCGCGCACACAAGGTAAAGCAACCGATCCACCCGGGACTAGTGATGTCGTCTGCTGCCACACGGCCCTAAAAGGAGCGTCGATGGCGATTTCCACCTTCAGTCGCAGAGCAGACCTTACTGCCGGCGCAAGCTAGGACGGGAGTTCCAACCGCCAACAATGTTCTTCGAAAGACGCCACTTCTAACTTCAATCTACGCTTTAGAAAAGATCTGCAGCGTAGATGTGTAGTCCACCACATCTAGACGAAGGCGACGTCCCACCCCTGGACAACTTCATGATATCACGTTCAACACCAGTGCAAGTAGAATGGCTTACACGCAGTGGCATAACTATGAGGGAGAGTGCAACTACACAAACCTATGGGGGCGGTATCACTTTTATTGGAAAGCATTATGTTATTATGTTTGTAAGTGGAACAGTGAATCGGTTTCTGTAATCATCTGTCAAGTACGGATGACAACCCTTAGTTTCTTAGTATTCCTAAATTTATTGGGGATTATGCCTACATGCAGGCCTACATATTCATTCTTGCTATATTTATTAAATACTATTGATGGAATAGTTGCCGGACATAGGTCAGGAACTTAAAAGTTATTTACATTTATATAATATAGAGACATATGTTTTTCTAACTAAACAAATGAAATATATTTTTATTTTATATCACCACACAAATAAATAACTGAACATGGTGTAAAAAATTATATTTAAGCAAATTATCAGTTCATAAATGGATCAAATCAGTTCTAGAGTCAATAACGAACAAAAATTGAGAAGCTTGAACTTCTTGCCTGAAACGTACACCGCACATTCATAATCCATTTTGAAAAGCAGTTGTGCGACGTATAGGCTCAATATATTTTGCCGCCCGCTCTCCAAATCATGTGGGAGGTGCACTTAATGGCATTTAGCAAGGATTTGGACCTCGCAGCCAAGGTGTCTCCACAAGCATTCCATGTTAAGTGTCTGACAGAATTTAAGCCCATAAATTTGAATGTGGGCTAATACAGCAGCCATTCACCGTTTATGGTTAGCGTCGGGTCGGGTTGCCTTTCTCGCTTTCGACTGAAGTAGACACAGGTCGTGTTTGTTGCCAAGAAGGAAAAGCCCAAACTATTATCGTTTTCAACTACCGTGTCTAGCGCCTTGCATTTTACGTTCGATCATTGCTGTTGCTTTGGCCGAGTAGAACAACGTAGGATCATCAACGGACAAGCACTTCTCAACTCACGTCTCTACACGCTGAAAATCGTTATGACTGTAGTAAAAATCGTGCCGCTGTGAGCAGATGTGTGCGGTACTGCATTTTGCAACTCGTGTGTGACTGATAATGATTGTCCGACGCGAGCACAGAAAGTCTTGTTCCTGAAAAAGCTGGAGATAAATTTCGGCAGGTTGCTTCTCAACAAACAACACGTAGCTGTTGCATGGTGTGTATCTGCATTTTTTGTCCTCTATTTATCATCCACTCCAATAATTTTCTTAAAAAGCAACTCAATGATGCTCGACGATAATTTTCTGCTTTAACGGGGTCTTATCCTGCCTTTAAAAGCGAAATCGCCTCTATCCATCATTTAGGATAGTCCTCTTGAGTCCACATGACTCTATGAAGAGCCAGTAGCACAGACACAGCTACATTTGGCATTTCACTTATACTGTAGGGCAGTGGTTCCCAAAGTGGGGTCCGCAGACACTTTTAAGAAAAACTAGGATGTACCGTAATATTCCCCAATTTTTTATGCTCCAAACTATGAATTTAAATTTTAGAATCTTAAAACAATTAGTAGAAGGTTCCAGTATTTTTTGGTTCAAAATAATTGTAATTGTAAAATTAATTTCAAACTAATGGCTTTAATAATGTCTTTAAATCATGTAGATTAGAAGATCTGTTTATCAGCCGAACTGACTAGACCTCTCTTGTGCACTACAAGAAGAAGATTCATTTGGCAGAACTTTCAACTGACAGTTCATTAAAATTACAGTTTTCGAAATTACAGGTAGCTGACGTCTGGTCTTATGTAATGACTGACTATCCTGAGCTCACAAAAAGCTTTGAAGTGTTTAACTGTTTTCCTTTAGTTATTTGTGTGAAACCGCAGTCTCCCTGCACACGTACTTAAAGTTAAAGTTAAGAAATAAAATTGATGTCAAGAGTTCCTTAATATTGAAGTTATCTCAACCCAATAAACCCAATATTGCAATAAACCCAATATTGCAGACCTGATTGTGCAAAAGCAGCTTCATTGTTCACATTAACCTATGTTTGCTATGATTAATATTATAATTTTGCCAGTTGAGAGAATTTTAATTTTAATACACTTACAATTAAAATATAAGAGTTTCTACTATATTTACTGTTTTTTTTTTTATTTCAGAACTCAGACGGGGTCCGTGAAATTTTAATTTTTTTAGGAAGGTGTCAGCGGACTGAAACGTTTGGGAACCACTGCTGTATACACCAGTCCTGGAACAGTGTTCCTAGCTGCGCAGCTAGCGGACAGCAATTCCCTTGTCGTAAAAGGTACGTTGCACGTTCTGCATCCTTCAGTTTCAAAGTCATGGTCGCGTTTAACTTCAGCTTTTCGTGCGAGGAAATCGAGAGGATAACTTCTTGTACTACAGACCTCGGTATCTCGCTCAGCCAACGTATCAGCAAATTCATTGGAGTTGTAAATCAATTCACTATTTGGCTCTATACATGTGATAGGTTTAAACACTGATGTGCTAGCGAGCGCTTTTATTTTTTATTCCTGTCACTGTCGTCGTTCATGTTATGATCGAGACATATTTTTTCCAGGTTTATCTCGTAGCAACGACTATTAAATTCAATCTACGAGCAGCGGCTTAAATTCGCTTAAAACCGATGAGATTATCTTCTCGCTACGCTCGTTTATACCTGTTTAAGGTTCATCGGTTCTCTCTTATTCCGCCATTTGCAACAGTGTTCCACCACGGTACCGGCGTTTTGGATGAACGGAAACTGTTCCGCTGGTATCTTCCGTAGGTGCAAAAGTGATAACAGCTGTAATACTGTTTTCGCCGTCTTCTACATTTCCACTGACGTCTGTAGGTGTGTGAGCAGCCTTAAACCCTAGCCAATCAGCATGGTCGACGCGCCATCTTTCGGAACGGGTGGAATAATCTTCAGCGCTCACGTTGTTGTCAGCACTGGAAAGTGGCCGTTCTCGTGTAGTCCGTGGAGCACTCCTCAAGACAGACGTTGAACAAGACTCGGGCTACAGGTCGAAAGGTCGAAAGGTCGGTAGTCAACAAAGTGCATCTTCCCACATTGAAATGTGTGCTCGCGCCTGTGTTTTAAAAGAAAGCGCATTGTAAATCAATAGATCTTCAGTTCTTATTACAATTCTGTTCTTCCTATATCAACCCCCTGATGGGACTATGGGCGTTGATATCCGAATCGAAGAGTAATAGAGTAGTAGTTGTTCGGAGAGTAAGTGGACAGCAACTGTTCGACCAGGTCGTACAAATCTTCTGCTCGCCGTGGAGAATCTGGTAAATATACTTGGCAGACCGTCATCCTCAGTATCTCTAATAAACTTATAACTACTGTTTGTAGTGGCGTAGCTAGGGGAATACGTCTGGTGGGATATGTATTGCTAAGAAATATAGCAACACCTCCCATAGCTCTGGTGTTTGATATCCTTCATATTCGTATCCGAGCCACAATAGAATAAACTAAATGAATAAATATTACCTTCTCAGTCCGTCCTGTACTTCCTTATGTACAATTTAAAAAGTAAAAACAACGCGTTTCAGAACTTATGTTCCATCATCAGGTGCGTTTCACTCGTTGGAGGTTGTCAATACATTAAGACACAACACATAGGCTATTTAAAACAAAAACTAATTAGCAATAGCGCGCGAAGTTCACGGTGCGTACCGTACGGTGTAATATCGATACTGCCATTGTACCGAACGGTGAGCACCGTGAACTTTGCGAGCTATAGTTAATTAGTTTTTTGTGTTTGAATATGTGTTTTGTCTTAATGTGTTGACGATCTTCAACGAGTGAAACGAACCTGATGATGAAACATAAGCTCTTAAACTCGTTATGTTTACTCTTTAAATTTTACATAAGGAAGCCACAGGACGGACTAAGAAAGTAATACTTATTCACTTAGTTTATCTGATGTTTGGTGCCACAGAGGAAGGGCTCATATACCCTCATATTAAAAATTTCTTGTGGCCTCGAATATGTTTCCTATAGTCACAAACACATCGGTGTATGTCAGGCTAGTAGCATTTTCAGTTCGCAATGATGCAAAGCGCAACCGTCGAAAAAATTATAAAATATTACAAAAATATTGTAAGTGAGCTAAAGATGCTTTTTGGCTGAATAGCTAAATGATACCTTTACCTAAATCATAAAATTATTAAAAAATTTTGACAACTCCTATTTGCTCTACTGAATCACAATGACGTTTTGCTACTCTTTAACGAATTAAAACAATTCTAAGAAGTATGATGACCGTCTAAATGTTCTAGCAATAAAATCAGTTAAAACGACTTAATCCACAACCTAAGAAATTTTGATAAACAGTTACTGAAAATGTTATTTCACAGAAAAACAGACGACTTTATTTCCTGTATGAACTACACCTTTTATCATAGAATGTTTAATACTTCCTCCTTGTTACACTTTAGGTTTCCATGCAGTTACGATGTGTCTAAACATTTTTTCTGGACACAATAAACGTAACTATCTCTTTTCCAATAAAACGTATAAACAATCCCAGTAAGAAAAACAAATATCTAAGACCATATACATGTTAAAATCATAAAACTAACAATTTAGTGTTGTGTTACTAAACGTTGTTGCTTAATTTGATTAGAACGTCGCCCAAAACAGAAAAGTTAAATTAATGTTCTTGTAACTGTTACTACTGCATTAGACATGAAGAGCTACACAAGTGTTTCCGCTACTAGTTATTACGTTTTGGGCAAACGGTTTACTTAAATAATCGAATAAGTGACTGTGTAATTAATAATATTAATATCAAGATAATGATCTATTCCAAATTAAAGTAACAATAAAAATAAAACTTTATTAATTAGAAAAACATTAATTTATTACAAGAATAAAAGTCTTTCTTGAAATTGTTTCTTCTTTACATTTTGTCACTCTCTGAAAGAATATCTACAGCAAACAGGAACAATAAGTTGAGAAACCCATTTCTAGTATTTGATAAATTTCATTACTTGTTTGTAATGAAATTACTTAATCTGGCACTTGTATTTACAAGAATTTCCAGCAATTTTTGTAGTTATTAATTAATTATTGTCAGTTATCAATTTAATTACGCTTTTTCAAGACGCTTGCACTGACGGATTACAATATAATAAAATGTAACTTACAAGACACTAATTATCATTTAATAGTTGAAAAATAGTAACAGTTGCGATTACTATTTAATTAGAGACTCAAAAATGGTGTAGTACAGTATCAACAGAAATACTGTACACATTCTAAATTTATACACAGTGTTACATGTATTCGCATACTTGCACTCCAAAAGTGAAAAGACTCGTGGTGTTGTGGATCTTACTGCAGTACAGGCAGAGGCTTCTTCATCTGATCCATCTGCACAATCAACTTTTCTATTACATCTGTTTTTGCCATCAATACATGCTCCATAGGCACACTGGAATTTCGATGGTGGACATCTGATAACAATTTTATTGGTTATATTAAGTAAAACTCAAAACAAAAACTTAATATTTTCTTAATATTAAGAAAATACATAAAACAAAAATCAACTAATTATATAAGTAAATAAAAGACTACAATCTTAGTGACCAGCACAGTATTGACTACAATCTTATTGAAAGAATCAGAAGCTGACACAAACCAACGAATTTACATGAGTCTCCATAAAAACTCTATGTTTCGCTTTAAAAAAAAACAACAACATTTTTCGTAGCCTAATGAGTTTGTCTTCAAATTCAAGAGGTGTTGGACTGTTTGACGCACCTCCGTGTGACACACTTCAGACAAGTTAACAGTGTTTTGTGTGATCTGTGCTAATACATTTTTTCCTACTACCCTCTGCTGGTCAGAACACTGGTGAGTTATCAAAGTGTAGAGCATCTATTATATTTTACCTACCACTAGTGTAGGCTCTACCTACTGATGGATGGAGTGTAGGCCCAACTCTAGGAGCACTGTACACACATTCTGCCCGTTATCTAAACCTATGTGTAGCAGCTCCATAAATTTTCGGGATAGTACCATAGCTTCTTGTTCTTTTCCAGAAATGGCGATGTAACAGTGTTTCCATGGTGCCGAGTAGTCCCAAAATGACACACTACCACAAAAGCTACAAGTTTATTTATGATTGTCAGTTCATGGCAACATAAATATCCTGTAAACAGACTGTTATTCAGATAGAAACGCTACAGAGGCTTGAGAGAAGTGTATGTTGTAAATATTGTACTGTTTAATATTGTAGAGAAGAAAGTTCAAGCTATCATGACATTAGTGAAATAATGTCAAGGAACAGTACACTTGTCAACCCTATCGTTGGCACTAAATTGTTAAAACAGTAAATATCCCAATTCAAGAAAGTACAAACGTCCTCAGAAGGAATGTGTCTATGAGGGCAACTGGAGGAAATTTAGATAACTGAAGCTCTAAGAAATACAGTTGAAAGCCACTCAATTGTCTTAAACATCGAAAGTTTTATGAAAATTTTGTTGAATTATGTAATGTTTTAGTTTGTTTACAATAAACGGTAACATTTAAAATTTATAAGTTTAACCTGCGTCTAACCCTCCGTGCCATCACAGTAGGAATTTTCATTAGTTCCCATCAGATAAGCATGTCCATTGTAAAGGAGCTGTCTCATTGACATCATACACAGTTGACACAATTAAGAATAAAGGTAATTTTTCTTACACAAAAGATTATTTTAGATTGTTTTTAAATCTCTCTCTCTAATATACAGAGCAACGAGATGTATTATAGAAATTAATATTTGCAAATTAGAAAGTAAAAGAATGTTTTATAGTTATTTAATAATATTAATAATGTTTTTATTCATGTCTTCATATGAAATAGTGTAACCAAAAAATTTGAGTTGAGAGATAAAAAATTAAAAAGGGGTGACATGCCTTAAAATTGGTTATTCAGTTAAAGCTGTCTGGTACTTTTGGCTGCTCTTGATGATCATTGATGAGAGGCATCAGGTCTGTATGTAAGTGTTAAGGGGTACCATGTTTTTCAGTCTCTTTTCCCCTCAGTGTAAGTCTAATGAAAGTCTTAAGGCAAATAAGTCTGTTAAATGGCCTTTCAGGTGATACTATGTTTTACAGGTATGTGCAGAGAAGTTTGATACATTTGGCAACTTTGGGGAGACGCCTGCACACTACATCGACTTTCAACAAAAACTCCCTTACACAGCAGGGTAGGCCGAAAACAATCAATTTGTAACTTTCAATTTCCAATAGCAAACAAAAATCGCAGTTATGTTTCCTAAATTTGGAAAAAGTAATTAAACAATTTTTTAGATGATGTCTTCAGATCATGGGGCCAAAAAGTTTGAAAAAACAGCAAATTTTAGGACAGAGTAGAAACCTAAAATATTCCCAATTTTTTTATCTAGTAGTTTAAAATACTCCTATTTAGTTAACCAATAATGTAAAATGTAAAGATAAAAACTTCTTGAATTTTATTCTTATTTCGCGCAAAAGGGTTAAATTTTGAAAAACATTCTTGAAAATCGTGGTTTCAAAGCTTATAAACGTTGAGTCGGTATTGGTAAAAATATATTATTTTGTTTTTTGTCATATTAGATTTGGTCCTGCTTAAAAGGAAGAAAAATTTTTGTTTCATACATTTCACTTTCCTAGACTCCAGTAAGTGAGCGTAGCGTCTCATAGACTTGTCGCAACATGATCGTTTGCGTTTACGAGCCATAACAAGTAGACGCCAGACAGGTTACTTGCTACTCTGCTCTGAACGTAATTACTTCGTTGTGTTATAGTCTGAATTTCTGATACTAGTGAAAGCGTGATTTTTTTAGCCTTGACGTATAACTTTCTGAGTTTTTACTCGAGTTTTGGTTTACTGCATTCGGTGGTGCGCCTGATTAAAATGGCGTCTCATAAAAAAGTTTTGATTACAAGACAATCGAACTGTTGTCCATTGTTTGGTTTGCTAAAAAAACTAAGTGAGGAAGAACTCTTTTTACATATGCAGAAGTAATTCTGTGTTGATTCGAAGAAAGTTATAAACTGTCTATAATATCGGATTCGAAGAAAAAGTTTTCATTTTCACCAATAGCGCATGTTGCTATAAAAATAGAACAAAGGCTCTACACCTACTGTGACTCATAATCAGTTTGTGCAATTTACAAAAGCATACCATGATCCATATTACAAGTTAAGAAAATAATATAACCGGGACAAAGCTAAAGATAGCTATAAGAAAAAAAATTAAAACTTTCCTTACTGGTGGTAGAACAAAACTGTTTCATATTGCAGCATGCAAATGTAAAATGACGTTTTCTTGTACTCGTGGGAAAGAACCAAGTTCTGGACCTGTTCTGTGGTTATTGAATGTAACTGTAAAAAAGGAAAAATGATTCCACTCTTAGAAAAAAAATTCATGTACGATCAGAGGACCGGTTATCCTACAGAAACGTACTGAAAGCTACGAATCAAACGTAAAAAGGGAATCTGTAAGAACACTCCTTCCACCTGCGATAAATTTTGAGGCTTCAGATTACACAGAGATGGTTGACTGGACATCATGTAAAATGTCTTGTCCACCTATGATGTAAAGTGTCACAACGGATAGAATTTTGTTATTCCTACAAAGCAAAAATCTACTGGAATTTAATTTCCACAATTTCACACGCAAGCAGCGGAAAGATGAGTTAAGCTGGTAAGATAATCTGCTGTAAAAGGGTGTGGGTAAGACGGCAGAAATTTATACATAAGAACAATTTTGCTCTCACGATATGTAATTCCAAAATTAGATAAAACGTCAGATACCGTTTCATCCAATGCCTTAGATTGTAAATAAGGATCATATCTTGTAAATAGTGTAAATAACCACGCCCTTAATGGATAGGTGGATTGGAGGGCGTGGGTGAAACTTGAAATGCAGCCACCTCCACTTGATGAGTTCTTCGTTGTTTCAGGAGTTTTTACTGGCAAAACAAGCGCAGAGCTGCACACAATTGATGTTTGATAAGACAAAATTAAAATGTCAAAAGAGAAATAACAAAAAAAAAATCGTTAAACGTATAAGAAATTTTAGAGTGTTTTTTCTAAACATCGTTTTTACGTAATTTTTCCAAAATTTGGCTTTCATGCGCAAACTAAAATTAAACTATACGAATTTTTGTATCAGTTTCTTCATTATTAGCTAATCAAAAACAAGTTTTTTAATGTTATTAGGTCAGGAACATTATTCGTATTTAAAGTTTTTACTCTGTCGTTTTTGCAGTGTCAAGGACCTTCATGCTCTTATGTTGGTAATATTATTTTATGGCTTTGTTTGTTGCAATCGTGAAGTGTAACAGCATGAAAACCGTTAGGCCTTCTTTGAACATTTGCTGACAGGCAGCATCATGTATTCTACGAGGTACTTTTTTTCTGAAATCATTCCTGCCACCAGTAAGCTCTTACAATTTACTACAATAATGTTGATAAACAGTGAACTTCAGAATTTACTTTGACGAGAGAGTTTATTGTGTGGCAGAAGAGAGAGATAAAGAAATATATTTTGAAGTGCAACACAATCGCCAGGTGCTCTGTGCACTTTGATACTGTATCGGTCATATTTCTGCAGAAAATGTATTGAACAATTGGAAAACAAGTCTGTACTTCATCAGGTTTTGTTGCACACTGGCATCTGTTGCCATTCATGTAGTGGGGTACAATGAACATGGGTTAGTTACTCAAGCCTTGTGTTTTGTGTGGACAGTTCTAAAGAGACGTGAAGAGGGATTCGAATATAATGTTGCATGTGAATATTAGTTTTCTCTGCATTTTAAAAACTATTGATTCTATTTTTATACAACTTAGATTGGAATCAAATATACAGGCACACTATGTTATTCAGATATTTCTTTAGTTTACAGATAAACAAAATAATAAAGAGACCATCAGATGTACTAAAGTTTTTATTTGGTTCAGAACAAGTGGTAGCATAATAACAATAATACTGCTGGTTGAACACACGTCATATTAATATATACGGAGCCCTCTAAATTTTCTTATACTGTCATACTGTGAATTTTGATATTCTGTCTTACCATCGTCCCACTGAATTTTCAAATTACTACTCCTTCACTGTCAAGTCAAACAGACTCTTTTGTAGTACTATCATTTTTGTGTAATTCAGCAAAAACTTAATATACTTTAAAGTTTTCAGTGCCACTTCATATTCAATGTGAATTGATTATGAATGGAGATACCACATTCCTCATCGACCATGATGGGAAAAATTACACTTGCAGATCTTCATTTTGGTCGTTATCGAGTGAGGAACACGTTCTTCCAATTTTTGAATTATTTCATTGTAGACATCATGGAAGAACTAATTTTAGTCTAACAACTGTAGTTACTTGGCAGTTTCCTTGTAATACCTGGCATCAACAGAGCCTTAAAAAGTAGATATAGATATAATAGCCGAGCACGCTCTCTTCCCCTCATTGTCAATTAGATCACTTAACAGAATAACTACATTAAATCTGGATAAAGAGACCAGGTTCAATATAGCTTCCTTTTGAATACATATTTTAAGTTTATTTTAAAATGTTTCCTAATATTTCTGAATATTAGTTTTCTCTGCATTTTATAAACTATTGATTCTATTTTTATACAACTTAGATTGGAATCAAATATACAGGCACACTATATTATTCAGATATTATTGTTGTTTGTTTACAGATAAGCAAAATAATAAAGAGACCATCAGATGTACTAAAGTTTTTATTTGGTTCAGAACAAGTGGTAGCATAATAACAATAATACTGCTGGTTGAACACACGTCATTTTATTTCTTATAAAAATAAAGTTTCGTCCATAGCACGAAGAGCCATCCAGTATGAGCGAGACGTTTGGAAAATGAAAGCATGTTTGTTCAGCAGAACACTATTAACGTATATTATGTATCATTAACGTATGTGTGTTCAACACTATTATTATTAACGAAAATCACCAACTTTAACAAGCGAGAAGTGGTGGAACATGCGAGATTATGTACAACATACATTGTATATAATGAATATATTATTTCCTTTCATAGGTATAGGGCTAATATTATGTCCGCATTGTGGTAATGTGTTCAAAGAATACACAACGCACACACAACAATGGTCTGTCAATAATTTCAAACAATAGTGCTAACTATAAAAGCAAAACTCACTGTGCTCCTAATTGCTGCTTCTTATAAAACTCACAAAGAGTAGAAGCTGGCTCAGGCAAAAAAAAAAAATTTAAATAAATACTGTCCTCCTCGTCAGAAAAAAATAACCAAACAATTAGTGATTCTCGGACACGTCATGGACTTCAAAACCAAAAAATAAACTTTCCTACATTCTCTCTATTTGCCCTTCTGTGTATTTGTGTGTGTGCGTGCGTACGCGTGTGTGTATAGTATTGTCCACAAGTGGCAAGCCATCAAGACTTTTCAAACATTCACACAACACAATATGTATTGTATACAAAAGTTTCAGAGTATTCAGAAATACACTTTTATAGTTCAATTAAGTGTGCCAAATCTTATTTAATTATCAATAAGACCTAATTTGTTAATAATGTCACAAAATTTGGGAAAACTAATTGTATTTTAAGCTTACACGATATTCAGTGGCTTGCAGGTTGTTTCAAACTCATCAGATCCATCTGCACATTCTTTGGTTCCATCACACACAGAATAGGTGTCAATGTATTCCCCTGATTTGCACCTAAACTCGGTACTAGCAAAAAAAAAAAAAAAAAATATCAAAAAATGTATAATAAAAAAATAAAATAAGAAATGTAGAATAATAAAACATACAATTAATTAAGTAGACATACACAATTTCTGTATTCTTATAATTAATATCAACTACTGCAGAGAATATGTATGAGATCTAACCGAAAAGTATCCGACCATACTTAACATCAACCGTTTTCGAACTGCAATGTAAGTATGTAGCCCCCATCAGAAGGTTTATTTTGACTCCTGTATCTAAATTTTTTGATCATTTTGAACTATACAGTTATCTGTGAGTATCTAGGCACAGAGGAATATCCGTGGTGGACATGTCATTATAATTGTATTAATCATGTTTAATAAAACTCAAAACAAACATATTTACATTACTAAACAATATTGCCGATATTATGAAATGTATTGGACTTTATGCACACTTTGATCAATATTTTGGGTTACGTAAACTTTACGAAGTTGACCTCGTTTATCGAGTGAAAATATCGACTTGCACGCCCTATCGAATGTTTCCGGTTATGCTCTCACTGTATGTTCAGTCAACGTTTAGTCATCAACATAAGCATTAGGACAGTGGCACTTTAAATTAGACATCTGAGTAAATTCAGCAACCAGGAGCAATTATAAACGCAAATATATAGAGATAGTCCCTAGGTTGTTCTAAGCCTTTTTCCATTAGGAGCCTGTTTCCTCCTTTAACTCATTGTTAATCACGGAGTTATATAAAATAAGGTGAGTTGCATCATTTATAATATATTTAAAATATTTTCTATTTGCTCGAGTTTTACCTGAGTAAAGAAAACACTAAAGTATAAAAATTAACATTATGTAGGGTTAGTAACGTAAATTCATATATATAGATCCTAACTTCAACACCCTACATCGATGTCATGCAATAGCTGTGACTTTTATTAACTAAAACCCGTTAAACACTGTATTCCTATTTAAAAACTCTTTCTAATCTGAACACCAACTAAACTCTTGCTAATGTCGTAAATACCCATCTTATATTTATCTTGGAGTTATATTTATCTTGATTAAGAAGATTTATGAATTGAAAATTATTTTTGTTTTATGTATAATATTTATTCAATAATATTTATTCAAGCAAAATAAAGATAATGCCTGATTAGATCATTGTGAATGTGAATATTTATAGAACATGTTCCCAGAAATGCAATTGTAAGTGACATATATTAATAAATTATCCACAATATATGATTATGAATTTTGTTTCTTTTGCATACCATAATCTTTCAACAACAACAAATTAGTGTTAGAACACTATGGCCCTTTTATATATTTTCTCTCTGTCGTTTCTATGTCTGGATCCCATGCTAGATGTTTGAAATTGTTCTTATTACAAGACAACAATTTCACTTCTTCTATCGGATCTCACATTATTTTATTATTATCTTATCATAGGATTCGGGATCAACAAAGTACTTTATTCCTTTCGTACTAATTTCATAAGCCATCTTTGGTATTTTGTTTCGTTTTGGTAACGAAACTTGTTGTAGCTGTTAGGTGAGACCATTAGAAAGCACTTCGTGCATTTTAAACGACATAAAATTTGCTAGTAGCCTTAAAACTTACCTCTAGAAAATATTCTACTCTATTACTTATTCCCTTATACTTTAGCTATTATAAAAATTGGTGAAGGAAGAGTTTTTCTTTAGCTTCAACAATATCCAAGAAATAAGTATGATTAAGGATGCTGTAAATTATCTAAGAAAAGTAAATCTTTCAGGATGAAATGAAAAATTTTTAATTTTATTTCTACAAGACATAAGTTTAGATTACAAGTAAAAACTTTTACAACAAACTTGGTACTTTTCAAAACTCTTTAAATGATTTTTGGTTTAAATTATATTGGATATCAAGTATATCAGACATATTTGATTGGAAACAAGTCACTCCCTATTGTTTAAAACTGCTTATAGAAGTCATAAGTTAAATTTAATTTTGATAAACAGTTTTTATATCAAGTGACATTAACAATGTAATGACTTATTTTTAAATAGCAATCAAGCTGAACACTTTATTTTATATCATTTTGGAATAACAAACCAACAGGGACTAAAAGATACAGCTACGTGTAGTGTCATGTTTCCTGTGCATTTGTATACAAATACAATGGGACTACATTATGAATCACCACCGGCCACCGTGACATGCAGGTGGCTCATTCAAAACATTCAGTTGTTTCTTTATTACTTATAAAATTTACTTTAATTATTATAAAAAATACAGTGCCAAAACATTTTATTGTTTACCTTATAGTTTTCTACTATAGATTGCATTTTATGTTAATTTGTAAGTGTACTTTCTATATGTAAAATGTAAATTTCGTGTTGTTTCTTTAAATACAAATCATAGTTGAATAACCAGTTTTGTGTGATTTTATGAAACCAGAACATATAAGAAGAGTGACATGCTTTCAAGGTTTGTGTTTTGAACAAACCATAAAACAATTTAAAAAATCTTTATTATATTTACACCGTGTTTTTAGTAGTTAGGTCTATTGTGTACTTATTTTTTAATGTATTTAGATATTAGCTACAATTAAATGAGAACAAGTGTTACTTGCCTTTCTTCATGAACTTTATCAAACGTCCGCTTAGTTTTAATAAGCCAGCTAAATAGTTCCTCATTACTGATGTTTGTGAAAACAGTAAACTGTCTTCCACCCCTTAGGCCTACTCTAGTACTGATAATTCCAGACAAGTAATGTAAGTTATCCTTAAAAACCGTTAATCCTCCTCCAGCGTCTCCTATAGCAGTACTTGTACCTACAAAAAGATTCAGTTAAAATGTTAAGCGTACATGTAAAAAATGCTATATATTTATAAGTATAACAATTGTAAATAGAAATTTGGAGTTAGATGATACCTTACCATTACTGAAACCAGCACAAAATTTATCAGTCGTAACGTAACGGCGAAATTCTTTTGGTACTTCACGGTCACATTCGTGGAAATCAATATATGGCAGGTTAGCATACAATAGGACATCACTGAATGTTCTATTTTCTGTTTTACCCCAGCCTGCGAACTGAAACATTTCACCGTATTCACTAATTAATAGAATGTTATGTAACATCACTGTTAAGAAGAGAATTACAATTTTGAGTTTTTACGTAAAATACGTGATGATAAAAGAATACCCTGGTTTGGTATAAAGAGCAAACAGTATATAATTCAACTCTTCTTAGCCTAAGAAAATTTTTGCTTACTTTGTAATGTCTGAAAAAAACACACAATTACGAACTGACACAAAAACAAATTGACAATTTAGAATTTTGTGGCTCTAGACGTGGCGATCGAGTCGCATATGAATACCATAACATGGAAGAATTGATCAGCTTCTAAAGTTCTACGGAGATGAAAAATGATAATCTAATAGATTTTCTGAGGCTGTGTGAAAGGAGGACACTGTTAGAAATCAACTGACTGACCAGGGTAAAATAAACTTTATTACAAAATATTGTAAAGTGTCAGAAACACAGTAGCATACAATACATACACTTATTTATGCTATAAATTAAAAAGAGGTTATTTTGATAAGAAGACCTATTGTAAGCATCCAGAGCCCAGATTGTGATGATAATAATATTCTAGGCAATAATAAAATAACTATACAAGAATATTCAAGATTAGACAAATTATTGCACAAACATGGCGATTCATTCAGTGAAACACCATCTGTCACTAATGTAATGAACATAAGATTATCGTCCAAGATGAGTCGAATTATGTCCGGAGAACTTATCAGCTCTTGATGCATTTTCAGCAACGTCTTGACCGTGAAACACAAAGGATGCTTGAAAATAATATAATCGAACCCTCTGAGAGCAACTTCGTTAATCCGTTAGTGGTTGTGAAGAAAAAGAATGATGATGTGACTATAGGCCTATGAGAAATGTAATTAGTGTTACGCTAACGAATTTTGATTGTGCACCTACGGCTGATATTTTGTTTCGAATGTGTCAAGGAATTTAAATGGAGAAAACTCACCGTACCTCGCCTGACGAGAAGACTTCATTTGGAACTCGATAAAAAAGATACGGGCAAGTTTACGTAGGCCTACATGTCATGACTTTATTTTATATTAAGAGATTTTTCCAAACAGTGCCTTTGATTGTACGAGCCAAATACTCAGAAAACTGAACAATGATTATAGATATCGGAAAAGGATATATTATTAATAAATTGTTATGTTAACAAATACTTGAATGAAATGTTCCATCTCGTAACTACCTTCATGAATTTTTAATTATCCATATTTGTGAGTGATTTATTTTGAAAATTTGACTTAATTAATTTGCTTATGCAAGTGATGAATTATTGAAACCAAAATAAAGGTATTACTGTAATACGATTTTGTAAATCACAATTTTTAATTGTGCTTACAACTTTACTATAAGAGCTGTAGTTGAGACACAAGTGCTACTTCTTCCTTTCGGCTTCTCGTTTCTCAGAGAATCTGATGAGACAAACATCTGAAAATCAAAATATATCCGACTATGGCGCATCAGATACATTGGATGTAATAGTATTACAATGAAAGAAATAAAATATTCTGAGCTTCAGTAAGTAGGCAAGACAATCGAGACTTCCTCTTTACCATTTGAACACACTAAAAGTAGAAGTATTATATACTGAAGGGGAATATGATGAACTTATCATTTATTTATATCAGCTCTGTATGTACACTTTATTTATTGCTATTTTATTTCACTGTCTATAAATAATTATTATTATGACTAATAATTTAACCCACAGAATAAATTATATGACTCTGTGATTAGTGTCGGTATGTATACGGAATGTATGCTAAAGTTTTTATACATCATCTCACCAATTGCGCATTGCCACATGCGGCATACAAATATTGTTACTGTACAGTGCTATAATGATTCCCAATGATAGTAATATTTATTAACAGAGGCTATGCACATTTATTTTTGTATTTTGTGTAACATAAATATGTAACGTACCTCTATGTTTAACAGACTACTTAAATTAATTATTATAAATTAGGGTATGTCCAACTGTAATTTAAATAAATTTACGTACGGTTAACTATTTATATATCAATTATAATTTTAACAGAACTAGTTGATTTCTTATGTTTTTATCCCTGATGATCTTTCTTCCTGTTACTTTTTGTACAGGTACTATAATTCTTCTTTCTGTACAAATAACATAACTTCTTGTCTCATAAAATTCATTCTCCAATAATTTTATGTACCATTCTGTGTGGTAAGAATGGATGTGTGGTAAGAACGTTAGTATAATGGAGACTTCCATGTAATAGCAGACACTTTCTATGTTTATTACTTGTATTTAGCTGTAATTACAAGGGAAAATACATTTAGAGTAAGGAAACTGTAAGGTAAATACATTTACAGTATAGCCTAGATTTGTATTTATACTGTGTACAGACTGTAAAATACATTTCAGTGTGAGTATAGTTTCACATAATCTAAGTTATTTATTAATTTCTATTACCGTTACTAGCGTGCCAGGCGTTATCGTGAATTCACGTTTCCAATCAACACACGCAGGCATAATAACTGCATTTACACTTACACTTTCTGCAAGATCAATAAGTGCTAAGTCGCGTTTATAACCATTTTCTCTTCCAATGTACCCAGGTGCAATTAATATTTCACGAACCTACAGCAAAAACAATTGTTCTTATTAAACATTTAAAACAACTGTATTACTTTTACAAACTTAAATACAATGGGCTACTGGTTGACAGTAAAAGTTCTCTTGGTTTAGTAATGACTGAGAATTAATGAATGGTGATGGGTTTTGTGAGGTTCTGACATTAACTAAACAGAACACTAAAGAATTTTTATCGACATTTCAAGAAAAAATAATTTTCATTATCAGAATTTATACAGACAATTCAGAAATGTTACACATATCCATTATTTTATGTGAATAAGTGTAAAAATGTTATTTAAAAATAATTATAATATTATTATTCTTATAACTATTATAATTATATTATGAATTAAAAAATTCTGGAAGTATTACAATTCAACATGTATGTACTATTTTGTATTCCCCATAATACAAATTCTGATGATGAAAAAAAATTTAAACCTTGAAAACAAAGTGTTGAAAAGTAGACACAAATGTCTTTCCACCTTCTCACACACAGTTGTACAAAATCTTGCAAATTACTTTGCTAATAACACATTTATAAAAAAACAATAAAATACACTGTGATGTAGGGCAAAACGATATATCAATCACTGTGTTAGTGTGTTAATAACTGTAACTACACAACAAAATTTAAGTAATTTTCAAATTGATGAAAGTGACACTAAACATGTTATAACAATCCTTGACAAATAGACAACTGTTAAAACCAATCTCAAAGACGAATGGAATGCCGGACTCTGACATATATACTTGATGACAGACAATCTGTGAACGTAATGATTCAAAACCATGCTGACGACTATTGCATTTAAAATACATCTCATGAAGCCAAAGGAAACACGCACGCACACGCATTCAGATAAAAAGCTAGTGTACATAACAGTATAGTGCTCGCTCAGATGCCCCTGGTCTGTGCGCTCAACTGATCTATACGTCAATAGACACGTTACACCTGGTAACACACGCGCGCGCGCGCGCTTCTTGCTACAGTCAATTTCTTGATACGTAAACTGTGCAAATATTAATTATTATATTATATATATATATTGCAACGATACCTCCATGTGCATATTTACCCGGGGGAGTATTTTGTAAATAATTGAGGAGTGTAAATGGAAAATGGTGTATGTGCCAAAATGTAAATTTTTCTGTAATCGATGAAATGTGTATAGTAGTCTCAATAATGATTATACGATATTTCAAAAATAACACTAAATTTAGTTTTGAACCTAATAGATAATATTTTTTTTTAATTTTATTTTTTATCAATAATCTAAGTGACTTACCTGGGTAAAGGTGGAAGTACGGCCCTTGATAAACTGAAGAATGGTGAATGTGCCATCTAGTTTTGAAGAAAAGGATGAAAGTCCAAGGTGTTAAAGTAACAAACGCTGTAACTTATGCTTCTTTCACTTTATTTATTTAAAAACACCAAAAATAAACAATCTAAATTGAAACCATCAAAGAAAAAGTTCAAAACGTTGTAACTTTAGTCCTTTCATTGCCCAATAGTTTGTTCAAATACACAGAAAATATTTTAACATTTACAAATTAATTGAAACCATAAAAAAATTTAAAAAATCTTACCTTTTATTCTTGATCAGACTCGCAACCTTCACTTGCTTGCAGCAAAAGGTCTTCATAGAATTGCTTGTGAACTGGATTCTCAAGGTAGTCAATCATGGAAAGTAGGTCCTTTTTCTTCTCCTTGCTAATTTTCATGGTAAAATTAATTTTTGGCAGGTCTTCTACTGCAGGAAGTGAGCCCATGTCCTTCTGTTTCTTCACAACATTAGTTTTCGTCCAGAATGGAAACTCTCCAGGGATACCAAATGATGTTGCTGTTTTTACAATGTAAGGCTTCTTGTGTGATACCCGAATATGAGAAGCCTTGCTTATTTGAAGATTCTGCGTATTAATGAACTGTGCTGCAAGCTTGGCGAAGTCGATGAAGTCCTCTGTTTTCATTGGAACAACCTGAAATGGGTTGTTTACCCTGGCAGAACTAACAACTTCCATCAGGTCTTGAGGAACAATAGCCTTACACTTTCTCCGACGCTTTTCGATAACACCGAAATCACGATCACAGTCCATGAAACTGTGGCCACTTACAAGAAACTTAATATCAATTGATTTAAAGTATCCTTTATACTCCAAATAAATGATAGCCATGAGGAGAATTTTATTTTTGTTTTGCGAAGCACAATTATCACACCAAATGACGAGCCTATCTTTAGTTATGCGGCCTAATGTTACAACTCTGAAGAAACAAGATGCGATCTCGTTTCCACCTCGGCCCCCTATCCCCTCATGCCACATACACATAAAACTTGCCCCAGTGTCACCAATATGAACTCCCAGATTGTATGTTGACAGTTGACGCGAGTAGAACATTGTACTATGTGTTAACATAGGCACGAACATTACTTGTTGGAGATCCATACAAAATGAAGTAAAAGAGCTTGTAGGGAGCTGTGAGGATTTAAGATGCTCAGTCATACATTTTTGAGCTTTCTCTGACTTCCTGTGGTGATGTTCCATGTCCCGGGTAGCGATAGACTTCTCTTGTTCAGTTGTAACAGAGGAAATTTTTGCTTTAAAGAGATCACACTTTTTGCAAGAGTCAACTGTAGGTCGTTGAAATTTTAGCTTAGGGAAGTCTTCATCGAATACTCTACTGTAGTATCGATAAGTGATAGCAGAATCAGGATATTTTTCTTTAAATGTTTGAAATAGACGGTGCTTGTTTAAATCTGGAGTCAAATACTCCCTGGAGCTACGATGACGTCCATAGTGACTTTCGTGTCGGGGAAATGAGTTGACATGAGCCCTCACTAAGTTCCGATCATTGTCTGTAAACTTGCGTTTATGCTCATTGGAGTTTGGGTTTAAGCCCCGCATATCTTCATAAAAGTTTACAAAGCATCCTTCTTTTTTCTTTGATTGCAAAGCTTGTAGTTTCTTTGGCGTGAGTCCAAAAATATTTTTAAATGTTTGAGCACAGACATGGACATTTTTTCCGCTTCCATCTGGAACTACATAAGAAAACGTACACTGGCGTCGGCTTTCACTGGGTTCATTATAATGACCATGTCGACGCCGGGAAATATTTTGCATGTGTATTCTATTCAATAAGTAAGTCCCTTGCTGTTTTTCATCAAGTTTGTGCAGATCAAGAAATAACATTTCCTTATGTTCGGCGCTTAAATCCTTGCATTTGTAGGTACACTTACAGACGGCGTTTTTCGATGGCGGTTTCTTTCCAGGAACATTCTTGCCTGAAACAGTTTGATAGGGTTTACCTTGCTGCCGAGCTGAACGACGATCTTTAGTAAGACGAGATTTACTAGTATGGTTGTCCATAGTTGATAAATATATAACTGTATTAAATAGTTAAAATAATACGCAGAAACTAAATAACTAACAATTGAAAATAAATAACAGTAAAAATACTGCGCATTTAACACACGTGATGTAAAACAAAACACTGACGCGACGAGAAACAGACGCTAACTAGCACATTCATCATGGCGTTGGCACTTCCATCCTTTCCTACTTCCATTTACAGGCACATACAACACTGCGCTATCTTCCAGTCATCATACGAACTAAAAGTGGCTGCTTCTGGCACTTTCAACCTTTCTTATATTATTGGCGCTGGCATTTATAGCCTTTTCCATTAAAAATCTCGTTTTTTGATTTTATGGCACTTTCACCCTTTTTCATTTACACTCCTCAATTACTCTAAAAAGAATACGATAATTAGTTTTAAATATTTTTTTCGTGAAGTAGAGTCGTGTGCATGCGACAGCCTGTCCTTTGCGTACACCTGCCCGACGGAATTGTTTACAAGTGTAATTCATCATTTGTGTTTCTGTGTGTGTATGCTATTTCCGACCGGCACAGTACTATGTATAAATTGTTGGTTTTTATTTCCAAATCAGGTATTGACAGGATTAAAATAAATTATTAAATACGTTTTCTACCTGTTAAAATTTACATACCACAATTCTAAAAACGCCATTATAATAAGGGTATTTAAACATGGTGATGTAATGTTAGTGCAGAAAAGTACATTAATAAAGACGTCATATATAAAGTTAATTACCACCACAATTAACTAGTAATTGACAAGTGTGTTATACGTAAATTACGAGTGAAAAATTACAAATACATTGCAACCACTCGCTTAAAGATCAATTTTTTGGTTACTGCGAAAACGGACTAAAACCTGATCAGTAAAAAAAGGACGCTACACACAAATTGACATAGTTTAACATAGCAAAAACAATATCTGGCATGTCAATTCGCCGTCTACTACAAATACCTCCAGCAATTATGGACGAGGGTTAGACTCCAGGTATCTTTACACGAAGACACTATGTCCGCTTGCTAATCGTCAGACACCGAGAATCTTCACTCGGGGCTGCTAATCGTCAGACCCAAGAAAGTTTCATACACCATCACTATGTCCGTCTGCTGATCGACTTGAACATCATCACTATTGATTGAGGAACGCAGGACCACCGACAACAACAGGCTATAGAAAACCGAGGAAGCGTCAGCATCATTATCATTGCCATTGTTGTTATCATTCAGCAGACGTAAAGTAAAATTGAAAGTTAAGGGCGTATGCGCTGAAACCAATTTATGGATGGACGATTCCACTTCGAAATTGTGAATGGCGGGAGGGTACCGGAGAATCAGCTGGTATGCAAATGAAGGTGTCGCTAACTTTGCGTTTGATGTTTTAGTTACCCGTACATTGTTAGTTATTGTGTGACGTACTATCTCAGTATTGCATTTGATATTATTATTTCAATTTATTATTAATTATACCGTTGGTTTACAGTCACTCATTTTTATTATAGTACGGGACTTAGCATAATAAGCTTCGAGGTTATGCAATAGTAACAGCTCTTTCCCACCCCTCGCCTAACAGCGTTGTCGCACGTTACACTTGGTAAAGCGTAGTCAAAGGCGGGGAGGGCGGGGAGTGAAGCAACATGGCAATACCGCAGTCGCCTCGAAGCTTATTTTGATACTCTCACATAATAGTTATTTAATTTTTAAGTTAATTTCTATTGGTAGTTTTTATTCTGTAACTTCGTATTATTGTAATTATTTGTGTTGTCATCCAGTAACGAGATTTGTTAAATTGGATACTTTTCCTTCAGCTAGCAAAGACAGGAAAGTTATTCATAGTCAAGCACGGGAAGTAATAATGAACAGTTTTTTGTTGTCCAAGATTAAAAAGATTCTTGCAATTAAATTAATACGAAGAACGCGTTCCTTCATGTAATGAGAAACTGTAGAGATAGTCGCTTGTAATTAAGGAGTGGAAGTGACAGTTTGCAAATTCCATCGCGATAAGAACGGTCAGGAAAGCTGTAGTTTTTTACGTCTCAGAAGTACACAATGACAGACCAAACAACACTCAGATATGTATATAAAACATTCTGATATGTAACAGCAACAAATTCCGATACGTGTGAACAGTACATATCATTTGCTTGATTTGTATAGTAACACAATTACATTATTATTATTATTATTATTATTATTATTTGATTTATGTCGGAAACAGTAAACGTATAATACTTTTTTTAAAACCAGCTGTGTGACTGTAGGTACGCGCACACACACACACACACACACACACACACACACACACACACACACACACACACACACAGATAGATTCGTGGTGACACATTTACAAACAAACCTTTAACAGTCGCGAGTTTTTGTTACTGTTAGAAAAGATATTCATAGGTTGGCAGCACCGTCGCTGATAACTACAATTCTCTTCTCATATTTCACAGCGACTTCCTCCACATCGCCTTTCCCTTCTGACCGTAAGCGTTTCGCGCATTTCCATGCCCTTAACTTTCAATTTTCCCATACACACACGTACACACTCAACAGTAACGTTGACAATACGCAGGTGCCAAAAAAAAAAATTATATTTTTGTGATTAAACAAATAACTCATTAAGAACAGAATATGAGATAATAATGTAATATAAAGACTTAAATGCAAATAGTGTAAATATTCAGAGTAAAAGACATAATTGTAAATTAGTAAACAAAATTGCGTTTTAGTGAATAAACTTATTCCATTTATCGTTGCTCTAGTGTGGAAAGTACTAGAGTTGAGAACAATAATGACATTGTTGTGATAGCGAGAATAAATGGTTGTGTTGGTAATGTTTTGCTTGACAGTGGTGCGCAAGTGTCATTAATTAATGAAAAATGTATTAACAAAATAAGCACCAATTTAAAAAAGCACCTATCTTACCTGTAAATAATATTATGGTTACTACGGCGACCGGAGATACACAAATTATTTGCAAACAAGCACTTATATCAATAATTACACAAGGCATAGAAATTGAAGTGACAGTCTTTATAGTTAAAAATCTAGTATATTATGTTATATTAGGTATTGACACTTTAAGAAAAATACACGCCACAATCGATTTTACTAACAAAAAACTTACATGCACAATTCGAAATAAATTATACACAGTTACATTGGGAGGTGTTGACTACGACTTGAAGCAGGCTGAGCAGCGTACTAACACAAAACCAGTTTTTAATCTCGTAGATAAGATAACGAGTAGCGGCCAGTTCACCGGCAATAAACTTACACCTGATCAAGAGAAACGGTTAAAAAATATCATAAACAAAAACGAATCGGTTTTTAAAAACGAACCTATCATTAATAACGTATACGAGCATAGGATAAATGTAATTGATGAAAATAAGTTTGTCCGAAAAACCTATCCAATTAAATTATACTACCAAGAACAAGATGAGGAAGAAATTAATAAAATGTTAAATAATGATATTATTGAACGTGCCGAAACTTCCTTAATCCTATGGTAGTGGTAAAAAAAATAACGATATACGTATTTGTTTAGATATGCGCAACCTAAACAGCATAACGCGATTGTGCACCCAACGCCGAGAACCTATTTATAAAATATCAAGGGGTCAGGTACATGTCGAGGCTAGACCTCAAAAGCGGGTTTTAGCAGATTCCATTAGCCGAAAATTGCGCAAATGTACCGCATTCCTTTATAAGAACAAATGCTACCAATTTAAGATAGTTCCATTCGGGTTAGTGACCAACCTTGCTGCCATGGTTAAATGTCTAGAATTGGCACTAGGACCGGAAGTAGAAGAATTCGTAAACGTGTTTGTGGACGACATACTTGTAATATCTAAAACTTTCAAAGAGCATTTAAATCACCTTGATATTGTCTTCCGAAAGTTAAAAGATGACAATCTTGTGCTTAACTTAAACAAGTGTGAGTTTGGAAAATCCAAAATAAAATTCTTGGGTCATATTATTTCGGCGGATGGGGTCAGTACTGATCCTGAGAAAACCCAGGCCATCACGGATTTTCCTAACCCCAAGAAAGCAAAAGATATCAGGGCGTTCCTCGAATTGACCAGGTATTATCGTCGTTTCACACCTGAATATTCAAAGACCATAGAACCACTTCTGGAACTATACTAAGGAAAAATACCAAATGGCGATGGGAAGAGCGGCATGAGGCAGCATTCAACACTATCAAGGGCTTATATTATAGTAAGAAACTGCATATATTCCATCCTGAAAAAGAAGGGACTTTTGTACTTAATTGTGACGGGTCTAACTACGCGATCGGCGGAGTGTTATATCAGCGGAATAACCAAGGTGAACACAAGGTAATTGCCCATGTAAATCGTTCATTAAAAGGTGCTGAGAGGAACTATTTCACGTCGGAGAAGGAAATTCTCGCGATAGTATATTGTATCAGAAAATTCAGATATTACCTTGTGGGACAAACTTCGAGATTTTATCAGACAATCAGGCGTCGTCTTTCATGTTTAAATGTAAACTCGTAAATGCGCGCATATCGCGACGGAGCATGGCGTTCCAAGAATATGATTTTAGTATAAACTATTGCAAAGCCAGTGAAAACAAAATGTCAGATACTTTAAGTAGATATCCTCAGATAATTGAAGAACAATACTCCTCAACAAGGAATGAAGCACAGATCTTGACAATTAAGTATGTGTTACCAGACACATTAAAAACTAGTTTCAAAAATATAAACATCGAGCAACAGCGGTATGCTAAATTAAAGAAAATCAGCGATGATATAAGAGTACAGGACATCCTAAAGTATAAAATAGAAAATCGTGTGTTATACAAGATCATAGACGGGCAGTGGAAGATAATGGTACCGGATGAAAGAGTCGAGGATTTAACTTAGGCGTGCCATGAGAGTCTGGCGCACGCGGGTGCATATAAATGTTATTTAACAATGCGAGAAGACATTGTGTGGTTAAATATGGCTAGAAAAATTAAATCTATTTTGCGTACCTGCCTCATATGCCAAACTGCAAAGTACCCGAATCAATACACGTATGTAGAAATGGGCAATATTATTACTAAAAACAAAGATGAATTATTATATATAATAATAATACACACAAATTGACATAGTTTAACATAGCAAAAACAATATCTGGCATGCCAATTCGCCGTCTGCTACAAATACCTCCGGCAATTATGGACGAGGGTTATACTCCAGGTATCTTTACACGAAGACATTATGTCCGCTTTTAAAAACAATACATATATTGGAATATCTGCCCAGGGAGGTATGTTTTATATTGTAATTAGTATAAGTAGAATAAGGAACAGTTTTATACAATTTTGTGCAAGAAAATGCAGGCTAAGGCTTGTCGAAAAACGTACACCTACCGTCGCGTAAGATACAGTAAGTGTGTGTTTGTGTGTGTTTGCCAGATGTGAACTGTTTTGAACGACGCGATGTGGTGGTGCGAACGATTTATTGTTTTGTATATAATTAGGTTTTAACCGGTTAAAAACAAACAAATTAATACGTTTTAAAACTGCATAAAATTCTCAGGATTCAGGACGCGCGCGCGCACACACACACACACAAAACGGTAACGGCAGTAGTATGCAGGTGATGACTAAATATTTATAATTTTGTTGTGAAAAGAACTTTCAGAAAGACAATTTTACATGAACATTAAGACTTAAAAATTTTAAATCTAAATAATAGTTAAAGTCAATAATTTAATTTTTTAAGAAAATTTGATAGTTACTTAATCTTTGGTTACATGTTAAAAATTTGGGTGTGTCAACAGAGTTAAATAATAGTTTGAAAGTAAATGTAATTAGTTTATTTTGTCTATAGCAACTAGTAATTTTATGCTAAAGTTTAATATTATTTTTGTTTCTTTTTAAATGAGTTGCTATTAGCATTTGAAGATTGAATCAAAGTCAGACACACAAAAAAATGAAAGAATTTAGATGACTTATTTAACATGTCTGTTTAGTGAATAAGAGTATATGATTATTTAGTTTATAGATGTTATGAACAGCCTAATATGTGTGAAACTTATAAAAGTGGATATTTGATCTATCTAATGTTTGACTTTTTTAATATTGGAATATTTTTCTATTAATGAATAAATCTCAGGATGATTATTTTTAAATGGTTTTAAATAATTATTTCATGTCAACAACATCTCACTCCTCTTTAAAATTTATTTAATTATTGTGCAACTACATATACTTGACGCAACGAGAAACAAAAATCCTGCGACCTGGCCGGTGTACTACACTAAATAGTTGCGTTGAGTACATGGTTCTGTATTTGTGTGAATTTATGAAATACTCGTAACGTTGCAGTATTGATTTTTTATGTCCACTGCCGTGTGCATCGAGGGGCATGAGGAATCTGGTGGTGTGCACGGATGCGTTCTCTAAACATGGAAGTATATATGCAATAGGACGACACGCCACGGCGGCCGTATTAAATGTCGTCTTAAGTAAATACATCCCTAAGTATGGTAAGTTAAGAAAATTTTATCTGACCAGGGTAAACAGTTCACAAATAGGACGTGGCAATCCGAATTGGAAAAGCACAATATCCAGACTGTCCGGAGACCGCAGGGCAACCTCGCTGAAAGGGTCAACAGAGAGTTAGGTCGACTGTTTCGTACTCATTGTAATACCACCCAAAGTAGATGGCCGGATTATCTCGAGCTTTTCGAGCAGTCCATCAGCGGGAATTACAATGACACGACAGGATTTACGCCTAACGAGTTGCAAACTGGAGAAATGCCCAAGCGCGTCTGGGATGGGAGCATCAGGAGGATTGCAACGTAAAATTTGCCTATTCCGAGCGAGGTGAAACGTATAGAAGCCAGGAGACGCATTAAGAAATGTGCCGAAGAACTGACCGAAAGGTTTAATGCAGACCACAAGCTGGTAACATTTAAAGTAGGCGAGAGGGTACTCCTGAGGGCTTTGAATGTCGGTCACAGGGAAGATAACACCGCAGCCAAATTTTTAGATTGTACAATGGCCCATATATTTTATCCGAGCAAGTTGGTAAAAACACCTACATTGTAACCAACCCTAGTACTAACCGTGTGATAGGGAAATTCCAGGCATCATCCCTAAGAAAGTATTATGTCAGAGATAATATTTCCTAATATGCCAGGGTATATGTAGGATGAATGTTTTAAGAAAATTATGTGAAATATGAGTGTAAATTAAGAATGTTAGATGAGATATCAGAATAAATGATTTGAATGAACGGAGTATGCTTGCAGTTATGAAAATGACGTCAGAAGTGTTGATAGGCTTATCTGTGTTTGAGATTATAGGTCAGATTCAAACACGTGTACGTATTTGTTTGTATTATTACTGTCAAAGTGACAATAGAGGAATGTTTTGTTTGAAAGAAGTTTATTTATTTATTTTGGGGTCTTTTGCGTTATACGACCACAAAGTATTGGCATTGACATTTTGTTCATCTTTCATTAAGCTGAGTATAGTTCTCAGAATTTGCTATCTCTGCTTACTGATTAGTTAAAATGATATTCTCTCATTTACAGACTGTCGTACACTATACAAGAATAATTATAAGTTATCTTATCGCTCCACCGTCTGTCATCATTCAATCAAAAATAGGAAAGAGTGCGGAACTCGTAGGGAAATGTTAGACTCTTACCTGTGTGAGTTTATGCGGCGGAAGCGACATGCAGGCACTGACCTATTTGAACAAATTATACAGGACATCAAGGCCTTTTGGCCTCCTGAATTATAAACAATAACTTTCCAGTTCGTGAAATTAGGTTAGGTTAGGTTAGGTGTTTTTGGTGTATAAAATTTGTGTTTTTGATGAATAAAATATAAAACTACTTCAAAGTCTTCTATGCAGATCTACATCATTATTTTGGTAAGTTTTCACTATTATGATATTGTTACAAAACAGAAAAGACCCGCTGACTGCCTTTACCATTACTCGCTTTTGTTTCTATAATCAACTGGTATAAATCACACACACACACACACACACACACACACACACACACACACACACACACACACACACACACACACACACACACACACACACACAGAGGCGTGACTGGACGCAGCTTTTAACTGATCAGTAAACAGAGATAGCAAATTCTGAGAACTATACTCAGTTCAATGAAAGATGAACAAAATGCCAATGCTTTGTGGTCGTATAACGCAAAAGACCCTTATTTTGATTTACAAGTGACAAGGGCACTGCACTCCTGGCAACCATTCAAGCTCATAATCTTAGTTATATCTCATCAGGGGAGCCAACTTGCTGGCATACAGATAGAAACCGATTACCGGATCTCCTCGATTTCTGTATCACCAAAGGTCTCAACATCAGTCAAATCCGGAAACAGACAAGCCTGGACCTATCCTCCGATCACTCCCCTGTGATAGTAACAGTTCACTCCCAAATTGTTCGAAGACAAAAACAGCCAACCTTATATAGCAGACTAACTGACTGGGACTTGTTCAGACACCATCTAGACGATTTAATAACTTTGAACATCACATTGAAAACAGGCACTCACATAGAATACGCGGTCGAAACCCTCACACAATCCATACAAACAGCTGCGTGGATGGCTACACCTGACCGCAACATGACGCAAGTCAACTAATCATGCCCAGTAATAGTTAGGGAAAAAATTGCTTACAAACGCATGCTCAGGAAACAATGGCGGATGAACAAAACAGTGGCCAATAAACAAAAATTAAATAAAGCCTTCAAGGACGTGAAGAACTTACTTTACGACTTGAAAAATCAAGGACCTCAAGAATATCTGGAGAACCCCTCAGTCTCAGAAGCTAATAATTACTCGCTTTGGAAAGCCACAAAACATATTAAACGACCGCAACAATCCATACCCCCAATTATAGACGCCAGTGGCCAGTGAAATGGTAAAGAAAAAGCCGCCGCATTTGCAAACTATCTGGATACGGTGTGTCAACCATATCATTCTGATGAACCTGAACACGATGACGAGGTAGCTGCATTCCTAAATGTCCCGTTCCAGATGACGTTACCAGCTTCTAAATTTAAATTAAAGGAGGTGCAAGCAGTCATCACTAGGGAAATCAACCCCAAGAAAGCGCCAGGGTATGACCTGATTACCGGCAAAATGCTACAAGAGATTACGAAAAAAACTCTGAAAGCGATAACCCAGATTTTCAATTCCATCCTGCGACCCGGCCATTTCCCGCACCAGTGGAAAGTTGCGGAGATTGTAATGCTGCCCAAACCCGGTAAACCAATGCACGCTATAACATCCTATAGACCCATAAGTCTTATGCCTCTTTTATCAAAGGTGTTTGAAAAACGTTTTCTTAAAAGTCTCCAACCAATATTACATGAGAGGGAGACAATACCTGATTTCCAATTTGGTTTCAGAAAAAAACATGGCACCATAGAACAGGTCAATCGCATTGTAAATAAAATAAGCAGCGATCTCGAAGGTAAACGATATTGCTCGGCAGCCTTCCTGGACATAAGCCAGGCCTTTGACAAGGTTTGGTACACCGGCCTATTATACAAATTGAAGAAACTCCTTCCACACGATTACTATGTTGTCCTCAGAGCATACCTCCAAGGCAGATACTTCTTTGTCAAACAGAAACATGAATTTACAAACTTTCATCAAGTCAACTCTGGAGTCCCACAAGGAAGTATACTGGGTCCTGTGCTCTACCTAATATATACCGCATACCTTCCAACTTCAAATCAAGTTATGACAGCAACTTACGCCGGCGACACGGCGATCCTGGCCTCGCACGTAGATGCTGCCTGCGCCTCACGTAACCTAAGTATCAAATTTAATGAAATCCATCAATGGTTAAGGAAGTGGCGGATAAAGGCGAACGGAAATAAATCATCACACGTTACCTTCACTATGAGACGTGACAGCCGCCCGCCGGTAACACTCGATAACTGCCAACTACTGCAAAAGGAAGATGTAAAATACCTCGGTATATATCTGGACCGCCGCCTTACCTGGCGAAAACACATAATTACCGAAAACAAACAGCTCAGACTACAGTACAAGCGAATGTATTGGCTACTCTGAAGGAGATCCCCTGTAACTCTGGAAAGCAAACTCCTCATCTACAAAGCCATACTTAAGCCATTAAGCCAACCTGGACATATGGCATCCAGCTGTGGGGGACAGCGAGTACTTCAAATATCGAGATTTTTCAACGATTCCAGAATGTGGTGCTCCGAGCTATGGTCAACACTCCTTGGTACGTACTGAATAATGTCTTCGACAACGACCTCCAAGTGACTTCTGTCCGTCATGAAATCAAACGATTCTTCGTTAACTACAGTAAGAGACTAGCAGCGCACCACAACGAACTAGCTCAAAAACTCATGGAAGACGCAGGCACCAACACAAGAAGACTCAAACGCCACATAAAAGTGGACATTCCGCGTAGATTTATGTAATATTAGTGTTAAGGAAGAGTGATCAATGGACCACCCTCTACATGTAATATATTGTACCAATTTTGCCAAATGTTTATTTTGTAAACAGATTGCAAAAATAAAATAAATAAATAAAATTGTTTTTAATTTGGATTTATTATGTTATTATTATGATTATTAGTGGAAGAAATATGTTTCATTTATTTAGGATATGAAGAAAAAAAAATTTGTATTTTTATGTAAAAACATTTTTTTTATACGTGGTGGGGTTAATCCTTCAACAAAACACAGGATGATGATCTATAATAAGAATATCAGAGCATGGATGACGAACGTTAGCATTTTTAGATTGATTTATGCAATTTTTGTCAATTAGCTATAAGTTTTGTATTTAGTGATGGGTAAGGACTTGTGTTATACCAAATTTTTTGTAAATATTTGCTCTATAATGTCACTTACATTGTTTGTGAATATGTGCGCGCGTTCGCGTGTGGTGAACATTCGTGTTATACATTCCCCGTTTTTTATCCGATCTTCATGAGACTTGGACAGTGAATTATCTATTAAAATAGCTACATTTTCTATATACTCTGTTGTTCTCAGCTATTTTTTTAAATGTGGTTCTTTAGTCATTTAATGAAGAAATTTGTGTTAGTGGTTGAAATCACAATCAGAATGATCACAGTTGCACACCACTATATAAAAATTATCCCGATTAGCGCTTTCAAGCCTCACAGCCCATCGTCAGATCGGAATAGGCAGAAATTATTTTAAAAACAAACCCTTCACCCCTCTCCCCCACCCTGCTCACACACAACAAGCTATAATATAAATGACCCTTCCCCACCCCCTAAACCCTGTCCCACACCATCTGTACATTTACATATTTTTCTAGCAAATTCCTTGTGTTTCAGTGTGTGTGTGTGTGTGTGTGTGTGTGTGTGCATCCTTTTAAACTTACCCTACTTCCTCTCTACACACATGGGTCAGTCACACACCCTTATTTTAACCATCCAATTAGTACTATGCAAATAATTCTAAATCTTATCTATCTGTCCTCTATCATTTACTTCTTAATCATGTTATAAAATATTTCTTCATTATCAAATTTAATTTTAATATTAATTAAATTGTCTAACCCTTTTTCTCTTTCTTTTAATATTTCTAACTCCTCTCTAAGCTTCCTTTCAACTGTGTTATTTACTACTTTTAAAATTTCGTATTCTTCCAAAGGATTAACAAACTTATGGTTGTCTTCTATGAAATGTCTTGCATATAACGAATTGGTTGTTCTATTACCTTCTCCACGTTTGTGGTCAGACAACCTGCATACGAATTTTCGTCCTGTCTCACCTAGGTATACTTTGTTGCAGTCTTTACATTTTAATTTATAAATTCCGCTTTTCTGTAATACTGGAATTTTTTCTATATTCTTATTCCTGATCTTATCAAATACCGTTTCACATTTTTTAATAGCTATATCTACTCCATATTTATTAAAACATTTTATAATTTAATGTTTAACTACTAAGAATAACTATGAAAAAAGAGTAAAAACCTTACAGAGGTGAATTTCAATACAGAAGAAAAAGAAATGTTAGCAAAAGGCTTAAAATACGCACCGCCACCAGAATTAAATCAAGAAAAAACGATTATTGAATGCGAAAGCATAATACAAAAACTAGGAAATGAAAATGATAAAAAAAGAATAAGGTGGGAAGTAGGGAATGTAGTAGATAAAATATTTAAGAAAAGTTTGTATAATTCAAAAAATGAACAAAAAATCAAATCAACTGTAACTAAACTAAAGAATAAAATAAAGAAAAATGATATTATAGTTACGAAGGCGGACAAAGGAAATACAATGGTACTATTGAGAAAGGACGAATACATAAAGAAAACGGAAGAATTTATAAGGGAAGGACCATACGAGGAAATAAAGTATGATTATACAAGTAAGTACCAGTCAAGGATAAAACAAATATGAAACAGATAACATTTATAGAAGAAAATAAGAAAAAGTATTTATTGGAAAGTAATCCAACAGCACCAACTTTTAAAAGTCAGGTTAAGATACATAAAGAAGGAAAACCAATTAGACCGATTGTTTCTTTTATTAATGCACCTATTTATAAATTATCAAAGGAAGTTAGCAGAGTACTGAGAGAGAAATATAAATTTGGGACAAAATACAACATAGAGAATAATGTAAAATTGATAGAAAAATTAGAAAATATTAGGATTAATGTAAATACAAAATTGATATCACTGGATGTTAAGGACATGTTTACCAATATCACAGTAAATAAAGTTATTAAGTTAATAAACGATAATAATATGGGAGAATACAGGTATAAAAAGCAGTTGATGAAAGTAATTAAAGAATGTGTAAATCAGAACTATTTTAGGTTTAATAACAAGTTTTATATACAGAAAAAAGGTTTACCTATGGGGTCTTCATTATCCCCTATTCTTGCTGAAAAATACATGAATGATTTTGAAAAGCAATTAATAACTTCCACTAAGTATAAAGACAATATAAAATTATGGTCTAGATACGTTGATGATGTATTAGTAATTTGGGAAGGAAGCATAGAAGAAGTGCATGAGTTTATAAATGAGGTAAATAATAAGGATAAAAACTTACAATTTAAAGAAGAGATAGGAGGTAAGAAAATAAATTACTTAGATTTGAACATAGAAATTAAGGATAATGAGAAACTACAGTTTGGGATATTTAGGAAAGAGTCGTATTCTGATATAATTATACCAAGAGAGTCTTACCACCCATATAGATATAAAATGGCGGCAATCAATACATTTTGTTACAGAGCTCAGAAGTGTTTAAAAGAGACCGAATCAAAAGTTAGGGAGTTAAAAACGATAAAGGGAATTGTAAGGAATAATAATTATAACACCAACATAGTGGGTAAAGTTATGAAAAGGGTTAACATACAGAAAGCTAAAATAGAACCAGAACAAAAGAATTATGCAGGGTCATTGACATACATAGGTTCACATACTAGAAAAATTATAAAATGTTTTAATAAATATGGAGTAGATATAGCTATTAAAAAATGTGAAACGGTATTTGATAAGATAAGGAATAAGAATATAGAAAAAATTCCAGTATTACAGAAAAGCGGAATTTATAAATTAAAATGTAAAGACTGCAACAAAGTGTACCTAGGTGAGACAGGACGAAAATTCGTATGCAGGTTGTCTGACCACAAACGTGGAGAAGGTAATGGAACAACCAATTCGTTATATGCAAGACATTTCATAGAAGACAACCATAAGTTTGTTAATCCTTTGGAAGAATACGAAATTGTAAAAGTAGTAAATAACACAGTTGAAAGGAAGCTTAGAGAGGAGTTAGATATATTAAAAGAAAGAGAAAAAGGGTTAGACAATTTAATTAATATTAAAATTAAATTTGATAATGAAGAAATATTTTATAACATGATTAAGAAGTAAATGATAGAGGACAGATAGATAAGATTTAGAATTATTTGCATAGTACTAATTGGATGGTTAAAATAAGGGTGTGTGACTGACCCATGTGTGTAGAGAGGAAGTAGGGTAAGTTTAAAAGGATGCACACACACACACACACACACACACACACACACACACACACACACACACACACACACACACACACACACACACACACACACACACACACACACACACACACACACACACACACTGAAACACAAGGAATTTGCTAGAAAAATATGTAAATGTACAGATGGTGTGGGACAGGGTTTAGGGGGTGGGGAAGGGTCATTTATATTATAGCTTGTTGTGTGTGAGCAGGGTGGGGGAGAGGGGTGAAGGGTTTGTTTTTAAAATAATTTCTGCCTATTCCGATCTGACGATGGGCTGTGAGGCTTGAAAGCGCTAATCGGGATAATTTTTATATAGTGGTGTGCAACTGTGATCTTTAGTCATTGAAAACTCAACTTTTGACTCTTACCAATTGAAGAGTAATAAAAATTATAGATAAAATATAAGCAGGCACTCGCAGATTTGTACAAAAATTCGCCTGCAACGCTTCTATCTTTTGTCCAATCTACCATGTAGACAGTCGATTGACCAATCAGAAGCCCCTAAATTCAGTCAGATCCGTCGGTAGTCAGTCAGTTGTACTTCGAGGCAGTTCATCGGAAGCCGTTGCCTAGTGAACGTGTGCTCTTCGTTAAGAGGTTTCTTGTTCGAACTGGTTTAATCTAGAGCAACTCTAAGCCTTGGGACTCTTTTCGAGTTTGTCGATTAGAACCAAGCGGGTGAACTACCAATTATAAAATATTCAAGTGCTATTACGTGTTAGTCGAAGACTTTCCGCTTAGGGAGATTTATCCACCATGATAAATCCTTATTAACGCGGAACACTTCAAGTATAACCGAATGGTGTAAGCAATATACACAGCTTTCAAATAATATCATTCACTGTCACCCTGAGTAACAATAATTAATAATAACCAGTTGCGAGCGAGTAAACAAACGACTCGGAAAGTGACAATCGTGTGTAAAATCTGCATCAGTGTTATGAGCTGTTCGGCGAACCCCAGCGGAGGGAGAGAGAGTGAGAGAGGAGACCGGCGAACATTGCAGAGCGGAGCGTAACAGCGACGAAGCGAGTGACGTCACGCCGAGTGTAAAGGAATTCTACATTTCAAGTAAGACCTACCAAAACTGAACTATATAAACTCTTTGAAAACAAATAAAATACTATACATGACATTTCGTTTAATTTAAATACATCATATAAACAATTATTTACTTGTGTTATAAAAAATAATTTCTACACCTCCAATATAGACTTGTGCAAAATTTAAACACACATATTTAACCTCTAAGAAAATATTTATTTGTATCGTTGCAATATATATATATATATATATATATATATATTACATTTAATATTTATAACTAAATTTACTTCTAGATATACCTTTTTTTTTCCTTATTAAGAAAATGTTTCGGGTACCATCTTGTACCCATCCTCAGCCTTCCGGTTTTTGTGTCTAGTGAAGTACAGATGTGTTGTTTGTTGACTATTATTATTGTGGCTTCCTGTTGGTTTCTGGTACTTCAAATTGTTTTTTTTTTGTGTGATTTTGGTGTATGTGTTAGTTTTTTGTGTATTTTAGATATTGAGTGCTTTCAATATTGTGTCATGTTTTGTATTGATTTGTATTTGTTCAGGTATTAGTTTGTTTTGTGTTTTATGTTTGTATATTTGTAAATTTTCCCAAATGTTCATTATGGTGCCTTTGTGTGGTATATGTTTTAATAGAGTTACATTGGTTATGTCTGGGAATTCATGTCCTGTGTTTATTGCATGTGTGGCTAAATTGGATTTATATATTTCTGGTTTTTTGTATGCGTTTAGGTGTTCAAAATAACGTTTTTTCAGCTGTTTTTTTTTTTGCCCTATGTAACATTTATTGCAATCTTGGTATTCAACTTTGTATATACCGTTAGTTGTTGTATTATCTTTGTTGTGTGGGCTATTTAGTTTCTGTAAATTATTTTTATTAGTTTTGTATGCTATTTTTATATCTGTGTTTTTAAATAGTTTTGTTAGTTTTGTCATTTTATTATTTATGTATGTGAATGTGGCCCATTTTTTGTTGTTGTTATTATTTATGTGTTGTTCATTTTGATTAATTCTTAATTGTTCAGTTTTTATTTTATATTTGATTTTATTTTCTATTTTGTTTACAGTATTTTTATTGTATCCATTTTCATAAACAATTTGGTATATTATTTTTCTTTCTTCGTCAGTTTCTTGTTTGTTTAGGGGAATTTTGTACATTCTGTTAAATAGCGAATAGAATGCTGCCATTTTATGTTGTGGTGGGTGGTCAGAATGGTTAGGTATAATGATGTTAGTAGAAGTTGGTTTTCTATATATTGCATATTGTATGTGGTTGTTGTATCTTGTGATGGTTATGTCTAAATAGTTGATTTTGTTATGTTTTTCTTTTTCTTCTGTGAATTGTATTTTAGGATGTATGTTATTGATTTATTTCAGTATGTTCTCTGCATTTGTGTTTTTGTTATTTGATACATATAGCCCATCATCTACATATCTTATCCATATGCCATTTGGATCATATGATTGTATAATATTTTGTATTTTGCTATCTATGTGTTGTAGGAATATTTATGCTATTATGATAGATAATGGTGATCCCATTGCTAAACCTTTTTGCTGTTGATAAATTTTGCTATTAAATTCAAAGTAATTTTGTTTTAGTATTAGTTGGAGGCTATTTTTATGTCAGTTATATATTGTTTGTTTTCATTTTGCCCTTTAAGTTTGTTTATTGTTATATCTATTGTTTCTTCTACTGGGATGTTGGTGTACATGTTTGTGATATCATATGATGTGAAAAATGTATTTTCATTTATATTTATTACTTTTAGTTTGTCAATTAATTCGTATGTATTTTTTATGTTATGATGGTTATTAGTTAGATTGTTATTTTTTAGTTTTTGTGCTATTATTTTTGCTATTTTGTATGTAGGAGCTTTTTTGAAGTTGATTAATGGACGTATTGGGTTGTTTTATTTGTGTATTTTTATTAGGCTATTCATTTTAGGTAGTTCTGGATTATTATTTATATATATCTGTGTTTTTATTTTTGAAAAAATATTTTTAGTTGTTTTTATTAGTTTCATTGTTTGTTTAAGATTGTTTTCCGTTGGGTCTTTATTTAGTTGTATGCATTTATTATTGTTGATGAAGTCTCCGGTTTTTTTTATGTAGTCTGCTTTTTCAATGATAACTGTTGCGTGACTTTTGTCGGCTTTAGGTAATATTAAATTATTGTTCTTTACTTTATTTTTAATTTCTTTTATTGTTTTATTGTCTTTCTTTTGTTTATACTTGTTTTTCATTTCATTAGTGATTATTTTTTTAAATATACAAAAAACTAACACATACACCACAATCACACACAATAGTACCAATTGGAAGTACCAGAAGCCAACAGGAGCCATAATAATAATAGTGAACCAACAACGTATCTGTACTTTACCAGACACAAAAACCGGAAGGCTGAGGATGGGTACAAGATGGTACCAGAAACATGTTCCTAATAAGGAAAAAAGGTATATCATGAAGCAAATTTATTTACAAATATTGAATGTATTATATACATCAAGAAACGGACTGTAGCAGAAAGTGATTGAATATATATATATATAATATATAGGGTGTCCCGTGAGGAGAGGGAAATAATTTGAGAAATGGTTCTATTGTGTAAAAGAAGAAAAAAAGTTCATATAAACATATGTCCGGAAACGCTTTGTAAGCGAGTTACGGTTAGCGAAAGATTTCGCCCGGGTTTCGGTTCCCCCGGGTAAATGAAGACTTTCTGAAATTCTGGGAAGGGGCGAATTCTGTTGTTTCTTATGGTTTTTGACTTGAAAAATTGAATAAAACAGTTCGCAGAACTGTATCTTCCATAAGTTAAAAGTTAAATGCATATTTATTTAATTATAATGCATAAAAGTTAAAAACAAAACTTGTAAAGAATTTAATTCCGAGAAAATTGGTGTAAATAAAGTCAATAAAAATCAGCAAAAAATTCCAATTGTTTCCAATTTTCCAAAATTTGTTTTTAGGCAAAGATTTTTCTGTTTTCTGTCGGATATCATGAAACGTATGGAAGATACAGTTCTGCGACCTATTTTATTCGATTTTTCAGGTCAAAAACCATAAGAAACAATAGAATTCGCCCCTTCCCAGAATTTCAGAAAGTCTTCATTTACCCGGGGGAACCGAAACCCGGGCGAAATTTTTCGCTAGCCATAACTCGCTTACAAAGCGTTTTCGGACATATGTTTATATGAACTTTTTTTCTCCTTTTACACTATAGAACCATTTCTCAAATTATTTTCCTCTCCTCCCGGGACACCCTGTCTATATATATATATATATATATTGCAACGATACGTTTAGCATAAGTATATGTATCAACCCCTGAGTTAGGTATGATAACGTGATTTCGTATATAAGTATGAAATATGTAAGGTGTACATAATAAAAATAATATAATATACGTTAGGTATAAGAAATAATGTAATAAATATAAGTAGTATTTATTTTTAAATAAATCAAATATTGTAAGTAAGCATGTATATGGAAACATATGGCTTAGTTGGTTTTTAAATGTAACGAAGGAGAGCAATTGACAGGCGCTAACTCGCAGAGGTGACGTCAGAACGACATGCAGTCGCCGGTGTATCAGTCTGCGTGTGTGTGTATGTGTACATGTGTAAATAACAGACAGGTTCAATTATGCAAAAGAGGGTGGAAGATTTCACACAGTTTTTTAAGTACTGTACGTGAACCATAAGTCACACGAATCAGCGACATATGTGAAAACATAGCTGACGCCTGGCGCTTCAATTTGGCGTTAAGTGGTCATTAATCGTGGGAACGGTTCAGACACCGTGTGAAATTTTCCATAACTGCCATAATTTACACAGGGTAACATACACACATAGGGTGCATATACATAGTTTGCATAAATAAGGTTTAATACCGAACGATTGGTTAAATAATATTTATAAAATGTGTGCGCTTCATAGAAAGACGCGTAGGTTGAAAGTGACGATTTAACCGACGCGGGACCTGTTTAATGTTGTCAAAAACAGTTTCCAACAGGAATTCCAACGAGGCAGCAGTATAAAACCCCAGCGAGCGACACACTTTTAGCTCAGATCAAGTTTATTTAGTACGAGGAATCCACGCATCTCGACACCGTAAATTTTACAAAATTCTAGTAATGTTTTAAACGGTAGTATATAAACTGAAGTGCGATGAAACCGGCAGTACGTCGGTGCAGTTGTTAAAGAACTCGAGTGATTTGAAACAGACTATTTAAATGAATCTACGAGAGTTGTAACTACATAGAACTTCTAGACAGCTACGAGGGACAAGAAAGAAGAGGACGAGGAATTAGACAAGAAGACGAGAGGACGCAGGGACAGCACATGCAGCCACATCCAGCTGTATATCATCACGACTAGAGGTCCACGTCAGAACTCAGCATCCAGGAGACGGAGCGAGGAATTCAACGACGCAGAGCAGAGGAGCTGACACCGAAGAGGATCAACAAACTCGAGAGTCCAGATGACGGTAACCACAAAGTTAAATGGTTGCAGAAAAATGCAGGTGAAGACGAACATTTATTTAATATTATAAATGACCCTGAGGTCTGTCGCCAAAGCTCTAGTTTCCATATTCAAGTTTACAAGAACATTAATATATTTTAGATTTGAATAATGAGTAAATAATTGTTCAAAATATAATTGAGTATAACTGTAGTAATCTCTTAAATAAAGGGTCAAGCAAGAACCATATTATTTTATTATATGTTGTAATTGATTAAATGAGTAATTGTAAATATGCGAATTACATAATTAGAAGCTTGTTAATTAATTGAGACATTAAAAATTGAATCAATTAACGTAATAAATGTTCTCTATTAATATTTTAATAAATATTTTAATTAATTGAAAGTTTTATTTAAGTGGTATACATTGAAAATCACGCTTGTAAAAATAAGATCAATATTGAAATGTTATACGTGTTAATCACGTTCCTATAATATTTATATGTGTTGTATGTATATGTCTGGGTACTATTTCAGGTTATATATAATTTGTGTATGTGTATACTGTGTCTTAGAAATATAAGAAATAAGAGTTAAACAACATTATGAGTACATCATATTCAGATTGAATATAAGGGTTCATATAATAAGTAACCCGCATTAAACATTTAAATAACATGAGAATTTGAATTTAATTTTTGAATAAATCAAATGAATATACTTTTCTTAAAACAGTCGTAATAATTTCACAACCAGTACTAACTCCTCTGTACTATTTACTTGTAAATTAAAACTTATATCGTTATTCACTGCTTATCCACACTCAACCAACGACCAAAACCTGCGACCCAGCCGGGGAACATCAAGGTAAATACTGCTGAAGAAGAGTATCACCTCCGAGACGTGGGTAAGTGCGCGCATACGAGTAAGAGCGTATGTGTAAAAGTAAGTGTATAAAAGTAACGTTGTAATATATATATATATATATATATATATATATATATATATATAATAACAACACCAACATTGACATATAATTTAATTTGTGTAGCCCCAAGTTCAGGGCCAATTTATATAACAAAACTGGTAAAGTGTACCAATTAATGAAGGTTGGGTGTAATGGTAATAAGAGTAGTCATTGATTTAATTGTAACGAGTTTTCATAATTTTATTTATAAAACACAAGCGTGTTTAAAAATCTCAACTACTGCCCCATATATATTCATTATTGTTCGCATGAAACGTTCAAATGTTGCAGTACATTTAACATTAAATGAATCTTATATTCTACAGTAACAAAGTTATATTCTAAATACTTATTTGTCAATATTAAAACTCGACTGCTGAGTCTGACAGTGAGCTTTACTGCAGTTTCATTTTTTATTTATTTTTTTTTTAATAATTTCCATCTACGTTAATTTATGTATTGCATGCTTGGTAATCAGTGATTGCTTTACAAACTTTAAAATAAAATTGAAATTGACTAAATTAATCGTTAAACATAAAAAAAAAATATTTTAGTAAATTTATATCAAATTCTCTGAACCGCTTTATCTACATTTATTAGTAAAACACTTATTACTATACTGAAAAAATGATCTACATTTGTCACGCGAATATTTACAGATAATTTACAGTGATTCTCTTTTTCATGTTTAAATTTCAAAATGTCTTTGGTCTCTCATTTAAAATTTATAAATGGATTATCTGTCACCTCGATTTTGTAGCTTATACTCATGTCCTCCATTGATCCGTATGTCCTCTTCTGATCGGAGTTCCCTGCACATCTCCAGGTTCCACTCGTCGTCCTCCAGTTACTCGTCTATCATGGACCCATCTGGTTGATGTAGGTTAGTGTGAGAGCTTGCTTTGCACCAGCTGCTGTAGTTCTAGCAGACGCCTCTACTGTTCACCATAGCCTTCCTCTGCATGATATAAGATAGTAACTTGTCTTGACTAACGGACCTAACGTACTTTCGTATTCGGTAACAGATTAAGAGTGACTATTTTTCACTTATGACGAAAATAGCGTCCGTCCGCGTCTACTGTTCGATTAACAAAAATTAGAAACTCGCGTCGCCAACGGACAGAGCGTCCCGCCGCGTCTGAAGACTGATTGAGAAGAAGGGCTGGCTTCTCTCGTGCCCTATTTATAATCGAGCATCGTCCAGCACCTGTTGAGACAGAATTCTGCCGGTTTGAAATTGCTCGGTGGCGTCAGTCTAAAATAACATCCAGCCAACAGACAAGTACTTCACCAGACGCAAGATCACGAAGTCTGAGGATGAGAACACAGGAGTTCTCGAAACATGTTCCAAATAAGGAAAAATAACATCTTGAGGTAAAATAAATATAAATTTTAAATATTTTATATATATCAAGAAACGAACTATAGCAGAAAGTGATTGAATATATATATATATATATATATATATATTGTAATATTACGAGCTCTCGTTGTCTCTTTATTATGCCACACGTTGTTGGCGTCAATTTTGTAATATCTCTCGTCTTCTTACTCTCCAAGTCTTATCAAGTTGTCATCAATCTATAACGTATCTCTCGCTGACGACGTCCGTCGCGAACGCACGAATAACCAGTACCGAAATCTTCACGGTTGTAATCCTTACCTGTCCTTAGCTGAGTGTATTTATTTCCCGATAGGCGCCAAATTGTTTTATTAAAACAAAAGTTTCAAACTAGGTTGTCTTCTGTGCGGTGATAACAAATTCGAATTACCCACGCAGACTGGCGGGAATTCGAATCTCGCGTGTCGTTCGTCGTGTTGCCAACGTCCAAATCTAGTAAATAATTTTATTCACCGCTAAAGTGCACAAATGTTATAATACAATTCAAATAAAATAATGGACGGTTATTAATAATCAGTACTAGTTTATTAGTGTTCAAAATAGTTGATTATTTACCATTCAGATACAAAATATATTATTATAAAACAATATTGCTCCGGCTATAAACAAATTATATCTCAGGGATTGGCTATGTTGACTGAACGTTTTCACGCAGCCATCATGGCCGCCGATCTTATTTATTTTATACAATTGCTTCAGTCAACGAGTTATTTGGATTACGAAAAAGTTGAAACAAGATGTTATTAAACTACACCACCTTACATCAATGGTACTTAGATACTATGAAGGTTTAAATACAATTCGTTTCTTTGTGTTAAAAGTGTGTGGTAATCTTTTATACTTCGTATATAGGTTAATCTATATTTACATACAAGTTTAATAAATATTATCAATCAATCCTTGAAAGAAATTAAGTTACCAAGTTCGGAGTGAGAGTTATTGTGTTGTGAGAAAAGTTAATTAATTTACTTCACAAATTCTGGTAATTCAAATATACCTAACAAAACCTTATTGATTTTGTGATGAGTCACAGGTATTTCTTCTTTTTTGGGTTGATATATTCATCAATTTTCCATCATTTGGCTTTTCTGCTTCTTATGGTTTTTACTTCAATTAATTAGAATTTTTCTTTATTTTTAATTATTAAAATCTGGTTTATTTGCTCTCCGTGTTTTAATGGGTCTTTGTTCAACTTCTTGAATTCATATCTTATTAATGTTGATAGTATTTATTCCTATTTTAACTATTAATTGAGTCTAATATGGTTTGGCATCTTTCTCCCTTGATCGTTAATAATGAACTCCCGTTTAATAACGGTTTTTAAACATAACAACGTTTTGTTGTTATGGCAACCATCTGCACTCTTATTGGTTGAATACATTTGTATCTATTGTTATAAATCCTGGGTTTTGGTTCAAAATGAATAAATATTTTATAATTGCTGTTATTCCTTGGTCTTATAATTAATGCATTAGATATTAACATAAATGTCTCTATTTTCTTTCAAAAATTATTTTGATATCCCACAAAGCTGGGATTTGTCATGTTTTAATGTTTTGACAAAATTTCTAATGATATGATATTACATATTTTCCTTATTTTATCTGTTTATTCTATTTCTGACATATTATTATTGTTAACTAATTGTACTTAATGAGTTGCTTGGTCTTAATTTTCTAATACAATAGTTACTTGCTTACAAACTGTTTATTTTGAATTTAGACGGTTAGGCATTTTATAGGCCTAAGCTGTAATTGTCTATAACTTCTTATTTTACACAAATTAAAGATTATTTATTATTTCCATATGTTTTGCTTGTTGTCACTTATTATTTATTTACTTTTTGAATTAATTTGGGCTGTTTTACAATGACTGAAAGTTATTATAATTTTCCAAAATCATTCCTTGTCTGTTATTCTGTTTTTCTTCTGTCTTTACTCTGATCATTAATATTACGTTTGTAAAATTTACCTCCTTATTTATATCTATTACTAGTTCTTACACACTTTTTTAGCACTTAATACCATTATAAAAACATAACACAAAATTAGGTTTATGGTCTGTTCATTTTCCAGCCATATTCCTTCTTATAAACACAACTCTTTTAATTATACAAATAACAAATATGATGAATAGTATTTTGACACCATCTATTCCATCGTGATACTCATCCCTTTGATTGTTTTATTAATGTAGGATGTTTCATTATCATTGCACTCACAACTTATGTTTCTTACTATCTAACACTATGACATTAGTTGTCTATCAACCTTTTGCTTGTTATTTCTTTTATGAATTTGCTAACTGCTATAGTTTTTATTGTTCGACTAAGCTTTTCGTCATTACTGAACAATAAAAAATTATAGCAGTTAGCAAATTCATAAAAGAAATAGTAAGGATGGCTGCTAATTTAAACAATAAGAAGAATAAAATACTTTTGCTTGTTGTTTTGGTATATGACCTTTGTCTATTTCTTTTCTTAAAATTATGAATTGTTTATATTAATTTATTCTTATCACTTCTAACACCTTCACTGTTTATCACTATCACTTCCTACCTATCTCTCACTCTTGGTTTTTAACACACATTATCTATTAATAATTGTTTCACTTATTTATTATGGTTAGTGTAATTCCTTTTGTATTATTTTATTTAATGCTCGTTACTAAATTTGTTTTACTTATTTGTGCTTTTTATCATTAGTTTACCCTTTCTTATTGTATTGACTTTATCGGGCCAATCACTTGGGTTGGGTCATTGTCATTTGTCTCGTCATAGTCATTTTATTATTTTATTTTCCTTGATTCAAAATTGTTAATTCCTTATAGTTCTACTCTGGTGTTGGGGTTGCTGTTGGTGTCGTAACAATATATATATATATATATATATATGAAATGCCTTATTTCCCCCTCCCCCCCTCTCTCTCTCTCTCTCTCTCTCTCTCTCTCTCTGTGCGCGCGCGCGCGCGTGTGTAAAACTGATGAAACTGTTTTGCTGAAATCTTAAAGTTTCGTCAATGTGAAAGGCAGTCTGCTCCATGCTGCCAAAAACTAGTATCCCAACATTATCGATTACTAAAATTGATGAACAAAAATGCTTTTTCAATAGTGAGCTTTGTTAGGCAGTAGCTAAGCAAGATTTCTGCCTTCTGGTCAGATTTTGTTTAGTCTCCAACGCTTTCGTACATTTTTTAGAAAAGTTTGACTTCATATGACTCTATTTTAATATTTTGGCTCAATGTGTAGACCCTGTTCATAAAGTGATCTGACTACTGCTAGAATATCTTATGAGCTGCTGAGTTCAGTTTTCTATTCTTTTTTTGCGGAGATCAAGCGCTTTTTCCAGCAGCGTTGTTGTCGAATTTGGAGCACAAAAATGCTCCAACCACATTTAATTCCTTTTTTTCCTAGTTGTCAACAGGCTTAGATTTCTCTTCAAACACAATTATAACGCAATAATTTCTTTTATATTGTAATATAGTAAAAATATTACAAATAAAAATAAAAATATAATTAATATGCGTTTTACTAATCTCCACGTTGGAAACGCCAATTTGTAATATAATAATAAATATTACAAATAAAAAATAAAAATATAGAAATATTGATGATAAGAATATGTTATAACTAGGTGTGTTTGATTGATAAATAACAAATACATCAAACTTTAAAAATTCTGCAAATATTTTTCTCGTTCTTGTATCGAGTTTGATGGAATGATTTAATTTAATTAATTAACAATTAATTAATTAGTTGAGTTTGTAATTTCCTTCTATATCTATTCTCTCAATGTGAATTATGTTTTTGCTTAATAAAAAAAATAATAATAACATTAATGGTAGAAATAAAAACAATCCTGGTAACTGAATAATGATTTGCGTTTATTCATTCAAAATTGTGCGCCAGTCAAACTGCGCATGTCCCAGGCACTGGCTAATATTTGCCACAGTCGGCAGTGAGAAAAATCAACAAATATATTTTTTACAAGTTTAAATTTATGGTTCTTTTAACGAGTCGAAATGGTCAGAGGGCAAGGAACAAGATACATTTAACAGGTATTCTTAAACTAAATGTTAATATCTGAAATAGAACAGAATTATTATTACAATTGTCAATTAGAAAGAAATTATTTAAATTTCGAACCAAGTCGAAGAAATGACGTCACTCCTCTCCAAGAAGCACTGGCTGATCGTCTTTATAGAAATTCAGCAATGGCCGCCGTCTGCTCGATTTTAACTGCTATGATGCCGTTGGAATTGAAGATCTTCTCCCACAGAAATAAAACGATGTTCCCTTTTCTGCGAAGTGGTGTTGGTCCAAAATATCGTGTTGAATGTCCCCTCGTCGTCTGCGATGTCGAATTCTGGATGGATCTCTTGTGTAGTGTGGTGTTCAATTATGTGTGTTCGTTTGCTGTGAATTCGTTCCAAAAATTGTTCAAAATGGCTGTCGATTTCTGGTGTTGAGTTTTATGGTGTTATACTGTGTTTTTGGAAACTTGTGAAGTGTTAGACATTTATAGATAAGGTTATTTCACTTGTTAGTTCATCTCCGTTACACGCCGCATAACCACACTTGGTTTTAATACAAATTATTTGGTTTTCAATACTCCACTAACACATTTTTCAACTGTTCAGCTTTGCGATTAACAATAGACTAATAGACGCAACGTCGTCGTTTTAGGGCAATTTGTGGTATGTCTTTTTCCTCTTCATATTGTTTAATTATAAAATATCTGTCTAAGACTTGTTTCACTATCTAACTATACATAACAAGTTTTCTCATTTTTTACTGTATTTCAAATATTTCTTAATTTTACATGAATCTAACTATTCAGTAATATTGATTATTTAATTTTACATCTTTTGATATATAGCTGGGTTTGTTTCAAACTCATTTAAGCCCAAAAATTACAATTTTACATAATGATTGTATGCCCCATATTTTGTACAAATTCAGTGTTTTAAAGGTTTTTATTTGTTTTTTCGGTATAATCTTTCTATGGAATATACTTAATAACTCCGTAATTACTTTGTTGTTAATAATTTGGTTATTAAAACATTTCAATATTGATTAATTTGCTGTTTAGTCTGATTTGATTACTATCATAAGCCTATTATTGACTGTTTCCAAAAGAAGTTAATTTCCTTTCTTTTGTCACTCTATTTGCTATTAACTGTATCTGCATTAATTATATTTTCAATTTCTGTATTGTATGTATTGAATTCTATTCCTATTACATAGATTAATTCTTTGATAGATAATTTTTGGTTTATAGGCCAGTCTGTGTTTACTACAATGGTGTCTTGGCTGGTCTGTTTGTACATTATACATGGTTTACTGTTTTGAATAAAATTATTACATTTTTATGCCCTACTTGCCTCTCTGACTTACACAATGGAAAATTAAATGACATGATTTTAAATACAATAGAATATCTTGTATCTACTAAACTTTCTTTATACTAATAACATCATTGAACCATAACATGAACATCTTATGCCTAATTTTAACAAAAACATCTTATTATCAACTATTTTCCATATATCACCTAATTTTAACAAAAACATCTTATTCCTATTATTTTTTACTGTATCATCAAATGATAACAACATAGCTTATCCTAGACATAATTTAATTAAAAAAAAAATAAAAAACTCCTATTACTAGTAACACTGTCAGTCACTAACTGTCTTGTGTATTTATGATTCTTTTGAAAACACTTTAACTGTGATTAAAAAACATCGTGTATCTATTTACACCTTACATCTAAAATATTATCTAATTAATAATAAATAACAAACATCTTAATATTAGTCATACCTTCAGTTATGAACTGTCCTTTGGTATTTTTGTCCTTCTCACCATTTACTTAGCTATAATTAAAGAAAACATTTTATATGTAATAGTTTTTCTTATATCTAATTTAAAAACTCTTATTACTGGTAATGTTGTCAGTCCTTAGACTGTCTTTCATTCCAATGGTTTTATTATTATTATTCTACACTCATGGTAGTCTTTTTATAATATTTACACTTCATTGAAGATTTTTTCATAGATTTTTTAACTATGTTTCTCACTATACACACTGTAGTTTCTTATTTTTGTTATCTCACTTCACTTTATTGGATTCTACACCATGGTAGTCTTTTCAGTGAGTTCTACACTATGGTAGTCTTTTTATAATATTTTTTAACATATTACACTTACAACTAATATACAATTTGTGTTTTATAGTATTGTATCTTGTAACTTGTTTGGGGTTTACCTATATCGGTTTAAATTTTGTCTCATGGTATTTATTATATGACTAACATTTTGTTTTGGCATATCTCTTCCTGTTTCTGGTCTCTTTGTGGGAATCTTGATATGTTTTGTCCCTTCTTCAAATATCACATTAGTAGTTTCCTTATTAAAATGGTTTCATGACAGATTATTTCCTTTTTTATGGTCCGTCCCTTTTTGTACTGCTTCCCCAATCTACTGGGTATACTGCTGGTTTAACTGGTTTTTTCATAGTAGGTTATTTTAATTAATGGTTTTCTTTATTATCTTCCATTTTTATTAACATTTTATAGACTTAATTATACAGTTTCTAGGGTAATCCTTAAACAATTTATTCCTCTCACTCAGTATGGAACTTTCTCTTTTATTTATGTAACATTAATTCAAATGTTTAGTGTGATAATTTTGTTATGTTACAATATATTTGACACTGTACCGATAGCCTTTGTGCGAAAGCAGGAGATTTCGATTCTTTGAGTTAATGACTTCTTTTTAAATCATGACTGACTTCACAGCTATTGTCAAACAACAAGTAAATGATGTGAATATAAAGGTATTCAAGTATCCGATTATGTAACTCAGTTTTGAAACTATTCATTATGTAACAGAGAAAAAGTTGTTAGAAAAAAACTTTTTATCTCTGACTTCAATCAGGTAGGGCAATAGAAGTCACTAATCAGGTAGGGTCACATTTGTTTGTATAAATTTGCTCAAATCCAAATAACATCATATAGGCCTATGTACGGTGCATGTCATGCGCCTTTAAAGCACGTAGGGCTATATTTGCGCCTACTTGCCCCATGTATACTGCTACATGTTTAAACATCTCCCAAATACCTTGGTATATTTATATGTCATGCACTTTTTACAAAACGTGTCTCATTAATATAAACAAGAAGCATATGTTGTAGTTACAGATTAAAATAAAAGATTAGTAGGTGCTGCCAGCGTATTGTTAATATGTTAATATTGTTGATAGGCGCTCTGAGTTAAAAGTCCAATATAACATCATTTGTGTATGTGTTTGTGTGTTTTAGTATAAGCTACACCTTATTTGCTTATTTATTTTAGAATGTAGAAAAATAATATTAAGGTGCATAGATGTGAAATGCAGAAATCTTACATTGGCTTTTACAGCAATCCGATCCCTGTTCCCCATTCGATTCCACTCCCTGTAATATTTTCCAAGCCCCACTTTGAGTTCATGTGGATGTAATCTTGCTCTTGTTTCTGTTGAGACCACACAGTGGGCAGCTGAAATTTATGAATTTCTCATTACTTTAAAGAAAAAATTTCAATTCCAAATTCATAAGTGAACTTTACTATAAATATAAACCAAACTGTTATAATGACAAGTTAATTTAAAATATTTTAAACACACGGTTTAAATTTTGCTTTTAAAATCAATTGTTTAACATTCAATATTATAACATTTCTTATATCTACCAGAAAACTTATCCAAACCTGTTACAACAATGTGGAGCGAAATGAGACTTCCTCCACATCTTTGCTCCCATTGATTAGAATCATTCTTTACATAAAGGCCTACATGCCATGGAAGTTCAGAATATATTGTGGGAGAACCACCTTCAATAAGAGGACTATTTACTCCTAGTATGTTTTTCATCCCACAAACTGCAAATTACACAAACAATGTTTTTAGGGTTTAAGATGAAGAAACACGTATACAAATTTAATTTTAAATTATATTCAAATTTTCTAATATAAACATAAATTTTCTAAAACTGGTGTGTAAAAGAGTGTTCGGAAAACTCAAAGAAATTTTGGTAAATGCTATATATGTTTGACATGTCTTTATCACATTAATGTTACCGATCATCAAACAAATCGGTAAGTTATTAAATTATACTAATATATATGATAGAGCTTTTCTATTGTAACTAAAAAGTTTTACAAGTATTCCCAAATAAAACAGTGATAAGACAAATTTCACAACAGACGTTTGTTTAATAAGACAGAGGATTCTTTATGGCCCAATTATTAGAAATAATAGGAACACAAACACTAATAAAGAAAAAGTGTAATATATGTTAGTATTAAAAAACTTATAATTATTATAAATTATGTTAATTTCTAAATATTATCTTATATGAGATGCTTAACATTAAGTGCAAATCTAAGAAAATGGTAACTTCCATACTAACAACAAAACTTGCAAAGCATATTGTAACTAATACCTTCTCTAATTACTCTAGTTAGTTGCCGCTGCGAGTGTTGCCAACTGTTGGGAGCGGTTCACCTAACCTGTAATCGTCTAGTCTAATGAAATAATTTAGTTAACTCTTTTATCTGGTAAAAAATATGGTTTATTCTTCGATAATACTCATAAAATTAGGTTAAATAATAATTAGATTAATAATCGTTCATTTTTACAATAATGATTAATTTTATAAAATCTCTTGTTTCAGGGTTTGCTATTCTGATTCTTAGTAACCATAACATTAGACGTTGTTTTCTTTGTTAAAATGTTTTATCTAAAATGTAGGTTCTTTGAGACTGCAAAATACAAAAACTTGAAGAATTATACTACCATAATAATTGTGTCGTAAGAGAGTGATTACATAAAAATAAATCTTACATACTAACATAAAAATCCAAAAGACGTCTGGCGTCAAAATTGTAGGTTAACCTGGCGTATCTGAATAGAAACCAGTTAACTTGAAATTAATAATAACTCCTTAACAACATACAAAATACAGGTATAATAAGGTTATAAGTTCCTTTCGTGTTCATAACAAAATCATCTGATTTGCTAGATTGGATAAATTTAATCAGGTAAATTGATAACTCTTGTAAACATGATTAGCTTGTTATTAAATATTTTTAAATAGAAACAAATTAACAAATGTAATACGGTCCTTAGCTTTCTTAATGTTCATTATAAACCATCTTATTTACTAATTCTGGTAAAGATACATCAGCTCAATTGACAACTCTTCTAAGTATAATCAGCTGTCGTTAAATCTCTTTAACTTTAAATAAATTAATTGATATAATAAGGTCCAAACTCCTTTTGTGTTCATATTAAATCATCTTATTAATTATACTCGATAAATTCTTATCGTATAAGTTTATAAATTCCTTAAGTATGATTAAATGTCACTATACTCCCTTCATTTCACGCAATCGCAATTTATTGTACACTTTGCAATTGTTGTTGCACTATCACGCTTTCATTAAACATCGTTAATTTAAAATTTTTGTTAACACTTTATAAAAATTTGGTTATGTTGACCGATGTCTACATTTCGATGCCCGCACTGGTTATAGGTTAATTCACGACTTTTTGGCGTACGGAGCTGTCGTCTGTCTTCCTTCGTCGACAATGTAAAAGTGAATTCAAATCTGGCTTCGGTTTTCTGACAAAATCTCAATTTAACTCTTCTGATTGGTGGAAAGGTTGATGACAATCCTTCGAGTGTGGGTACCCCCTTTCCTAAATTACAAGAACGCTTGGCTTTTTGTGGTGAAGATTAAAAAAGTGACGCTCAATATTTTGTCTAAAATAATGCAAATACATTCCTATTGACATAAATCTCTTACGTTACTTTTAATTGCTGATCTAGCCTTCCCATGATATGGCGATCGCCTGGCTCATTATTTAGAGTCCTCACATGAAATACTTTCGTCCATTATCAACAAATATAGGTTTTTGAATTTACAAATAACACATTTTTTACTGAATTCATATATTATTTAATTTAAATTAACACATGGCTGTAATATCTCATCGAGATGATGCTTTCAAAGTCCTTTTGTGTATTCTTTACACAGTATTTATTTACAATTGTTCATAAAATGCATAACCTATGCCTAGGCTTTAGTCGGCCTATGACACTACAAACTAGATTCACTTATTATATCTTAATAGTGGTTTCTGAACTACTTCTATTATGTCACAATTACTCTGAGATGACCATTACAACTTTTGATTACCTCAGTTTTTGTTAGTACACCTTCCTTTTGTTGATTTTAGTCTTTATAATCACCCATAGTTTTACACTATTGGGTGTTACATGAATTACCTTCATTATAAATTACATAGTCGTCCTTTAAGTCATTATTTCTTACACAAATGATCGTTACAATAACTACAAAGTTTTACAATGTTTTGGTTTGCACCAGGATATTCCCATTTGCTGTTAATTCATCAATAGTTCTTGAATCTAGTGCTACGTGACAAGTATATTTAATTTACATTATTCTGACTCAATTTTGTGATAATAATTATTGGTTTACATCATATTAGTTGTATCACACATCATTGATTATACTGATATCAACCTCTTTCTCTTTTATTAGAGTTTATAAAGGTTTTTTAGATTGGTTTTGGGTAAATTCTATGCTGTCCATTTCAGTACGTTAATTTATACTAATCATAATACAAATCTTTCCTTGGTAACTAGTCTTGGTACTGGTATGATCCTTATAACATCTAGTTTAAGTACAGTATAATAGAATATTGTTTAATAACATTTGTATTATCAATGCTTGTCATTATATGTGCAAAATGCTTGTTCAGCTAGGTTATGTTTGTCCCTATTCTGGTTTACAACAATGGGTTCATTTGGTGGTTTGTTTCTATACGTTTTACTCAATTATTTAATTGTACTAATACTATTAATTACTATTTATTGTTTCGTATTTATTTTTCAGTTTCTTTTATATTATATTTACAACATTATTGGTGAGTATCAGTTTTTTCTGATATCCCTGTTTCTATATCACTTACATAAATAGTAGGTAGGATACAATCTTGTTGTTATCTTCTATACATTATTAAATCATAATAATACAAGTTTTAATCTCACTCTCCTGATAATTATTGATTATACCATTATTTTAAATTAGAGTTATGGTCACAGTCAAGTCACCTAAAATAGTTTGTCAATGGTTTGATGTCATGAATATTCCTTCACTCTGTAATTCACTTGGTTTTATTTTATTTATCTCACAGTTGTACCTCTTTTATTGTAGATTGTGATAGATGTCTTTTCTCTTCCTTTGTTTATCTTTTTATTTCAGTTCTATCATAAAGTCATTCACTTCTTTTCATTTTTATTATATATGTTTTTGTTTACTCACTTACCTAATCTATTGGGTCATTGGGTTAATCACATTTAATATCTTTTCTTCTTTGCTTTGTTCTCATTACTACTTTTATTCAATATTTGTAGATTCGTTCTTTAGTTATTAATTCTTTAACCGGTTTTAATACTTGGTACACAATGCTTGATTCTTGGTAGGTTTTGTATCATTTAATTGTTATGTTATGTTGGAGATTAGGTTTAAAAGTATGGTGATGATATGTAACGTTACAATATGTAACCTAATTATGATGACAGATTGGTGGAATCAAGGCATTTCAGTGCTGTGCGTGTACAGTAACATAAAAGCAAAACAGAACAATTGTTGAATGTTTGTTGTAGTTCAAGCCATCTTCTGGTTCACAATAGAGACTGTAGGAGATATCAGAATATACACTAAAAGGGATTCTAACACAACGTACACAAACTCTTAAAAATAGTTGTTAAAATAGAAAGTATTATTAGTTTTTCATATATATGTTGTATATGTGTTCTACATTGAAAGTTACTCAAATATTGTTTGTTTTTGTAACATACAATTTATACTAATGTCGTAAACATACACCAATTAAAAATTGTAACGTTTTATAGGTCTTCTGCCAGGAACACTGTTGAGTGTTCAGATCGAAGCCTGTTATGTGATGCTGGTGTATTCTTTGATATTAGTAGCATCTGCCACATTACATTCAAGTGACTGTAATAGCTACAATATTGTGTGTTCACATGTGGTGTGACTAGTTATATTGTACTAATGTCAGATTGTGTAAAAATACGAATAAAGTTAAGTATGCGTAGATCAGACACTGATCAAAAGTTGTAGGCCTGCTATATACCTTTAATGTATTCATTTACTTGCTTTATTACAATTTTCTAACTTTTCCGTTGGTATTACGTCGATCAGGGCAACTGTGATGTATAAAAATAAAATGTGAATGAACCTGTTTACTAATTCTAAATGTATTTAATAAATTATTCTTTAAGTTACTTAGGATCTGAATTTAAAAAGTTATACTTACAGAGTTAAATTGTATTTAGTATGAAACAGTAATGTTTAGATGTGAAACTTTATTTGGTTAGATCAATGACACATTGTGGAAATTTCAAAACACAAGGATTTTACCTGGTAGACAAAAAAGTTGATTACTCCACTGGCCATTGTCTTTGCAGATTATTTCTGAGTACGGAAAAGGTCTAAGTTCAGTGTAGAATGGCTTACATTCACCTTTTGCTCGTGTGCCGGGACGCATTGGTCTATGACACCTAACGTCACCTTCTCCATTAAAGCACTTTACAGCTACACTGTTGTATGACTCCAGAGGTGGGCACATTTCTGAAAACAGCAAGTGAGAGACAAAAATTATGTTAACCTTTGAAAAAGAAATTAAAATATTCCTAACAGAAATAAAGATGTTGCATACCACTAAAGAAAAACCATTCCGATTAGCGCTTTCAAACTTCAAGCTTCAAGCTCATCATCAGATCGGAAATATATTATGTTGTGTGCAACAGTGTTATTTCTGTTTGTGAACTTTATTAATTAAATTCTTCTATGAGACTTACCTTGATACGTAAAGTATGAAAACATCAATTATAAATAAGTATACCAATTTTTATCTACCTCACGCAGATCATATTTTTAGAATAATCATTGTCATTTGCAACTGTACGTATAACACAACTGTTGTGAGCAAAGACTTTACATGTTTCTGTAAAGTTCTGCAGAACTCTCTCTCTTTTGAAATTAAGAATAACATTTTTAATCCGATAAGGTTAATCCAATAGTTTGTTAATGTTTTGTTCTATTTCCTTCCCACACTGAAACTGTAACTTCCTTCAAGGCATCAAAATTCGGTAGTCTTAATAATCTCCTACGCCATACTGGTTCTATAGATTACATTCTGAGGTTTATTCCTAGATACCCTTTCATATAGTTGTGCTGATTTCTTTCCAAATGCTGTCCATTTTTTCAGTACTGTGTTATCTAGTTGGAAACATTACAAGGACGTTTGAGAAGCCAATTTAAACTTAATTTGCATAATATTTATAACAAAAAGTATTTTCAGTTTTTTTACACTGGAAATCATAATCTTCAGATGTCTTGATACGGAACTGCAGTCCATACAGTTTTGTATATGGTATGCTATATGTTATGTCACCTCTTCTTTCTTGTCGAAATACAACCAGGAGCATATGCATGAGGATCATTCTAATATTAATTAATGAAATATTGGGATCACATTACATTGATTATTACATCCAGGTCTCTAAAGCTAAACAGACTGTACTTTGTATAATAAATAGCATCTTACAATAAATACGTGAAGCATAATTCATAAAAGAAAAGAAACAAAGACTTAAAATATACTTTGGTCGAGACACACTTTGATAATCTAAGAACTTAACAAAATAAACGTATTTCAGGGTAGTCAACTTTATTAAATAAATTAAGGATTTCGAATTGTTACTACATTCAATTATCATTCCAGAATCACTAATTATTTATATACGTTTTATCAGTGGTCCATATCGGTAGTTTACTACGACCTAATAAACTAGCTAGCTGGGTAATAAGTCCAGTGACTCATCACACCCTTGAAACAATGTTACTCGTTTCTCCAATTGTAGAAATAACCCAATAAATTTACAGATCAGTCTTTATATTCAATGGAATCAGAGTTGTCCATAACTGTTCATTTGTATTTTACACGCACATGTGAGGTGTGTGTGTGTGTGTGTGTGTGTGTGGTGTGCACTCATAAATGCAATTTTAAAGTTTTGACACCGCTACTTACACCCTCGTTCACATTTACCAGATCATATTGATTTTGTTTATCTGAAAAAAGTCACATTTTATTACCTTGATATCAAAAAATAATACCACACCCTACTTATAAAATAATATTTTTCCGATCAATCTTATTTCAATATATAATGAGTATGCACTCATTTCATAGTAATGTTTATCAACTGGTAATAACATTACACCTTAATCGTGCATTTCCAGAGCTTGCTGTGATTTAAGAGTAGGCGTATAATACCTTCTGTTTTAAAACACTCATCTGCAATTATACAATTTAGAGCATTCTTTAAACACCTCATGTTGCATAAAAAATTACAGTACTTTTAATGACTCCAATCTAGTCAAGGAAATCATAAGGTGGCGGGGCTCTTCAGAATCTTGACTTTGTGAATTCATGTGGTCGAACCTAAATGTCTTCCTTCTGAAGGAATACATCCTGCCATATTTGCGCTTATACTTTTCTTGTGGATCGAAAACCTACAAAGTACCCAATACTTGTTTCAAACGTTTTACCAGCATGACAAATAATGATTTGTATTCTCTGAATAATGTAATCAATACCTACATCCTTTTTTATTGTTAGTCAAAAGTTTATAAAATAATAATATGAACATCGTGAATTATTAACGTCAGCTAGATATTTTACAACGTCTAGAATGAAAGAAAACATCATTGTTTTTAAACCCCTTAGACCTAGAATGTGTAAAATAAGACCCTTCTTTATTTATACTATAATAAACGTGCATGCCCCAACTGATGATAGGCCTGAGGAGGAGAAAGGTGACTTTTATGACTTGCTGGAGAATGCGTACGCCAGCAGCCCTAGACATGACATAAAAACAAATCGTAGGTGACTTAAATGCCAAAGTAGGAAGCAGCCATGCTTGTAGTAATATAGGAAAGTATAGTTTACACTCTGAACACTCAGCCAATGGTTTCAGACTGTTGAACTTCCCAGTTGGTCAAAATATGATTACAGGAGGGACTTTCTTCGATCACAAAGACATACATAAAGGCACATGGTCCTCTCCAGACGGGAGAACGGTGAATCAAATAGATTATGTCCTATTGGATGGCCGCCATAAGTCAGACTTACAACATGTTAGAGTTTACAGAAGTGCCAACATGGATAGCGATCACTATCTCGTAGCTGCAAAACTGATAATAGCAATGAAAAAGGAATAAAGACTGTTAGATACAATACAGAAATACTAAAGGAAGAAGAAATAAAGGTTCCAGGAAGTTACTAATGAGAAAATTAGATAGTGAAGAATTGAATGCCGCGAGGAACCAGATATAGAAAACCACTGGCTTAATTTAAAAAACATATTAGTGGCCACGGGAGAAGAAATCATTGGTTTGAAGAAGAGACATGAGCGAGATGAGTGGTTTGATAAGGAGTGTGAAGAGGCAACTGAATTCAAAAACAAGACATACAAATTAATGATCCAAAAGAAATGCAATAGGGCTCTTCAAGAGGAATACAGGAAAGCCAGGCGGATGGGAAAGAAGATTCATACAGGAAAAAAGAGGGAGTATATGATGAGACAGATAAAAAGATAGAGGAATATAAGAGTAAAAGGCTGAGCCGAGATATATACAGGAAGGTGAATGATATGAGACAGGAATTTCAGCCTAGAACAAATGCCTGTAGGGATAATAATGGTGGCCTTGTGAATGATACTGCTGGCGTAATCAGAAGATGGACAGAACACTTCGAGGAGTTGCTAGGCTCAGTTAGGGAGGCTTCGATGGAGGCATCTGAGGATGAAGAGGAAGCAGGAGAATTCGAGGATGATAGAGAGGAGTTAGTGCCATCCTATGACGAGGTGTATGAAGCTCTAGAAAAGCTTAAAAATAAAAGGCAACAGGTTCCGATGGTTTACCAGGGGAACTATTAAAGAGCGCAGGCGTCGATTTAATAAAGGAATTTGACCAACTCATAGAGCGAATATGACTAGAGGGGGTAATGCCTGATGAGTGGAACAATGGGGTGGTGTGTTTAATACATAAAAAGGGTGAGCCGCTCATATGTAAAAATTATAGGGGCATCTCTCTACTTAATACAGCATATAAGGTATTGTCCAAAATCATATTTTCTAGGCTGCTTCCCTACGCTGAGGAAAACATAAAAGAAAATCAATGTGGATTCACTAGGAATCCTGGAAAAAAACGTAGGCATATGGAGTGGCCACTCACCATCTCTTTGTGGATTACCAGTCGGCATATGATTCAATCAACCGGAAAATGCTATATAGAGCTATCAAGGAGTTGAATATACCATGTACATTGGAGTAGTTATGTCCCATTATAAGTCCCAAATCAGAATACAATCAAATCTTTTAATGATGAAATTTGTGTTAGTGGTTGAATCACAAGCAGATTGATCACTGTTGCACACCACTATATAAAAATTATCCCGATTAGCGCTTTCAAGCTTCACAGCTCATCGTCAGATCGGAACAGACAGAAATTATGTGAAAACAAACCCTTCACCCCTCTCACCCTACCCTGCTCACACACAACAAGCTATAATATAAATGTCCCTTCTCCACCCCCCTAAACACTGTCCCACCATCTGTACAGTTACATATTTTTCTAGCAAATTCCTTGTGTTTCAGTGTGTGTATGTGTGTGTGTGTGTGTGTGCATCCTTTTAAACTTACCCTCTTCCTCTCCTCACACGTGGGTTAGTCACACACCCTTATTTTAAAACATCCAATTAGTACTATGCAATATAATTCTTAATCTTATCTATCTGTCCTCTATCATTTACTTCTTAATTATATTATAAATTATTTCTTCATTATCAAATTAAATTTTAATATTAATTAAATTGTCTAACCCTTTTCTCTTTCTTTCAATATTTCTAACTCCTCTCTAAGCTTCCTTTCAACTGTGTTATTTACTACTTTTACAATTTCGTATTCTTCCAAAGGATTAACAAACTTATGGTTGTCTTCTATGAAATGTCTTGCATATAACGAATTGGTTGTTCTATTACCTTCTCCACGTTTGTGGTCAGACACCCTGCATACGAATTTTCGTCCTGTCTCACCTAGGTACACTTTGTTGCAGTCTTTATATTTTAATTTATAATTTCCGCTTTTCTGTAATACTGGAATTTTTTCTATATTCTTATTCCTTATCTTATCAAAAACCGTTCCACATTTTGTAATAGCTATATCTACTCCGTATTTATTAAAACATTTTATAATTTTTCTAGTATGTGAACCTATTTATGTCAATGAGCCTGCATAATTCTTTTGTTCTGGTTCTATTTTAGCTTTTTGTATGTTAACTCTTTTCATAACTTTATCCACTATGTTGGTGTTATAATTATTATTCCTTACAATTCACTTTATCGTTTTTAACTCTCTATCTTTTGACTCGGTCTCTTTTAAACACTTCTGAGCTCTGTAACAAAATGAATTGATTGCCGCCATTTTATATCTATAAGGGTGGTAATTATCTCTTGGCATAGTTATATCAGAATACGACTCTTTCCTAAATATCCCAAACTGTAGTTTCTCATTATCTTTAATTTCTATGTTTAAATCTAAGTAATTTATTTTCTTACCTCCTATCTCTTCTTTAAATTGTAAGGTTTTATCCTTATTATTTACCTCATTTATAAACTCATGCACTTCTTCTATGCTTCCTTCCCAAATTACTAATACATCATCAACGTATCTAGACCATAATTTTATACTGTCTTTATACTTAGTGGAAGTTATTAATTGCTTTTCAAAATCATTCATGTATATTTCAGCAAGAATAGGGGATAATGAAGACCCCATAGGTAAACCATTTTCTGTATTTAAAACTTGTTACTAAACCTAAAATAGTTCTGATTTACACATTCATGAATTACTTTAATCAACTGCTTTTTATACCTGTATTCTCCCATATTATTATCGTTTATTAACTTAATAACTTTATTTACTGTGATATTGGTAAACATGTCCTTCACATCCAGTGATATCAATTTTGTATTTACAGTAATTCTAATATTTTCTAATTTTTCTATCAATTTTACATTATTCTCTATATTGTATTTTGTCCCAAATTCATATTTCTCTTTGAGTACTCTGCTAGCTTCCTTTGATAATTTATAAATAGGTGCATTAATAAAAGAAACAATCGGTCTAATTGGTTTTCCTCCTTTATGTATCTTAACCTGACTTTTAAAAGTTGGTGCTGTTAGATTACTTTCCAATAAATACTTTTTCTTATTTTCTTCTATAAATGTTATCTGTTTCATCATTTGCTTTATCCTTGACTGGTACTTACTTGTATAATCATACTTTATTTCCTCATATGGTCCTTCCCTTATAAATTCCTCCGTTTTCTTTATGTATTCGTTCTTTCTCAGTAGTACCATTGTATTTCCTTTGTCCGGTTTCGTAACTATAATATCATTCTTCTTTATTTTATTCTTTAGTTTAGTTACAGTTGATTTGATTTTTTGTTCCTTTTTTGAATTATAAAATCTTTTCTTAAATATTTTATCTACTACATTCCCTACTTCCCACCTTATTCTTTTTTATCATTTTCATTTCCTAGTTTTTGTAATATGCTTTCGCATTCAATAATCTTTTTTCCTTCATTTAATTCTCGTGGCGGCGCGTATTTTAAGCCTTTTGCTAACATTTCTTTTTCTTCTGTATTGAAATTTCCCTCTGTAAGGTTTATTACTCTTTTTTCATAGGTATTCTTAGAGAGGTGTTCCTTTTTTACTTCGTTCTTTCTTATTAATTTATTTAACTTATCTACCATTTTTTTATTTTTATTTTCCAATTTCGTTTCTACGTACCCCAAACCAAAATTATATAATATTTCTTCTAACTCTACATACGAGTATATTCTTAACAATTCTATGTGTCTGTCATATAATTCCCTATTATATCTATTGACTAAGCCGTAGAGTGACCTTATTTCCAGTTTTATCCACAACTTCTCGCTTTGTTCTTTTACTTTTTTGGCTACACTGTTCTTATTTTTAATTTTAACTTGAGCGTACTTTGGGATGACATTAGTATCCAGACATTGTTTATTTAACCATATTTTGCTAAAAACCCTCTTCAATTTAACTTTAACTTAAGATATTTAAAAACTTTACTTACCTTATTGTTGTTGTCCATTACCTGTCGTCGATTGCACATCTTAACAGACGTTTAATGAAGAAATTTTTGTTAGTGTTTGAATCACAAGCAGAATGATCACTGTTGCACACCACTATATAAAAATTATCCCGATTAGCGCTTTCAAGCTTCACAGCTCATCGTCAGATCGGAACAGACAGAAATTATGTGAAAACAAACCCTTCACCCCTCTCTCCCTCTCACCCTACCCTGCTCACACACAACAAGCTATAATATAAATGTCCCTTCCCCACCCCCCTAAACACTGTCCCACCATTTGTACAGTTACATATTTTTCTAGCAAATTCCTTGTGTTTCAGTGTGTGTATGTGTGTGTGTGTGTGTGTGTGCATCCTTTTAAACTTACCCTCTTCCTCTCCACTCACGTGGGTCAGTCACACACCCTTATTTTAAAACATCCAATTAGTACTATGCAATATAATTCTTAATCTTATCTATCTGTCCTCTATCATTTATTTCTTAATTATATTATAAAATATTTCTTCTATATCAAATTTTAATTTTAATATTAATTAAATTGCCTGACTTTTTCTCTTTCTTTCAATATTTCTAACTCCTCTCTAAGCTTCCTTTCAAATGTGTTATTTACTACTTTTACAATTTCGTATTCTTCCAAAGCATTAACAAACTTATGGTTGCCTTCTATGAAATGTCTTGCATATAACGAATTGGTTGTTCTATTACCTTCTCCACGTTTGTGGTCAGACACCCTGCATACGAATTTTCGTCCTGTCTCACCTAGGTACACTTTGTTGCAGTCTTTATATTTTAATTTATAATTTCCGCTTTTCTGTAATACTGGAATTTTTTCTATATTCTTATTCCTTATCTTATCAAAAACCGTTCCACATTTTGTAATAGCTATATCTACTCCGTATTTATTAAAAAATTTTATAATTTTTCTAGTATGTGAACCTATTTATGTCAATGAGCCTGCATAATTCTTTTGTTCTGGTTCTATTTTAGCTTTTTGTATGTTAACCCTTTTCATAACTTTATCCACTATGTTGGTGTTATAATTATTATTCCTTACAATTCACTTTATCGTTTTTAACTCTCTATCTTTTGACTCGGTCTCTTTTAAACACTTCTGAGCTCTGTAACAAAATGAATTGATTGCCGCCATTTTATATCTATAAGGGTGGTAATTATCTCTTGGCATAGTTATATCAGAATAGGACTCTTTCCTAAATATCCCAAACTGTAGTTTCTCATTATCTTTAATTTCTATGTTTAAATCTAAGTAATTTATTTTCTTACCTCCTATCTCTTCTTTAAATTGTAAGGTTTTATCCTTATTATTTACCTCATTTATAAACTCATGCACTTCTTCTATGCTTCCTTCCCAAATTACTAATAAATCATCAACGTATCTAGACCATAATTTTATATTGTCTTTATACTTAGTGGAAGTTATTAATTGCTTTTCAAAATCATTCATGTATATTTCAGCAAGAATAGGGGATAATGAAGACCCCATAGGTAAACCATTTTCTGTATTTAAAACTTGTTACTAAACCTAAAATAGTTCTGATTTACACATTCATGAATTACTTTAATCAACTGCTTTTTATACCTGTTTTCTCCCATATTATTATCGTTTATTAACTTAATAACTTTATTTACCGTGATATTGGTAAACATGTCCTTAACATCCAGTGATATCAATTTTGTATTTACATTAATTCTAATATTTTCTAATTTTTCTATCAATTTTACATTATTCTCTATATTGTATTTTGTCCCAAATTCATATTTCTCTTTCAGTACTCTGCTAGCTTCCTTTGATAATTTATAAATAGGTGCATTAATAAAAGAAACAATCGGACTAATTGGTTTTCCATCTTTATGTATCTTAACCTGACTTTTAAAAGTTGGTGCTGTTGGATTACTTTCCAATAAATTAAGAAGTTATTTAATTAATAAATAATATTTATATAATATAATATTATAAAATATTATATAGTGGTGTGCAACAGTGATCATTCTGCTTGTGATTCAACCACTAACAAAAATTTCTTTATTAAACATCTGTTAAGATGTGCAATCGACGACAGGTAATGGACAACAACAATAAGGTAAGTAAAGTTTTTAAATATCTTAAGTTAAAAGTTAAATTGAAGAGGGTTTTATGTAAAATATGGTTTAATAAACAATGTGTGCATAATAATGTCATCCAAAAGTACGCTCAAGTTAAAATTAAAAATAAGAACAGTGTAGCCAAAAAAGTAAAAGAACAAAGCGAGAAGTTGTTAATAAAACTGGAAATAAGGTCACTCTACGGCTTAATCAATAGATATAATAGGGAATTATATGACAGACACATAGAATTGTTAAGAATATACTCGTATGTAGAGTAAAAGAAATATTATATAATTTTGGTTTGGGGTACGTAGAAAAGAAATTGGAAAATAAAAAAAAAAAATGGTAGATAAGTTAAATAAATTAAAAAGAAAAAACGAAGTAAAAAAGGAACACCTCTCTAATAATAACTATGAAAAAAGAGTAATAAACCTTACAGAGGTAAATTTCAATAATAAACCTTACAGAGGTAAATTTCAATACAGAAGAAAAAGAAATGTTAGCAAAAGGCTTAAAATACGCACCGCCACCAGAATTAAATCAAGAAAAAACGATTATTGAATGCGAAATCATAATACAAAAACTAGGAAATGAAAATGATAAGAAAAGAATAAGGTGGGAAGTAGGGAATGTAGTAGATAAAATATTAAAAAAAGTTTTTATAATTCAAAAAATGAACAAAAAATCAAATCAACTATAACTAAACTAAAGAATAAAATAAAGAAGAATGATATTATAGTTACGAAGGCGGACAAACGAAATACAATGGTACTACTGAGAAAGGACGAATACATAAAGAAAACGGAAGAATTTATAAGGGAAGGACCATATGAGGAAATAAAGTATGATTATACAAGTAAGTACCAGTCAAGGATAAAACAAATGATGAAACAGATAACTTTTATGGAAGAAAATAAGAAAAACTATTTATAATATAATTAAATATTATAAGTAATAATACAATATAATATAAATAGTATAAATTTATAATATAAATTGAATATTATAAGAAGAATAAAAATAATTTATAATATAATTAAGAAGTAAATGATAGATGACAGATAGATAAGATTAAGAATTATATTGCATATTACTAATTGGATGTTTTAAAATAAGGGTGTGTGACTGACCCACGTGTGTGTAGAGGAAGAGGGTAAGTTTAAAAGGATGCACACACACACACACTGAAACACAAGGAATTTGCTAGAAAAATATGTAACTCTAGGCCTACAGATGGTGGGACAGTGTTTTTGGGTGGCGGGGAAGGGACATTTATATTATAGCTTGTTGTGTGTGAGCAGGGTGGGGTGAGAGGGGTGAAGGGTTTTGCTTTCACATAATTTCTGTCTGTTCCGATCTGACGATGAGCTGTTAAGCTTGAAAGCGCTAATCGGGATAATTTTTATATAGTGGTGTGCAACAATCAAATCTATCTAACTCGTTAAAAACATTAGATGGGCTGAAACAAGAAGATGTCTTAGCGTGTCTGTTGTTCAACATAGCTCTAGAAAAGTTATCAGGGACTCAGGAATTCAAACTAGCGGACACATATTTCACAATGAGGTACAGCTTCTGGCATATGCCGATGACATTGACGTCATAAGTAGGTCTGAATCTGGCTTAAACAAAGCCTTTCAGGAACTGGAGTTGTCTGCTAAGGCTATGGGGTTGGTTATAAACCAAAGCAAAACCAAATATATGGTTGCAGGTGCCAACACTCGTGCCCTGTCCCTGCACGTTAATGATTATGAATTTGAAAAGGTTCAGGGATTTCCATATCTCGGGTCATATGTGGACTCAGGAAATGACTCCTCTAGAGACATTGAACAATGGATATTATCTGCTAATAGGTGTTTCTACGGACTGGTGAAACATTTTAAGTCAAAATTAATAAGTAAAGAGACAAAAGCCACCCTATAAAAGACCTAGATCAGACCAGTCCTGATGTATGGCTCCGAATGCTGGGTGCTAAAAAAAGCTAGATGAACAGAAACTATCAGTGTTTTAGAGGAAGGTACTGAGGAGAATCTATGGCCCTGTGAAGGAAAACGACATTTGGAGGCGACTGCATAATCGAGAGTTGTACGAAAGGTTTAAAGATCTTCCGATCTTGCAACTCATACAATTTAACAGATTGCGTTGGGCTGGACATGTGCAGAGAATGGCGGAAAATAGAATCCCAAAAAGAGTTATGAATTATTTGCCGATGGGAAGGAGAAGGAAAGGAAGACCGCGTACAAGATGGCTGGATCAGGTTGGTAAGGAGGCAGTGAGGATGGGTGCAGCAAACTGGTGGACATTGGCCGGGAGTAGAGACCAGTGGGGACGATTTCTTTTGGAGGCCGGGGCCCGGACTGGGCTGTAGCGCCGAGGATGTATGTATGTATGTAGATATTTTACAATTACGTGCATTTTTCGGCAGTTTAGTCGAGTTAATTTGTACACACGATGATTTCAATTATCAAGAGTATATACATATTATTATAAAACGTGTACCTTCGTATTATTTTTAATAATGTTAATATGTAATAAAACTGTGTTGTTAATAAAACCTTCTGCTCTATGTGTATTTGTTTGGTCAGCTGATACTAATGGTTACGTGTTTATTCCTCGTATTTATGTTATTTCTCTTTAATTTTAATGTTATTTTTATGGACAAATCTTCTTTGTTGGTTAATTCTCGAATTAATTAAAGAGAATTCTTCAGTTCGTCTGCCCCAAATACTTGAATATAGCGGTTGTGTCGTCCCAAAACAATTTCTCAACGACTACATTCGATTTTCATCTGAAACGTATTCGTTGAGGTTAATTTCGGTTTCGTAGTTTCTGTTATTCTTACAGCTCGCAGACGTCTTCTTGATTTTCGTGAGTATAGAACGAATCCTGATTGTACCTTACATTCGAGAAATAAAACACAAGGAAATGATATTGGTAATATTAATGTTTAATCTTTGAAAATTTGTTTCAGTTTAGTAAAAATGGTTATTTCGATATACACGTTAGCAATGATCGATTCTTATCTCAGGGTCAATCGTCAAATGATTTAATTATATAAAAGTGAATTCTTTTGGCTGCTACGCAAGGTTCCATTAATTAATAAAAAACAATAAAGAGTACATTACAATAGAAATAGCTTAATACTTATTATCCAATATAATATTATAAATAATTATTAATGTTGAACAATATGGCCGGCAAAATATTCATTTCGCTATGTGCGCAATGCATGCTGGTTGTTAAGTGACGTCATAATCATGGCCGATGTGTTGCCAGTAGTGGTTAGAGTAAAATTGGTTCCCAATGTATTTTAATAAAATATTGTCACTTAGTGTTCACTATTTCTTATCTTATGTTCTTGTTTTCTTTTATAAAATGTTTATCAGTTATTAATGTTGTGTGAGTTGTTGGTGTCGTTGGTGATGACTGTTATTTGGATTACTAGAATTGGTTGGTTATAATTTATGTAGAATACATACAGTTCTTCCGTTAAATTTAATTTAGGCTTCTTTCTTATTAATCACTTTAGAATTTCTTAGTTTCACTGGTAGTCGTTCCTGTTGAGTTATATGATTTGCTGTACTGACTTCAAGAATGTTACGTTTGGCAATTCATTCTTCTGAGTTTGGTTTCTAGCTTTTTAAAATTTTTTACATAAACATATTTTTTATCTGCACTCCTCAACCGTGTTCCATCGTGGTTAACAATAAAGTGTTCTAATTTCTTCTTTTTTCACAGAAGCTGACCAAAATTTCTTGGATTCTTTTGGCCCATAGTGCAACGTTCAACTGTTACATTACCATGGTCATTAAAATACATTACATTTTATAATTTGCCTTCAAATTACTTTTTTAGCATAACACAATAATATTTAATACAATGTCTATGTGGTTAATAAGAATAAAATTACAAATCATTTGATACCAAACAAAGCCTGGTTTGGTCATGTAATCACTAGTATTTTATGGATTTTACATTTATCTTATTTAAAAATTTAGAATGATGGATGACAGTTGACGAAGACCCTTTGATACAATATTATTTTAACTTGATCTGCTAGTAACATGAAATTTTATAGTATAAAACAAAACTCTTAACTATATTCCTTATCTTAATAATTATAACTAACTACATTTAAATGGTCACACACTGCTAAACAATTGTTTATGTGTTAATTTCTAAATCACTGTTGTCAATCATGATTGATTGAATATCACTTCGTAATCTAAATAACATCACACTTTTTAGCTGTAGTCTATGTGATTATTATTACGCCACCTTTTACGTGTTTGTTTAACTGATGTCAATATAGGGTTCTGTGCCCCTTTTGTCACCTTATTTTTACAAAAAGACATATTTTTATTGGCCTATTTAGTCCTATATAGGTCATATACATTATAAACTATGAAGTGGCTGTACTCTTTATTATTTGGATTATGTTTATTTATTTGGTGTTTGATTATTGCTTTACTTTTTTATTCATTTATTGCCCTATCTTACTGGGTAATGTCTGGTTATTATTTGTCAGTCATTGTCAGGTCAATGGTTGGTGTTGTTGAGTTAATTTTAGTCCATTTATTATCTTCAATTTTGGGGGTTTCTGTTTATTAGTTGGTGATCATAATGCTTGGTTCTATTCCTGAATGAGGTTTCACAGTTTACTATTTATAATTATTCCTACAGCGTTCTGTTTCGTTACTATATATATATAGTGTAAATACACGAAGTTATTTTACAAATAAGTATAATAATTGTTAGATACAATTTTTATTACTTTTTATTTTTTATTTTTTTATAATTAATTAATTTAATTTTTTAATTACTTTAGTTGTTTTTATTGTGTTAGTTAGTTGTTTTTATTGGTTAGTGTCTGGTTAATAAAAATACTAATTAATAATTGGGTATGATTCGGTGAAGAAATATTCGTTTCTCCGCTTTAAATAGATTGTCGTGGCCAAATCGATTGCATGCCGTGGTCCATTCAGTATCTTTATTTCTTCTTCTGCTCGTTCCTTTCCCTCAGAATTTCTCGTTTATAATTTAATAATTAATGTATTTTAAATTAGTTCTCAATTAATAAATAAAACAATATTTTAGAACAATAATTATATTTATTATGCTCAAAGTAATTATTCGACTTGCGTTGACTAATTCGAGTTGGAGTCGAGACTAGATCCCAGGTCGATTATTACATACACAAAATTATTCAAATTAAATTATTACTGTATACAATAAGAATTCTGTGAACAGTAGAATAGTCAGGAAAGGCAAGAGAAATCAATACTTACAATTATAAAACTTATACATTAACAGACAATAATAATAAAATATAGTATATAAAAAAAATTAAAAATTACGATCCAGCTGATTGTTCTGACATCACTCGTCCCCTGCAGGTTGAATATCGTTCGATTCGAAATGACAAGATGGCTGCCTTCGTGAGTTGATATGTATATATATATTTTTTTTATTTTTTATTTTACTCTTAAGAGATAGTTCTTTTAATCTGATTTATCTTATTATTATTAAGTAAATATATATATTTCCCTCCTTATTTAGTGTCTCCTCCTTGAGATATTTACTCCCTAACATTCCCTAACATGTGAGCTGGAACAGTTCAGAGTGGAACATTTCGGCTACATTCTCTGCTGACCATACTTCACTCATTTGAGCTCAGAGGAATTATCATCTCTGATCAATAATAAAAAAAAACTGGTGGAATTATCTACATCCAGTCATTAAATATAAATTCTAAAAGTAGTCCATTTCGACTAATAATAAATATTCTTAGAATCATCACACTTCATAAATGTTCAGATTATTTAATACTTCTATCCATATGGTTACCTTTACAATTTAAAGCTCGGTTTATATAATGTACCAACAGGTATATTGCATAATATCCGTTTCATCCTCTTTTTCAAAAATCTGTTATTTTGGTTAGTTGTTTGTACAACCTGTTTCTTGTTTACATTTTCGGTAGCATATTTTTATATATATAGAGTTTTTCTTTTTGTTTCTTCATTTGATGTTTAATAAATTATGTTATGGTTCATGGCATAATGTCTGGTTTTAATGCCTTTTCCTTATCTGTTTTTGTTAATTGGTTCTCCTATTCCTTCTTCTATGATTTTTTTTTCATTTTGTGTTTTCATCAACTTATAATATTGAAAACATATAAATTATCTGGTTTTTTATTTACCTTTCACTTAACAGTTCTGTAACATTTTTGTCTCGATAAGTATTTCATTTATATAGTTGTTTTGAGTAGTCTCTATCTAGCCTTTACAGTTGTGATAAAAATATTTTTTTCTTTTGTAACATTATTTCATTCAATTTCTTTACCTACGTGGTCCTTATTATTTTTTATTCAAAATAATTTCTTTGACATATACTGTAAGATGTTCTTACTTCTTTTTAGAATTTACAGGTTTATTTTATTTTATTCAACATATTTTCTCTTATATTAACTGTAAGATGGTCTTACTGATTTTTGAATTTTTATTTTAATGCATTCCACCTGTCGGCGTTGTTTCTTCTTCATCGACTTCAAGTCTTTCGCCCTGAGGCGTGTTGGATTGGTTACCATTTTCTCTTGGGGGAATCCTGAATTCTGGTGGGTTCCGTTGATTGTAAGCGATTCGGAAATTTCTAGCGGGATTGTCACTGAACGGTATCCAATCATAATCGTCATTTACTTGATTGTTTTCATCATTCCTATTCCTTCTATTCTCATCTCGTTGATCATTTCCGGATGGTGCGTCCCTTCTTTGGTTTCCGCTCCGGATCTGAATTATTCGATGCTATTATTTCGTTGTAAATGTCCATTATCATTCTCCCTTTGGTGTTGGTACCTCCGCTGATCACTTCCTCCTGCTCTTATGTAATTCACTCTAGGTCGTCGATATGGCCTTTTATTATTATTACCACCTTGTTGATAACTTCTATTGTTATTGGGGTAATGATTATTATTAGTTTGGTTTGGATTTCTCTGACTATTTCCGTTGTTTTGGCTGTTATTTTAATAATTATTTCTATTTGATTAATTGTTATTATTACTACATTATGGTTATTATTATTATTATTATTATAATTATTGCTGTGATTATTATTATATTAATTATTTTTCCGGTTCGTCGGGTTAAAATTATTGTTATTCCCGTTATTTTGATTGTTATTTACATAGCTATTATTATTCCTTAATTCTGGTCTATCCGTTCTTCTCCTACTCTTTCGGTAATAATCTTCATGCTCGTACATCTCGAGTAAATCCGTCTTAGCTTGTACGGTTTTAATATGACTACTCCTACGTGCTCTAATTATATCCTCCTCGTAGTGATAGGGCAGTTTGCTGACTAGACACTCCTCGGGTATTTTAGGCTCTAGGTGTTTGGCTATGCACACCTTTCCCAGGAAATTCGAGGTCAAAGTGTTACCCCAACATGGGTTATATTTCCTGTGACATATGTTGTCTCTTGCTGTGTTTTGTGTAGATTCTGACCACTACTTAGCTTTAAGTAACCTCTTAAACATTTGGTAGTCTGTGATGTCATCTCTGATAGCCATCCACCAATTATCAGATATTTCTTTAAATGATTCATCGAGCACTTATTTGTTGGTATTCCATCGGTTACCCCTACGTTTCGCGAAATATTCTTCTATTCTGGCTATAAACTCCATGGGTTTTCTTTGGCATAACCGGAAATTAACCCATTCTCGGTTTTCTGTAGTGGAACAATTGGTAATGTTAGTCGGTCTACTCAGACAAGTTTCTATGTCTGCTTGGTTCTGGCGAACCTGGCCATTTATACTGTTAACAGCAGCTTCTATCCCGTCACACTTTTCTGTGACCGGTTCTGCACCTTTTCCCATTCTTCATGCGTTTCCTTTTGTTTCTCTTCTATATTTGCAATTTTGGTGTTGACTTCTGCTTGAAAACTATGTACAACTCGTTCAGTCTGACTCCATCTTTGGTCAGCTTCCGTAATTTTTTGTTCAATCTCGGTTATTGCCTCTTCTACCTTCTTGCTGGTTGCTTCATTCTTCTCTACCATCTTCTGGCTCAACTCTTCTTTTAACAACTTTATCCTTTCGTCTAACTTGTACATATTTTCCTGGTTAACCTCCCTCAATTCTTCTCTTAATAGTTGGTTATTCTCATCCATTTTCTCTTCCATCTTCTTACTATTTTCCTCCATCTTCTCTTCCATCTTCTTACTAATCTCGCTTAACTCTTCCCTCAATTGTTGGTTGTCACTCTCCATCTTCTTATTATTTTCCTCCATTTTCTCTTCCATCTTCTTACTATTTCCCTCCATCTCCTTACTGGTTTCCTCAATTTTATTATTGGTATCTCCAATGCCCTTCCTTAATTCTTCTTTTGTGATTGTATATTTTAATTTATTGATTCTATACTCTTCTGATTCTCTTCCATCTTCTTATTGGTATCACCAATTTGATTACTCAATTCTTCCTTTCCTTGCTTAGTCGATTTGTTGTTCTCATCCATTTTCTCTCCCATTTTCTTACTCATTTGTTGGAACATTTCCATCATCTTATTCAATATTGTATCTTCTGTTGTGGTGGATTTCTCTAACTCTTTCTCCTGGAGTGCGGGTTGGTTCGGTTCCGCCGGAGGTAATATCATCTCCATATCTTCCACTGGAGTCGCCTCCCTGTTCTCCATGTCTATCTCCTGTTGGGGTTCTGCCGTCCTTTTCTTTGACGTCGATTTCTTTGGCATTTTTATTACTTTCCTGACCTGTTAACAGCTGCCAACTAAAATAGGAAATTAGGCAAACTGTCTTTATTTTATTGGCCTATCAATATCTATTTTTAGCGCCTAAAGTTGAACGCCAATTTGTAATAAACGAAGTTATTTTACAAATAAATATTATAATTGTTTGATACAATATTTTTATTTTTTTTAAATAATTAATTAATTAAATTTTTTATTTACTTTAGTTGTTTTTATTGTTTTATGGTTAGTGTTTGGTTAATAAAAATACTAATTAATAGTTGGGTATGATTCGGTGAAGAAATAGTCGTTTCTCCGCGTTAAATAGATTGTCGTGGCCAAAACGATTGCATGCCGCGGTCCATTCAGTATCTTTATTTCTTCTTCTGCTCGTTCATTTCCCTCAGAAGTTCTCGTTTATGATTTAATAATTAATGTATTTTGAATTAGTTCTCAACTAATCAATAAAACAATATTTTAGACCAATAATTATATTTATTATGCTCAAAATAATTATTCGACTTGCGTCGACTAATTCGAGTCGGAGTCGAGACTAGATCCCAGGTCGATTATTACATACACAAAATTATTCAAATTAAATTATTACTGTATAAAATAAGGATTCTTTCAACTGTAGAAATAGTCAGGAAAGGCAAGAGAATTCAATACTTACAATTATAAAAACTTATTCATTAACAGACAATAATAATAAAATATAGTATATAAAAAAATTTAAATATTACGATCCAGCTGATTGTTCGGACGTCACTCGTCCCCTCCAGGTTGAATATCGTTCGACTCGAAATGACAAGATGGCTGCCTTCGTGAGTTGTTCTACGATGTAAATCAGGCTCCGAGATTTTCTTTCAAATAAACGTATGAGTTGATTAATTCCTCATCTGCGATGCCGCTATTGAAATATCCACAATTTGTACTGTGTAGTTTTAGTCCTCCACTGGATTTCGTTCGGTAATAGGCGTATAGTGTCAAATGGTTCCTTCCAATCAATTGCTGGTTGTATTAGGTTAAATTCATTCTTCAATCGTGTCCATACGTTGTGACAGATAGATTTAGTGTTGTTTAATTTAGCTTTGAGATTCCAATGACTGTTATAATCATCTTCATTAATTTAATGTGTATTCTTTTATGTTTTCATAATTTCATAATATATCTTATTTTGTGTTTGTTAAAAATTCCATTCATTTTCCTCTGAAATGTATTCTGACACATCCGTTCTGCTTGGCTTTTAACAATCAACTAACTATATTTGTTTCTTCATATAGAAAATTCTGTAAGATTTGGTCTCATTTTTCATTTACTTTTTCTACCTGGCTATTATTCTAAACACTTAACAATTTATTTGCATTTTACTATTACTTGCTTAACTGATTATGGCATTATCTTGTACAATCACCATTTAAGTCAATTTTACACTCTGATTCTTTTAATCACTACTACAGGTTGTTGTTATAATTATGATAATGTATTTGAATTCCGAATGGGATAATTTATATCAATTTGGTCTATTTTCTATTAATTTATTTTCTCTGATTTGATTTACAGGGTCAAAGTTGAATTTGGCTTGGTCATCAATTTTCAATTTTCCTACCAATGTTATAATCAATTCACATTATTATTTTTATATTTTATGATTCACTATTTATAGGTCGTTTGAATTAATTTTTTGCCTTTCCTTACTTCACAAAATTATGACATTAATTAACATTATTCAAATACAATAAACACTTACATACTAACATCTAGTACCTACTACTTTCAACATGTTCTGTATTGTATACACATAAAATAATTAAACATAATAATTAGATAAATAAACAAATTAAAGTCTTATCCTGATGATTGTCTTTTGTTGTCCTTTTAAAACTGGTTTGGGGTGTTCCCCTCAATCACACACCATTTTATTTATACTTAAGTTTACATCAGCTCTGATTATTTTGTATTGTATTCTCTTTCTTTGTTATTTGTTTTTCTAAATTGGTATAACTAATATAGTTTAAGTTCTTCCATTTATGTGGTTTGCTGCTATAGAGTGTTCTGTCTTTAAAGTAGGTTTTTGGGTATCTTGAGATTTTTCCTTTTTATTAAATCGTTCTTGGCTGTAACTCCTTACTACTCCGTATCTTACTGGGTATACTAATTATACTAATTATATTACTGTGATTATAATCATACTATTTGTTTTTAACACATTTTTCTCTCAATTGTATGTATATTATTTCTTTGAATCGAGATTTTTTTCTAGTTCTGTTAAGGCATTTTATTTATTATTGTGATTACTTCCTTCTGTTACTTACATTTAATTTTATTTTACTTCTACCAGTTGGCTTCTTCCCTTCTTTTTCTATGTGATCTTAAATTGTATATATATATATATATATATTACTATAATACTTATAACTATTTTACCTCAAGATGTTTTTTTTTCTCATCACATTATATACATCAAGAAACGGACTGTAGCAGAAAGTGATTGAAATATATATATATATATATATATATATATATAGTAACAAGACATATGAACAGGCGTAACCCCGAAACGACACCAGGAGGAGTCGCAATCAAGAGGACTATCGACGGCCCAGTTATGAAGATGATCGCCCTCAACCCGAGAATATACCCCAAGAAAATGAACGAAGGAGTTGGCAAGACCAGTGGCAGGTAGAAGCCGAACCATCTTTAAACTAAAACTGCAGTGAGAACACAGGATGGAGCTTCACTGAACCTAACTATTGGGTACAATAAATTTGTAAATAACAACATAACAACGATCAACATTACAATTATTAAAACGAACTTCCTGAAGAACAGACGAGTGAGGAATGGTGTAAAAAATTGTCACATTTGCCAACTTGTTAAACAAAACAATGACAGAAAGGAAGGGATGATGATACCAATCACGTCATCATCCAAACTAGAAAAAGTCTTCATAGACATATGTGGTCCATTTCCAAGCAGCGGAGGTAGACACCAATATAAATTCCTGGTCATAATATTTGATCACTACACCAAGTTTACCAAATTGTACGCAATGAACCGTGCAACAACACAAAAAATATTGGGAATAATTTACAATCCTATCTACCCGAAATAGGAAGACCAAAGTCAATAATCAGCGACCACGGGACACAGTTTAGAGGAAAAAGATGGAAGGAAACGCTGATGAACCATGGTATCAGATCATACAAAACGTATGTGTATCATCCAAGCAGCAACCCAGCTGAGAGAGTGTTAAGGGAAGTAGGAAGAATACTCCGAACCTACTGACACAACCAGCAGAGAAGATGGTCAGAATACCTGTCAAATGCAGAAGAGTATATAAACCTATCACACCACCAAGCAATTGATACCACTCCATACACAGCAATGTTTGGAAAACCTCCACCAAGGGAGATAGAAGAAATTATCAATTTTCCTCAAGGTGAAGAATATAAGTCTGATGAAGTGAAGTTTTTCAATAAGGTACTAGAACGAACAGAGAAGAGGAGATGGAAGTATCGGGAACATCAACCCAAGCCCATAGAGTACGAAGTAGGAGACCAAGTGTTACTAAAAAATAGAGAACTCCCGAGTACGATAGAGGGGATAGCAAAGAAATTGTTATTGCTATACACAGGACCCTATGCTATCACGAAGAAGAATGGTAATAATACCTACGAACTTATGGAAACCCAAACCCAGAGAAAGAAAGGAACATACAACCAATCATCAATTAAAAATATCATCCAGAATAAATGTTAACCGTCTAACATTTGAAGGAGTAGAGGAGAAGAACACCAAAGAGAGTATTATATAAGAGAAGGCTATAATAAAGGGAAGAATAAAGACGATAATATAATAAATCCAAAACTATGAGATAAACAACTATTGAATAAACTGAAGATGCTTTAATAATGATTTCAACCAAAATAAGAAGAAAAATCATCCAGAATAAATTTCAAATATCCAACATTTGAAGGAGTAGAGGAGAAAACCACCAGAGAGTATTATATATAAGAGAAGGCTACAATAAAGGGAAATGATCAAGAAGAAAAATTATAAAACCAACAAATCAATAAAGATGAGACGAACAAAATGATTATTAAACTTAATACCAGACACAGATACTCTAATATTAATTTCAACCACTGAAGGGATACTATTCAGAACAAACACCAATATTATGATGAAAAATACTCAAATAATGAAGAACAAGTAGTTACCCAAAACTTGAAGGTATAATAAATAGACCAGACATGAAATATGAAATCAACTTCTATTATTACAACTGATACAGTTACTAAGCAGAAAATAGTAAAAGGAAGATCAATAAAAGAGAAAATAGATACAAATAAAAATCTATCAACGATATTGTTTCAAATAGAGCAAAGAGAATAAAATGAAGTGAAAAAGAATGAAGATATTATCAAATCTGAGCAGCAACTGCGTGAGTAACCCCTGAATATTTTTATTAGTCATACAACGACTACTTTAAATTTTTAGATTTGTTTGTAGAGATAAGCTCCAACAACAATTTACCTGAGCAGATGGTACGTCCCTCTGGTCTCAGAAGATGTAGGATGGACAGCAGAGTATGGAAGCCAAGACTGCCCCACTGACCTGTGGCAACTACCACGTTAGGGAAATGATAGGGAATTAAATACTACAGGGAATAAACCACCAAGTAAGAAGATAGTAGATCAGATCAAAGATAACACATTGTTATTGTTATATTGAATTGTATTGTTATATGAAACGAAAGAAACAAGATGTGGAAGACGGAAGCTCAAATATATAAGAAAAAATATAAAAGATAATTTCTCAAATCCCATAAAGGAATTAATCCAAAAGATCTATTTTCGAGGGGGGACAATATATAACAAGACATACGAACCCAATATTTCAGTAACCAAAATATTAACACATGTCATGATAATTGAGTCAACGAGACACACCAAGTGTTTAATCTAAACTTCCAAGAATGAAACTACATGAGCAACTTATCGAGAAGAATAAACTCACAACACAAGAGTTAATAAAAACTAATGGTAAATAACAAATATAATAACATTATAAGGAAGAAAAAGATACAGTAAAACAATGATTGTACCACAGGAACCAACAACCCAATAGTTTCGGTCAGTAAGGAACCAATGAAAACAAGGAAGAAACATACTACGAGAAAGACACCTAACAACCATGGCATAAGATATAGATTCCAAGAGCCAGTCAACTATAGATTAACATCTTACTCGTATAAATAATAACTGAAGAACTTAGACATTGAAAAGACAGACAATAACTGACTAACTTAGATGACCCATATACAACTAATAATATTGTAAATGAGTAGGACATCCTATATCAGACAAAGAGAGGAAGTAACAATAATGTTAATATAAAAGAAGCTGTAAATAAAGGCATAATGACATGTTATCCACAGGATCAGTGTAATGTAAAGGAGAATTAGAATTGTCTCATAATTATAATAATTGTTAGTCAAGTAATAAAAAAATCATGTAAGATAGAAAACGGGAAATAAATAATGAATTACCAGTTGTCATTAATAACACTAGACTTGAATAAACAAGGTTAAAAGATGTAAATTTGTATCAACTAAATACACCCATTGTTGCTACAAATAAAATAACCACATAACCTAAATACAGGTAGTTTCCACCTAACTTCATATTTAGTAGTAGGTAAAACACACCAAAACTAAAATATTTTGTACCCCAAATCAAGTAGAAGTAATAAGCTTTCTACCAATACGAATATAAGATACCAAGAGCAATCTTTATATAAGAATTTAAGTAAAGAAGGTGAACAAAACCAGCCAAAATGAGATTCACTAAATGAAACATAGACGAAACCACATTGTAATGCTAAATAGGAATAACAGAAGAATACCTGAGTAATAAGTAAGATGTAATACCACTATTATAATAGCATAAGTGTATTATAAGCAAGGACATAATGTGTGATAAGAATAATTAAGCACACCTGTCATGTGACACCAGGTGTAATTACTATTATCCAATGCTATACGCTAAGGAACAGACTAGTGTGTTAAAAAACACAAGACTAACTATCAATATACTACTACTAGTAAACTATTCTAACTAAATTATAGTCTGAAAAGACAATAGAATCCCAAATAAGAGTTAAAATAAATGTACACTTCATAGTGCCATATAGAGGTCATATTAATGACAAAAACACCAAGGAATAACAATACATTCCAGACAAACAAAGACTAACAGTAGTTGTAACAACTTAATGTTTACAACTGGGGTAATACAGAAGTTACCCAGATACCTTTTATTATATATAATTTGTAAATACAATTGATAGACTCATGGGCTAAGTCAATGATAGCATAAGCACCATATTTGTCATTAGATATAAGTAACAAATATGTGAGAAGTGTGGGAGGACTTGGAAGGCATGCCCACAAGGAGGTATGATTGCCATTAAATAGTTTAAATTTAAGAATAAATACAATTAATAGTGAATAGTGTAATGTGATAATCTCAAACATTAACTCCCTTAATAATGAACCGAAGCACACCATGAGTAGACTCAAAATAAAGAGCCAAGTGTTACCAATACAGTGATAAGCTTAGATTTTAAATCTATGCCATAATAAGAAAGTTATTATATATATAAGATATTTGTGTCAAATCGAGCAAATGTTTATAATCTCCAAACCAGCCACCCCACGCTAATAACAACAATTAAAATATTGCGCGGAGGGGGTATGTGCATCAAATTAAAGATCGTCAACCAATCAGATCCAAGAAATTAGCCAAATTTACAACGATCACAAGACGGAACGGCAGAGAAAGATGCTTTTTCGAGAGACTTTATCATCAACTTCAGAGGAAGGCAGACGGCTACTCGACACCGCTAAGAAACAGCTGTTCACATAATTTGTGCGCGTCACCGCTGTAAACAAAGCAACATAACCTCAATTTGTGCCAACATAACTACACTTGTATTGAAGGTGTTTTAAGTGTAACAGTGCTTAATAAGGATTGCTAAGTGTATAATCAATAGCAATTCCGGGATTTAATTTAAAAAAAGGGAGTACATTGATTTTCTATTAATTAGGAATTTGAAAAACAATATAATCGAACCACATTCTAATAATGTGAGTAAATAAAGTATGTAGATTAAGGTGCATTATGAATATTATTCAATCAACAGGACCAATGACAATCAACTTAATTTGAATATTCTATTATTAAGAATTTTGCAAACGATCAATCATTTATTATGTATAAATACTGAGTGTGATATAACCACACCTGATTAAAGTTGTTTTTTATTAAACATAGATCAAACCAACAAGCATTCATAAGCGATTGAGAATTGTCAACTGCATGAAACAATTAACGAAATTTAATGAAAAATTCCAATGCTATTTATGTTTTGTAATTTAGGAAGAGTCTACTACTATTATTATTTAAATGTTCATGTCTATTATGAATAAGAAACTAAGGTTGTCAAGTTACATAAATACTTACAACTATACAATTTCCTTTTTGTAGAACCAAATGATGATTCAGGTGTTCCGTTCAACAACACTGTTTCAAAATATTATTTTATTGTTCACATTTTAAATGTTTTATCAAGAGCTATTTTAACGTTAACAAACGTTCTTTAAATCATTTTGTCGATTGACTAATAATTTTGTTAACCTAAAATGTCCAAAGCAGGCATGGTTATAATTTTGAATGTTAATTATTAAGAGATGATTGAATTGTAATCGTCTTCAAACTGCCTAATAACGGTAGAAGAAGAGTTCTAGTAAATAATTTGGTATTCTGCAAGCTAAGAAAACCACATATGAATTAACTTATTTTAACCAAAAAGCATTCTAACTATACACTGATGTTGTAAATCAGTTTCACCACCCTGAGACAAATTTTATAAAACAAACAACTCATGTTATTTAAACTTGAATTAAAATATTTAATGATACTTTAGATCATTAAAAAGGAGTGTCAAACAGACAAAATTATTATTTTATACGAGCAAACGTAGTAAGTTAGTTCATTTCAATAGACTAGATTTCAGAATAGGTGAACGACTCTTATTGGATAGCACGACACGCAGCGGCGAATTTGAATACGGTAAGTCAATCTACAGATTAGATTGCTACATCGACCCTGCAAGATCGGCAAGACTCACCACAAGTAAGTGATTATTCTTACAAAATATTTATGCTTTCAGCGAGGAATCAACGTCACAATTTCGCCTAGTCGACGGAAGAATAACCATTTAACATAAATTAACCGAAGTTGAAAACACTTCGCTAACTAACTTCCAGTGCATTCATCGGATTTATTTACATTGGATTCAATGTTAGATTGAATTGAAATAAATAAATCAATAAAAATAAGAAACTAAACTAAAAGTTATTGAAATTTAAAACAAAATAAACGGTCCTTAGCACCCCGTAAACGGTTTTTATACAAATTGGCGCACAACGTAAGAGGCTTAAATTAGGTCACAACTAATCATAAATAAAACACAATAAACTCAGTTTTACCTAATTTCGAGCAAGCAGCTGCAGTACCAGAAGAATAGAACATGTACCAGAAGAGATCGACGTCCAAGAAACGCGCAGCGGACGCGGAACCAAAAATAAACATGGACGAAATGTTCGATAATCGTATTTAATATCAAACTAAGAGTTACTGTTTGGTACTTGAATGAACGTATCGTCCACCCGACTTTACAGTATATTTAAAACTTGCGTCGATACTGAACAAAGCGTCCCGCCGCTTCTGAAGGCTGATTGAGAGTATTAAAAAATTCGAGTCGCCAACGGACACAGCGTACCGCCGGGACTGCTTGAGAGTAAAATTGGCTCTACTGTGCCCGTATTTATATTCAATCAAGAAACCACACCTGTCGGAACAACAGAATTCTGCATGTCAGAAATTGTTCGTGGCGTCTGTTTCCCCACTATCATCCAATTTCATATTTTCGCACATTTCTGCCAATTGCAATGTCTAATGCTGATTTCAAGGTGTTCTAACATTGTCTGATTTAATTAAACATATTCTACGTAACTACCATCGGATTCGCATAATTCGTGTAATTACTACGCTCTTAAAATCGCACAGAATTAGCACTGAACGTCCTATTCACACCGTTTTTGCACTGCACATGTGTATTAGTTTTATGCATATTTAGAAGTCTTTGCAATTTTTCTACCATTTATGGTTTGCTTATAATTAAATAAAACAATAATTTAGCATCTACTTGGGGTGAGATTGCAAACTTTTAGGCTTGAACAGGCCCCACGCACACACTATTTACTAGTGTACACACTCTCAGCGATAATCCCGTGATCGTGCATGTTGATTCCTGTGTATAAACTCAGCTTTCAATCTCACACCTGCTTATTTATTACATATTTATAAAATTAATCTGAATATTTATTTTATTCAATAAATGCACAGGACAGCCTATGCTTGTATTGTCACTATATATATATATATATATATATATATATATATATATATATATTGTAACGTAACAATTTACGTTATTTACAAACTTACTTATTTATTTACTTTTATGTGCGAATAATTATGAATATGTCAATCCGCAACTTTACCCTTATTCGGTGGGTTTGAGCAATGTTCCCCCTTTTTATGCATGTAAATTGGATGCTTTGTTGTAGTACATCCGCTTCAGTTGTTGTTCAACTTTAATCGTCCTAGTAACCCAGTTATTTATGAATGGAATTTTTTCAGAGAGCTGGCATGATATTTACTTACCTCCCTTTCTCCCGCGCCGTCATACACTATGAAAGTGTGTGCGTATGGGTTGAATTCCATTTTCTCTTAATGCTTTATGCCATCCTTCACTCTGGAATTTTACATTTCCTTAATCATAACATTCCTTAACCTTTCCTTAAACATAACATTCCTTAACTTTCTTACATTTCTTTAACATTAACATTTCTTAAAAACAAAACATTCCTTAATATTCCTTAACATTAACATTCCTTAACATTTCTTTAACATTAACATTCCTTAACATTTCTTAACATTTCCTTAACATTTTTGCGATCACAACATTTCCTTAAACATACCTTCTGACCTTATTAAACATATTATTAATGGTGAAATCTCCCCACAGACATAAATATTATTTCATAGCTGATGCATGTGCTAGGCTTTCATGTACGGGTTTTATTAATTTATGCAACATTTCATTTGATAATACTACCTTCCAATCTTGCTTTACCAATTTGAAGACAATATGTTTCGTATCTCATATAGAACGGGTAGTTGAACTTCATTCTTATTATTCTTATTTGTAGATTTTCTTCCTTACGCTCTTTTGGGCTACAATTTAATTTTATTACGCAAAATTTCATTATATTATATCTCCTTAGAGATGGCAATTTTCTACCTATTTACCTATACATAACATATTCACATATTATTATTCCTTATTTTGTTAATATTTAACCGTAACATTTTTTCTTATATAATTATTATTTACCTGAGGGCGTTGAGTACGGTTTGATATACACCCTCCTCTAAGCTAAACAATAGTTCGTCGTAGACATGTTCCTGTGTAGCATAGTCGCCGCCGCGTACCATTTCGGTATTGCATTCCTGTCTCGTTATAGCGCGTACTTACCGTGTAAACGTTTGTTCTGACCGTGTAACTCACCTGTTTATAGGGTGAGAATTTATTTCTTCGATGCGACGAAACGAATTCTCTCTTTGCTTCTCTCTCTGCACGTTCAATTATTTTCTCTTAACGAATGCATTGCTTATTAGTCTGTGTGTACCCTACATAAACAGCATTTCGCTTCTTCACGCTTCGTCTTGTGGTATAGTAATAATCACCGTAGTGTTTGCAATTATAATTATTGTGATTATCATTATAATTACCCTTCGGCCGATAATTGTTGTGCGTAATTTCGTCGCAAGTGCTGTGTTTTAATTCTGTTATTTTCTTACGTGTATTAAAACTGTGTGCGTATGATGCTAATTGGATATTCTTGCTACCCAGGTACGATTGTTTAATTTTTATTTTGCATTCTTCTCTAGTGTTAATTATTTCACTAGAATTATCATCAGTAATTATGAACGTCTGTTCTCTCCGATTCTCAATTACAATTGTTTGTTCATATTGTTCTGTTTCAATTGTAGTTTCTACTGCCGCTATGCGCGTATTTGTGTCGCTAATTTTTTCTACTAACAGTTTATTACTATCAGCTATACTTTGTTTTACTTCGCTTAGTGTATTATTTAAATCTTCTTTTTAATCCTCTGTTTGTTTATTTATATTTTTATTTAATTCGTCCTTCAGCTGGACATTGTCTTGTCTTATCTAATTTAAACTTTCTGCTTGCTTAATTATATTTTACTTCAATTCTTCTTTCGGTTTTTCTCTTTGCTTATTTAGTTTCTCATTTAAATTTTCTGCTTGTTTTGTGGTTAATCCATCTACCCAGGCACGTTTCATAGTTTGAAGTGCTTCCATATCAAAGCTTCCTGGTGCTGCCATATTGAATTATTTATATTTATTTATTTATTCTTTATTATGTTTTAAATTATTATTATTATGGAGCCGAATTACTAATTTTAATTATTTATTTATTATTAATATTAATTATTATTATTCTTAATATTACAATTACATCTTTAAAATGATATTATTTCGTTGAGCGCTAGTTGTGTCGTAATACACAACAAAATAAAATATTCGAGAATATTTCGTATTAATCTTAACTGTTATACATATTATATGTTTACCACACTTGTATTTCTAGAGCGTACATTTAGCTATAAGAAATTTAAATAGCTAAATGGTCGTGTCTGGCCCCACGTTGTTATGTAACGTAACTCTCCTCTAAATTTATTTAATTTGGGAAGCCCCAATCTTTTGAACCGATAAGATATGTAACATAACAACTTTTACTTGTTTGGTTTGGGTGTAATTGTAATAACATGACAATGTTATAAAGTTTTTAAATGTTTACATTATATAATTATCAACCTCTTTATTTATTTCGGCAATACAAAAAAAATATTCATTATTCCTCGCTTGTGCGATATTATGTATGTGATTTATGTGAACAATTTATGTCTAAACAGTTTATACACAAATCTTATTATATATTCTTCATTATCTATTTCTGCTCTCGGCTTACTCATTTCGTGTGGCCATCTTTTGCAATTGCTTATCAATTCACAATGAATTTACTTTTGTTTCAATTATTTCTTCAATTATTTACTTGGCTTTAATCCTCTTTTTAATTTATAGCATATGCACTATTCTTTTAGCAATTAAAGACTCTACTAATTGTTCTACTTTACCTCGATTTAAAAATTAAGCCTTGCTCTCTCATAGCATTTACGTTTTCCAATATTACTTTCTCAACATGAGACATTATTCTAAATTACAATAAGACTTTACACTATAGTACAATTTAAATTGTTAGCAACAGTTGGAATGTCTTTCATTCTAGTTTCAATATTGTCTTTCAGTTGTCTATTTATTATTATCGTTTGTTATCACCTCGTTTGATGTGGCAACTTCAGTGTGTCCTCTTCCGGTCCTCTGGTCTTCTCACAGTCCTTGCTCTAGTCCTTCGTGTCCTCGTGTCCTCTTCCAGTACTTGCTCCAGTCTTTCATGTCCTTGCGTCCTCTGGTCCTTTTCCAGGCTTCCACTGCTTGTCTTTCTTAGTTATTGTTGGCTCTGCTCACATCATGGGTTGTAGGTGTGTCCATCAAACCTCTGTTCTGCCTCACAAGTTGTCAGGTGACGCTTACTGTAGATTTACGATCACGTAGTTGACTGACATAGCCTCCTACGGCGACGGTTGAATATAGAAGGAGGAACTTTTTTAGCGCGACTGGTATTTATAGCCAGGTCGTGCAAAAGCTCAAGTCTGAACAATTTTCATCTTGTCAGAGTTTGTCAAAGCGTCTTTACCCCCACTCTCGTCCGATTAAATTATTTCGCTTATCTTCGCGAATTGCGAAGTCTGTTTTACACTACACGATACTCAATCGATCGCTAATTTTCACATGTTTATTATATGTAACTTGCACTTCTTTATTATACTTATTCGAAGAGATATAAACTTTCTAATTCATTGTAGTTTTATTTTATGTCACTTTCAAACGGTTTCTTAACCCTTTGTGCATTTTTATAAAATACACACTTTGGTGTCTTTTATTTTACATTATCATACCTATTGTTCTTATAATTAAAATATTACTTGAAATCTAACATCATTTGAATAGGGGTGGCTACTGTCCAGGAACGGACAGGCTTCACACACACAAACGAAATACACATGTACACACTGCTAGCGACAGGTGGCTAGATATAAGTTTACATACCTGAACGGTGCGTTCCCTATATTTTAAACAATCCAGCTTGCAATCTGAATCATGTCTATTAACCATAGATTTATTTATTTTTATTATTTACTTAAATTATTTTGGCAATGCACAGTACCGTACATGGTTGTACTGTCGCAGTATATCGATTCATACATTAGCGGAAGCTTCTAGCATTCTTAACCTATGTTGAGTGAGTTGCACATACGTGAATTCATCAAATAAACACATGCCTTAGAGTTAAAAGAAAAAACAGATAATTACTTATATGTTTAAAATATAAAGGTTACATTGATAATTTAAGAAATTATCAAGCAATAAAAATGACACGTTACATTAAAATATAAACAAAATAGATGATACCAAAAAACTGATACAAATTCTCTCTCTTTTTCTGAAGACGCTGATATTGTTATATACTTTGTAAGGGTTTTTAAATCTTCAAATTATTGAATAGTTATCAGAAATATTTGTTTAATATATGTGTTTAAAACTTCAAATATGTGATGGCTTCTCGTGTTTTTTGAAGTTTTCACATAAACTGGTTCATGGTATACGCAAACGAGCGCTTATCATATAAATGGAGCGGCTTTCCAAACTCCATGTTCAGTTATAGTTCGTGTCGTATGGAATAACGGATAAGTTTTAAAATAATAATAATAATAATAATAATAAATCAAAACGCAATAATGCAGTAAATTTAAAAATATTAAAACAATCATTAATATATATTGGAAACTGTATACAGCCGTAGGCACACCTGTGTAAGGTTTGAATTGCGAGAAAAGTACTGTTTAATGTAGAAAGCTGCTGAAGAATGAATTACTTCACTTTAAATACAATAAACCGAGTGCCATACTCTGAAGACTGAATAAACGCTTAAAGGCTACCTTTTTCCCACTTAGTCATAGGCCTAATGAAACCACGTTTATACATGTAAGTAGTTAATCTCATTATTTAATTCAAAGTATATATCTACATCATTATCAGTGTATCATTAAACATTTTTCACATTTCTTGTATGAAAGTTTTACAATTCTAAAAACTTCAAAATTTATCGTTAGTAAAGATAATTCTTAAGTACTAACAAAAATTATTACATTAATTTTTGCACATGTCACTGCGCAATATAATATTTTCCTATAATAATACTTTCCTAAAATATTTTCCTAAAATATTATTATCATTATACATCACAACAAATTGTAGTTATCTAACACACACATGTAAATATATTAATAAGTAATTAGCATAATAATGACTCCCTTTCAATTATTCGTAGACCTATATTTCTTGATACATCCTTAAATTTCAAAAACATGGCTTAATTGGGACTTTAACAAAATGTATAGATAGACATAGCTAGTGCCTTGGATCCAGTTGTCTTTATCACAGAGTAGTGTGGTGGTGATACAATACGCATTGAACATTAGTGGTAAGTCCTTAAAATACATCGTGTCAATTAAAACGTCATAAAAAGAGATGCTTTTCCTGGAAAGAAACAATTACGCATGTAGATGTTAGGCTCCAAAATGTATAAACGTTTTAAAGAAATAATGGTTTTCTGCATGTACAATATTTAATCTATTGTGATTAAAGTAATATAGAGTATAGTAATATGTGTAAATGATTTGTTGTGGAATTCGTTATAGCCATTTTTGGCACTAACGCAGCTGTGAAAAGAGTGTTTTCAATAGATCAATGTAGATACAATACAGCACCTACAGAATTTACTCTATAGCATTGCAGCAAACGAGACTAACGATGGAGGACGTGTGGGTTCAAAGAGCCCCTGACTGTGGCACCGATCAATATGTCGGCAGCGAAAAGATCAGACAAATTAATTATCCTCCTTGCTGGACCGACCAAATAATAGGACTTAATCACTGGAAGAAGCAAACATATCAGAAACGGTTAGTGACTAATTGTACTGAACACAGAAAATGTTATGCAAAAATGAATATAAACGTCAAAAGATTGGTTACAAGATCAAGAATGAACTACGGGAAACTAAGTGGAATGAAACAGACACCTGCATCGGATCGGCTAAATCATAAGAAGTCTGGAAAGCTACTAATAACCTCCAAACTAACAGACACGAGAGAAGTAGTCTAGGTACCCAATCAGGCATCGATTAAGAATTATTATGACAACCATCATTGACCGAAAAGACCAAAGGTGACTAAACGACCAAAGCAAATTAAATAAAAAAGATATAAAAAAGCAAATAAATAAGTTTACAAATAAAAGTGAATCATAGAAGAATAGTAGATGAAGAGATAAAATAAAGGAATAAAATACAGAATTCAAAAAAATAAGTAAGACCAACTTACACTACCATTTAGGAAACATATGAGATATGAGATAAAATAAACAAACGAAATTATAATAAAGAAAAATATGTAAGATCAACTTACACTACCATTTAGGAAACATATGAGATAAAATAAACAAACCAAATAATCAAGAATAAATAAAATAAAATAAATATCCTAAAAGGTATAATAAAAAATGAGACCAAGAAGGAAATGAAAAGGAATAAAAATGTTAACCGTATCAATAGATAGCAACGCTTCAAGTATTATCAAATGATATTAACAGAAAGAGGTGAGAAATAAATATGACTCATACTCAGCATTAATGAAATAAAAAATAAAAAACTCCCTACAAATATTGTTATTATTATTATTATTATTAGTCACGAGATGACTGTACTGAAAAATCATTAATTAAGATTGACTGTTGAATAGGTCCAGCAATTATTTAACTGAGCAGGGATAATGTTCCCCTGACCTCAGAAAAAGTGTAGTTTTGAACGACGGAGTTAGGTTAGCCAATAGAGCACATCCGAATCGATTTCAGCTACAAAATAGGGATAGTTAGGGACAATAAGATTTACTGGGAATAATTTATAATATAAAATCAATAAGCCGGATCGTAGTAGGAGATAATAATGAAGAAAAGATTCAGAATGAAAAGAAGTAGAGATACCAAGTTGAACATGAAAATGACCAAGAAGCAGTAGAATTCAAGAAGGAAAAGATACAATACAATTGATAATTTCAATAAACTTAGAATAATGTTTTATAAAATGATAAATTTTGGTGGAAGGGCATTATATAACATAGCAGAAATCAGACCCTAAAGGGGATCCACAAATATTAGATAAATGATAAAGGGTAAAATAATTTAATGAATAATAATGAAAAAAAATATAAAATGGAATTAAGAAAGAAAAAGGGAGACTTGTAAACAAGAATAATAAATAAGTGAATAGACTAGACTGACAAACAAATGACTGTGACCCCACCCCAGAGATTGGCCAGATAAAGACAATAAAATGAGAAAAGACAAATTAATGATAAAAAAGGCACAAACAAATAATAAATGTCTAGTAACAAGTATTAAAATAAAATAAAATAATCTCAGTTAAAGTACACTAACCAGAGTAGTAGATATTATATGTTATTAATAACTCTATGATGATAAAATATTAAAACTATGATTTTAAATATTATATAATATGATATATATATTATATGATGATATAATATTAATTAATAATCAAAACATAAAATTGTTAACAGTCTAACTATCAGTTGTGTATAAAACAATAAAAAAACCCAAAAGTGTGAGATAGGTAGGAAGTGAAAGTGATTAACAGTATAAGTATTAAAAGTGAGTAAAAGAAATAAATATTAGGGAATAACCACTATTAACACTAAAGTGCAGCAAAAAAAGTACAAAGTGCAAGTGTAACCCAAAATAGAGGTAAACAACCAGAATTATAAATCAGAACTCATATAGAAGTGAGAGTGAACAAGTAAATATAAAACACAACATATAGGTAAAGACACCAAAAACAGTGATTAACACTATAGTTTAAGGGTGAAAGGTACCAAAAAACTAAGAGTAACCAGAATATTGTTATTGTAGTTAGAATTTATAGTAGATTGATAGTACAGTTGTATTCTGGATACAAATCCCATAATGATATAAGGGATGTTATTGTTACAATGTTTAAATAGTAAAAATATATAGTAAATGTTAAAAAATGGATAGACAACCAATCTAATAGTGTGAAATAAGAATAAACTAAATAATATGAGTACAAAATAAGTTAAACATCCTATATTATTAATAAAATTCAAGGGATGATTATCAAGATAGAATAAATGGTGTGATAATATTATTCACCAAAATTGTTATTATTTGTTCAATTAAAAGAGTTGAGTATGTAAGAAGGAATATGGCTGAAAAGTAAACAGACCATAAACCTAATTTTTGTGTTATGTTTTATAGTAATATTAAATGATAAACAAGTTATAAGAAATGGCAATAGATATGAGTAAGGAGATAAAATTTTACAAACATAATAATAATCATTAGAGTAAAGACAGGAAAAGAAATAAGAGAATAACAGACAAGCAATGATTTTGTAAATTGATAAGAACATTCAATTATTGTAAAACAGCCCAAATTAATTCAAAATATAAACAAGTCATAAGTGACACCAAGCAAAACATATGTAAATGAAAAATAATCTTTAATTTGTGTAAAATAAGAAGATATAGCCAATTACTACTTAGGCCTATAAAATGCCTAACTGTATAAATCCAAAATAGACAAATTGTAAGAAATTAACTATTGTATTAGAAAATTCAGGGCTAGTAACTCATTAAGTACAATTAGTGAAACATATTAAGATGTCAGAGTTAGATTAAACACATAAAATAAGAAAGAAATGTAATAACATAATATTAACATTTTTGTCAAAACTTTAATACATGAACAAACCTACTTTGTGGGATGTCAAAATGATCTTTGAAAGAAAATAGAAACAGTTGTGATAATATCTAATACATAGATAAGAAGACAGAAGAATAATAGCCATTTGAAAATATTTATTCATTTTGAATTAAAATTCAAATATTATAACAATAGGCATAAATGTAATCAAACAATGAGAGTAATAGACAGTCGCCATAACAACGGAACGTTATTTAATATAATTCCATTATAAAACATTAGTCCATTATTGACGATCAAGAGATACAGAAGCCAAACCATATTCAACTCATTTTTCAATTAAAATAATAATAAATACTTCAAAATTTAAGGAGATGAGGATGCAAGAAGTGTAATGAAGAATTAGGTAACTCAACAGAAATAATAGACCTGATTTTAATATTCAAAATTAATTATTTTATCCAAATTATTTGAAAAAGAGGCCAGATGCAATCCAAAATATAAATGATGTAAGATTGATGATCGTATAGACCCAACCTAACTCAGAACAAAGTGACTCTTCACCAGAATTCAACAAGATTTGTTAAGTATATCTGAAGTACCCGAATTTACGAACTAAATTCTAATTAACTTTTCTCACAGCACAAATAACTCTCACTCCGAACTTGGTAACTAAATTTCTTTCAAGGATTGATTGATAATTAAAACTAAACTTGTATGTAAACATAAAATAACCTATGTACAAATTACGAATTATTAACACACTTAAAAAACGAATTGTATTGAACTCTAATAGTATATAAGTACCATTGATGTAAGGTAGTGTACTTTATTATCATCTTATTAATCTTTTTTCGTAATCAAAATAACTCAACGATTGAACGAACTGTAGAAAATAAACATTGACGACAGCCATGTCGATTTAGAAACGTTTCAATCAACTTAGCCAACCTGAGAATAGTGTCTATTTATTGCCGGAGCAATATTATTTAATAACAGTATATTTCTGTATTTAACTAATTAACTATTAACTATCTCACGTTAATATACTAGTACTGAGTAGTAATAATCGTCCTTTATTTCAATATAAATTGTATTATAAAGTTTGTGTACTTTAGCGATGAGCAAAATTGTCTGCCAGCGTTAGACGTCGGCAGCACGACGAAATACAAGCAAGATACAAATGACCGCCAGTTGCGAGGGTAATTTGAATTAGTCATCACCGCATAGAACGACCGCTCAGTTTAACTTGTTTTAATTGTTTTCATAAACAATTTGGCGCCACCCGGGGAATAAATTTACTCATTGAAGGACAGGTAAGGTTTACACTCGTGAAGCTATCGGTACTGGTAATTCGTGCGTTCGCGACGGACATCGTCAGCGTGAGAAGTTAGAAAAGGTACGACTGTTAGAAATAAACATAAAGTAACGACTACAATGTGTGGGACTAACACGCGATAAAACACACATTTACAGAGACGATAAGAGGTCTAATCGTTATAAGATTGACGCTCCATCGCGGGGCTTAAACGACCTAGGTACCATTCGGGATGAAAACAAAAATTACTGTCAACTACTTACGAAAATAAGACCAGAGTTTCTAGAAGAAAGTATACCCAACGAAGAATATTATAGTGAGGAAGAATATGATGGGGAAAAATATTTACAGTAATAACAGTGGAAGGAGTTCAGGAAGTAATTGATAACCTGAATAAGAATACATGTCTTGGACTTGTAGGCGTTTCAAACAAGCTACTTACTCATGGACCACAAGTATTATGTGGATATTGACCTATAAATTAACTTGTTCCATAGGACCTACAAGGTACCACTAGAATGGAAAAAGCCGCATATTAGTAAAATACAAAGAGAACGTTAACTGCCAAAATTGTAGTAATTGCAGTATACACTTTCTTAAGTGTATGGTAACATTCTCAAAAATTGAACCAAGCACAAGAAGAAGGATATTGAAGAACAAAATGGATTTCAAGCAGTTTGGCCTTGCATGGATACCGTTTTTACATTTAATCAAGTTTTGAAAAGAAAAACTGTCTGCCAACTTTCAACTTTACCTTGTTTTAATTGACATAAATGAAACTGAAGATAGTGTGCCACTTGCGATAATATAGAGAATTATGCGAAACTAAAAAGTTGTAAATACAAGAATAAAATATACAATTTTATTCAGATAGGACAGTTCGTATTAAAGTGGAAAAAAGAGTATCCAGTGAGATTTCTATTTAAAAAGTTTTGAAACAAGGCTGTTGCGTAACTACAAAACGCTGTTTAAAATCTATTTGAATAAAGTCCTCACTCCATGGAAGGAATGTAATATGGCTATACCGATTAGAGATAAGAAGATCTTCTTGTTATATTTTGCTGTGAATCAAGCTATACTGTCGGAAATGAGATGGGTGTAAATTTATGCTTAAGAAGCTTGCAGAAAAATATACGAGACGGGTCCTAGAAATAAATGCATCCAAAACAGACTACTCGGTAGTAGATGGTAGAAGCCAAGACGTAGATTTAGGAACAAAAATTATAGCAGCTAAAAGTAACTTCTTGTATTTAGGAGTAACAGTGATTCTTGTATGTGATAGTGATGCCAATCAAGAAATGAAATCAAGAATGGGCCAACAAAAATAGCTACAATGCAACTGAATAATCTGCCCTGGAATACACAAATTATAAAATCGTAATAGATTAGAATGTATAAAATGTTCTGATCTTAGGCTTATATGGCACACAATTGCAGGAGGTACATTAAAGATAATAAATCGACACTCTGAAAATGGATTATTGGAGACAATGCTGTAGAAAATTTGTTTGTGTAGAGTTAGAAATGTAGATAAAGAGAAGAAATATGGACACAATAGACACAATATAAATGGGAGAGGTGACAATGTTAATTTGCTTGGGACATCTGAAGCAAATGTCAGGGAGGAGACGACAAAAGAAGATATGGGAACGGATACCCACAAAAGGAAATTCATGAGTGCAAGAGGTCTCACGCAGGCAGACTGTTTGGATTGGTGTCGATAGAAGCTAGGATGTGAGAAGCAGCAACAACCATAAAATAATCACTAAGTGATGATACTGTACAATGTAGGTACAACAAAATAAATTATCATTATTAAGTTTAATTTCAAACACACTTCACGTATATAGTTTCATGACCTACTCATTGAAAACGAAGGATTTTAATGGTATTCTGAATGTAAGAGAAATACAGCAGGAGAGACATTCCAGATGGAGCAACATAATCAATCTTTCTAGGAAATTTATAAAATTCATATTATTGTATTTCATTATAAATAATGTTCATTTTTTATTTTCAGTATCAACTACTTTATTAAGCAAAGTTGATTATTAATTTTAGCTTCAATTAGAAACTATTTTTTTTTTTTGCAGTCAGTGTGGTGTAAGAGGAGGAAAAGAGAGCGCAAGGCGAGATTATGATGGAGGCGAAGAAGAATCCTGACTTTTTTATTTTCATTAAAATCACACAATTTTGCCACACCATAAGTGACATAAATATAGGCCATTGATGTTATTAATAAAATATTTTTTTTCAAGTTACTTAAACACATCTCAAAGACAAACTACTGTTTTACTTTCACCTCCTTTCTTAATATATTTTACAAGAAATTTTTAAGCGTATTGTAACTTACTTCTACAAACTGGAGTTTCTGAAGACCATTTTCCATAATTACAGGTAACGTTAAAACTGTCGGCTTCAGTGTTGATAAGATAGTATCCATGGTTGCATCTGAACGACAGTATCCAATTGTTACTAACAGGAGTTAAAGGCTTTGGCCTACAAACTTCATATTCACTGTCATCTTTACACATTGGTGAAGAATAAAATCCAAATTCTGGTGGATGAGGGACAAGACAGTCTCCACGCATTCTTTGATCCCGAAGACTGAACAGAATGTTAAAAGTCGTTATTCAATATGAAATATTTATCTAAACTAATCTTCATATAACTACTAAATCACTAACATTTACGTGTGAACACAGACAGTGACACTGATACACAAAGGCACATGTGCATGTAAAAATGCACGCACGCGTACACACAAACTCGATTGATCTGTTACTATTAATCACAAAACACACTCAGTAATACTAATACTTTCTATCATGGTCTTATTAACTTTCAAAAGTATTTACCGGTTCAATCAGAAACAGTTTAAAATCAATGGCCGTGAAAACCAAGTGGCCATAACTACCCCGCCAACCTCCGAAAAGTCATCATGGTTAGAACCGCGGTACATACCAGGGGGAACCAGTGCTCCATATTCGAACCCCAGTCAGTCAGTACACCAAGGATACTAATTAACGAAAGTTTAATAAAACTAGACAAAAGCAGAACTTAAGCTATTTGAATAGCAAATGACAATTTTACAAAAAAACATTACTATTTTAATGAGAATTTTACAAATAAGAAAGGCCGTTGAGTGAATCTGCTGAAGGTACACAAATAAATTCATCGTAGCGTACAAAATATATAACTACTCAGCAGTTTACTTCTTTGCTAGAACAAAAGTAAGTTTCCATGTTACATCGTGTAAGAATACTATTATAGAAAGTATTATTACACAAGTATTAGAAATTATTATTATTACATAATGATTATAGAAAGTGAAACATTCTAGTAAGCTATAGTAGAAATGGGAAAAATTATTCCCATCAAAATATTATGGAATTAACTGAATGTATTCCAAACTTACTCTGTAATATTCGGTTGATTGCAGGCATCTTTAGTCTCATCAGATCCATCTGGACATTCTCTGATTCCATCACACACAGATAAGATTTCAATGCATTTTCCTGATGTGCATGTAAACTCATCACTAGCACAAAATCCATAATAATGATTAAAAAATATAATAAAAGGCGCAGTAATAAAAAATACAACCTTTTAAACACACATGCACAATTTTTGTATTACTATATTTGACGTAAACTATTTCAGAAAGTATGTACGAGATCTGCTCGAAAAGTAACTGACCATTTTGAATATTGCGGGAACTGGTTGCGCAAATCTATTGTAACTCGGCAGCCATCAGATCAGACATTTTTACATTTTGCGTGAACATTTATTAATTGGTTGGACTGTTTTGATAACTGTCAGACTCTGTCGTGTAAAAACGTGTTTTCATTGACTTCGTATTTGTAATGTGCGAATATGGGAAAAGAATACGAGCTTAAATAATTTACCAAAAATTTACCCGTGTTATTTTCTCTTAAATGTAAAGAGTTTAAAACATTTTTCAAAAGATTTAATAGCAAATATAAATGAAAACAAGATTAAAAATCTTACTTTTTTTAAATTTAGATCGTGTATAAGACTATGAAAGATTAAACGTTCTTTTAATTCAGCTTTAAAATTATTAATATCAAAGATTATTATGATTTCATGTATCATAATTAACTTTACTTTTTTATTTAAGAGTCCAGTATCTGTACATCAGGATTTCCAGATTTCAGTTACATGATTCCTGGATATCCATATTCCAGTGATGTAAATTCTAGATTTCCAGATTTTTAGTGTATAGGTGACTTTTTATTGAAACTGTATTACAAATTTGAAAATTTATAATTATCTTAGACTCCATGTTTCCGGCCTTAAAAGTTATTTCTTTAAATTATTTTTCATTTTTCCAAAGCTAGATTAGGTATGCTGAAATGTAATAGTACCATCTACTTATATCCTGTGCTACTATTCCATAAATATGTTCAATGAAATTAGAAATTTTATTTTAAAACGACCCGTTTTATTTAATACGACCCGTTCTGAAAATAAATTTTTGTATTAAGCCTATACGGTTCGGACAAATTTGGAGACAAGTCGGTATATATGTAAATCTACACTTACATGCCAGTGGATTCACTCAAGAATTACATAAAATTACAAAACTGGACGTTTTGGTACTTACGATTCCTGTTACAACTGTCTGCTTCTGCACAGCGGTAATTTTCAGCCATACGGCGCAGACACATACTAGCGGAATATTATGGGTCAGAACAGACTGTCTAGGTTATCACTTATGTCGATTGAAAAATTTCTTCTACAGAATCTGAAGAAAATGCCTACATTTTATGACTTCATTATAAACCTCTTTTTAGAGGCGAATCGCCGAATAGAACTGCAGTACCAGAAGACAGCATATGCAGTTCTAAGGCACGGTTAAATATATGTAATTTTTAGTCTTAACAGTAACCGGCCTCGGCTATTACGCACCCACGCCACGCCACTGGTTCCACCAATTACTCAGATTCTACAGAGGATGACAAAATACCTCGGGTGAATCAAATAGAACCTCAGATTTATTTAAACACATATATGACCATAGATATGTCACGACGGTCTACTTGGTCGTCTCAAATGGTACAGTGGAAAAAAAATACATGACCCGTCACTATCACCAGCTTTAATTATCACAATTACACAGCTTGTAATTAACTCGTACAATATTTCCAGTTAGATTTTTCCACATGCATTAACAATGTCTATTAATAGAGTTTCACACAATTATTAACACAATACTACTTCACTTCGACAAAGACTAAATCCGCACTAGCAAAAATCGCTCACGTAACTGAACTGACAATCCAGCTGCTATGGCTTTGTGTAGGCCCCGCAGAGGTGCAGTACAGCTTTGCCTCCTTACTGCACGCCAGCGGCTAAATGCTTATCTCAAGTGTTCCTGGAACTCACTAGAACCACCTACGTGAATGACGCAACACAAGCCACACATGACGGGGGGAGTGGAGAATGTTCAAGTTTGGTCGGTACGCTTCTCGTAACAATATAATACAATGTTGATATAATACTTTGGTGTCTGAAGTAAATATTTAATTCAAATAATTAATTTAAATATTGCCAGTCATATATAAAAATACCATTCAAATATATATTACATAAAAATGAAAATTTACTTACAGTATTTGTAATCAGTAAATGACATTTTTTAATTTAAGAAATATCAGTCATTGTGCAAGCATTTTAGTAAAATAGAAAAGTTATTAGAAAACGAATATTAAAATTGCTTACTTCAACCACAGTAATTATATAAATTTTTGTATTTACATTATGCATAATTAGGTATTCATTTTCCTTTTATTTATACCATGACTCAAATTATTTATTGTCTTACCTTTATTAAAAATTATTGTTCATTTTTCTCCTGTTTTTACGTTGAGTTACCGTGGCGGGTGTGCTGTGTCCTGGAGGATGCTGATGATGGTGGTGACGATTCTTATGCCGGAGTTTCCACTGCAATCACCTGTCGGGTAGATTCTCCTTCGCCGGGAATAATTGGAGTCTTCTGTCGATTGTCCGCTAGACAGAATGTCCCCCGTCGAGCAAATTCTTATCGTCTGTTTTATGTCGCTGAGTAAATTGACGTAATGTACCCGTGAGTAAATTCTTAGCATCTGTTCGGTCGTCCAGAATCGGCCGGAGTTTTTTTATTCAAGACAAGCTGTCAGATCAAAGATTGCTTGGGAGCCTTCTCAGACCTGTACATTTTGGATTAAGCTTGTCTCGCACTCAGTTTTCCGCCCATTATTTTTTGCGTATTTTCACACACATAATTAGTGTTCATGTGCAAACTAATAGAATCATAAGATTCGTGATACGTTTGTCTTTGTTTACATTATAATTAATGCCTGTCACATATTAATTAGCTGAGTAATTAATTGATTTGTTTATAGTTCGGTTTCAACTTCACCATTCACCTTCAGAGCGTAACCACAAATGTTTCATTTTGCACATCTTAAAATGACACCATTCGCCATGCTGTAGGTATTACGAGTGTGCGAATTTATATTAAACAAACATATTTAATTATTCTTATTTTATGCTAGTCTGAATTGGTGCTCACTACCACAACAAAGATACGTGTGTAAACAAAGACACGATTGTTTCCTGCGGTCGCACAGGCGGAAAAGGCACAAAACACACACACACACACACACACACACACACACACACACACACACACACACACACAGCTTTCCCCCTAGTTATACACGTAAAGTATTGTTCAAAACAGGTGTTTAAAAACAGATTACGAATTATCCAATTCTTGTCTGTTCACGTTCAAATTGTTTTTGTCTGTTCCAGAACGATGGCTAATATCCAAAATATTATAATATGTAATGATATACATAATAATAACAACAACATGTTATCGAGTTATGCTTTTAAGATTCGTACTAATTTTTTATACTGATCAGTATCTGTGAGTACCAGTTTATTAGGGTAAGTACCTTGGCTAGATGTGAGTATTACACTGAGATCTTGAATTCGTTTACATGCAGCGCTGATAAATGCTTCATTTAAATATCATTACGGAGAACAGTTTACGTCATAAGTGTTACTTACGGTGGGCATCCAGCCTGGCGTTTGGTTCTGGGTAAAACTTCCCTTGCCCATGAAATGTCGGAATACGTCTCCAGCACCAGTACTATATAACAGAAAAAAATATAGGTAAGTGTCATTGTAATAATATTTTCTTAGTTAATATTTATAATGTCTTGAATTTTGTACAACTTATATTTTACATAATCTCTCTCCATTACAATAAAATAAAATCATACAGGTATATATTTTTCGAATAATAAATACCCTTGCAAGTATATATTGTTAAAAGGTATTGTCGTGTTTCCAGCGAATGCACGTTTCACATAGTGGTTCTGTACTTCAGACGTTTCTACGTGAATTAACGAACAATCGATTAGTTTGTATATAATATAAATAACTAATTTTATTTCAATTTAAGTTTTCGATGGTTATAACGTTCGTTTACGTAGTCAGTCTTTATTAAAGTATTTAATGTGTTTGTTTACATTATTCCAATAAACGTATAATTTAAAATAAATCATCTGGTGTTTTTTATTTTAATTTTTTTTAATTAGTAAATTATTATTATTATTGTGTTTGTAAATATTGAGATATTTCCAGATATTCAATTTGTTACCTCTTTGTACGTTTTAATTAACTTGACACCTTAGATTACTCGTTAATTTATATTATATCGAAACAAATTTATTAATCGTTAATTCATAAAGAAACCTGTAAATATATAGAACATTTCTGTGAAAAGTGCGCAAGGTGAAAATACCTGAGAAAGAAAACATATTTATACCTGAGAATATCTGAAAACATATTTATTATATAGGAAACCTGAAAGAAATATTGAAGATTTACGTAGCCTACAAAATAAAGATATATGTATAAACGTGCTGCTACAACCGAAGCGGGGGAATTGCGTATACAACTTGGACGTTATGAAGGACGCCTTATAATGTAGCGTCCACGAATAGATTTAATTGTACAGTCCCATTACGTGATTATACTCTATCGTCGAGACTGAATTTAGATCTATCTAATGGTGCTGTATTTCTGCGCTGACTATATTCACTGAAGTACGAAAGACTTGCACTTTGGATCACTGTTTTGTTCAGTTGTTTCTTTTTGGCATGAAACAGTTTCGCCGTGCTTTTGCGTCGGGCAGTGTTTTCCTTTCATTGTAAGGAAGTGAATTTATTATTTAATGTTGTTCGTAATTTTATACAAATTCTTAGTTACATTTCTTAACTAAAATTATCACTTAACATCACCGCAAAACACAATCCGTGCCTATATAGTAGTAAGTACCTGAAGAACTAAACTTGAAGTCACAGCTTAAAATTAATTGACTTGTAATTAGTTACTGGTTGACATATTATGAAATGTAACAAAATTCATTACAATATACAATTATATATTGTATATCTGAATGTATGTCGTACTCCACTAGTAACTCGCTTGGCGAATACTGAAATGCCTATCAAGTGTTGCGTCTGTTTAAACTCGGTAATTTATGTAGTCCACAATGGTTTCTTATAAAGTATTTTCAAGAAACGTAACAGTAATTAAAACATTTGTTACAGAAAAATGTTATGAATCTAAAATTTATTATTTGTATCCAGCAGACAAGTATGCTGAATGGTAGATGAATGTAAGTGAATGGTTGTATGTCATAGGGGCTACAAAAACTTTGTGGCGTCACGGAGCGATCAGCGAATAGTCACGTCAATGTCGTCACGGAGTTGAAACAGGGGTAGGGGTAGTGACACAATCTGACGTCACGTGTAGTGGCGTCATGGGAAGTGATAGTTGGCTGCGACGTACGCTCTGTTTCGGCACTCCCTATATGTGTGTGTGTGTGTTTGTGTGTGAGAAAGCGCGTGCGTGCATGTGCGTGTGCGTGTGTTTGGTGTGTGTGTCCAAGTAATTGAATTATTTGAGGATAGAAAAAAATAATTACGTGTTACAAACACTTATTTAACTATTAATATTTTTTTCAAAATATGCTCTCATTTAAACGATTAATCAGATCTGCACATTTAAAGGACATATTGTTGTCGAGATGGCGCACTTCGTGCATGTTATGATACTTGGGGATAATAGATAGACAACTTCCATGGTCTTTGTGTAACAGACCATGACGGATATGATTGATTCCCTCCTCCTCCTCCTCCTCCTCCTCCTCCACCACCTTCTCCTTTTTCAGAACTGCTAAGTTCTTGTCTCTTCTCTGGACTCCACTTTGAAGTACGTTGGTTGTGTTTTGGCTCTACCTCCCCCAAATCGCTGGAGGGCAACGTGTCACTATTGCAGGGCGCTCAGGAAGTGGAATTTTGTATTTTCTTTTTAATTTTTTAGTTACTTTTATTTTAGTAAACATTAAAATGTACGGATTTTTATTTGTGCTTTTAGTATATTCGTTGGCCGGGGGAATAGGACAAGGGCCAGCAGGATAGACATCCCTGCGTCTAAACCCTCTCCTGTCAAGGTAAATGTTACGTGGTGGCGCCCCGTCCGTCAATTGTACACAAGCTTATACTTTTAACGGTGTTTGGTGTAAACGGAAAGCTGAACAATTTAGCTACTACCGTGATCATCGACGTCATTTTGGGAATCAACCAAAAGAATGAATTTTACACATCAATGAACATGACTTGTTTTTTTTTCATACACATGTCTAATTTAAATTACACAAAATTACTCAAACCTGCGACAACGATGATGAAAGCTGAATAGTTTAGGTACTGTCGCTTTGGAGTCGACCAAGAAAAGAAAAAACTGTGTACAAGATGCTCAAACACCTGCTCTCGAATTAAATAACAAGATTTCGGCAATTCCGGGTGAAGGCTACAGCCATGGATAATTTTCATATATCAGCTCTTTTTATACATTGCTTCTCTTAAGAAACGTATTACTAGAACTGTTTAATGAACTTTTTAATGAAATGAAAATAAGAATATTTCAATTCGATTGAGTTTTGCATTATATTTGTATTTTATATTAAACATTAACTACAATATTTCGCATTAAATAACGATTTAAATAAAAGTGCAGTGTTGATTCACATTAATTTATATTCATGCATTCACTAACCCGTATAAAAAAAACTATTAATACTTAAAAGTTTTTAATTCAGGCTAAATTAGAGTCTTGGCTGTTATCCGATTCTCGAAGGACCACAAGTTAAGGAAGACCATAGTTCTTATATCATATTAATCGGATAGAATTGAATTTATTAATAAACTGAATTGATTTCTTTGAAAACTGGGTATGTGACAAGTTTTAAACGTAGCAGCATATTATTTCAGTCATGGTTACTACGATTATGTAGTGGTTAATCATAGTCAAATGATGTGGTTTACCTTAGAGTAGAACATAAACTTTTATTTCTCACACCATTCTGAAATCGTCAAATGGTATTTTACTTAATGACTTGGTATTAGTAGGAAGTAAGTAAATATTAAAAATTTGTTATAAAATTTGTAGCTTTATTGTCATTAGGCAGTTAATTTAATTTGTATTATAATCAACATAAAAACATTAGCAATATTTACTCGCATTTTATATTTAAGTCCTCCAAAAGGAGAACACACGACAGGAAATTTCTTAAGAAAGTTCTAGTAAATTTCAACATTTTTAGTTTGAAAAACAGAGTAATTAGAATCTGTGCTGTTAAAAACTGCTTATAGATCTTTCATACATACATACTTCAAGGGGAGTTGAAGAGTCCTACACCGCACATGTCAAATTGTCAGGTTTTAGGTACATCTTTCTCACAAACGTTTAAAGCTAAAAGATTAAAATGTTGTATGCTTATTTACCCATATTATTTGTATTTGCTGTAATAAAATGATACTGTTATCTAAAATAATGAAAGCGTTATATACATTTACTTTATAATCTATTTTTATTATAAAAGTTACGACATATATTTTTTTAACAAACTTTTCTTCACCTAATAAAATTATTTTATTACAGTAGCTTAACAAGATCATGTATAATATGCAGTAAAAATTCCAACACAATATCTTTATTGGTTCATGAGATAAATGTACCGTACTGTTAAAACACAAGGTTTTTAGAAAATCAAGAAAAACAAAATAGTAGGCCTATACATTTTGTGTAATTTTATTTTATTGTACATGCCTTTAAAATGAACGTGGATTGTAGTGGCTGCTTCTGTCATTCTCAATTTTAAGTTTTCTCCTTCTCTTGTTAATCCTTGTTTCCTTGGTCATTTCCTTTGCTGATAACTTCACTTTCCGCAACCGCTTCTGGACAGCCTTCTTGAGTGCTTTGAGTGTGTTACACCATAGTCCGTAAAGCCCAGAAGCTTTAACACTTCCAACACTTCCAATCGTTCAATATTTTTATTATTACCTGTAACTAATGTGTCAGGAGCTCCAGCCTTTAATGTCTTTCTCCCAACAAATATATTTTTGGGCACTCCGGTCCACAGTACATTGTTGAACGACTCATTCACGTTTTGTGTTTTGCCATGAAGTCACCTTTTCAGTAGGTCTGGATTGGCCACTGCTCTAAATACTAGTTTTATGGCCTACATTACAGCAACAGGAATAGAGTTTTTATGTTGAAATGCTTTACTCTCTGCTTCAGGTTTCCTAAATTTATTCCAGGTTTCCGGTGGTGGTGGGTATAATTGATGAGCAGGCTTTTCGTTAGTAGATATACTGTAAAAAATATAGCCCAAACAGCTGTTTTCATTTTCTCTAAATCAGTTACATTGGCTCTAATGCATTACTCTAATGAGGTTGAAGTTTATCAATAAAATTATCAGTTAGTCAGCCAGCCCCTTTTATTGGTTTTTGGTCTGACATTAATGTACCACCTAACTTGGGTTTTAGTTTTCGTAAGCGACAGCCCATCCGTTTCTGAATGTGACATATGCATTTCAGTTTTCAACTTATGTAACTTGTGAATACTATTATAGATGTAACAATATTTTGTATAAAATTAGCTAGGTAAGATAATAATTGCAAGTGTTCGCCTCATTTAAAAATGCTAAAAATCTGCTACGAAAACTGCGTGCAGCAAAATTTTCTAAATTAATGGAAAAATATTTTTAACAATAAAAACCCCATGGTTTTAGTACCAAACTGTGTAGAAAAGAAAATATTTTAATATAAGCTAATAAAAGAATTGTGAAATTTTTACCCTACTGACCCTTCAACTCCCCTTTTAACAAGCAGAATGATCACTGTTGCACACCAATATATAAAAATTATCCCGATTAGCGCTTTCAAGCTTCACAGCTCATCGTCAGATCGGAATTCTGAATTTCGATCTGACGATGAGCTGTGAAGCTTGAAAGCGCTAACCGTGATAATTTTTATATAGTGGTGTGCAACAGTGATCATTCTGCTTGTGATTTCAACCACTAACACAACTTTCTTCATTAATCCCCTTTTCAAAGAAATTAATTTTTTTTATATAAGATGTATATATGTGTACATAAGATGTGTTTGTAATACTGAATGGATGCTCAGAGTTAGTACAAAATCAATGCGAAAACGATTAACTTATTTGTAACATACATATTTCACAAAGTTTTAAAATTGAACAGTGAGTGTCATTAATGTGCGTACATTAAAGTGTAAAAGTACAGTACAGTACCAAGTATCCCTATGTCAAATATCCTAACACACTGAAAACAAAAGTGTGCACAGACAATATTATTACTGGTATTACTATATGACCACACGTTTCAAGCCTCTTTCCCTATTAGTCAGTTCAACTTTATATTAAACATCATTGTACTTTCACTTCACATTACAAAAATAAAAAACTTAGTATGCGTATTACGCTAAAACATTAAAACTTGCTTACATTTTTAAATAGTTTGTTATTGTACTGTACTATTTACAGTAAAACTCGTTTATCAGAATTTGATGGGACCGCGCCCGTTTCGGATAAACGAAATTTCGGATAAACCGAAACTTCTATTTAAATAATAATACATACGAACTAGAGTAATTTTATTTAATAATAATAATTTAAAAGTTACTTACAGTAAATACGACACAAACTATAAAACAATATATGAACATAATAATTTATGTTCGAAAATCTGAACAAATCGATAATTCGGAGTACCCCTTATCCCAATTAGTTCTAATTATTGACTTTATACTTTATATCAAGTGGAATCGCTTGTGTACGCTATTAAATATAGATTATAGCAACAGGAAAATGCTTTAGTGAATTTTTAAAATTTACTAAAAATTGTTTCGTATAAACTGGATTTTCGGATAAACGCGATTCGGATAAACGAGTTTTTAGTCTATTACACTTTCTATGTAAAGTGTGATAAAGTGTACGATGCTCAAAAACTCATATTAAAAAACCTTAAGTCATTATTATTCATTGGTGAGTAATATTTTAAAAATATTATGAGATTACACTATATTAAAATAATGAATTACGAACTTAATCTATATATTAATACGTGAAGAGAAAATTTTGTACCCCTTTTTAAGCATATTGCGCGCACGGAGGAGTGTGAGATTTGGCATAGTTAAAGTCTATATGGAGAAGGAGTGCAGAAAGCTAAAATTTATAAATAATATGTGTTACAAATTCATTAAATTAAATAAAATAAAACATTCTTTTGCACTTGAAAATTCATTTAAACTTTTTCAAACAATGGTAATTGTTAAAAATAAAATAATTTTGTTGCCAGGCAACAATAGTCTGTGGAGTGTACGTCAAGGCAAAAAAGCGTTTATTTTATATTTTGTATATTAGATATCTGTGTTTTATATATTAATGTGCAGTTGAAAGTGAAATACAGCTTGCTTAATACTGACAGATTGACTGAATGAGCTGCGAATTTTGTGTGATTTCAAATGTTCCTTTTTCAATGGAGCGTATGTCAAGGCAAAAAAGCGTTTATTTTATATTTTGTATATTAGATATCTGTGTTTTATATATTAATGTGCAGCTGAAAGTGAAATACAGCTTGCTTAATACACACCTATTGCAAAAGGAAAATTTTGTAGCAGCAATTTGAATTGACTTACTCTCGCCTAATTATTATTGGTGGGTTCAAAAAAGTGAGTACATTTTATTATTTTTAAATTAAACCCTGTCTAATCTTAGTTTCAGTAATTTCATTACATGTTTTTTTTACATTCAGATATTCGCACCTACCTCCATTATGCCCCCGACATAGAACATTGACGGGTCGGAGTGAGAAACAAAGAAGAAGGAATATATATATTCGCGTGAAAGTCAAAATGATAAGAGACCAAATGCAAATTTAAATAGTGTAAATAGTATAACATTGACGGGTCGGAGTGAGAGACAAATAAGAATGAATATATATTCGCGTGAAAGTCAAAATGATAATAGACCAAATGCAAATTTAAATAGTGTAAATCGTATACAAAATGATTAAATTATTTTGAGGGATACATTTAAATGCGCACTGAATGTCATTCCAAGAAATTTTAATACTTGTGATTGTCGATTAATGCATTTACAATGCAGGTTTTTCAATGCAAAACATTTCGAATCTGAGGTCACTTTAGGTGAAAGGACTGCATTCACTTCATGTTGTCATAAGGGTAAAGCAATATTACCGGCCTTAAGTCAAAATGAATACTTTAAATCATTGTATGATGGACTTACTTCGAATGAACCTTCAATAAAAGAAAGTCAAAAAATTATTTTGAAAACATTCGTAAATACAATTCATCATTTGCTATGGTTAGCTCAGAAGCAAAAATTTCGGATACAGTTACGCGTGGAGTGTATCATTTTAAAATACATGGTTTTTTTATCACAGATCAGGTCCAATGACTGCTGGATATGGTCGCTCACCATGTTATGCGCAATTATATTTTTATGATGTTGACACTGCTGTCAATTATAGATTACGTGAACACTATAATCAAACATGCAATAACAATATAATGCGCGAAGTTTCTCTTGAATTGGAACGCATTAATCCTTTCGTTCGGTCATTCATTGCAATGAAAGATCATTGTCAGAGAGTTGAAAATCAAAATAAAGAAATTTGTATGCTCATTAAAGTAAATCGTGATTTAGATCTACGCCGTTATAATGATGCAGTTCGAACTGATGTAGCAGTAATATTTAATACAGTTGATGGTGAGCCACCCTTTGAACGAAATATGGTTTCGTTTTCAAAAGTTAATGGTACCATTAAAAATATCTCTGTTTTGGATTCATCATTGGACCCTTTAGCGTATCCATTACTTTATCCAAATGGTGATACTGGGTGGCATATCAATATTTCTCATAATGTACCAACTACATCTAATTCAAGAGCGCCCAGAAATAAATTAAACATGCTTCAGTATGCAGCCTATCGACTTGCAATTAGAGAAGATTTTAGCATGTTGCACCATTCACAAAAATTATTTCTACAGTGGATAGTTGATATGTATGTGAGAATAGAGGGCAAAAGTTATAAAGTGTATAAAGGCTGTGACAGTGCATCTGTTGAATTAGGTTCAGAGAGAAATGAACCAGGTCAAGAAATACAAATTGATGAAGTTAAAAATTTTTTAAATGGCCGTTATGTCGGATCAACTGAAGCTGTATGGCGCATCTATGAATTACCAATGCATTTTCAATCACACAGATAGATTATTGCAGGATCTATGCGATGAAAATGATAAACATAAACCATTTGGAGGGAAAACGATACTTCTGTGCGGTGATTTTCGGCAAATCTTACGAGTTGTTCCACATGGATCACGTGCAACTTTAATTGAAAATTGTGTCACGAGTTGGCATAAATTTGTTTATTTTCATAAAGTAACGTTTAATCAAAATATGAGAGCCTTACCAAGTGAAATAGAATTTGTCGATTTCTTGAAAAAAATTGGTAATGATGAAGCCCCTCAGTTCCCTCAGTTTGGTGAAAATATTATTGAAATACCTCAGCAATTAATAGGAGATGAAAATAATATTATTAATGAGGTGTATGGAAATATTTCCGAAAACATACTCTCAAATAACATATTGAAGTCAGTTATTTTAGCACCTAAAAATGATGATTGTACTTTTATTAATACTGTTACGACGGTCTACACGATCGTCGTAGTTACAGTGGAAACAAAATAAGTACAAGACACCAATTAAGTCACTAATCACACCTTTAATTGTTATAGTAAAACAGTTCGTAATTAACAACACAGTGTCTACAACAAATCAAATGAAAATTGTTCATACGCAATAAAATGTCCACTAATATTAAAACTCAACTGTATTACAATTATACCGTCCGAATATAAAACGCAACACTTCACTAATAACTGCTTGAACGTACACCGTAATAACTCGAACCGCTCTGTAAATATATCGCACTAATACTCTCGAACCGCACAGTCAAAAATCTCGCATTGAACTGAAAGCGAAGGCCGCTACGCGATGTATTTATAGTCACGCTCATACACCAGAAGCTTCCAAACTGCGTCTTATCTCTCGTGAATTACGTAATTACTACGGCCTTGACACAGTCCGAGCGACCGAGCGAAGCCCGGCACAGTTGAGACGATTCTCGCAAAATGCGTCTAGTAGCACGTACACTACACGCTTACGTCGAGATCTTTCTGGCACATTCGATAAACGCGTAGATTGTTCTGTGCTGTCGTAGCACTGCCGCCTCCTTAAGCCTGTTCGTCCCGAACTGGCAAAGCGTCTCTAAATTTGTACTTAGCCAGGCGATCTAGGTGGACGACCTTGAACTTTCGCTGTCCTTCCTGTTGAATCCGATAAACAACATCATTAATTCTTTTTTTCACAGTGTAGGGTCCTTCCCAGTTAGACTGAAGCTTAGGTGAGCGACCACGACGGCGCTTTGGATTGAACAACCAGACCTGATCTCCTTCTTGGAAACCCGCACTATTGCAGCGAATGTCATACCGAGTTTTCATTTTATCACTGGCAATCTTCAGCCGTCCTCTTACCAAGCGATTCATTTCTCGCAGTTGGTTTTCTAATTGCGAGGAATAGTTCTTTGGCTCTTGGGACTGAGTCTCAGGTGATCCAAACATCAAGTCCCCAGGAAGACGAATCTCCCGCCCAAACACCAATTTTGCTGGAGTCATGCCGGTTGTGTCATGTACTGATGACCTATACGCCATAAGGAATAGTGGTATACGTTGGTCCCAGTCTGTTTGGTTCTCGTGAACAGCTTTCGAAAGATGCTGCTCAAGTGTCCTGTTGAATCTCTCAACCATCCCGTCCGACTGAGGATGCAGAGGCGTTGTCCTGGTCTTTCGAATTCCAAGTAGACGGCATAATTCTTTAAACACTCCTGATTCGAAATTTCTCCCTTGATCCGTATAGACTTCCATAGGGGCTCCATAACGGCAACAGAAGTTGTGAACTAACTGCTTTGCCACAGTGGTAACCTCCTGATTTGGAATTGCGTAGGCTTCCACCCACTTAGTAAAGTAGTCACCTACAACCATGATGTACCGGTTTCCATCGTCAGTAACTGGGAATGGTCCAGCAATGTCTATGGCAATTCTTTCGAAAGGTTGTCCAAAGTTATACTGTCTCATTTTCCCCTGCTTCTGGTTTGTGGGCCCTTGCTTGCAGCACATATTTCACACGTCCGAACCCATTCCTCTACGTCGTGGCGAAGATGAAGCCAATAGAATCGCTTCCGTATTTTGTCAAGGGTTTTGTTAACGCCAAGATGGCCTCCAGATGTTCCATCATGCATCTCCTTCAAAACAGACTGCACTTTACTTCGGGGAAATATCAACTGCATGACCACGTCTCGTCCATCTGCACTTTCCCAAGCCCTTTTCAGCAATCCGTTTTCTAAGGTGAGAGATTCCCATTGTGCCCAGTAGCCCTTCAGCACTTCGGAACCATGGCAGATATCTTGCCAATCCGGGCGGCGACCTTCCTCTTTTGCTGTCAAGATCGGTCCAATGTCTTCATCAGTCATCTGTTCTTGTCGACAGTCTTGTGTTGTCCAGCCATCAGCCAGGAAATCTACAGTGATGGCTTGAACATGTTCGCTTGAGTTTTGTTCTTCCTTTCTGTGGCAATGTCGGCAGTCTTCCGGGCATGGTCTTCGTGATAAGCCATCTGCATTACCGTGCAGGCGCCCCCGCCGATGTTGTACCTTGAAGTTGTACTCTTGCAGACGTTCGAGCCACCTTGCCAACTGTCCTTCCGGATTTTTAAATCTCAAGAGCCATGCAAGTGCAGCATGGTCGGTACGTAGTGAAAACTCTCTCCCATAGAGGTATTTATGGAAGTACTCCAAAGATCTGACAATTGCCAACAACTCTCTTCTTGTAACACAATAATTTCTCTCTGGTTTAGAAAGCGTCTTGCTGTAATACGCTATTACTCGTTCTTCACCGTTCTGCACTTGAGACAAAACTGCTCCTAGACCAGTATTGCTTGCGTCTGTGTCTACGATGTACTTCCCTTCGGAAGCTGGAAAAGCGAGAATTGGCTGCGAACATAATGCAATCTTCAACGTTCTAAACGCTTGTTCACACTCTCTCGACCATTGGAAGTTTCTTTTATTTTCCGTTAGCTCATGTAGTGGTTTAGCAATAGTAGCGAAGCCTTTCACAAAACGTCGGTAATATGAGCATAACCCCAGGAAACTCCGAACTTCGTGTTTATTCTTCGGAACAGGCCAGTCTCTTACGGTGTCTACTTTATTAGGATCCATGCTAACGCCCGCTGCCGAAACCAGATGGCTCAAATACTGTACTTCCTTCTGGAATAGAGAACACTTCTTCGGGCTCAGCTTCAGTTGTGCACCGTGAATTCTAGTTAGAACTTCCTTAAAGTTTTCCAAATGATCTTCGAAAGTCTTCCCGATCACTATGATATCGTCTAAGTAAACAAGGCAATTTATCCACGTCAGGCCTCGGAGTATCAGGTCCATCAATCTCTCAAATATTGCCGGTGCATTACAGAGTCCAAATGGCATGACGTTAAATTGGAATAGCCACTTGGGGTCGAGAAAGCGGTCTTTTCCTTGTCTTCTTGATGAAGACCCACTTGCCAATATCCACTCTTCAGGTCCAATGTGGAAAACCACTGTGCTCCGGACAACGTGTCGAGTGTATCGTCAACGCGAGGTAATGGATAGCAGTCTTTCTTTGTAACGTCATTTAACCTCCGGTAGTCTACGCAGAAACGGAATCCACCATCCTTCTTCGCTACCAGCACTACAGGGGAAGACCAAGCACTTGACGAAGGTTCAATTACTCCCTCTGTCAACATGTCCTGTACTAACCGAGACATCTCCTCTTGTTTAGATAATGGAGGCCTTCGAGGAGGTTGGCGTATCGGTGTTGTGTCCCCGGTATTGATGCGATGTTGCACAAGAGAGGTTCTTCCCAGTGACAGTCCCCGAACTGGAAAACAATCTTTGAATTCGTGTAAAAACTGTCCGAGTTCTTTTACCTCACCACTTGAGAGGTCGTTAGAAGATCTGTTCAACAATTCTTGCAGTTCCTCTGGTAATTTAGAAGTATCCGAAGAACTGGGTCTTCGTTGCGTTATTACGGCTACCCAGGCCACAGGAGTCAATTTGCCTAGGAGCGTATTGCTTTGTAAACTGATAGCTTGATCCAAAATATTCGCCACTCTAATAGGTACATTTCCGGTTTCGTCAGGTTTTACTAAACTTCTGGAAATTAGTATGCCCGGTGTGCTGACTACCTGGGGTTCGAATATAGAGCACTGATTGTCCCTAGTATATCTACATCGGTTCTAACCATGATGATCTTTTCGGAGTTTGGCGGAATAGTTACGGCCACTTGGTTTATGACGTCCATCGATTTTTCTGCTGTCGTCATTGTTGATAGCATTACCTCTTCGCCTCCGATTCTCAAGACATTGTTTTTGAAGTCGCCTATAAATCCGTATGCGTTCATAATGTCCACACCAATAATTGCTTCATCCACAATGTCTGCAACAAGTACTTGATGATTAAACTCAAGTCTACCGAGGCGTAGGTGTATCTCCACTTTTCCATACACTTTTACAGGCCGTCCAGTAGCTGTTCGCAAGCTGCAAGAGCACCAGATTGGCTTGAGATCTTTCACCACGTCGGGGCGCAGAATAGAAACTGTTGCGCCTGTGTCAACTGTAATCGAGGTTGGCCTTTCTTGAACAAATCCGGTAACTACCAAGCTCCCGGTGTTTTTCTGAAGCGTAGAAATTGCGTATTCTCTAGGGGCTTCGTTCCTCCAGTTAGTCAGCACACGCCCCGTTGCACCGACTATTGCTCGTTTCCCTGCTGCTGAATTCTAACCCGACAATCTCGTTGTAGATGTCCAGGTTTCCCACATCGATAACACTTCGGTCTTCCATCCTTTCTTATTTTATTCTGTGGCGCCGACCTTCGAGTCTCTGTTCCTTGTTCTCCTTCCTCATCGTCTGTGCCGTCGCGATCTTTTAGCTCGCGCACTTTATGACTTGCCCAACCAGACGCTGATTTGGCGGCCTCAAATTGCAAAGCATGTACCAGGGCGTCCGCACTGTTCTGGTGTCTTGCCATTCGTAACACTTGCTGTAGTTCGTTATCTCGGACACCGGCAGTAAATGTCTGCATCGCAAAACGCGTTCGAAAATCTTCTGGCGGTTCAGGATAGGCCAGTCTAATTAGTCTGTCGATACTTGCTTCAAACTCTTGAAGACTTTCCCCGGAATGCTGTCGCCTTGCTCTCAACTGGGTGCAGTACACATCTCGCAAATGTTTATCACCATACCGTAATTCCAGAGCATTTATCAACTCGGCATAGGTGTTCTGGCTGTCAGGTGGCACTTTCTGTAGTAGTTCTGCCGCGGGTCCTTTTAATGCAAGAACAAGTGAAACAGCCTTGTCTTTTTCTGTCCAATTATTTGCGCATGCAGCAGCTTCAAATTGGCGGAGGTACGTTGCCCAGTGAGTGCTTCCGTCAAAGGTTGGAGCTTTGACATGAACTGTCCCTACTGCAGGCAAAGTGACTTTCTCTGTTAACTTATTTTCTGTGTATTTTTCTGTCTTGATCACTGGTACAGTCTGTTCAGAAATTTGTTTTGGTCGAATCTTCATGCACTGTTCAACTTCAATTTTAATTTGTTCTCTTATGTTTGCCATTGAGTTTTCTACTGCAGATATTTTTGTTGACATAACTTCTTCCACAGTCAAGACAGATTTTTCTACTTTAGCTATTTTATTTGACATGGATTCTTCTACGTCAGATATTCTGGTAATCTGATTGTTGAGCTCACCTCGTAATTCACCTACGTCACCACGTAGGAGACCCAATTCTGCGGTAGTATGTTCTTGCATCTGCTTTTGTTCATGAATTAATGCTTTGATGTCACCTGTTTCACGTTTACGTTCCTCTGCCTCCTGCTTACGTTCCTCTGCCTCCTGCCTGCGTTTTTCATCCTGTCGTTTTTCTGCTTCTTCTCTTTCTTGTCTTCGTTCTTCTTTTTGTCGTCTTTCTGCTTCTCCTGCATCCTGTCGTCGTCGTTCTTCTGTCTGCAACAACAGCGCCTGGAAATTTTCCATCATCTGCCTGCACCCATTGTTTTTCGATTAATTACGAATTACACTCGTCTTGTACAAAGTATCCACTGTTTCCACTGTTAACCGTTCTATCCCACTTCTGACACCACTGTTACGACGGTCTACACGATTGTCGTAGTTACAGTGGAAACAACATAAGTACAAGACACCAATTAAGTCACTAATCACACCTTTAATTGTTATAGTAAAACAGTTCGTAATTAACAACACAGTGTCTACAACAAATCAAATGAAAATTGTTCATACGCAATAAAATGTCCACTAATATTAAAACTCAACTGTATTACAATTATACCGTCCGAATATAAAACGCAACACTTCACTAATAACTACTTGAACGTACACCGTAATAACTCGAACCGCTCTGTAAATATATCGCACTAATACTCTGGAACCGCACAGTCAAAAATCTCGCATTGAACTGAAAGCTAAGGCCGCTACGCGATGTATTTATAGTCACGCTCATACACCAGAAGCTTCCAAACTGCGTCTTATCTCTCGTGAATTACGTAATTACTACGGCCTTGACACAGTCCGAGCGACCGAGCGAAGCCCGGCACAGTCGAGACGATTCTCGCAAAATGCGTCTAGTAGCACGTACACAACACGCTTACGTCGAGATCTTTCTGGCACATTCGATAAACGCGTAGATTGTTCTGTGCTGTCGTAGCAATACTGATATACTTAATCGAATACCAGGTGAACAGAAAACATATCATAGCTACGATAAAATAATTTGTGATGATGATAATGAAATCAGTAACTATCCAGTAGAGTTTTTGAATTCTTTGACTATTAGTGGTTTGCCACCACATAAGTTAGTATTGAAAGTTAATTGCATCGTTTTACTAATCAGAAACTTAAATACAAGGGAAGCATTAGTCAATGGAACAAGAATGCGCATCAAGTGTATGCATCGTAATGCTATTGATTGCGAAGTTTTAACTGGAACCGCACGCAATAAGAGAATTTTGATTCCACGTATAAATTTAACATATTCCGGTACTGTTTTACCATTTAACTTTCAAAGAACTCAATTTCCAATTATACCTGCATTTGCGATGACAATAAATAAGTCTCAAGGACAAACATTCGAACAAATTGGAATTTTATTGAGGCAGCCAGTTTTTACACATGGTCAATTGTACGTCGCAGCAAGTAGAGTTCGATCATTCGATGGTTTGAGATTTTATATTTCCGAATATAATGGCCAAGGGCATTTAGCAAATGATGAAAGAGTTTTTACAAAAAACATCGTTTACACAGAAGTTCTGAACCATTAAATTCACTTTCAAACTATTTTAAGTTCAATGGACAACCTTTATTTTTTTAACCGCCCGTTTTTTTTATTTAATGAAAAATATGTGAAAAAATACTAGGCACGTATTTTTTATTTCATTTTTTATTTTGTATTAATTTTTTATTTAAATTTTATATAATTCGAAAAAGATAGGCAAAATAACTGTGTAGCCTTGGCGAAACCTGGTCATTATGGCAATAAAGAAAACCCAAGGAAATGTCAAAAAACGCGTTATTGCTTTTTAAATATGGCTTAGCCAAGCTAAACCTCATTTTTCCTATCTTTCGTATTTTTCAAATAACTCGAAAATTAATGCATAGAAAAAAAAATTAAAAAATTATGTAAGCTTTGTAGCAGATAATCTTCAAACTGTTTTAGAATTTTGTACCTTACCAAAAATGAAATGTAATCCACTGGAATTGAAAACAATATATCTTATACTTCTATGAATGTCAAGTCTCATTTTTATTAGCGTTTATTTGATTCAATAATAACATGAAAAAATTAAAACTGACAATGAATTATATCAAAAAATAAATACGAATACAAGCTGGTATTGTGTTTTTTTCAACTGTTACTAACATTAAATTTTAAATTTCATAGGTATTGCAGGGAATTAAGGCAAACAACACACGCTAATGACGTATTTGTAGACGCTCGCAGCTGACGTAATAGAACAAAATTCAAATAAATTATATGCAATGATTATAGAGGTATACTCTTTAACAAAAGAACCTCAATAACGTTCAAACTTAAAAATTTAATGAATTACGGTCGAATCTCGACCACTGGGCGACCACTAGTGTGCTTAAATATCCAAATTTTCTTGTATCCGAATTACTTTCAGTCCCAATTATTTCGGCTAACTCATGCGCCACTGTTCTTACGCACTTTCAAAACGTCCTGTCTGATCTGACTTACAAACATTTTTAATGTTGATTAGAAATAAAGTAGCGCACTCGAAATGTCTGCAGACGCAGCCACATGAACGTTCTACCCGTTTCTCGGCTAGCCGAGCAGGTCCACACTGGACTCTGTGAAGTCCGCGCAGTGAGGTGCCCTAAAAACTATTCGAATATTTGTAACTAAGCAAATTATGCTGGCACGGTGGCAAAAAATGAAAAATTATTCTGGAACATCTGCGGCGCCTATATAAGCAACAGCGAGTTAGTTAGTCAGTTAGTTAGTTTAGTGAGTTAAGTCACACCTCGAAAATGTTGAGAGCGGATCAAGTAACTGTTGTTGATTAGTGGAAAGTAAATATATTGAGGACTACAATAGTTGACATTATTATTGCCTGTGGCGAAATTTGACTTGAATTATTGTATCAGAGTACCTCGTTGACTTCAAGTTGTTACATGTGACTAATTAAAGCCGGTAATTAGTGTCTTCATTGGTGTCTGTATTTTGTTTCCACTGTATAAACGACGATAAGTGAGACCGACGTAACAGTGCGCAAGATGTTAAAGTGCTAGAAGTGCGGCAGAACCTTTAACAGTGGAATGAGAGAACACTTAGAGTGACAGAGGGCTCTTTGTAGAATAGTAGTGAATGTTGTAATTAATATGTAAACGTAGATACCAGGCAGATAATAGAATCTTTACAACGCTCTACGGCAAGCACAGGAACAATAATAAGAAGAGAAAAGGCGCGAACAAGAGGCAGAAGAATCAGAGAAACGGCAGAAAGCACTGATGCTGGAAACAGAAGAAAGACAGAAAACAATAATTTTGGATTCTGAAAGACAACAAAAAGAAGAACGTAAGCGAGAATTGTATGAATTTACTACCGCAGAGTTGGGTCTCCTACGTGTTGACTTTAGTGAATTAGAAAGTGAGGTTAATAACCAAATTACTAGAATATCTGATGTAGAAGAATCGATGTCTACAAAAATATTTATCGTAGAAGAATTCATGTCAAATAAAATATCTGAAGTAGAGGAGACTCTAGCAGTTGTGAAAGATTCAGCCTCAACTATCATAGAGTCAACTGCAAACATAAAAAAAAATTGAATGTGAAGTTGATCAGTTCATGAAAATACAGCCATGTGTTTCAAAACTACTTGCTGAACAATAGTTACTAATAGTAAAGACATAAAAATACACAGAAAATAAGACAATAGAAAAATAATTTTGCCAGCAGTATTCATGTCAAGGCCCAGACACTTGATGGAAGCACCACTGGACGTCTTATCATTGGCAATTTGAAGCTGCTGCTTGCCCAAATAATTGTACGGAGAAAGACAAGGAGTTTCACTCGTTCTCGCTTTAATGGACTTGAGGCAAAGCCACTACAGAAAGTATGACCTGATACCCAGAACCCACTACAGAAAGTATGACCTGATACCCAGAACACGTATGCCGAATTGATAAAAGCTTTAGAATTACGGTACGGTGATACTGCACTCAATTGAAAGCAAGGAGACAACATTCCTGGGAAAGTCGTCAAGAGTTTTAAGAAAATAATTTAGCTGGATTATCATGAAGCACCAGAGGATTTTCGAATGAGGTTCACGGTGCAGTCGTTTATTGATGACGTCGGAGATTGTGCACTTCAGCAAGTGTTACGAATGACAAGACAAGAGAATAGTGCGGGCGCCCTGATGTATACTTTACAAGACATGACACCGAAATAGCTAAGAATCTCTTGTGCATGCCCTCAAATTTGAAGCTGTCAAGTCAGCGTTCCGCTACATTAATGTAGTCAGAAGATCCCAGTATTACATTGCCGTTACGATGGGCAGAAAAACAATGTTACAGGACAAACAGTTCAAAAGTTCAAGAGCACAACAACAATATGAACGACGGGAAAGAGAGAGAAGACCAAAGTGTTGCAACTGTTGAATATGTGGTCATCTACAGATAAGCAGCTGGGAGAATAAAACACCGAGGGAAAAGTGTGATCGCACCAATTGGAAAAATAAAGCTCCAGAACACCACACAGTTCTACACTACACAATACCAGCAAGACCAGAGTGAACGTGAACGTTAATGGATTTCCGGAAGGTAAACCAACATCATTTACAGATTTACAGTAGCCTACTGACACAGGCGTAGCAGTGTCCATTGTGCGCTCCAAATTAGTCAGCAAACTTCAGCTTCAGTTTACCTCTGGTACCACACAGACTGTGACTGGAAACCCAGTCAAAGTCTTAGGAAAAGTAGGCATACGTGTTTGCATGGGTCATCTGTAGTTTAGCCACCAAACGGTCGTTGCAGACATTGTCGATGAAGTGATCCTTGGTTACGGACAACACGAGTACCTACGGATTCGTTATTGACTTAAGAGATAATGTCCTGAAGGTCGGCGAAGAGAAGAGAAGCCATTAAGTTCTTATGGCTAAAAAGACAGTGTGTGAGAAAGATGAATCTCGCTTTTGTTTGCGGAAATGGAAGAAGAACTAGTAGAGGGAGTACAAATATATATTATGACGAAAGAAATTATTGGAAAACCAACAATGGCCGTCGAGAAATATAACATCTTGCTTTTTCCTGAATTAATAGAAGCGCCCGTGGAAGAAGTTCCTGAACATGAAGTTACGCAAGAGGTTGTTGACGACAACCGAACAGATTTTGACCAGCTAAAGGAGTAGGTCATGAATACACGGCACCACCTCATGACTCCATCAAAGTTGGTATATAGGAGGGAGATTCGCCTTCCTGAGAACTTGAATTTTGAATTACCTGAGGCTCAGTTCTAAGAGCCGAAAAACTATTCCTTTCAATTAGAAAAGCAACTGCGAGAATTGAATCGGTCAATAAGAGAACGCCTGAAGATAGACAGTGATAAAATGAAAACTCGGTATGGCATTCGCAGCAATAGTGTGGATTTCGAAGATCAGGTTTCATTATGCAACCCAAAATGCTGTCGTTGTCGTTACCTAAACTTCAGATTAATTAGGAAGGACCTTACGCTGTGAAAAAGAAAGTCAACGGATTGAACGTAAAGAACAGCAGAAATTCAAGGTCGTCCACCTAGATTGGCTGGCCAAGTATTACTGCACAGAATGTTTGCCAGTTATGACCAACAGGCTTAAGGAGGGGACATTACGTAACGCTCTGGAAAAGTCGAGAGCGTCATTCTGCATGTTTTTCGAATACTCCAGCGTGCGGCGCCTGTGTCAAGGTATGGAACTTACGTAGTATCCAGACTGTTCGAGTTCTTTTAAATACGAAAGCTATGTTGGCATGCCTCCAGGAATACAGAAAATTATTCCGGAACCTCTGCGGGGTCTATATAAGAAACAACGGCCGGCTTAGTCAGTTAGTTACATCTGGCGTATATTACATCTGGGCGATCATTGGCCAGCTTACTTGGCGTAATACCTTATGTAAAGCAGTTCGTCATCTGCTATCACACTATAACATTATTTACTGTAGTTTAAATAATAGTCATCATTAATGGAACTTTCATTCTAATTTATTAATTTACAAAATATTTTAATTACTTTTATTTAACAAGCCATTTGTGATATTCTGTTTGCCATAGCTCTAAGCTCAGAAATATACCTATTTTCAGTAAAAAAGTAATTTCTCAACTTTCTTTCTGGCCCTTAGGAGGTGATTTATTCCGCGAAACCCCTTAGTTGCGCCTCGTCTACTTTTGTTCGTACAATGTACCAAGGATTCCTAAAGATTACCCACTCGCAAACCTATATTTACCTATGCTAGCCTCACTTTATAAAATGCTTTTTCTAATTGTACTACTACATTTATAGAATTTAAAATATTCTATCGCTATCTGAACTGGGATATTGACAATCAAAAAGTGTGGACACAGGCATTGCATGAAAATTCATAGTTTGTGTGGACAACAAAATTATGGATCTGCTTTGACAACTAATCTAGGCATGTCATCAAGGTCTGGCTGATTGTGTAAAGATAGCAATCGTATAGAAAGAAACATCGGACGCTATAAGACAATAAATCTCATAGACTCATTGAAAAGTGGATACAACATTATGAAGAGGAAGTGAAATACAGTTTTTGTTGGAATGAAAAGATCAAGAACTGAAGTAGCTATAGTGGTAAATGTGAACATAAGTAACAAAGAATAAGGATATCACAGAGAGTAAATTTTTTAATTTTAGTTCTCGAACTATGGCCGTCCAATTTGTTTACGTGAATACGATACAGAAAATACACGACTATATTTCAGCGTCGGTGACAAAAATGAAGATTTTTATTTTAAATTAAAAGAGACCGTAAAAAAATACTCAAAGCAAAAAGTAGCTGTACTAATGGGATCTTAAAACAAAATTTGTAGTATGTCTACAGTCATAGAATGGCGCAGAATTGTTAAACGAAGTGGATGAAGGTCACGAAATATGAGTAATAAATTTACTTCAGTTCTGATCTTCTTAACTTCTTATATTTTTAAGTCATGAGTCCGCGGCATCAAAAGAGATGCGTACATGACATTCCTTTGGTCATAATTATCTCAACCAAATTTCATAATCATTGCTAGACCTTGAAAATTGTAAGATCTACGGAGGAAAGGACTTCAGCAGTGATCAGACTGTTGCTGCCAGAATAAAACTAAAACTGAAAATCCTACGTAAAAAATTACTTAAAATTCTGGTAGTGTTTACACACAGCCATAAAGTATAAGAGTAAAGCGGATATAAGAACAAAGAGGAAAATATATTGGAGGGAACTGAACCTATGGAGCATGTAGAGACTATCTGCCTCGAAGCAAAGGGTACATTAGAAGAAACAGCCTCTAAAGTAACAACTATCCCGTAGTTTCAGTAAGATAATGTAACAATAGATAGTCTTATTATAATATTATTATAATATAAATATAATAAAAATAAAAATATAATATTATTATAATACTAACAATAGATAGTAACAATAATTATAATACACAAAATACAATATAAACAGTCGAGACTACAGAGTCAATAGACAAGTCAAATATCTCATTAAACAAATAATGAAAGAAGAAAACAATATACAAATGACACGAATCAATGTACAAATACAATCCGCTGATATATTAAAACAAATAACAAACTAAACTACAGTATGTCAAAACAAAATTTTTAATAACTACAATAACAGACGATGGAAATATAAAAAACCGACGGAGAAACTATTGTAAAAATAGTGTTACGACATTCTGTAAACAGTCTATGTATTTATCGAATGTTCCAGAAGAATCCGGCTGTGACGCGTGTGTGGTACGTGATTCTCGACGCATTAGCCAGACTGTGTCGGGCGAACTGTGTCAAGGCCGCAATGAATTACGCTCTAATGTTTTTCTTTATTGTTAATGCGCAGTATGGTAAATTCTAGTATTTCTGCGAGGTATTAGTACAAAATCTTAGAATATGGAAGTCATGTATGGTTCTCCATACCGATATTTTTATTGCGTGTGAACAATTTTAAACGATTTGTTGTAAGAGACCGTCTTGTTAATTAAAAACTGCCTTGTATTTTGTTTTCCACTGTACCATACGACGATCAGTAGACCGTCGTAACAATGCTATACATTGATATACTTGTAGAGGTAGAGAATATACAGATTTTGGCATTTAACCTGAAAACCAGCATCACCATATGAAACCTACATTACAAAAATTAATAAAGGAAAGATGCTGAAGAAGATAACATCGTAATAAAAACGATTCTGTCTCTCAAATTGATGAGTATATCAAGGTGTTGTTAATAGTCTTGAAAGAAACATGCCAACCTTATGACTCCCATCGAAAACTTCCAATGTATATCCCTATACATAAAAAGGATTTAAATATGGCTGTCACAGAACAATCTCATTTTTCACATGCTACTAAAATAGAGTTACATGTATTCTATAACGATTAGAATATGCATATTACTTAAAATAAACCACGAAAAAGCACAATTTATGAAACATTATTGAATCCATGGAAAATTGTAGGAAAACTATTGTAGGAATGTAACATTGGTTCTCAAATTACAGTAAAGCTTTAGAGTTTGTAATAGGACAAAACAAAATGGATAATTTAATCCGACCTTCAGACACGATAACACGTACTTATGTTAAATAAAAATTTATATGTCAACATCGTAGTTAAACTCAAGGTTCACACTCCGCTCACATACATTTTCAAGGTAGGAAAGACATGACATAAACAGGAACTACGATATATGACTACAAATAAACAAATACAAGACAAAAACAATTGCCAACATAACATTGTATGCTAACAATCACTTATCGGACATGTACAACGAACAGTCAAACACTGACGAAACTGCCACTAAAGTGGAAACACAATCGAAGAAAAAGACCAAACAGGCCAAGAAGAAGCTTGAAAGAGGATACAGATTCGTAACTGAAATTGAACTCGAAGACGTAATATGGTATGACCGAGATACGTGATGATTGTAAATCGGAAAATATTGTATACTAATGTGTGTGTGTGTGTGTGTGTGTGTGTGTGTGTGTGTGAAACTTTAACAAATATTTATTTTCTAAACGATGAAGTCTACAAATCATTGTTATTATTCATTAGTATTGTCATTGAGTGTACTAAAAATAGAATATTCTCTATCACTGTTGCAGGTACGACAATCGTTGGTTGTTGAGTTTCTAATACTGCAAATATTGGTTAAGCTCTATTTGATTTCATATTTTATAATTTGGGTAGTTTCTCTCGTTTATACTTTTATCCATTTTCTAACTTTTTTATTGCTGTAAGATTAAATAAAAATTACCTGGTTGAGCACATTGAAATACAAGATCAAGTTTAACTTAATATGGTGTCCATCAGTGGAGTAATTACAAGGGGATCAGGAGAATCAACCTCCCCCCCCCTTTTAGCTGTTACAATTTCCATGTAAATTTCAAAATCACTTAACATAGGTCCATTCCTAAACCAGTTGCATGTGTTGAAATAAGGTTCATAAATAATTTATATTAATAATAAAATTAATAAAATAAAGTTAGAGTTTTCTTAATAATGACCCAATCACTTAACATTTGGTAAATATCTTATGTATTTGCAATATACTTCAAGCCGATTTATTCAAAACACACTGAGACGCAAAGAAATTATAACATGTATTTATAACATTGTTAGGGAAGAATTATGAATTCCTCAATTCTCCTGACAAAAGTAGGGAGTCAAACTTTTATCCAAGTCTCACCCCCCCCCCCAGAATCAAATCTCATTCACACTATAAGCTAGACTCCCCCCCCCCCAGATGCATCCCATATTTGCGCTACTCGTGCTTACAATAAGTAAACACACAAACCTTTGAGTGAAGTGGGTGGTAATACGTACAGATTAGTAACACCTTTGAAGGAAACGTAAACACAAACAGCTGATGTAAAGGTAAATACGACATTCCATGACTTCAGCCAAACATTATGAATTTTTATAAACATACACTATTTTGTCTGTAAAACATTGGCAAATATTATAACTTTGAGTAGTTTTTTATTGGCGGGATTCTTATAAATTATAAATCTTTTCTTTGTGTTGCAGAGCTGTAATGTCATATTGTACGCGTATAGTTGTACACACAACACAACGCCTCTTAATTGATTCTTATAAAAAAAAGAAACCGCGATTAATGTGCTTGCATTTACTAAAATATGTATTACATGTTCTTGTGTATTTGAATATAGTTGTCTAACACAGACAAGTCTACTCTATTTTATTTGACTAGAGTGTAAATTGCTGACCATCTGTGTTAGCTATGTACGTATGTAATTTGGTTTCTCTGTTTATTACTCTCTCCCTCTGTCTCTCTGTCTCTCTATCTCGCTCGCCCGCGCGCACACAAGCACACACACACACACACACACACACACAACGATATGTGATCTTTAATTGTCATTATTTCAGTCTCAAACACAGAGATTATTACTGCCTCTTCCCCTCAAAGTCTGCGTGTCTTGTCTACCCCTTATGCTCTCTACTCTCCCTCACACTACCTCTCCACCTCTGTCTCCCTGTCTATCACCCTTCTCCCCCTCTCTCTACTTCTCTCTCTCTCTCTCTCTCTCTCTCTCTCTCTCTCTCTCTCTCTCTCTCTCTCTCTCTCTCTCTCTCTCTCTCTCTCGCTCTCTCTCCCTCTTGGCTCTTGCTATTAACTATGTGGTTAGTCTGAACCTATACACCGAATTAGTTTGAAACTAGCTTGATAATTTTTATAAGCTTATAACCATTTAATAGTATTACCTGTGTCTTGATTAGTTTTAAATTTAATTTGATAATTTAATGCTGCCTTTTGCTACAAGATACTTAATCATATTCCTAATCTGGTTCATACGTGGTAGAGCCCACTACAATTCCTAAATATTTGTCTTTTTATGATCTATCAGTGACTTTCTTAAGAACCTTTTAATCCATGAGGGTCACAAATTCTTCACATGACGTTACAGACAAGCAAGATATATTCTCTGAGCTTCTGTTTAAGTAATAATTTTTCGAGTGAGTGTTAGGAAAGGATCAAATTCAGGCAGAAATACTAGTAAACTAAGAAATCCCTTCAATCTTGTTTCCTAAATCTTCATTAGTCCCATGTGAAAACCAGATCCTTAACAACAAGACATTTACCACCTCTACAACTTTCTTCAACATATCCTTCCAATAATGGACACTATGATCAAGCTGTTTGGGAAAGTTTGAAACCGCTCGAGCTTCTGAATCTTTCTTACGTTTCAGGTTTTTAAAGTAATTCCGCACTGACCACTGTTTCCGTGATCGCGGACTCTTTGCGACGTTTTTTTCAGTCGCTTAAGACTGCTATAACATGACCATAACAACTGGCTCTCCGTAAAGCATTCAGTAGATGAATATCGAATTGCTTTTCTAACCGAACCCACCAAGCAATTGCTGCAGGAAATAGCTAGTGACTACCGATATACATGAAATCAACGCAGTTAAACTTGACTTGGATTTTCTAAATAACTTATAAAGAAGTACATCGTAGACACATTAATTGGAACGCGATCACATTTAATTGAGATCAGCTTACTAAATAAAACTCTCGCCGACCAATAGGTCTACAATGTGATCACTTCGCTTTGCCAAAGCAAAGCGTCCTTCACGAACTCGCAAAAAAAAAGGATGCTTATTTCCCCTTTACCCCCCAAATATTAACATATAAACTGCCTCCAAAATATCATTTTTAGTAAGCAAATTTATTAACTTTTTTAGTTTTAGAAGGAACTTCCTCGCAATAACCAGTGAAAAGATGCTGTTCTCAATAACTTTTATTTTATTTCCTGCCACTTGGGATGCACGCTTTTATCAGCAGCACTTGGTTTTCTGTAACTCGTGGTAACATAAAAACGTACTAAGATTTCATTAAATGTTTCAAAAATAGATACTGGAATGAACATAACGTAATGTAAGAGGTAGATGAGAATTTAGAAAATACACCCGGGAAACTTACGTGAGCAGTTTGTCATTAAAGAAATTAAAGAGTCAAACATCTTAGTCCGGGGTTATCTAAAACGGAGTTATTACACAAATTAAGTTACCATTTTGATCAGGATGTCAGTACGACTATACTTATGCATGAAATAAATACACCAGAAGAATTATTAAATATGTTAGCTATATGAAGATATGAGACCTTCGGCAAGAATATGTTTCACTTCTGAAAATATCAAACAGACAGCCCCATATACAGTAAAACAAACTAAAACATTTGATAATTATGGAGATGGAAATACTTAAAAGTCTAGGAAACTACACGCTATTAAGGAAATTAAACATAAAAAATCTAATAGACGTAATAAGCATTTACCTGCAGTACAAGGTGAACAAGGTGCCTGGGAAATATCATTGTGGATAAGGAAATATTACACTCAAGATCTACGTAATATATAAAATTAAACTCTGCGAGAAATAATAATAATAGTAATAATAATAATAATAATAATAATAATAAGACAATACGCAAATTAATAGTTATAACTTTGGGATACGCGACTCGCACATGGTAAACCCTAATGTATGTATGTCTGGACATTATATAGGCTTAGTAGTATACATGATAAACTCTATAAATAGAAGCTTCATTGAATAAAATGGAGAGTAATTGTAAGATGAGAAGATATAATTTACTTTTTAGGCTATGTATGTTATAATTTACTTTACTTGTTGGACTTGAAAAGAAAATTGTAATTTTAATAATACAAATTTCTAATTTTCAGTGAAAATGAACATTCTTTTATTCAAGCTAGCGGCTTATGCAAGGGAAACAAACATTCACACAATACGACTTAGTTGGTGTCCTGTGCAAAGGGGTGTGACTGGCTTAAGACACTATAGTTATTAGAATAAGTACTGCGTGTTAACGTAGTTTGAGACAATAATAAACAATAACAATAATCAGCAGTGCAGTGTAGAGTGAAAGTGAATGCGTGAGTACGCTTAACGAATTATGTGAAGATAATTAACAGTAAGGCAATTAACAGACACGCTAGAAGTTTGTTATAAGGTTTTAACAAAGAAGGTACAAACAGCTTTGTTAAAAGTTTAGTTTACTTAATTTTTAGAATTTTCATTCCGATTATACTTTGTTTTTACAGTCACTTGACCTTCCCTATACTAGCTCCTCCAGCCCCTCCACCATACGCACCCCACACGCATGTTCACATCCTTAACACATGTTCACCCCTACACAGCATTTATGTTTAGTTGTTCTTAGCAGCTCTTTGAGAATAACATAATAAGCTGAAACAATTGTCAATTATTAAATATAAATTTTGAAACAACCAAGTCTTTTTTTTTTTAATTTTTAGCAATATACCTCCAAGTGCCAAACGAGTCTTCAGTCAATATTGTTTATTTATTTTGTATGAAAATTAATTTTGTATGAATTGCGAAAACACTTCTCCATCTACAGACAGATATAAGTTGTTTTCTCCCGGGTTTGTTTGCACTGTACATGTCGAAGCTTGGTGAACACCAGTTTCAAACGAGTTCAGCACGGTTATTTGTTCATCACAAGCAGTTAAGATGTGGTTGCCCTATTTACTATTTGCGTGAGAGAGGAGAGGAGTCAGTGAACTGGTCCAGCCTGTATCCACACCGAGGTCACGGCTGTATGGCTACCGTAAGGGTACACTCGCAGGAGGAGACTGCTGGTGTGGTCAAGGCACTCGACATTCGGTAGGCGATATGTTGGTCGGAACGATGAGTTTCTACGCCTGGGCGAATGGCTCCCGGTTGCATACCTCGTGGTTTCCCGTCCCCGAAGGCATTTACTTACCAATGTGCACACTTATATCACCACATGCAAGAATAATAATAATATGAAGAAATGTAGTTTGTTCATAAACAACTTGTTATTTTAAACTGTAATACCAAATCATTTCTGTACTGTAAAATACGTCATCCAATTTAATTTTGTACTTCACTCATGCCACTTTCTTAACGTTTTTGCTAGCTTACATATTTAAATTAATTTTTTTTCTTGTAATATTTGAAGTCTGATTAAAAACCTCATGGTACATAAACCATCAGATTTAGTTTACTGATTATTTAACTCCGAAAGCTATAGTATAAAACGTAACAATCTTAAATTAATAATTTTTGTTGTGCAAGGTACACAGGATAATTGACTTAACTGCGTTGTTGCCGGAAAGTATGTAAACTTTATAACAGTTTTATCGTTTAGCTTTTAGGCTAGAAATTCTACAACCGACAGCAGCATTAAATCACTTTATTATATTCTTTATTATTATATAACAAATTATTTTCAAAAATCCAGTAGCCTACGGATTACAAATACGTGAGAGGTAAACCGTTTATTAAAATTAACAACTAGTTTTCTATTCAAGCTTAACATATGTTGTGAATATATTAACTAGGCTGTAGAGGAAGAAACCAAATAGATGTGATCAGGGATATCAAACGTCAAGAAAATAATGTTTACGTCTGGTCTCATCAGCAAAATCTGTAATCTATTGTGGAAAATATTGAACTTGAACTCTGTGAAATTATTATAAATCAACTAAGATTTAAATTCATATTATTCACATTTTTAATGGTTATTTTTGGAGACGTTTTACTCCTTCAAACCCTAATAACGTATGTGTTAAAGTACATAATTTTAAATATATTCCAACAGTAAAATCTTCTATTCAACTTTTTTGCAAATTACCTTTATAGTAATTTTGTGTGAGCCGGTGCTATTTGGTCATCTCGACTCCCGCCTTACTGTATTTAGTAGTCAGTAAAATTAATAGTAATCTATGTGAGGGAACTATACGTAATAACACTGCATGTGAATAATAATAATCTATGTGAGGGAAATATACGTACTAACACTTTATGTGTCTGTCCTTCTTGGTCGCATCGATTTCTCCAGTGTTACCGATTTTTGTAGTCAATAATGGTAATCTACATGCGGAAAATATGGTAATACTGTATGTGTCAGTGTTACTTGGTCTCCACGACTCCCGTTTTACTGTGCTTAGTAGCAATAATGATAATCTGTATGTGAAAAATATGTATGAGTCTCTGCTACTTGGTCAGCTCGACTCCGTCTTACTACGTTTAGTACTCAACAATGGTAATCTAGATGGTATTACTATATGTAGAAAATGTAGTAATTCTGTACGTGTCAGTGTTACTTGGTCTCCACGACTCCCGTTTTACTGTGCTTAGTAGCAACAGTGGTAATCTATATGTCGAAAATATAGTAACACTGTATGAGTTTGTGTTATTTAGTTGAGTCGCCACCCGTTTTATTTTCTTTGGTAGCCAATACTAATAATCTAAGTGTGGGGAATATACGTAGTAATACTGAATGTGTCTGTGCAACCTCGTAGCCTCGGCTCCTGTTTTAAAGCGTTTAGTAGTCAATAATGTTAATCTATATATAGAAAATAAAGTACTACTGTATGAGTCTGTGTAATTTAGTTGTTTCACGGTACTGTATTTCTACACTATGTGGCATAACTATATAGCAAAAGTAACCGGTGTCTATTATTTTAATAATGTTCTATTGTACCTGCACAATATTTGGCATAAATATGTAGTAGCCGTTAATGGATCTAATGTTTTTTTTAATTTTTTAACTAATGTTTTAAGTTAATTTTTAATTTTATTCTTTTCGCTAGGGCTTCATTTTATTCAGTAACCCTAGCGAAAAGAATTTATTGCCACAACAATTATAGCGTGAAGCCAGCGTACATCAAATCTGAGTTATTTTTAAGCATTTTTATTGCTGCACTGCTATACATGAGGTAATTGTGAATCCAATTTTTTTTGCAATGTAGTCCTACCGGTATACAAACAAATAGTCGTTCCTCAAATTTCATTACTGCCAAATCCAGTGTCACAATTTTATTTCAACTTACATGTTTTAGTGTGCAATACTTTACACTTTGCACTTAGATTTACTTCACCTCAGAACGTAAGTTGCTTTTGACAAAGATGAAACTTTTACACTTACACTGTACCATTTTTTTTAAGGCTTCTGAAATATTGTTTTTTATAAAATGCAATTCATGTGTTGCACACCACTAAATCGAATACTACAACTAATTAATTAAAAAAAAAACAATATTTTATCACTATAAAAAGACATATAAAAAAACGCGTGGATTCACGTTGCTTCATCTTTGAGAAATTACTAGTAATATAATACTATAGGTTTGCCGATAAGATATGTTTGCTACAGTATCAAATACGTTCGTTTTTTTGCCCGATTTGTGAAGTTATTAAACTGCTTAGCGTCATCAATTATTTTAGAGAATATGTTTTTGTTTATTACATTAAATTCGTAACAATATAACATTCTTTGTGTAAAACGTTTTCCACCCTCTACATCCACACTTAACACATTACGTTCCATAATTGCTCTATCAGAGGAGTGGAGGCAGAGGGTGTACCATGAAAAGTTTATCAAGTCCCCATGGCAACGCCAACGTTGTTTAAGAAATTTTCTACACCCTTGTTAAAGGTAGAAACGTACGTAGCGTACACCTGTTGTGCTATTGTGATTTTGCATATGATCTGAAGACGGGCTGAAAGGCCCGAAAACGCTTATCAGGAGTACCGTAAACAGTGGAGTGCAACTAGTGGTTTGCTTTCTGTAATTCAGGAATGTTTATTTATTTTCCTCTTTTTTGCAGTGAAAACAGTTATATGTAAACAAAAACAATTAGAGTTTATTGTTCTTCTTTTTAATCGTCAAGGCACCAACAATCCACTACACATTGTTGCGTCTGCTGGACGGGTGATCGGAAACATAAACTGAGTGCATTCTCATCAATTAATTCTGTTCTCGTTTTTATCACAATAATTATCGATTATGTTTGGAAATATTTTTACTTTCTAATGTTGTAGCAGGTATCACAGCTCAGTATGAATTAGTCAAGAAGCTAAACAATTTGGTATGTACAGATTGTAAACAGCCTCTATAGAAAATTATTATTATTTTACTGCGCCTACCCGGATTTCAAGGGGATAGAACTGTTTCAGAATAAGACGTAGGTCAGAAAACCATTTTGGAAGTTATATAACTTAAACAAGTAAGCCGATTATTATGTATTCCGCCATCATTAGCGTATCGTGATATTATGATAGTGATCGCTTCCATGGATCCTGCTAACACAGACAATCGATCCTTTATAATATTTACACTGTGTACGTAATGCTCTGTTAGGGCATATTGTCAATTTGATGGAAGAATAACTACTTGTTTATACTGATCTTACCTTTTAACTTAGAATTTCTGTAAAATACCTATTTCCAAAATAAATCAAATTTACATAGAGCAGACAAACCGGTTTTGTGTTTCGTAATCTTTGTTATGAAACAGCAAATTCAATACAAAGGTCAAACCAAATTTCAAGTGACGCATTTAAGTAACAAAATGAACTTCCATTTGAACGCTATTTATACAAACTGTGAAATGCAGGCCTAAGTAAACACTAGGAAAATAATTGTGTGTAAACCGTTAAAGTGAACAGACTGTGAAGACGCAGTCACGTGATTGGTACTTGTAGGAAATGCTTTATTTTTAGATCTACAAAATTTAACGAAGGAATAGAATCGCTTAAATTGTATATAATTTTGCGCATTCAATATAAACAAAGAAAGAAATTATAGCCTATAAAACCTTTAAGAACAGCCCGCGTAACGTTTCTTGTGACTAAAGGTTTTCATACGCGGATAACGCGTTACAATGCAATTAAGTTTAAATTATGTTTATTGATTCATTTTGTTTGACGCTTCACAATCTTAAAGACAATTGGATTGTATTGATTCACTTATTTTGTAGAAAAGTAAACAACAGTTTATATTTATGTAACGTGTACGCACCTGTCAGACATAAGGCTATCTGTAGTAGTATCACAGCTGACTGACCCATGGACGACCACTCGGACGGACGTACTCACACTGACTGGAGCTACACAGCCACTTAGAGGACAGGCTACATTAGGTAATCCCAACCACGTAAATTATGTAGTTCTTGACTTACCCGTGTACATTTGCTTGCCGCAGGCAAGATAATAAACCGGATTTGTACTGGTTTTTTTTTTTTTTTTTAATTTCCTTGAACTATGAGAATCACATTTTCCTCTATCAATTTATACAGTTTATATAAGAACATATTTCAAGTCAATGCATGATTAATACAACATGTGCTAAATTAATTTACTGTCTTAAAAAAGCTACTCGGACATTCTACTGTTTACGTTTGCAAATGCACACTGGTGGCATATGCCAGAATTATTATCTCATGCGTCAGCACACACACACAGAAACGACCAAAACGTATTAGTCCTTTATTGAGTGTAAAGTAATCCTCATTTTATATTAAAACGCACAGTATCAACTTTACAATATAGGCTACTAGATGTTACCCGCAGCTTCACACACGAATGTTTTAATAAGTATTTTAATATAATTTTTATTGTCTATGTCTATATGGCGTTCTGTCAGCTCGCATAACAATTTTGTACTCATTAGTAAAATTCTCTCAGAAGCTGTTTCCAACACTTGTACTATTTTAACTTCTACTAAATTATTATGTTGCTGCAACAGCTTTTTGGAAATTTAAAAGCACCCGTTTATAAAGCCTTTGGAGATATTTATAAAGTACCTGTTAAATCAGAAACGCTCAATCACGTTGCTCAACGCTCAACCTGTTAGAAGCGTTGTATATTGTATTAAACGTTATGTTTTCCTCAACCATGGCTTTTATTTATTTCAGCAGTAAACTAAAAACCAAAAATCGTTGTTACCTAACCTCAAAAATGAAAACAACACCTATTTTCGCTTTGCGTTAAGTAATAGGACACTTTACAGTTAGTACACTTATTCTTTTCCACATCGTAATATATCGATAGGATTGGATATTATATAAAACATCGAAAATGTACTGCAGGAATGGATAAATGTACAGTTCCAATGGCGCTAAAGAGCTTTTGTTTATTTACTTGTTAATATTGTAACTAAACGCGTTTTATACGCTGTTACAAATAAATAATTCTGTAATGTACAAAATAAAAAAAAAATTGATTTAAAAAAAAGTTTTCTAAAAAAAAATGTTTATGTTTGTTTGTGGTTGAATAATTTATAAATAATTCTTGTTGTGAGGTTTCGTTAAAAATTTAACGTTCTGTGAGTTTATTAGGTTATAATATGCACTTCTGGTTGACCGTAAATGATTCTGGTGTTAATCAGATTGTCTTACTTTACTAATCGATTAACGATTTTCTTGATACTCCAGTATTTCACTTCCCTTTAGTAAATGTCGTCTTCCAGTAAGTTCTGTATTTAATAAACACTATTATATTAATGTATGAAATAATTTTAAAACGAGATAATAGAATTAATTTGATTTATTAACATTTATTTGTAAAATATCGATTGAAAATCGATATTGATATGATGTTGACTCTTGTACAGGGATAAGTCGATTTTACAAAACAGGTTATATTATATTAAAATTCAGAATGGTTCTTTTAACGGTTGTAGTTATATAGTCAGAGGAGGGACAAGCATAGAAAGTATAACATGTACAAAAGAATTCTTAATAATTAATAAATAACAAAGATTATAATAAAATATAATGTTTATAATTGTTAAGTTTTCAAACCAATGCTGCTGTCGACGAAGTCAATCTGGAGAGTTCGCAGTGCATTACGGAACCATCATGGCGGCTAGCTGAGTGGATGAAGTAAACGTATAAATGGTTGCTGGAAATTCTGACAATAAATTCACCTTCACAACTGTTTTATTGGTCTCCGGAATAGTGTATAATGTCTATTGTGTTGTTTGAGGTGTCCTGTTTAAGTGTTCTTCGTTCACTGGCTTTAACTGTTTTGGTATAATTGTGTTTTCACTCTCGTCTGTGTGTAGCAAAATCGTGAGTTTCGTTGTAACGTGAATTCTTTATGTGTGATAGCTTTACTGGCTTATTTCACAAGTATTCTGTTTAGTATTGATTGTTCTCACCGTTTGTGGTGGTGTGTCTCACTGATTTTAAGTTAAAAATGACAATTTCGGTAACTCTCGGTTTTTACTGCATAACCTTATACGCCATTTAATATATTCGATAATAGTTTCTTAGAGCGATTTTATAACAACCGTTCGCGTTGAATGATAATTAAGAACTGTTTTACTTCCTTCGTCTTATGAAATATCTTGCCAAGTTAATATGAAAAAAATATTGTTTAAATATTTTTCACTTCCTATTCATGTGATCATAAAATACATTATATCCAGAATATTTTTTGTTTATGGATTACTTTCGTGAACTATTAATTACATAATTGGTTTCTTTAACTCTTTTTGTTTAATTTGATATGCCATAGTCCATATTTATAAAGATTTTTGTTAAAATTGTTATATTTGTCTTTTTTGAAATATAGGCCTAATATCTGGTTCCTGTTCTTGCCCAAAATATTAGCCATCTTAAGTGTTATAAATATGATTATAATAAATTTCTGATTGATATAAATCCTTACCATTCCTTAATTTCTTATAAATTTAACATTTGATCTGTCTTTTTAGTTGTAATTCATGAATTTACTATTTCTCCTTGAAATGGTTAGGTATTACATTTTGAAATTTTTTAATAATTTTATACAATCTTTTATATGATTCTTTTAAAGTATAGTTTCAGTTATAGTAGTTGGTGATTGATCTACCTTATATAAATCTAATTAGTTTGCTTGGTTTATTTAACTTCCTTACTCAAATATTAATGTTATTGAAATTTCCACTTTGGCCTAGATTCTATTGTTTTACATATATTGGTTTTTTAATATTATCAATTATATACCCTCTCTGACTGTCTAAAGTTAACATAATATCAAATAAAAATTCCTTATACAACTATTGAAACATGTAGCATTGTATTCATGCTCATACTATAAAAAACAATATTGAAAATTAATGAACAGTCTTTAAAGCTAGACATTTTGGGTTATAACTATTTCTAAAAATACATAACAAACATTTGATAACTTAGTCTAGCATACATACAGCAACATTTTAGGCTGTATGCATACTGTTATACATAATAAACATTCTTATATTACTTATTATTCTATATAATATTCACATTGAAATGTGGAGTTCATAGGCTCTAAACATGAACATACTTAGCCATTGATTGTTAAATTTTTTCTTTAAACTTAAACTAATTACAGTCCTTTCTGTTTAATTGTATATTACATTTTTTTAATCACCTGTCACAGTAATTATTTCACCTCAGCTCTCTTTATCATTTTGCATTTCTATGAATGTCTTTTGATAAAAATATGTGGCCTCTTTTATGAAATATTTAACATATTTCCATAAAAATATTTTTGATATTTCATTTCTGTATTTATTATAAAACTTAAAGTTATTTGATTGTACATAGTTAAAATATAAGTTACACATTTACACTTGAAGTTTATTAAATAGAAATCACTTGCACTGGTACACTTAACACTATTCGTTCTTATTTATATTTGAGTTCTACGATATTTTAAGAGCAAACCGTTAGTTATAAGGGACGGTGAAGATTTGTTTATTTTATTACATAATAACTTTCTTTGGTGCACTTCTATTTACTACTAAACACTTTTGTTTATAATTATTTTACATGAGTTTTTGGGGTGTTATACTTTCTTGGGGTTATATTAATATTTGGTTCTGGGTATGTTATTTTTATTAATAGGTTTTTATTGGTATTCTTCGTAGTTCTCCCATCGTACGTCTTCTTTTTCTTCATTTCTTCTCTCTTGGGTTTTCCAAGGTAAGTTTTTCCTTATGTCCTTTGGTTGGTTCGGGGTATCTTCTTTATCACCTGCTCCTAACCTTCCTGTTTCTTCTTGGGTTCGAGGTATCTTCTTTATTCTGCTCCTAACCTTCCTGTTTCTTCTTGGGTTCGGGGTATCTTCTTTATTCTGCTCCTAACTTTCCTGGGTAATCTCCTGATTTTTTATATGAGTACCTTTGGATTTAATTTCCTTGATACTTTATCATTGCATTTTATTAATTTCATTATACTTTTCTTTTATGGTGGTGTTGTTCGCTTTGATATTTAATTATTCTCATTTGATTTTTAATTCTTTTCATTTGATATTGATTATTTTTATTTGATAATTAATTATTATTATTTGATAATTCATTATTTTCTTTCGAACCTTCTTTTGAGTTAATTAATTTAAATGTAATTATGATCATATTTAAATTATAACTTAGTGGATTATCTGTCATGCTACAGATTGCCCTCCTCCAGAAGTGATTTTTTCAGACTATACTTGGTTTGTCTGAAATAATTGCTTATGATAATTATTATAGTTTTTATTATTCTTGACTTCCTTCCTTTTCTAAATTTTTTTATATATATATTTGAGCTTACATCTATTTCACTCTTACTTGATCTTTCTTGTTAATAATAGTCATCTTAGTTTCATATTTATTATTTTATTTTTATTTTTCTTCTTGGTGTTTTATCCCTGGGATATTTATTCCCTATCATTCCCTAACTCGTGAGCTGGTGCAGTTCAGAGAGGCACTGTACGCTACAAACTCTGCTGGCCAATACTTCACTTTTATTTGATTACAGAGGCAAATCATCTCTGCTCAAAAACATATTAATACTGCTGGACTTATCTACAGACAGTTATTAAAAAAATTATTTAAGAATAGTACACTTTTATTACTATTAAAAAAAAATATCCTTGGATACTTCACTTCGTATATTGCTCAGAGATTTTAATATTCCTATCTCAGTTATTCTTCTGACTTGTTATCTTTATCGTTATCTCAATTCTTATTATGGTGGGAAGCTCTTTTATTAATATAATTATCAATGTTTATTATCATATAAAGTTTTTGTTATTAATTCTTTATTCTTCTCTGATTTTTATTACAATCTGCTTTTGTTTATTGGTAGCATATTTTTTATGACATTTTTTGTTTGTTTCACAGTTTTTATTTATTCCACTAGTTCCATGTTCTAGAACTTTCTTCTAATTGTTTTTATCACACTTGACACTTATTTCATGATCATTTCATTATTGATTTATTTAATTACATTCATCTTTTGTTCCTTTTCTCAAATTACTTCTCTCTGAGTTTTTATTCAAATGAATTTTTTAATTAATGTACAATGAGGTCATTGTTTCTCTTTTTATTACTTCAAAGTGTTATTATTTTTATTTCAACACAAGTTTATTTATTTAATCGTATCACTGGTTTTTATTTCTTTTTATTTAATTTCATATAAGGTTTTTATTGACCATTAGTTGTAATTTGATATTACCATATATTGGAATTTTGTTGACTTTAACAAAATTCTTTCTTTTTGTTTCAAAATAGTGTTTTCATGAATAATTGTAGTAAACTTTTCTTACTCATATTTTTACATTTTGTGGGTTTTATACACAAAATTCAATCTTCCTTTAATTATATTTATTCCAAATGGTTTCATTAATAATCTTGTAGTAAGTAGTAGTAGTAGTATGTACTTACTTTATTTTTGAATTTTGGTGTTTTAATCAAAATTCTTTCTTTTTATTCCATAAAGTTTTTATTCATAAATTATGTCGGTAAAGTGATCTTACAATATTTTTGAATTTTGCGGATTTTAACAAAATTCTTTCTTTTTAATTATTTCAAATGGTTTCATTAATAATCTTATAGTAAGATGTACTTACTTTGTTTTGGAATTTTGATGTTTTAATCAAAATTTTTTCTTTTTATTCCATAAAGTTTTTATTCATAAATTATGTCGGTAAGGTGATCTTACAATATTTTTGAATTTTGCGGATTATTCAAAATTCTTTCTTGTTATATTATTCGAAATTGTTTCTTCATAAATTATTTGTAGTAAGTGGTGCTTACTATATTTTATAATTTAGATGTTTTTCCATCTCTAATTCTTTTCTTTTTTATATATCTCATAAATTGTTTTCATCAATACTTGTTTCTAAGGTGAACTTACTATGTTTTTGAATTTTGATGAATTTTAATTCAAAATTCAAATTCTATTTTTTAATTTTACTCCTCATGGTATTTTTTCATGGAAGCCTGGTTATATACACCCTTTATTCTACCAGAACCCATCTCCTTGATCTCATACATGTTATTATTTTTGTCTTTGGAGACTATATAGGGTCCAGTGTATAATAGTAACAACGCCTTAGTTATCCCTTCCAGTGAACTTGGTAATACCCTATTTTTTAATAATACCTTCTCACCACTTGTATAAGTTATGATTTTGCCCATACCTTTTTGGTATTTGTTTCGCCGTTTCTCCTGGTCTTCGGCCACCTTCTTGTAAAATTTGATTCTGTCAAAGGTATAAATGTTATCCCTTGGGAACTCTAATATTTCTTCGATCTCCCGTGGGGGTTGTTTTTCGTACATGGCGGAGTATGGGGTAATGCCTATGGCTGGGTGGTATGCCAAGTTGAGGAATTCTTCTGTGGCTTCTAGATAGTCTTGCCACCTCCTCTGTTGATTGTGGCAATATGTTCGTAATATTCGCCCCACCTCTCGTAATACTCTCTCTGCCGGGTTACTGCTCGGGTGGTAGACCGAGGTTTTATAAGTACGAACACCCATAGACAGTAGGGTATCCCGCCATTTTTTCCCCTTGAATTGGGTTCCGTGGTCGGTAATGATCGAAACTGGTTTTCCGACGTTTGGGAAGTACTGGTCGGTTAGTATGCCGAGAATTTTATTTGTAGTCGCCCGATTTGCTGGGTATAGCTTGACGAACTTCGTGAAATGGTACATCACTATTATTAGATACTTATATCTGTGACGACCACCACTGCGAGGAAAAGGTCCGCAGATGTCCAAAAATACTTTTTCCAACCTTGCCTGTGATATTATTGGAATCATCTGGCCTTCCTTTTTCTCATTATTACTTTTAACGAGTTGACAAATGTGGCAAACTCTTATGTACTTCCGGACCTTCCGGACCTTACGGTTGACACCTTTCATGTGGCAGCTCTCTTCCAGGGCCTTTATCACCTTTAAGGCGCCCATATGCCCATATCGAATATGATAGTTTTTTACTATCTCCTTTTCGATATGGGTTGGAATGATAACCTTCCATGTCTCCTTCCTTAACGATGGTTTGATGAATAGTATATTGTTATTAATATTACAATATCGGGCGATAGTCTCGTCTCCTGCTTCTAATCTAGTTTTAATAGATTGTAATTTCGGGTCTGCTTGTTGGTGGGTGCTCAGGTTGGTTAATATTGTGGCTAGATCGGCTCTGGTGCAAAGAATGTGGTATATTTTGAGTACACATTCTTTCTCCCCATCGAATGTTTGCTTATCAATGTCAATTCGTGACAACACGTCCGCAACGACATTCTTCTTTCCTGGGATGTACTCCCACTGAAGATTGTACTCTTGTAGTAACAGTATCCATCGGGTCAACCTTACGTGACTCAGTTTGCACCTCTTCAAGAACGATATGGACTTATGGTCTGTCCGGACGGTAACGGGGTAACCAAGGATATAGGTGCGGAATTTGCCACACGCGAACACTACACTCAACAGCTCCTTCTCAGTGACGTGGTAGTTCTTTTCGCACTGGTTTAACGCTCTACTTGCGAAGCAAATCACGAGATGTTCGCCCTCCTCATCCTCTTGATATAGTGTTGTGCCGAGGCTAATGTCGCTGGCATCGCAATTTAGGAAGAACGGTTTACTAAAATCTGGATGGCGAAGTCTTATTGGTTCAAGGAATTTTTCTTTAATCAGCTTTAAGGTCTCGTTCTGCTCTATACCCCATATCCATTTATTCTTGGATGACAGTTGCGGTTGAAATCTGGCGGTCAATTCAGAATACTTTTCCTGGAACTTGCGATAGTAATTACAGAGTCCCAGGAATGACTGTAATTGCCTGCGATTCTTTGGTATCGGAAATTTCTGAATCGTTTCTACTTTTTCAGCCGACGGTGAGATTCCTTGGTCATTTAGTATAAAGCCCAAGAACTGAATTTCCTTGGCTATGAACTGAGATTTTTCTAGCTTGAGCGTGATGTTATTCGCAGCCAATTTCTTTAGCACAAGTTCCACACAGTAGCAATGTTCCTCCCAAGTTTCTGAGGATACTAGCAAATCATCTACGTACACGGAGGTGAATTGTAGTGCTTCCTGGCCAAGTATCTGGTCCATGCAGTGTACAAAGACTGCGACCGAATTCACGAGTCCGAAGGGCAATCTCTTAAACTGGTAGATCCGCCCTTCGAATATGAAGGCCAGATACGGGCGACTCTGTGGGTGCAATTCCACCTGCCAGTAGCCGCACACCGTGTCCCAGGTACTAAAGTACTTGGTACCGTGGAAACGTTTTAAAAGCTCTTCAATCTCACCGGGCGAAGTCCTGTCATTAACAATCATTTTATTAATTTCTCGCGCATCTAGGCATAGACGGACTTGTCCGTTTTTCTTAGGAATAGCCACAATAGGACTGGTGTATGGGGATTGGCTACTCTCTATTATGTCACGGTTAATCATCTTAGTTATTTCAGCTCTTACTGCTTCCTTTCGTGATTGCGCGATGGGGTATGACTTCCGGTTAAAGTCCACTGTGTCTCGAAATTGTAGAGTACACTGGAAGTTTTTTACTTTACCGGGCTCGTCAGAAAATACTGATTTGTATTGTTCGTAAATTTGTATTAATTTGTCCGCTTGGTGTGTTGGCAACCTTTCCCCTGTACTACCACTCCGGAAATCCCGGATGTCCTGGATCTTTTGTGACCATAAATCCTCATTAGCGTTATCGTCCATTATCCGCTCAATCATAGGATTATTGTTTATGTAATTAATCCTACGGATCTGTTGGTGGACCTCGCTGGGAATTTCTCTGTCGCTACCAATCAAGTCAGCCGTCCAAGTTTGTCCGTTCGTAAAAAGTGACAATTTCTCCGTTCGTAAATCAATTATGGCGGAGTTCCGCCTGAGCACATCTCACCCCACCAATATGTTAAACGGCAGCCCGGTTGCCACTAAGAATTCCATGTCAATAGCTATACCGCAGCTCATCACACTGGCGGAAACTTGTCTTCTTATTGTCTTATTTTGGCGGCCGGTTGCACCTAATAATATAATATTATTCAACGGCAATGTCGGTAATATTCTTCCGCATTCCCTCTGTATTCTCTCCAACTCTGTCATACTAATTATAGAGACGTTGGAACCAGTATCGATCATTAAATTAGCGGGGACTCCTTCTACCTCCGCATTGACGTGTATTATTTCGTTATTTATGTTATTGTTGGGACTAGTATCGTCCTCCTCCAATAATTCGTGTCGGAGGTTTTTTAGATAATTACAACCTATTATTGTGATACGATTAAGTTCAGTTGCTTTTGGTAACTCATTTATATACCCAGGGGTCAGGAGCAGCAAAGGGTCTATGTGATTTATTACTGCCTCCTCCCGTTTAAATGTTCAACATCATTGTTATTATGGGAAGCAACTGGTTGACGCATCAGTCGGGAGACCTTGAGTGGGTCCCTGTCGCTCGCGGTTTGTCAGCCGTTCTGTGTTGTCTAGACTGGTACTCCGTCTAGTAGGATTGTACCTTGGTACGTCATGTTCTCGGCTCCTCCGTCGATCTTCACATTCATGATAGCTGTTGCGTCGCTGATGGTAGTACCTACGTTGGCGACCGTCTTCCGCTCGTATGAAATTCACTCTCGGTCGAGAAAACCTATTATTATTATTGCTATTATTTTGTGGATTACCACGGTTATTATTACAATAACGTTCGTTGTTATTATAATTGGGGTTTCTCTGACTATTAGGGTTTGGGTAGAATGGGTTTCGGTTACCCTGATAACCATTATTTGTTCGATTATAATTTGGATTCCCTTGAACAGGGTTATTGTCATTATTATTATTATTATTGTTGTTATTGTTGTTACTCGGTGGATTGGCTCGGTTTCCCTGGTATCCATTATTGTTGTTGTTTGTACCGTTATTGATACACGGGTAGTTTCTAGGTTCTGGCCGATTATTCCTCCTCCGGCTTTGTCGGTAGTACTCCTCGTTCTCATAGTTTTCGAGAAGTTCTGTCATGACCTGTATGGTATTAATTTGGCTGCCTCTCCTTGCTCGAATCACCTCCTCATCATAGTGATATGACAGCTTGTTTATGAGGCATTCTTCAGGTATGGCTGGTTCCAAATGCTTGGCCATACATACTTTGCCGAGGAAGTACGCAGTCATTGAGCTACCCGCCTGTTGGTTGTAACGGCCGTGACAGATGTTGTCCCGGATTAAATTCTGGGTAGTCTCAGACCAGTATTACGCCTTAAATAGGCTCTTAAACTGCTGGTAATCTTCGATGTCAGAACGGTTGGCCATCCACCAATGATCGGTCATTTCTCGGAATGACTCGTCTAATAACTCTCGGTTATTGATCCATCTGTTGCCCCTATGTTTGGCCATGTACTCCTCTATCCGGGCCAAGAACTCCATGGGCTTTCGTTTATATTGGCGGAAGTTAAACCACTCCCGACTCTAATTCATGGGGGAATTAGTGAAGTTAGTTGGTCGGTTTCGGATTACCTCCATCTCTTCCTGGCTCTGTCGCACTTGTCCAGTGATATTGGTCATTGCCGCTTCCATCCCGTCGCACCTTTCTGTGACTTGGTTTCGCACCTTATTTATTTCCTCCTGTGTTTCCTTTCGGCCTTCTTCCCATTTAGTCTTCTGGTGTCCTTTGATCTGGGTAATTGCAGTATTTATTTCTTCCCTGACTTCCTGTACTTCACCCTCAGTTTGACGACATCTTTCGTCAACTTCCCTGATCTGTTGGTTTACTATGATTGTCTCTTGTTCCAATTTCTTAATTATGGCTCTCTTATTGTCGTTGATTTTCCTGTTCAACTCTTCCTTCGCCAACTCTATTCTCTCGTCTACCTTGTTCATGTTATCCTGGTTGACTTCCCTTAATTCTTCTCTTAACCGTTGGTTATTCTCATCCGTTTTCTCCTCCATCTTCTTATTGTTTTCATCCATCCTTTGATAAGTTTTATCAATTTTCTGACTCAAGAATCGATTGTCCTCTTTCATTTCCTTGCTGGTTTCCTCCATCTTCTCTTCCATCTTCTTACTGGTTTCCTCAATCCTCTTATTGGTATTTTCAATCTTACGGCCCAATTCTTCCTTTGTGGATTGGTTGTCTTCCTTAAAATCTTCCAATTTCTTACTATTCTCTTCCATCTTGGATTCTATGTTCTTATTTATTTCAATCAATTCTTCCCTGGCGGATTGGTTGTCCTCCTTCAAATCTTCCAGCTTTTTATTCAAGGATTGGTTGCCTTCCTTCCTTTCCTTACTCGATTCTTCTTTAGTAGAGTCCATCTTCCTATTGGTTTCCTTTATTCCTTCCTTGGCGGATTTGATTTCTTCCTTGGTGGATTTGATTTCTTACTTCAATTCCTTACTCATCTCCATTATCATTTTTATTAGGGCTTCCTGAAAATTAACATCCCCTGTTGGTGTTGGTACTTCAGGTTGTTCCTCTGGTGGTGTAGGTTGTTTATGTTCCACCGGGATTGCTAACACTTCTATTTCTTCCACGGGTGTTGCCTCCTTGTCTCCCATATCGACTTCCTTTTCGGCTTCTGCCGCCCTCTTCTTAGAAGTAGAACGACGCTGCATTTTATTTCCTTCCTGACGGTATAACTGCTGCCAAGCTTAATTAGTAATTAGTCTTCCAATCGCTAATTAAAGCCCTCTAGTTGGACGCAAATTTGTAACTAAACGTGTTTTATACGCTGTTACAAATAAATAATTCTGTAATGTAAAAAATAAAAAAAAATTTGATTAAAAAAAAAACAGTTTTCTAAAAAAAAATTTTATGTTTGTGGTTGAATAATTTATAAGTAATTCTTGTTGTTAGGTTTCGTTAAAAATTTAACGTTCTGTGAGTTTATTATGTTATAATATGCACTTCTGGTTGACCGTAAATGATTCTGGAGTTAATCAGATTGTCTTACTTTACTAATCGATTAACGATTTTCTTGATACTCCAGTATTTCACTTCCCTTTAGTAAATGTCGTCTTCCAGTAAGTTCTGTATTTAATAAACACTCTTATATTAATGTATGAAATAATTTTAAAACGAGATAATAGAATTAATTTCATTTATTAACATTTATTTGTAAAATATCGATTGAAAATCAATATTGATATGATGTTCACTCTTGTACAGGGATAAGTCGATTTTACAAAACAGGTTATATTATATTAAAATTCAGAATGGTTCTTTTAACGGTTGTAGTTATATAGTCAGAGGAGGGACAAGCATAGAAAGTATAACATGTACAAAAGAATTCTTAATAATTAATAAATAACAAAGATTATAATAAAATATAATGTTTATAATTGTTAAGTTTTCAAACCAATGCTGCTGTCGACGAAGTCAATCTGGAGAGTTCGCAGTGCATTACGGAACCATCATGGCGGCTAGCTGAGTGGATGAAGTAAACGTATAAATGGTTGCTGGAAATTCTGACAATAAATTCACCTTCACAACTGTTTTATTGGTCTCCGGAATAGTGTATAATGTCTATTGTGTTGTTTGAGGTGTCCTGTTTAAGTGTTCTTCGTTCACTGGCTTTAACTGTTTTGGTATAATTGTGTTTTCACTCTCGTCTGTGTGTAGCAAAATCGTGAGTTTCGTTGTAACGTGAATTCTTTATGTGTGATAGCTTTACTGGCTTATTTCACAAGTATTCTGTTTAGTATTGATTGTTCTCACCGTTTGTGGTGGTGTGCCTCACTGATTTTAAGTTAAAAATGACAATTTCGGTAACTCTCGGTTTTTACTGCATAACCTTATACGCCATTTAATATACTCGATAATAGTTTCTTAGAGCGATTTTATAACAACCGTTCGCGTTGAATGATAATTAAGTACTGTTTTACTTCCTTCGTCTTATGAAATATCTTGCCAAGTTAATATGAAAAAAATATTGTTTAAATATTTTTCACTTCCTATTCATGTGATCATAAAATACATTATATCCAGAATATTTTTTGTTTATGGATTACTTTCGTGAACTATTAATTACATAATTGGTTTCTTTAACTCTTCTTGTTTAATTTGATATGCCATAGTCCATATTTATAAAGATTTTTGTTAAAATTGCTATATTTGTCTTTTTTGAAATATAGGCCTAATATCTGGTTCCTGTTCTTGCCCAAAATATTAGGAATCTTAAGTGTTATAAATATGATTATAATAAATTTCTGATTGATATAAATCCTTACCATTCCTTAATTTCTTATAAATTTAACATTTGATCTGTCTTTTTAGTTGTAATTCATGAATTTACTATTTCTCCTTGAAATGGTTAGGTATTACATTTTGAAATTTTTTAATAATTTTATACAATCTTTTATATGATTCTTTTAAAGTATAGTTTCAGTTATAGTAGTTGGTGATTGATCTACCTTATATAAATCTAATTCGTTTGCTTGGTTTATTTAACTTCCTTACTCAAATATTAATGTTATTGAAATTTCCACTTTGGCCTAGATTCTATTGTTTTACATATATTGGTTTTTTAATATTATCAATTATATACCCTCTCTGACTGTCTAAAGTTAACATAATATCAAATGAAAATTCCTTATACAACTATTGAAACATGTAGCATTGTATTCATGCTCATACTATAAAAAACAATATTGAAAATTAATGAACAGTCTTTAAAGCTAGACATTTTGGGTTATAACTATTTCTAAAAATACATAACAAACATTTGATAACTTAGTCTAGCATACATACAGCAACATTTTAGGCTGTATACACACTGTTATACATAATAAACATTCTTATATTACTTATTATTCTATATAATATTCACATTGAAATGTGGAGTTCATAGGTTCTAAACATGAACATACTTAGCCATTGATTGTTAAATTTTTTCTTTAAACTTAAACTAATTACAGTCCTTTCTGTTTAATTGTATATTACATTTTTTTAATCACCTGTCACAGTAATTATTTCACCTCAGCTCTCTTTATCATTTTGCATTTCTATGAATGTCTTTTGATAAAAATATGTGGCCTCTTTTATGAAATATTTAACATATTTCCATAAAAATATTTTTGATATTTCATTTCTGTAGTTATTATAAAACTTAAAGTTATTTGATTGTACATAGTTAAAATATAAGTTACACCTTTACACTTGAAGTTTATTAAATAGAAATCACTTGCACTGGTACACTTAACACTGTTGGTTCTTATTTATATTTGAGTTGTACGATATTTTAAGACCAAACCGTTAGTTATAAGGGACTGTGAAAATTTGTTTATTTTATTACATAATAACTTTTTTGGTGCACTTCTATTTACTACTAAACACTTTTGTTTATAATTATTTTACATGAGTTTTTGGGGTGTTATTCTTTCTTGGGGTTATATTAATATTTGGTTCTGGGTATGTTATTTTTATTAATAGGTTTTTATGGGTATTCTTCGTAGTTCTCCCACCCTACGTCTTCTTTTTCTTCATTTCTTCTGTCTTGGGTTTTCCAAGGTAAGTTTTTCCTTATGTCCTTTGGTTGGTTTGGGGTATCTTCTTTATCACCTGCTCCTAATCTTCCTGTTTCTTCTTGGGTTCAGGGTATCTTCTTTATTCTGCTCCTAACCTTCCTGTTTCTTCTTGGGTTCTGGGTATCTTCTTTATTCTGCTCCTAACCTTCCTGGGTAATCTCCTGATTTTTTATATGAGTTCCTTTGGATTTAATTTCCTTGATACTTTATCATTGCATTTTATTAATTTCATTATACTTTTCTTTTATGGTGGTGTTGTTCACATTGATATTTAATTATTCTCATTTGATTTTTAATTCTTTTCATTTGATATTGATTATTTTCATTTGATAATTAATTATTTTATTTGATAATTCATTATTTTCTTTCGGACCTTCTTTTGAGTTAATTAATTTAAATGTAATTATGATTATATTTGAATTATAACTTAGTGGATTATCTGTCATGCTACACTATGGTAATTAATTCTGGTCTCCATGGTGTAGTTGACATCTTTAGTATTTAACATATTTCATTACTTACTAATTGTCTCTTATCAGAAATACATATAAACATAAATTTTATATCGTTTAAGACATTTACAAAATACATAGACGTATCTGTATATAAAATTACAAAATACATACAATACAATCCATACAATCGCATATTAAAAACATTAAAAAACGTAAATAAAAACATTAAAATTTACAGATATCACACACTACAACCAAACAACATATTAAATGAACAATTACATTACAGTTCAAACATACTTTTCGATACACTGATACCTACACAAAATTTGAATCCCAGCGCCAATTCCCTCCCATCAGCAACCCCCACCACACACACCTACATCCCATAACCGTTACTGTATAGACATTCAGTATTTAAAAACCCACTGAGAAAGACGAATACCACGTCGAAACGTCTGGGTAATCAAAACCTAAACGTAAGTTCACAGTGAAAGTGTTTATATATATATATATATATATATATATATATATATATAATAACGTCACCAAATCTCATTGATTTGGAGTTATAAGTTAAAGTTTACTATATTAATGCTTAAACAAATTTAAAACAGTTAAACTCAACTCTTATAATGTAGCGTGCATCTTAACGCATTGTACAGGCTCACACGGCAATGCCAGCTGCCGTTACGTAACACACACACACACACACACACTATAAACCAATAGGGCCACGCCCAAACTTTCAATTATTAATATTTTGGAAACCGGTAAATTTAGGAAAAATCTAGAATAGTCAAAATGTTTGCCGAAATATTAATAATAGGGTGTGCCAATTTTAATTAATATAATTAAACATTAAGGGAGATAACTGAGTTTATGTTAATAACTTCCTTAGTAATTGAGCTACATAGAAGAGCTTTTAATATGTCATTGTCATAAGAATTTACAACCAAATGTATACTTTAGAATTAGCGTAACTTGGCTTGCAGTCAAGAAAATCGCAATATAATTTGCGACCGGACGTCCGCACCGGCAATGAAAATCCGGTGTGTTAAGAATATTAAAAATAATATAAATTCTCAGACTGTGGGAATCAGTTTTGTTCTCACGGAATGGGGTGACCACAAAATTTGAGTAGAAGGGAGAGTGGGTCAGCCAATCAAATCATTCAAAGAAATTGGAGCTAACGCGGAGTTTTCGGCTGACAAAACACTCGACTGCCAGTACTCAAGAGGAACACACGTACATCTTCAATCGTCTCAGTAACACACGTTTCGTGAAGATACATCTGTGAAGACTTGAGGTGTCAACCCGCATTATTACGACCGTCTTATTTAACAGATCAACTGTAACGACTCGTAATTATAGCGACTATTCAAGATAACTCTTTCTTATCATCAACTAAGCGTATCGCGCACTACATTAACTGTTGGCGTACGCACGCAAGAGATCAACTACACTACAAGAAACTACTTCAAGAGCACGACAGAAGAGGCCGTCTATATCCAGTAGTACGAGCAGAACAACTGACAAGCAGAGCGACAACCCGTGACGAAACACACACGCCGAAGTGGAACGTGATCGAACGAGGAGCCTGACGCAGTTGTAGCAGCTAAAACTACAGACGTAAAACCATCACCAGTTGCAGAAGGAGCAGAGTGTTGCTGATTCCCGAACTCATCGCCAAAAATCCAGGTAGCTTAGTAGATCTTCGTCTCTAGCAGATTGGACCAGGACAGCGAGGGATTCCCGGAGCATCTCTACATCCTCTTCAGAACCAGGGAAGTCAAAATCAAATTACTCACATCTCAAAAGAACAATTTTTCCTTTTTCTAAAATCATTGTAAAACAAATAATTCAGTTGCCATTAAATCAAAGACTCTAAGTTAATAAGCAATATTCAATTGTGAAAATCTGTATAGCATGTATGAGTAACTAATAAGCCCTAGATAAGAATTAGATATTAGATAAAAAGAAAAGCGCTATACAAATCTTATTAGAGCATTAATTGATTGCTTATACTGCAGTATACAAGAGTCAAATCAATAGAAATAAAGCCACGTTGAACTAGATTCACGGCTAGTTTATTTCAGAATATTTACCAGAATTTTAGAGTATTTGAAATCATTTTAAAGTCAGAATTGCAAATTAAATTAAATTAAATTAAATTCATTAATAAAATTATTTAAAATTAACTTCTTTGAAATCAAGTAAAATACAATTAATACAATTTAAAATAACAAGCTCTTTTGCTGAAGAATACTAACCATTCAGAAAATATCATACTAAATTTTATTTACTGTTTTAGTTAGTAAGAATTGTGGTAACTGTAAGTTTTTTTATTCTTATGTGTGTTTAGTATAATAAACCCCGATTTTTATTACCCCACACTGTATTTTTATTGCTGTACTACGGAGACTACCAACCTCACAAAACTCTTCACAATAATTATAACAAGATTAGTGTTTCGTTGTTGTACACTCGAGTTAACCTACTTGCGAATTCAAATCCAAAATCCACACGCCCATAGTCGGAAGAATCCGCAAGAACGGACAGCATATAGGTACTCATTGAACACAGAAAATATTACAAAACAACACGAACACACGTTTATATATATATATATATATATATATATATATATATATATATATATATTACGACGCTCCCTTTCATCTAACACAATTATCAAATATTTGTATGTTAGATAAAATGTTACTTACCCGTGATATTTCTTTACCTGGGCGCAGAACAAATCCCAGATACAAATGACACGGTTTCAGCTTAGCTCAGCACATGGAGACACTCTTTCTCAGGATTCGTTCAGTGATTGTGGTTTCCAAGGGGAATCGTTACAAATAACACTTTAATATTTGCTTGAATTTTAATTAACGTTTTAATCAATTATTTTAATCTTGGAAATGCTAATGGTAGGACTTATTTCTACCCTAACACTTATAATTACTGAGTGAGTGTGAAACGACCTATTGTTCTTATCTGATTTAATTAGGAGATTGCTATCTCCCAAACCAGTGCTAAACAACAGGTCTACAATAACTTGCACGTCCAATACTACACCTCACTTTCCATTCAACACTCTTATACTATGTTAGAGCTAATCTTATAGTTAAAATACAAAGTGTGCAGTTCTTAGTGTCTTTTAAAAATTGTTTATTGTTTTATTACTTGTTTAGTGCTTATTTCATTGATCAATGAATCTATTTCTTACTGTTTGTTGCGTTAACCGAAGATAGGAATCCGTAGAGGTCCTACTTTTGATGGTTTTGCACAGAAGAATTGATGTTGATCAATGCTGTAGAAGATTCCCTGGCTATTACAGATGCTGTAGCCTTCTGTCGCACAGGTCCTTCACGGCTGATGATTAATTAATTAATTAATTAATTAATTAAAGTTGTTTTACGCAGCGAGAGTTGTTGAACGGTATTTGTTCATCTACACTGCGGACTACTTCTCGAATTTGATGCTTAAATTACACTTTTGCGTGATTGAAAAATTTCTGTACGTAATTTATACACGTCTAGCGTATTGAAGATCCGATTGAAGAGTGATGCTACCCCTCGCTTTGAGTTGGCGTCAGTTTTAAATACTGGATGCTGATTGGTTGTTCAAATAAATCATGTGTTTTTCCAGTTTCGACAATCTCGAACAGGTCGACAAAACACCCCGTGACAGGTTTCAAACTGCAGAGAATTTCTAGTTAAAATCGTACTTCCTGTGTTTGCAAATCGATTGATTACAGGTATTTGCAAACGTGTTTTCCAAGATCTGACCACAGAATATTGTTGCTTAGGTCTTTATCTGTGTGTGTGTGAAAACACCTAATTCCTACGTAGCATAATTCTCTCGTTATTCCTTTTGGCGTTCGTCTTCCGTACAACTTTTTCAATTGTTAATTATATTAACTGAGATTGCGGCTACTTATAAAGCTTCACTTCCAGAATACAATGCTGTTTTCAGAATTGCCGTATATTTACTAGTTTTTAAGTTATCACAGGTTGAACTAATAATTTGTATTGAGTAAAATTTCAAGTTTGTACCGGTGTCTGATGTCGCGGTGACGAGGTTAGAGTGAGATGGCTGCGATTGTACGCTCTCTCTCTTGCTTACGCTGCACTACTCCCTCCGTCAGACAGTTTCATATAACGCTCAGATAGGACGCTAAGATGAATCGTTATATATACCCCCACTCGATATAAAAAGTTGATTATTTTTTAAATCATTAATTTTTTTTTTGTAATGTACAGTTTTACACTGATGAAAAATTTGCACATATTCTTTCGCACTTTTTCCCGCACAAAACTTGCACTTATACAATTTTCCTTACATCTATCTTATAACTAAAGATTACAATGTTACTTAACCTAAAATGGTATATTGGAAATTTATATGACTATTAATATTTTAATTATCATTTTGGCTTAATTAATGTAAATAATTTAAATAACAATACTAACATTTATTTAAATAAAATTTATTATTATTATCATTGACCTTGATTCAAAACAATTATATATTTATTTTATTTGACCATGTTTGACTCACATACCTTATTGGCTCAAATTATTATTTCTTTATGGGTCAATTTTTTGTCTATTCTTCCTCCTATGGGAACATAGCTTATATAGCTTACCTCCATATATAGAAAATCCTGGTTTGGAATTGGTAACTGCACTCCTCCAAGCTACACTAATCCTAGGGTCTTGTTGTTGATGAGTCCCTATTTCCTTAAGTCGTCTAACTACTTCAGGTTTTGTTGTATGCTTTACAGCGTAAATACCAATATCATTGCTACTACATTTAATGTTATCTGTTTCCATGTTGTTTTCTGATGGTGGATTTCTACTGAGTACATCTGCTACCAAGTTGTCGCTTTACAATATTGTATTTCAAATTGATACTCTTGTATAGCCAAGATCCAACGAGTCAGACGAGCACCTAGCAATTTACACTTTAATAAAAATACTAACGCCTTATTGTCGGTGATTACAGTACGTGTAGCACCCAGAATATAACTTCTAAACTTTGACAGGCTATGCACTTTCGCTAATAGCCCTTTTTCTGTCGTAAAATAGGTTAATTCTGCCCCTTTAAGTGTGCGACTAACAAATCCTAATACCGCTTTTTGGCCCTTCTCATCAATCTGATACAAGTGTGCTCCAGTAGCAATATTGCTGGCGTCTGTTTGCAAGTAAAATCTTTCTCCTATTCTTAGATGATTTAATACAACAGTATTTATAAAAAGACTTTTCACTTGTTGCAGCGCTTCATCGTGGTCCTTTGTCCACTATCATTTAAGCCCTTTGTTTAACAACTTTAACAATGGAACAGTACTTTCCGCGTATTTACTTGGAAACTTTTGATAGTAGTTAGCTAAACCTAGAAATGACTTTAGCTGCTTACAGTTCTTTATTACACTTACCGACTTCCAATGATTATACTCTTTAATGCTTACATTTATTTTATTTGTATTTATTTCCATCATAATGGTATTTCTTTTAAAATTTATTTTTGCTTTCCATTCAAGTAAAGTATCTACCCCAATAATATAATCATGAACGAGTTTCGGGACTATTAGAGCTACAATTTGGGTTTGGTTACCATTTAAACTGACAGGTAAATATATTTCTTCAATTATCTTTTGCATTTTGGCTCCAGTGGCTCCCTGTAAATTACAATGTTTTACGGGTAGTCTGGGACAATTTCGCAACTGACAATTATCTACAAACTTTGAGCTAACACAGGTAACTTCACTGCCAGTGTCTATAAGCGTTTTTACTAGTAGATTACTGATCTTACAAATTACTTCCGGACATTCAGGATAATGGTTTCTACCCACTTCTTGCTCTTCTTTTAACAAGAACTCCCTATCGCTCACTTGTTTTATATTAAGTGTTACGTTCTTCTTACCTGTTTTCTTTGGTTGTTTCACTGCAGGTAATGGTAGGTTTAGTTTTGTTTCTTTTCTACCTGCAGTGGTTTCCCGTTTCCTGTATTCATTTTACTAGTCGACGGTTGCTGCTCGGTAGAGGTTATAACAAATAGAAAGTGTGTATAAGTGTTTTGTTGTGTATGTCGGGCGTTACCTCCGTGCACTTTTTGTTACTTACTGAAGACTGGATCCTCTGCGGTGATGCAGTCCTGTAACACAACTTAATCTACTATGTTTTTGTGGGCGCCACTTGGAATCTTTTGTTCCAAGAAAAAATGTTATTATTAAAAAAAAATTATAATTTTGAATTCTTAATTCTATGAAAAAATGTAAACAAGTCAGTTTGGTTTGAAAAAATAAAGTAAGTTTAATAATTCTAAAAAAATCGTCTGAAGGACTAACATTCATGAAAAAATTATAAAATTGCAGAGTTACAAAAAAATTATAAGTTAATATTATTATTGACAAGTTTTTTTTTCTCCAATCAAGTATCGGCTAAAATATTTAATTTTTACTCAGTTGAAAAGCATGAGTTTAATATGTGAAAAATCTTTACTCTCAGGATGTGACTCCTTTGAACTACCAAGACATATCAATAAGATGCTTTACAAAAAATTAAGAGATTTGAAGGTGTGTGTGGCATGTGTAGTACAACTGTGTGACAAATGTAACCAGGTAAAAAATGACTTTAATTTTGACAACTCACGTTCCAATGGTTAATTATTCTCGCACTGGACACTTCTCTCGGGTAGTTTTTCAATCTCGCCTCTTCATGTGTGCACTGAATTTATTTTAAGTCAAGATGCGATTTTTTACAACTTCCGCACTTTCGTGAAACAGTTTGGCAGTAGATTTACGCTCGAACCCCGCCGCTAGTGGTCAGCTGCTTCGCGTTGGTTCCCAAATTGGCCGTCACAGCGCTGATACCCTTGCAGTCGAGAGAAAGGCTTTGTGTATGGTTTACGTTATGGGAGTTTTTGTCAAGTCAGTTTGTCTTTGCGAACACAGCAGAATTGGTTCTCTATTTAAAATTTTGGTCCCTCCTGGGCCGTTGACGTTCTGGCTGCGGGATTTCTATTAAAATGTGCCGTGTTGCTGCTCTATTTCAGCAACACATTGGCGTAGATTCTTGTAGAGGTTAAGTCGATCTATTTGTCAATGTACGGGAAAAGCCTTTCTTCGTGACTTGTGTCGATTTCTCGCCTTCGGTTTCGCCTCGGTTGCGGTGATCAGTGTCGTGGGTGATGTGTCTGTTCAGGATTCCAAGCATGAAGTATTTTTGGGTCGAATTTGGTCTCTTTTTATACTGTGTCAATCTCATTGTTTTAGCTTTTCGACACGAACTTCCGGTATATTTGAGTAAAAATTCCTTCTAGAATGTTCGAGAATAATGAAATGGAACACCATGGAACAAATTTAACTTCCGTCGAAGCTTTTAGAACAAAATTTCTTATTCTTCACACTAAGGATATTTCAAAAATTACTCTGGTATTTGTCAAACAGTTTTACATCAGTACTCACAATTTGCATGCCATTACTACATTTGGATTCTCTGTTTTCAACTGAATCTAATGATACTAATCATGATTGGTTTTTAAATAAATTAACTATAATAAATAACACAATATACAACTCTTACCTTGGGTTGTTTCTTTAAAATTCAATTCTTAGAATAAAAAATTGTTGTGAAGCTATTAGGTTTCTTCCACAACATTAACACATAATATTACTATCTTTCTATAACAAAACAAATAAATTTTAACATATATAATACACAAACAAATTCAATTTTGTATGGTCCATGCCTATGGCCTACGTTGTTGTCACTGTTATAATACAATAATTAGTCTTTTTCTTTAACACATATAGGATTTTACTAGTATAAACTAAGAGTTTATTACATTGTCTGTCTTTTGTGATACCTGGTTAATCTTTATACATATTTTTTTTATTTTAGGATCACTTAGCATCATATTGGTGTGCCTAAGATGTCCTTTTTCTTTATGTGACAAATTTTACTCTTATAAGTTAAATTCTTGAATAATTGATCTTATTTTCAACTGAGTCGGTTTGTTTTTATGGTACACTAAAGTATTGTACCATTCTCTTTTATTTTTGTCAATATTTTGTAAACATTTAGTCAGATATGACTATTTCTTGTAATGGTTGATTGGCCTCAGCCATACATGGTATAGGTAAATTTTTTGCTAACTCGACTATTACAATGTTTAAGTTAGTCAAATATATTAGTATAGTCGCTTTATATTATATTTCAACTTTCTAATGCAATTTGGTTGCATTTTGTCAACATTAAATCCATAAATCACACAATATTATATGCCTACTACATGTTTTTAGTTAATACAGTTTTTGGCTATTTTGACTGACATTTCTTCATTTGGCAGCTTTCTTTATTTAAGATAAATTGTTCATCTTTGTCTACCTGACACTAACATATAGTTTTTATCTCAATTTGATAATAATTAATTTTTACATGAAATCTGGGTGATTGGCTGAAATCCAACACCTTAATATTTTTTTGTCATAACATTTATATATTTTTTATTTTAACTTAGATCCTTTCTAATAATGTATTTAAGTCATTTAATACATTTATTTATTTTACATTACATAATGTAATAATGGATCATGTCCATTCATTCACAAAAAATAGTTCTTTATACTCTATTCAGAGTTACTAAACTTAATAATTAATGACTTCATTTTGGTTGATTCTGATATTATTTGTCTCTCTTATAGTGTCTTATGGTTTTTTCACTGTTATTCACTTTAATAATATTCATGGGGTTTGTGTCTTAGTCATAGTCTGGTCGTTTTTTCATGTTAGTAGTATTAATTATTAGACAATATTACACAATTTTTTTGGGACTACTTGGGTTCGATACTGTTCACCTCACTTTCCTCTTATGATAAATTGCTATGTAAATGATTTCCTTTATGGAACGTTCTGTGACGTTACATATGCCTCTCCGTTAAAATTGTAAATTTTTGAAAAACATATCTTTGTTTTTGATGAAATTATCATTTCTATATTAACCTTTTATTAGCTTCTTTATATTTCATTCTTTTATCTTATAATTAAATTCCTGTACTACTCCTTTAATATATTAATCCAACTCAATATTCCTATTTCGTTCTTTGTCGTATCACCTATTCCTTTTCTTTTTACCTTGATGTTAATTATTTAATCTTTGATATAATTCCCTAACAATTCCCTAACTTTCATAGTGGGTTGGGAGTCAGAGTGGCTCGCTATGGCATACATTCTCCGTCCTTCCCTATCTATAACTACTGAAATCAGAGGCAACACATCCCTGTCCAGAAAATAATAATTGCACCTTTGCAACAAATAATAATAATAATAAAAAAATACAATATTCAAAGATCATAGGTTCCTACACATAAATTCCCTTTCTTAAACTCTTCTGCTTATTTCACAATTATATTAATATATCGCTCTCCGCAGGTAAAATTATCGTTTAAAATCATTCAATGTTAATAGCTATATTTATATTCATCATTACCTCCTTAAGTAACAAACTGTTTCCTTTTTTTTTTCATTTATCATTTCCTTTTAGTATTAATTATATGACAGTATTTCTCCTTCTTTTCTCCCCCTTAGTAATATCAATTGTTATTTGATTGCTTAATAATTTATTTAATTAATTCTGTCCTTTCCTTCTTTCCTTTTTCTCCTTCTCTAAGTACGGGTAAGCTGGTAAATATACGTTGACTTGGCTATTGGAAATAAATCTATATTTTATATATATATATATTCTTGCCTATGGTGTAAGGTGTCCTTCTCTAATATTTATTAATAATCATATTTATATTTATATAATAATCTCTATCCCCTTTCTAATTATGGGTAAGTTGGAAAATTCACGTTAACATGTTTTTAGTCATGGTACCTTCTCAATGATGCTGTATTTGACTTGGGTTTTTATTCATGGTACTTGCTCACTGATTGAGTATTTGACATGTGATTTTTAATCATGGTATTTTTTCAATGATGTTTGGTTATACGTACCTTTTACTTTGTTACTAACCGTGTCGGTTACTTAGTATGTATTATTTTCATTGTCTTTTGTGATCGTGAAAGGTCCTGTATATAAAAGTACCAATTTCCTCGTTATGCCTTGTATAGCACTGGGCAATTCTCTATTTTTTACTAACACCTTTTCTCCTACCTTATATTTAATTGCCTTGGGCTGGGATTGGATATATTTTTTCCGCTGCTGTTCCGGTTTTTCTAACACCTTGTTATAAAATTTGGTTCCTTCAAATTGGTATTCGGGATCGTCGGGAAAATTAATAATCTCTTTTATCTCTCGTGGTGGGGGTCTTTCGAACATAACTGTGTATGGTGACACCTCTATGGTATTGTGATATGAGAAATTGAGAAAATCCTCGGTTGATGCTACGTATTCATGCCATCTTTTCTGTTCGTTATGGCAGTATGTTCTCAGCAACCGTCCTACTTCCCTCAACACTCTCTCGGCTGGGTTACTATTCGGGTGATATACGGATGTCTTATATGTTTTTATCCCGTGTTCTCCAAGGTTTTCTTTCCAAAGTTTTCCCCTAAACTGGGTACCGTGGTCTGTAATTATAGAATACGGTCTGCCTACCTCCATTATATATCGTTCTATTATAATGTCTATTATTTTCCTGGTCGTAGCCCTAGTTATTGGGTATAGCTTGGTATATTTGCTAAAATAGTCGAAGATGATTACGATAAATTTATATCTGTGTTTCCCACCGCTGCGTGGAAATAATCCACAGATATCGAGAAATACTTTTTCCAATTTTTCGGTGGATGTTATGGGTATCATGACCCCTTCCTTCCTTTCGTTGTCACATTTTACTTTCTGACAAATATCGCACGACCGTATCGCCAGTTGCACCTTCTTATTCATCCCTTTGATGTATGTTTGCTCTTCCAAAGCCTTCCTTACTTTGAGGGCGCCCATATGTCCGTACCTATCGTGATAGTCGACTACTAGCGGTCTCTCTATCGCTGGTGGAATTACTACCTTCCAATTCTCCTGGTGCGGTGTATTCCTTATAAACAAAGTGTCGTTGTGTATACAGTAATATCCATTTATGACCTCATCGCCTTCCTGTACCCGTTTTCTAATATCTCCTAATTTTGGATCGGCCTCTTGTTGTGACTTTATATCGTTTAAAATATTTTTTAAACCTTCCCGGCTCTTGATAATATGGTATACTTTTGCTAATTGTTCCTTTTCGCCGTCAAAGGTTTGGGCTTGTATATTGATGCGAGATAGGACGTCGGCTGCTACGTTCTGTTTGCCGGGTATATATTCCCATGTGATATTATATTATTGCAAGGCCAAAACCCATCTCGTCAGCCTTCCGTGGTTCAGCTTACAATGCTTTAAAAATGATATAGATTTGTGGTCGCTTCTAACCGTTATGGGGTACCCTAATATATATGTTCGAAATTTACCGCATGCGAAACCTACGCTCAACAATTCTTTTTCGGTAGTATTGTAGTTTTTTTCGCAGCTGTTCAGCACGCGGCTAGCGAAGCTAATTACTAAATGGTTACCATCCTGATCTTCCTGATATAGGGCTGCACCTAAGCTCACGTTACTGGCATCGCAATTTAGAAAAAATGGTTTTGTAAAGTCGGGATGATGCAATATTACTGCTTCTAAAAACTTTTTCTTTATGAGATTGAGCACTCCATCTTGCTCTGGTCCCCAAGTCCATTTGTCTTTAGCTGATAACTGCTTTTGGAACCTGGCAGTTAGTTCTGAGTAATTGGACCGAAACTTCCTGTAATAGTTACAGATTCCTAAAAATGTCTGAAGCTGTTTCCTGTTCTTTGGGGTGGGGAACTTCTGTATAGCCTCTACTTTCTCTTTGGATGGAGTAATCCCTTGTTCGGTTAGATTAAAGCCTAAAAATTTCACCTCATTTGCCATGAATTGGGACTTGTCTAATTTGAGGGTGATATTATTCTCTGATAGTTTCTCTAACACCTGTTCAACCCTATTACAATGGTCATCCCAATTCGCTGAAGTTACCAGTAAATCGTCGACATATACTGTCGTAAACTTCAGCACTTCCTGCCCCAATATTCTGTCCATTATCTTTACAAACACCGCCACAGAATTTATTAAACCAAAAGGTAACCGCTTAAACTGATAGTTTCTGCCCTCGAATATGAACGCCATATATTTTCTACTATCAGGGTGGAGTTCTACCTGCCAGTAGCCGTATACTGTATCCCATGAACTTATATACTTTGTCCCGTGAAACTTTTTCAATATCTCTTCTATCTCCCCAGGTGATGTGCGGTCGTTAACAATCATCTTGTTAATCTCCCTAGCATCGAGACATATACGTACCTGTCCATTCTTTTTCGGCACAGCTATGATTGGGCTGGTAAAGGGCGAATGACTATACTCGATTATGTCGTCCTCTATCATCCTGTTCAATTCTTCCCTGACTTCGTTCTTTAGCGAGTAGGCGATCGGGTACGATTTCCTGTTAAATTCCACCGGAGTTTTGAATTTTATGGTGCATTGATAATCTCTGGCTTTACCTGGAGCGTTTGAGAATATGTGTTTGTAATTGTTATATACCTTGATTAATTGTTCCGCCTGTGCTTCGCTGATCAGACCCCTTGCTTTCGTCCTTTGGAAATCCCGTATTTCTTCTAATTTTTCTAACCACAACTCTGGATTTCCTCCTGATATAAAGGCAGGTTTATTGGTCGATCGGCACAATAATAGTGGTTCACTATCGCTTGATAAGGTGTGTTGTTTGTACCATCTCCTTGGACATCAATTAAATTATTGGTCCAAATTCCTTGTTAGTTTTTAAAGTTACCATCTTACCTTCTAAATCTATTATTGCATTATATGGCCTAAGTATATCGCAGCCTATTAGGATACTCATGGATAAATTATTCGCCACTAATAACCCTATTGGTAACGTTACCCCATTACTCGTCATCTCTAATGACACCTGTTTCTTTATTGATTTACTTTGCCTCCCCGTTGCTCCGACTAGAATGATGTTATTTATAGGCAGAGTGGGTATTGGTAAATTACTGATTTGTTTGATCCTCTCTAACTCTACACTATCGATAAGCGATACGTTTGACCCCGTGTCAATGAGTAATATTGCTTCTATGCCATTGATATTTGCCTTGATTTGTACGATATCATTATTCCCTTTGTTATGATTTTTAACGATATTGTCACTCTCTTCTAATAACTCCTCTCTAATATCCTTAAGATAATTATTTATTCTTAATGTCATAGTCCCGTCTTTGTCCTGTCTATGTTTGTAACTAGTAACCCCACAATATTGGTTCAGTGAAGGGCGGTTTTACTTTTCCACTGCCGCGTTTAGTTTAAATGAGCCACGGTCTCATTGGCCCGGTCTCCCGGAACATTGGGTTGCTGACCCGTCTGTGTTTCCTGCCTGACCTCGGGAATACCATTAATAGGTTGGCTACTCGATAGGTATTACCCGGGTTACCTGGCGCCTGTTGAGGGTAAAACATGTAAGTGGGTAAATTGGGTGGATATGGCCGTCGGTTATTGGCCATTGTATAGTTTACCTGGGGCCTATATACTTGATTTCTCCTATCGCCTCCTCCTTGGTTACCCCCGTTGCGATAACTATTACGTTGACCATAATTATTTCCCCTATAGTTATTTCCGCGATAACTATTTCCCTGATGGTAGTTCCTACCGTAATTATTCTCGGAGTAATTACCTCTGTTTGGTCCCGGATAGTTGCGGTTACTTGGACCCTGAGTGTTGTTATTTCGGCCATTTGGTGGGGTATTATTGTTCTGGTTATTTGTGTTAAGGTTGTTACCGTTTCCACCTCCATTCCGGTTTGGTCCGTTATTGTTGCTATTATATTCTACCTTGCGATTGGGGGGTTGGTAATCCTGGAACCTTCCAGTGGATTCACAATTTTCCAATAATTTGGCTAGATCGGCTTTTTTACTGAGCTGTTGGTACAATTGGGCATCTTTGATACCATAGCTGTAATGTCCAGCTAACTGCCTTACCAAACATTCTTCCGGAATCGGCGGTATCAACTTCCGTGCCAAACATACCTTTCCTAGGAAATAAGACGTCGGGGACTGTCCATTGGACGCGTCGTATTTGCCGTAGAATATGTCCATTCGTACCCTGTTTTGTGCAGTCTCCGACCAGTACTTCTCCTTGAACTGGCGTTTAAACTCGGCTAAATTCGTGATTTCGGGTCGTACCGCTATCCACCAGTTATCCCTAGTGTTTTTAAACGTCTCGTCTAGCATCTCCTTTATCCTGTCCCACCTTGTTTCTCTGTTTCTCCCCATAAACTCTTCCATTCTCTCTAAAAATTCCATTGTGTTTCGACGATAGTTTTCGAAGTTGATTACTTCCCTGTTCTCACTGTGACACGTGTGAGTATTTAATATAGGTGTGTCTCTCAGCGCCTCTAATCTTTCCTGCAGGTTTTTCTCTCTGTGGTCTATTTCCTGTATGCTATTTTTGTTAGTTTTTATTTGCTCGTCCAGCCTGTTAGCGATGTCATATGTTCTCTGCATCCTCTCGCTAACGTCTTTCTGGACTTCTCCCACCTCCTGCATGATGGCGTCTTGGTTCTGCCTTACCTTGTTTTCGAGATTTCTAACATTCTAACATCTTGTTTGGTCTCTACTGTTTGTTCCTCTATATTTTCGAAACGGGTATTATTTTCCTCCTGTAATCTTTCCAACTGTTTCTCCATGTTTTCGACCTTCCTGTCACTATCGATTTTATTGTCATCGATCTTTTTGTTTATTGTTTCGTACTTTATGCTAATTTCTTTTTTCAGGGACCCTATGTATTATTTATTCTCCTCCTGAAATAACTCCATCTTTTTCCCATTATCATTTATTTTCTCGGTGATATACTCCCTTAAAGATTCTATGTTTTTGTCTAATTTCTCCTTATCTTCCAGTCTGTTTTTATTGTTCTCCTCCTTCAGGGATTCTGTATTTTTGTTCATATCCTCCTTTAAAGATTCTGTGTTTTTGTTCATTTCTTTTCCATCCTTTGGAACATTTGCTCATTACTTTTTTGGAGCATCGTCATTATTATATTCACGTCAACACCCCCTGTTATTTTTTCTGGCTCGGGTTTCTCTGTCTGTTCTACCATTTGTATGGGTTCTTCTCCCGTTCGTTCCTCTAATTCGTCTGCCGTTTGTATTGGTCTTTCCAATTCTAGTGTGGGCGGTTCTAACACTATTTCCTCCATTTGTACTGCCTCTCCGTTTCCACACTTAACTCGGGTTCCACATTCTTCTTCACCTTTTTTCCCTTAGGTTGCGGCATTTTGATCTGTTGGTAGTTGCCGGGCTTGTTCCGTTTTTTCAAGCCTCACTAGGTGGGCTGCCAATTTATAACAAATAGAAAGTGTGTATAAGTGTCTTGTTGTGTATGTCGGGCGTTACTTCCGCGCACTTTTTGTTACTTACTGAAGACTGGATCCTCTGCGGTGATGCAGTCCTGTAACACAACTTAATCTACTATGTTTTTGTGGGCGCCACTTGGAATCTTTTGTTCCAAGAAAAAATGTTATTATTAAAAAAAAAATTATAATTTTGAATTCTTAATTCTATGAAAAAATGTAAACAAGTCAGTTTGGTTTGAAAAAATAAAGTAAGTTTAATAATTCTAAAAAAATCGTCTGAAGGACTAACATTCATGAAAAAATTATAAAATTGCAGAGTTACAAAAAAATTATAAGTTAATATTATTATTGACAAGTTTTTTTTTCTCCAATCAAGTGTCGGCTAAAATATTTAATTTTTACTCAGTTGAAAAGCATGAGTTTAATATGTGAAAAATCTTTACTCTCAGGATGTGACTCCTTTGAACTACCAAGACATATCAATAAGATGCTTTACAAAAAATTAAGAGATTTGAAGGTGTGTGTGGCATGTGTAGTACAACTGTGTGACAAATGTAACCAGGTAAAAAATGACTTTAATTTTGACAACTCACGTTCCAATGGTTAATTATTCTCGCACTGGACACTTCTCTCGGGTAGTTTTTCAATCTCGCCTCTTCATGTGTGCACTGAATTTATTTTAAGTCAAGATGCGATTTTTTACAACTTCCGCACTTTCGTGAAACAGTTTGGCAGTAGATTTACGCTCGAACCCCGCCGCTAGTGGTCAGCTGCTTCGCGTTGGTTCCCAAATTGGCCGTCACAGCGCTGATACCCTTGCAGTCGAGAGAAAGGCTTTGTGTATGGTTTACGTTATGGGAGTTTTTGTCAAGTCAGTTTGTCTTTGCGAACACAGCAGAATTGGTTCTCTATTTAAAATTTTGGTCCCTCCTGGGCCGTTGACGTTCTGGCTGCGGGATTTCTATTAAAATGTGCCGTGTTGCTGCTCTATTTCAGCAACACATTGGCGTAGATTCTTGTAGAGGTTAAGTCGATCTATTTGTCAATGTACGGGAAAAGCCTTTCTTCGTGACTTGTGTCGATTTCTCGCCTTCGGTTTCGCCTCGGTTGCGGTGATCAGTGTCGTGGGTGATGTGTCTGTTCAGGATTCCAAGCATGAAGTATTTTTGGGTCGAATTTGGTCTCTTTTTATACTGTGTCAATCTCATTGTTTTAGCTTTTCGACACGAACTTCCGGTATATTTGAGTAAAAATTCCTTCTAGAATGTTCGAGAATAATGAAATGGAACACCATGGAACAAATTTAACTTCCGTCGAAGCTTTTAGAACAAAATTTCTTATTCTTCACACTAAGGATATTTCAAAAATTACTCTGGTATTTGTCAAACAGTTTTACATCAGTACTCACAATTTGCATGCCATTACTACATTTGGATTCTCTGTTTTCAACTGAATCTAATGATACTAATCATGATTGGTTTTTAAATAAATTAACTATAATAAATAACACAATATACAACTCTTACCTTGGGTTGTTTCTTTAAAATTCAATTCTTAGAATAAAAAATTGTTGTGAAGCTATTAGGTTTCTTCCACAACATTAACACATAATATTACTATCTTTCTATAACAAAACAAATAAATTTTAACATATATAATACACAAACAAATTCAATTTTGTATGGTCCATGCCTATGGCCTACGTTGTTGTCACTGTTATAATACAATAATTAGTCTTTTTCTTTAACACATATAGGATTTTACTAGTATAAACTAAGAGTTTATTACATTGTCTGTCTTTTGTGATACCTGGTTAATCTTTATACATATTTTTTTTATTTTAGGATCACTTAGCATTATATTGGTGTGCCTAAGATGTCCTTTTTCTTTATGTGACAAATTTTACTCTTATAAGTTAAATTCTTGAATAATTGATCTTATTTTCAACTGAGTCGGTTTGTTTTTATGGTACACTAAAGTATTGTACCATTCTCTTTTATTTTTGTCAATATTTTGTAAACATTTAGTCAGATATGACTATTTCTTGTAATGGTTGATTGGCCTCAGCCATACATGGTATAGGTAAATTTTTTGCTAACTCGACTATTACAATGTTTAAGTTAGTCAAATATATTAGTATAGTCGCTTTATATTATATTTCAACTTTCTAATGCAATTTGGTTGCATTTTGTCAACATTAAATCCATAAATCACACAATATTATATGCCTACTACATGTTTTTAGTTAATACAGTTTTTGGCTATTTTGACTGACATTTCTTCATTTGGCAGCTTTCTTTATTTAAGATAAATTGTTCATCTTTGTCTACCTGACACTTACATATAGTTTTTATCTCAATTTGATAATAATTAATTTTTACATGAAATCTGGGTGATTGGCTGAAATCCAACACCTTAATATTTTTTTGTCATAACATTTATATATTTTTTATTTTAACTTAGATCCTTTCTAATAATGTATTTAAGTCATTTAATACATTTATTTATTTTACATTACATAATGTAATAATGGATCATGTCCATTCATTCACAAAAAATAGTTCTTTATACTCTATTCAGAGTTACTAAACTTAATAATTAATGACTTCATTTTGGTTGATTCTGATATTATTTGTCTCTCTTATAGTGTCTTATGGTTTTTTCACTGTTATTCACTTTAATAATATTCATGGGGTTTGTGTCTTAGTCATAGTCTGGTCGTTTTTTCATGTTAGTAGTATTAATTATTAGACAATATTACACAATTTTTTTGGGACTACTTGGGTTCGATACTGTTCACCTCACTTTCCTCTTATGATACATTGCTATGTAAATGATTTCCTTTATGGAACGTTCTGTGACGTTACAAAGTTACAGTTGCTTTACATACTTTATACCCTTTATTTGGTTTGTTTTCTACACTCCTACTTCTACCCTTCTCCTCCAATTCCGTTTCGATTTTGTGGTTTGTTACCTGGATATGGGGTAAACTTTTTTTCTTTCGGGCGTTCATTTTCTCTCCTCTTAGTTGAGTAGAAAGTTGGTTCTTGATGATCTACTCTAGAGTAGTTACTCAGCTGATTACTTACACGCTCTAGGTCCGTCTCTAAATCTAGACACTCATCTACAACCATTATGAACTTTTCTAGAGTATCCACTCCTCTAGTAGTGGTTGCTACTCTAGTGCGTTCTGAGAAATGACGCGCTAGCTTATATACTAGGTCTCTCTCTTCTATTGGTGGTGTTTGATGCTTGACTTGCGCCATTACGTTAAGGACATAATTGGTGGTTGTCATATTCATTGACGGGTGATACTTACCAAATTCTAGATGATCGCGTACACTTTTTTTATCTGAACGTTCCAGTACTGAGCAAGGAATTCTTCTCTGAAGTCTGAGTAGGTTTGGACTCTGTCCGAGATGACTTTCCACCACGTACCTGCCCAATTCTTGAGAAATCGGCCTAACATGTCCTTCTTGTCCTCGTCGTCCATCAGTGGATTTACACGAGTTACATAAGCTTCAAACAGCTTTAGGAATTCCATAGGATTCTCATGTGGGTTTTCTGAAAATGCAAGGTTTTCCGGTTCTTCCTTATAGCCGCCACACCTCACTACTTTGGTTTGCTGTGACTTCATTGCTTTAGTCAGATCTTCCCGCATTACCTTCAATTCCTGTTCCACCTTTTGATGTACTTCGTTACTGTTAGCCTTACTCTCTACCTGTTTCTTAACTTCTTTAATATTCTCACCCAGTTGTGTACACTCTTCCCTAGTATTTTGGATTTCTTCTTTATTTAGAAGCGATTGTGTTTTTAATTCAGCTGTTACTTCACTGAATTGTTGATTAATGAGGGTTACTTTTTGTTCTAGCCTTTCATGAAATTGATTTCTAAATTATTTTTTTTTCGTCTTGACGGCGAAAATTAGTGTTTACTTGTTTTCTAAACATTTCTATCGTAGTTTTAACCTCTTCGGTATGCTTATCAAACCTACTATTACTTTCATCTATTTTACCAACTAAATTAGTACCTACATTTGCTATTTCTCCATCTATTTTAAATGTAGCTTCTTTACTACTTTGTTCTATTTGGCTAGACAAATTTTCGTTTATTTGTTTCATTTCGCTAGACAAATATTTATTAGTTTGTTCTATTTTATTATTAACATTGTAACATAACAAAATTATCACACTAAACATTTGAATTAATGCAACATAAATAAAGGAAAAAGTTCCATAGTGAGTGAGAAGAATAAATTGTTTAAGGATTACACTAGAAACTGTATATTAAGTCTATAAAATGTTAATAAAAATAGAAAATAACAAAGAAAACCATTGATTAAAATAACCTACTATGTAAAAACCAGTTAAACAGTCAGTATACCCAGTAGATTGGGGAAGCAGTACAAAAAGGGAAGGACCATAAAAAAGGAAATAATCTGTCATGAAACCATTTTAACAAGGGAACAATAATAAGGTCACGAGGCAGAGACACCACGAGACCAGAAACAGGAAGAGATATGCCAAAACAAAATGATAGTCTTGTAATAAATACCATGAGACAAAATTGAAACCGATATATGTAAACCCAAACAAGTTACAAGATACAATCCTAGAAAACACAAATTGTATATTAGTTATAAGAGTAATATGTTAAAAAATATATCAAAAGAGACTACCATAGTGTAGAACTCACTGAAAAGACTACCATAGTGTAGAACCCAATAAAGTGAAGTGAGGTAACAAAAATAAGAAACTACAGTGAGTATAGTGAGAAACATAGCTAAAAAATCTATGAAAAAATATCCAATGAAGTGTAAATATTATAAAAAGACTACCATGAGTGTAGAATAATTCTAGTAAAACCATTGGAATCGAAGGCAGTATAAGGACTGACCACATTAGCAGTAATAAGAGTTTTTTAAATTAGATATAAGAAAAACTATTACCTATAAAATGTTTTCTTTAATTACAGTTAAGCAAATTGTGAGAAGGACAAAAATACCAAAGGACAGTTCATAACTGAGGGTATAACTAATAGTAAGATGTTTGTTATTTAGTGTTAATTAGACAATATTTTAGATGTAAGGTGTCAATAGATACAAGATGTTTTTTTAATCACAGTTGAATTGTTTTCAAGAGAAACATAAATACACAAGACAGTTAGTGACTGACAGTATTACTAGTAATAGGAGTTTTTTATTTTTTATAATTAAATTATGTCTAGGTAATAATAAGGATAAGATATTTTGTTATCATTTGATGATACAGTTAAAAATAATAGGAATAAAATGTTTTTGTTAAAATTAGGTGATATAAAGAAAATTAGGCATAAGATGTTCATGTTATGGTTCAATGATGTTATTAGTATGAAGAAAGTTTAGTAGATACAAGATATTCTATTGTATTTTAAAATCATGTCATTTAATTTCCATTGTGTAAGTCAGAGAGGCAAGTAGGACATAAAAATGTAATAAGTTTATTCAAAACAGTAAACCATGTATAATGTACAAACAGACCAGCCAAGACACCATTTTTGTAAACACAGATTGGCCTATAAACCAAAAAATTATCTATCAAAGAATTAATCTATGTAATAGGAATAGAATTCAATACATACAATACAGAAATTGAAAATATAATTAATACAGATACAGTTAATAGCAAATAGAATGACAAAAGAAAGGAAATTAACTTCTTTTGGAAACAGTCAATAATAAGCCTATGATAGTAATCAAATCAGACTAAACAGCAAATTAATCAATATTGAAATGTTTTAACAACCAAATTATTAACAACAAAGTAATTACGGAGTTATTAAGTATATTCCATAGAAATATTATAAGAAAAAACAAATAAAAACCTTTTAAAACACTGAATTTGTACAAAATATGAGACATACAATCATTATGTAAAATTGTAATTTTTGGGCTTAAATAAGCTTGAAACAAACCCAGCTATATATCAAAAGATGTAAAATTAAATAATCAATATTACTGAATAGTTAGATTCATGTAAAATTAAGAAATATTTGAAATACAGTAAAAAATAAGAAAACTTGTTATGTATAGTTAGATAGTGAAACAAGTCTTAGACAGATATTTTTATAGTTAAACAATATGAAGAGGAAAAAGACATAGAACCAATTGCCCTAAAACGACGACGTTGCGTCTAGTAGTCTATTGTTAATCGCAAAGCTGAATAGTTGAAAATGTGTTAGCGGAGTATTGAAAACAAAATAATTTGTATTAAAACCAAGTGTGGTTATGTGGCGTATAACGGAGATGAACTAAACAGTGAAATAACCTTAACTATCAATTTCTAACACTTCACAAATTTCCAAAAACACAGTATAACACCATAAAACTCAACACAAGAAATCGACAGCCATTTTGAACAATTTTTGGACCGCATTCACAGAAAACCAACACATATAATTGAACACCGGACACTACACAAGAAATCCATCCAGAATTCGACATCGCAGACGACGAGGGGACATTCCACACTATATCTTGGACCAACACCACTTCGCAGAAAAAGGGAACATCGTTTTATTTCTGTGGGAGAAGATCATTCAATTCCAACAGTAACATAGCAGTTAAAATCGAGCAGACGGCGGCCATTGCTGGATTTCTCATAAAGACGATCAGCCAGTGCCTGCTGGAGGGGAGTGACGTCATTTCATCGACTTGGTTCGCAATTTAATTTCTTTCTAATTGACAATTGTAATAATAATTTTGTTCTATTTCAGATATTAACACTTAGTTTAAGAATACCTGTTAAATATATCTTGTTCCTTGCCCTCTGACCATTTCGACTCGTTAAAAGAACCATAAATTTAAACTTGTAAAAAATATATTTGTTGATTTTTTCTCACTACCGACTGTAGCGAATATTGCCAGTGCCTGGGACATGCGCAGTTTGACTGGCGCATAATTTTTAATGTGAATAAACGCAAATCATTACTCAGTTACCAGCATTGTTTTTATTTCAATAATTAATGTTACTATTATTTTTTATTAAACAGAAACATAATTTACAGTGAGAGAATAGATATAGAAGGAAATTACAAACTCAATTAATTAATTAATTATTGATTAATTAAATTAAATAATTCAGTTAAACCCAATACAAGAACCAGACAAAATATTTGCACAATTTTTAAAGTTTGATTTATTTGTCATTCATCAAACAATCACACCCAGTTATAACATATTTATATTAAGCCTATTCTTTGTATTTGGTAATTTCAAAGTGGAGCTGTATCATCGGGGAGTTCAATACCGAGGTCCAGCCAACATACACAATTCTTATTATCAATATCTTTATATTTTATTTACTATTACATTTGAAATTATATTACAAATTGACTAGCCTAACGAGTGGGGCTAAAAAGAGGGCACAAACCATTGTCAACACAGCAAATCTACACACAATATATCTGAATTACTATTTCTATTTCTATATTTTTATTTTTTTCTACACTATATTTGTAATAACATTATATTACAAATTGGCGTTTCCAACGTGGAGTTTATTGAAACGTTCATTCAATATATATTTATTTATTTATTTTTTTATATTTGTAATATTATTTATATTACAAATTGGCGTCCAACTTAAGGGGCTTTAAATAGGAGATAATAGAGTTGTAAAATAAGGACGAGTGTCCAATTTCCTATTTTTAGCTTGGCAGCGGTCAATAGGTCGGAAGAGGGAGCGAGATGCACAGGAGAGCTACATCAAGGAAAAGGGCTGTGGAGGCCGAGCAGGAGATAGACATGGAAGATAAAGAGGCGACACCAGTGGAAGATGTGGAGTCGATGTTACCGCCAGCAGAACCAAACAAACCTGCACCACCGGAGGAACAGCCGGAGAAATCCACTACAAAGGAAGATATACAAAATTGGATAGAATGATGGAGATGTTACTCAGAGAATTTAAAACGACAAAAGAAGAGTTGGGTAATAAAATCGGAGATACCAACAAGAAAATCGAAGAAAATAGTAAGGAAATGAAGAGTGATAACCTACGATTGAAGGAGGAATTAAGAGAAAACAGTAAGAAGATGGAGGAGAAAATGGAAGAAAATAGTAAGAATATGGAGGAGAAAATGGAAGAAAATAATAAGGAAATGAAAAGTGATAACCAACGATTGAAGGAAGAATTGGGTAATAAAATTGGAGATACCAGTAAGAAGATAGAAGAGAAAATGGAAGAAAATATTCAGAAAATTGAGGAGAAAATGGAGGAAATAAAGACTGACAATAAACAGTCGAAAGAGGAATTAATCCAGATAAGCCAAAAACTGGAAGAAACCAACAAGAGGATGGAAGAAACAAATCAGAAAATGGAAAGCAATAGTCAGCAATTGAGAGAAGAATTGAAGGAGACGAACCAAGAGAACATGAACCGGTTAGACGGAAGAATGGAAATATTGAAGGAAGAATTGAGCCAGAAGATAGCTGAAAACAATGAGACAATCAGCAAGAAGGTAGAAGAGGAAATAACGGTAATCGAACAAAAGGTTACCAGAGCTGACGAAAAATGGAGTCAAACTGAACGGGAAGTACAGAGTATCAGGACAGAAATAAATACGAAGGTTAACAACATTGAAGAAACGACTAGGAAGACATTGGAGGAAAGACTAAAGGAAACACGGGAAGACTGGGAGCGAGTGCAGGACCGATTCACAGAAAAATGCGATGGCATTGAAGCTGCTGTGACCAGTATCAACAGTCAGGTACGACAGAACCAGACAGATATAGACCTATTCCATAGTCGACTGACAACCATTACCAGTTGTCCCAACAATGAAAATCGTGAAGGAATTAACTTCAGGTTTTATAAAAACAAACCCATGGAATTCCTAGCAAGAATCGAAGAATACTTCACCAAACACAGAGGTAATCGCTGGAGGGAGAATAAAGAGGTGCTTGACGAATCGTTCAAGGAGATAGCAGACAATTGGTGAATGGCGATAAGAGACGAGGTGACCGACTATCAACAATTCAGAAGGCTATTCAAAGCCAAATATTGGTCTGAATCAACGCAAAATATCGCCAGAGACGGGATATGTCATGGGAAGTACAACCCGTATGGAAACCAAACTTTAACGGCGTACTTTTTGGGAAAGGTGTGCGTGGCCAAACATCTAGAGCCCCGAATACCGGAAGAATGCCTGGTCAGCAAACTCTCATACCACTATGAGGAGGATATTATCAGAGCCAGACGAAACAGTCAAATAAAGACGGTGCAAGCCATGACCGAGCTTTTAGAAATGTATGAGCACGAAGACTATTACCGTCAAAGTCGCAGGAGATATGAAAAGCCGGAACCAAGAAGTAACAACAATAATTTGAATAATAATAATCGGCAGAATGTGGGTAATAATAATAATTATAATTCCGCAAATCGGAATAATGCCGAATACAATTATAACCCCAGAAATAACAATAATTTGCCTAGGTTTAACAGCAATAATAATAATAGTAATATTCCTCGCATAAATAATAATAACAACAACCACAATAATAATAATAATAATAATAATAATAACCGTCCACAAAATAACAACGGTTATTATAATAATAATAGTAACTATGTTCCAAATGGTCAGAGGAACCCCAACCTTTCTAATAATAATTATCATGGTAATTATAACCGAAATTACCCGAATGGAGGTAATCACAACAATTACAGGGCATATCGAGCCAATGTTAACTACATCCGAGCGGAAGGCAGTGGACACAGGAGGTACCAGCCTCAACGAAGGAGCCGATACTACGAGTACGAGACCTTCCAAGGAAGTCAGGGAAGTAATCGGTACAGGGAGTACGAGCCCCGACGTAGTTCCAGCCTGGACAATCAGCGAAGACTACCTGTAACAGAAGCCCAACAAGACGATCGAGCAGAACCAAACGAAGCAGTCCCAGGACTTCAAGCTGACGCTTCCAACGGCCTAATCCGTAATGAAGCGGAACATTTAAACGAACGGAGGCAGTAATAAACTCCAATAACCCTTTACTGCTCCAATCTGCTGGGTTTAACCAAGTAGGTATGAATTCGAAGAAAAACAGAAAAAATTTTACCATAATATACAGCAATTATTTGAAAGACATCCGTAAGGACCTATTAGAAGAAAGCGAGCTTAATATTAACAATAATGATAATGAAATAATATACATAATTGCAGAAATTGAAGGTATTTCTGTTCCTATAATGATAGACACTGGAGCCAATGTCTCCATAATAAATCGAAATGAGCTGGACCGGATACAGCAGGAATGCCACAAAAACTTACCGGTACTACCTATTAATAACATTGTACTTGTAGGAGCTACCGGCCGAAAGAACAAGACCATAAGAAAACAAGTATCCCTAAGTGTCAAAAGTCAGGGCATTAGTGTGGATATGATATTTCTTGTTGCAGCCGGATTACCTTTCAACATCTTGATAGGATGTGACATATTGCGCCGAAACTCAGCAATTATCGACTTGTGCCGAAGAAAGGTATCACTCTTTGCTGAAGGTTCAACCTGGATAGCCAATTTAACTAATAACAAGACTTTAGACTCCAGACAACTTCTCGACCACCAAAATAAGGTGAATTACTTGTCCAACTACTCAACAAACAACAAGGCAGTACATCAGGATTCGGAGGAAGACCTATGGCAACAAAAGATTCAAGAGATACGTAACTTCCAGTGCCAGAATACTAACGAGCAATTAAAGGAAAACCAGCTGAATCAATTGGTAGAGATATATGAAAAATATCGAGCTGTATTTTCTGACGAACCTGGAAAGATCCGGAACTACCAATGTTCAATACGATTCAGAGAACCGGTAGAATTCAACCGAAAGTCGTATCCAATAGCACAATCTTTGAAAGAAGCCGTACGCACAGAGATCCAGAATATGATCCGTAGAGATATCATCGAGAGCAGTCAATCGCCATACACTAGCCCAATTGTGGCCATACAAAAGAAAAATGGGAAGGTAAGGCTTTGCCTTGACGCTCGTGAGATAAATAAAATGATAATAAACGATCGTACCTCACCTGGCGAAATTGATGAAATTTTGAAGAGGTTCCACGGAACACGATTCATTACCACTTGGGATACCGTATGCGGCTATTGGCAAGTGGAGTTGCACCCAGCAAGCCGGCAATACATGGCGTTCATCTTCGAAGGGCGCAATTATCAGTTTAAGAGGTTGCCCTTCGGGTTGGTGAATTCAGTAGCGGTTTTTGTCGCCTGTATGGATCATATACTAGGACCAAAAGCGCTCCAATTCACGACTGTCTATGTTGATGATCTCCTAATAACATCAACCAACTGGGAGGAACACTGTTATCGTGTGGAGTATGTATTGAAGAAGCTTGCTGAAAATAATGTCACCCTTAAACTAGACAAGTCCAAGCTTATAGCTAAAGAAGTACAATTCCTGGGTTTCCAGCTAAACAGTCAAGGAATAACACCATCAACAGAAAAGGTAGACGCCATACAACGATTCCCTACACCAAAAAACAGAAGGCAATCATTCTTGGGCCTGTGTAACTATTATAGGAAGTTCCAGAATAATTATTCCGAACTAACAGCCCAGTTTCAGTACCAGTTATCGTCCAAGAATAAATGGCGATGGGGTCAAGAACAAGACGAAACCTTCAAATCAATTAAAGAGAAATTCTTAGATGCAGTAATGCTCAACCATCCAGATTTTAACCGACCCTTCTTTCTAAACTGTGACACTAGTAACATTAGCTTGGGATCAACACTGTACCAAGAAGATGAAAGTGGAAACCATCTAGTAGTGAGCTTTGCTAGCAGAACCCTTAACCAGTGTGAAAAGAACTATAATGTGACGGAAAAAGAACTGCTAAGTGTAGTCTTTGCCTGCGGAAAGTTTCGGACGTATATCCTCGGATATCCAGTGACCGTCCGAACAGATCACAAGTCAATATCATTTCTAAGAAGATGCAAATTAAGCCATGGTAGATTGACCAGATGGGTACTTGCCCTACAGGAATACGATATACAGTGGGAGTATGTTCCTGGAAGTAAAAATGTAGTAGCCGACGTATTGTCGAGAGTGAATCTGGAAGAACAAACATTCGAAGGCGAAAAAGAGAGCATCTTGAAAATCTATAACATTATTAAGGACAGATCCGATTTAGAGAAGATAGTGCAGGACATCAGAGAACACCAGCAGTCCGATCCAAAGTTAAAATATATTAAACTTCGTCTCTCCAACCAAGATGACACAATAAACAAATTTTATTGTATACATAATGGGATTTTATTCATCAAGACATCCCTTGATGAAGAAATATGGAAGATCATGATCCCTACTACAATCGAAAAGGATATCATCCTGGACTATCACCTACGATACGGTCACATGGGAGCCATGAAGGTGATCAAGGCAATAGAAGAGAATTGTCACATAAAAAGTATCAATAGAAAAACGAGAAACTACCTCAAAACCTGTCTGATATGTCAATTGGTGAAAACCAACAATGAGAAAAAGGAGGGTATGATGATACCAATTACCTCACAAGCCAAACTGGAAAAGGTCTTTCTGGACATATGTGGTCCATTTCCCCGCAGTGGCGGACACCATCGATACAAATATATTATTATTATGATGGATCATTTTACAAAATTTACAAAACTATACCCTGTGAACAGAGCCACCACTCTGAAGACTCTAGGAATAATAACAAATCATTAAATTCCAGAGGTAGGAAGCCCGACATCCATAATCACCGACCATGGAACGCAATTTAAGGGTTGGAGGTGGAGAAACACTCTGAATACATTGGGCATTAAGACATACAAGACGTCTGTCTACCACCCCAGCAGCAATCCAGCGGAGAGGGTACTGCGGAAGGTCGGAAGAATATTACGGACTTATTACTATAATCAACAAAAGAAGTGGCAAGAATATTTATTAGCTACTGAAGAATTCCTTAATTTGTCATATCACCCCGCTATTGGTACCACGCCATACACGGCAATGTATGAAAAACCGCCTCCGAGAGAAATACAAGACATAATAGAGTTCCCCAGGAGTCAAGAATACAAATTCAATCGAATCAGATTCTACAATAAATTGGCAGAAGACCAGGAAAAGCGCAAGAACAAATATCAAAAGGCTGTTAAGAAAATAATAGGCTATGAAGTCGGAGAAAAGGTACTGCTAAAAAACAGGGAATTACCCAGTACTTTGGAAAGCATTACCAAAAAGTTGTTACTGCTGTATACCGGCCCATACCTGATTATTAAAAACAATAATAACAATACGTATGTACTAAAGGATATCATTTCGAATAAAGTAAAAGGAACTTATAATCAGTTATCCATTAAAAAATATTTGGAGGACTCATAATTATGAGTTAAAACTATTATGAAGAAATTGTGAATTTTGATAAAAATAATTACAAAATTCAAAAATCAGTAAGGACAACTTACAACAAAACATTTGAAAGATTATTATGAATGAAATAAGAATTTTGATGGAATAATAGAACTTCAAATTTCAAAAATTAGTAAGTACAACTTACACCAAATATTCGAACAATTATGAATGAAGAATAAATAAAAAGAATTTTGAGAAATAATAAACTTCAAAATTCAAAAACATTAGTAAGTACAACTTACACCAAATATCTGAAAAAATATCGTGAACAAAAAAAAGAATTTTGAGAAATAATAGAACTTCAAAATTCAAAAATTAGTAAGTACATCTTACACCAAATATCTGAAAAAATATTGTGAACGAAATAAGAATTTTGATAAATAGATAATTTCAAAATTCAAAAATCAGTAAGTACAACTTACACCAAATATCTGAAAAAATATTGTGAACGAAATAAGAATTTTGATGGAATAATAAAATTACAAAATTCAAAAATCAGTAAGTACAACTTACACCAAATATCTGAGAGAATATTGTGAACGAAATAAGAATTTTGATGGAATAATAATTCCAAAATTCCAAAAGTTAGTAAGTACAACTTACACCAAATATCTGAAAGAATATTGTGAACGAAATAAGAATTTTGATGGAATAAGATAACAACAAAATTCAAAAACATTAGTAAGTACAACTTACAACAAAACATTTGAAAGATTATTGTGAATAAATAAAAAGAATTTTGAACATAATAAGCTTCAAAATTCAAAAGCAATAGTAGGTACAATTTACACAAATATTCAAAGACTATTATGAAAGTAAAAAGAATTTGGATGGAGATAATGATTTTCAAAATTCAAAACAATGATAAGTACAACTTATACCAAAATATTTGAAAAACAACTATGAATAAGAAAAAATGTAGTTGAATAAAAATGTCTAAAATTAAAAAAAAAAAGATATTAAACTCATATCATTACTCATACAAATGATGAGAAATAACTCTGAAATATGAAAAAAGATTTTGTAAGAAAGAGATACAAAATTCTAAAGGGAGAAAGGATACCAGAATATCATATGACTTAATCGAAACAGCTTAAACAAACTCACAAAGAAAGTAATTTAATAAAAATGGAACAATGAAGAAGGACCAACTCACTAAAGACCAAATAGTGAGACCAGAAAAAAAAAAAAAAAAAAAAAAAGAACCTGATACTAATAATGATAATGCTGTTACAACAACCACTGTTATAGTGAAAGTGATAAAGAATTAATTCATGTTACACCATGAGCAATAAAAATAACTCAATGGATACCAGATGGTAGAAAGAGTAAATATAAATACTACTTACTATGTAAACATGATGAAATGTATATTATACCACATACCTAAACCACCTAATATGGAATAAGCTTTAAGAGAGAAGAAGAGTCAAGTGTATAAAAGTATTAATTAATATAACGTATTATGAAGTGAAGAATCTAAAGATGTTTATTTTAGTCAAAAATGACTACTTTTACTGTTTATTTATTTTTATGACTGGATGTAGAAAATGCCATCAGTCTTATGTGTTGAGCAGAGATGATAATACCTCTGGACTCAATTGAAGTGTTGGACAGCAGGGATTGAAGCCAAAAGTGCCACTCTGAACTGTTCCAATTAATTAGTTAGGGAATGTTAGGGAGTAAACATACTGGTGAGGAAGCACCAAATAAGAAAGAATATAAAATGATAACGTTATACACAAGATTGAAGATCACTTATTAATGAAGAAAGAAACTAATGAAGGAGATACACATCATCTGAGAGGAAGCAGTGGTGGAAAAAGAAGGTATATAAAGTGAAAACAGGTAATCACGAAGGAAATGTAGTAAATACAAAAGAATTAGTTGTAATTATTTCATCCATACTAAGAGTATGATCTGAACTAATCACTTTTACAGGAGAGCATATGTAACATAACAAAATTATCACACTAAACATTTGAATTAATGCAACATAAATAAAGGAAAAAGTTCCATAGTGAGTGAGAAGAATAAATTGTTTAAGGATTACACTAGAAACTGTATATTAAGTCTATAAAATGTTAATAAAAATGGAAAATAACAAAGAAAACCATTGATTAAAATAACCTACTATGTAAAAACCAGTTAAACAGTCAGTATACCCAGTAGATTGGGGAAGCAGTACAAAAAGGGAAGGACCATAAAAAAGGAAATAATCTGTCATGAAACCATTTTAACAAGGGAACAATAATAAGGTCACGAGGCAGAGACACCACGAGACCAGAAACAGGAAGAGATATGCCAAAACAAAATGATAGTCTTGTAATAAATACCATGAGACAAAATTGAAACCGATATATGTAAACCCAAACAAGTTACAAGATACAATCCTAGAAAACACAAATTGTATATTAGTTATAAGAGTAATATGTTAAAAAATATATCAAAAGAGACTACCATAGTGTAGAACTCACTGAAAAGACTACCATAGTGTAGAACCCAATAAAGTGAAGTGAGGTAACAAAAATAAGAAACTACAGTGAGTATAGTGAGAAACATAGCTAAAAAATCTATGAAAAAATATCCAATGAAGTGTAAATATTATAAAAAGACTACCATGAGTGTAGAATAATTCTAGTAAAACCATTGGAATCAAAGACAGTCTAAGGACTGACCACATTAGCAGTAATAAGAGTTTTTTAAATTAGATATAAGGAAAACTATTACCTATAAAATGTTTTCTTTAATTACAGTTAAGCAAATTGTGAGAAGGACAAAAATACCAAAGGACAGTTCATAACTGAGGGTATAACTAATAGTAAGATGTTTGTTATTTAGTGTTAATTAGACAATATTTTAGATGTAAGGTGTCAATAGATACAAGATGTTTTTTTAATCACAGTTGAATTGTTTTCAAGAGAAACATAAATACACAAGACAGTTAGTGACTGACAGTATTACTAGTAATAGGAGTTTTTTATTTTTTATAATTAAATTATGTCTAGGTAATAATAAGGATAAGATATTTTGTTATCATTTGATGATACAGTTAAAAATAATAGGAATAAAATGTTTTTGTTAAAATTAGGTGATATAAAGAAAATTAGGCATAAGATGTTCATGTTATGGTTCAATGATGTTATTAGTATAAAGAAAGTTTAGTAGATACAAGATATTCTATTGTATTTTAAAAACATGTCATTTAATTTTCCATTGTGTAAGTCGGAGAGGCAAGTAAAACATAAAAATGTAATAAGTTTATTCAAAACAGTAAACCATGTATAATGTACAAACAGACCAGCCAAGACACCATTTTTGTAAACACAGATTGGCCTATAAACCAAAAAATTATCTATCAAAGAATTAATCTATGTAATAGGAATAGAATTCAATACATACAATACAGAAATTGAAAATATAATTAATACAGATACAGTTAATAGCAAATAGAATGACAAAAGAAAGGAAATTAACTTCTTTTGGAAACAGCCAATAATAAGCCTATGATAGTAATCAAATCAGACTAAACAGCAAATTAATCAATATTGAAATGTTTTAACAACCAAATTATTAACAACAAAGTAATTACGGAGTTATTAAGTATATTCCATAGAAATATTATAAGAAAAAACAAATAAAAACCTTTTAAAACACTGAATTTGTACAAAATATGAGACATACAATCATTATGTAAAATTGTAATTTTTGGGCTTAAATAAGCTTGAAACAAACCCAGCTATATATCAAAAGATGTAAAATTAAATAATCAATATTACTGAATAGTTAGATTCATGTAAAATTAAGAAATATTTGAAATACAGTAAAAAATAAGAAAACTTGTTATGTATAGTTAGATAGTGAAACAAGTCTTAGACAGATATTTTTATAGTTAAACAATATGAAGAGGAAAAAGACATAGAACCAATTGCCCTAAAACGACGACGTTGCGTCTAGTAGTCTGTTGTTAATCGCAAAGCTGAATAGTTGAAAATGTGTTAGCGGAGTATTGAAAACAAAATAATTTGTATTAAAACCAAGTGTGGTTATGTGGCGTATAACGGAGATGAACTAAACAGTGAAATAACCTTAACTATCAATTTCTAACACTTCACAAATTTCCAAAAACACAGTATAACACCATAAAACTCAACACAAGAAATCGACAGCCATTTTGAACAATTTTTGGACCGCATTCACAGAAAACCAACACATATAATTGAACACCGGACACTACACAAGAAATCCATCCAGAATTCGACATCGCAGACGACGAGGGGACATTCCACACTATATCTTGGACCAACACCACTTCGCAGAAAAAGGGAACATCGTTTTATTTCTGTGGGAGAAGATCATTCAATTCCAACAGTAACATAGCAGTTAAAATCGAGCAGACGGCGGCCATTGCTGGATTTCTCATAAAGACGATCAGCCAGTGCCTGCTGGAGGGGAGTGACGTCATTTCATCGACTTGGTTCGCAATTTAATTTCTTTCTAATTGACAATTGTAATAATAATTTTGTTCTATTTCAGATATTAACACTTAGTTTAAGAATACCTGTTAAATGTATCTTGTTCCTTGCCCTCTGACCATTTCGACTCGTTAAAAGAACCATAAATTTAAACTTGTAAAAAATATATTTGTTGATTTTTTCTCACTACCGACTGTAGCGAATATTGCCAGTGCCTGGGACATGCGCAGTTTGACTGGCGCATAATTTTTAATGTGAATAAACGCAAATCATTACTCAGTTACCAGCATTGTTTTTATTTCAATAATTAATGTTACTATTATTTTTTATTAAACAGAAACATAATTTACAGTGAGAGAATAGATATAGAAGGAAATTACAAACTCAATTAATTAATTAATTATTGATTAATTAAATTAAATAATTCAGTTAAACCCAATACAAGAACCAGACAAAATATTTGCACAATTTTTAAAGTTTGATTTATTTGTCATTCATCAAACAATCACACCCAGTTATAACATATTTATATTAAACCTATTCTTTGTATTTGGTAATTTCAAAGTGGAGCTGTATCATCGGGGAGTTCAATACCGAGGTCCAGCCAACATACACAATTCTTATCATCAATATCTTTATATTTTACTTACTATTACATTTGAAATTATATTACAAATTGACTAGCCTAACGAGTGGGGCTAAAAAGAGGGCACAAACCATTGTCAACACAGCAAATTTACACACAATATATCTGAATTACTATTTCTATTTCTATATTTTTATTTTTTTCTACACTATATTTGTAATAACATTATATTACAAATTGGCGTTTCCAACGTGGAGTTTATTGAAACGTTCATTCAATATATATTTATTTATTTATTTTTTTATATTTGTAATATTATTTATATTACAACATCTGTTATCAATTTTTGATTACTTTCTTCTAAACTTTTATTATTTTCATCAATTTTATTATTTAATTGACAATTTGTACTTTCAATTTTATTATTTGTATCTTTTATTTCACTAGATATTTTTTCAATTTTACTTTCAATTTCCTGTTATTTTCATCCATTTTAGTGGTCAAATGCTTAAACATTTGTTCCATTGCTGCCATATCTACTGCTGATGATTTAGCCATTTTTAAAATCTATTTTTAACAAAAAATAATTTAACAAATATTTAACAGTTATTTATAACCTTGAATTCCACTTCTTTTCAAATTTATTAATATTACTATTTAACTAATCACTTGGGTAATAGCAACGCCAAATTATATAACTTTATTTTGTGCTAAATTTGGTGATTTAATCGACCTTCTTAGTTGGTCGCGCCAAATTTATACAAAACTTATTTTTATATATAAATTTGGTGATTTACTAGTGCCCCTTAGTTGCGGCGACAAATCTATACGACGCTGCCTTTCATCTAACACAATTATCTAATATTTGTATGTTAGATAAAATGTTACTTACCCGTGATATTTCTTTACCTGGGCGCCAGAACAAATCCCAGATACAAATGACACGGTTTCAGCTTAGCTCAGCACATGGAGACACTCTTCCTCAGGATTCGTTCAGTGATTGTGGATTTCAAGGGGAATCGTTACAAATAACACTTTAATTTGATTATTTTAATTAACGTTTTAATCAATTATTTTAATCTTGAAAATGCTAATGGTAGGACTTATTTCTATACTAACACTTATAATTAATGATTGAGTGTGGAAAGTCAAGATTAAGACGTTCAAACGACCTATTGTTCTTATCTGATTTAATTAAGAGATTGCTATCTCCCAAACCAGTGCTAAAGAACAGGTCTACAATAACTTGCACGTCCAATACTACACCTCACTTTCCATTCAACACTCCTATACTATGTTAGAGCTAATCTTATAGTTAAAATACAAAGTGTGCAGTTCTTAGTGTCTTTTAAAAATTGTTTATTGTTTTATTATTTCTTTAGTGCTTATTTCATTGATCAATGAATCTATTTCTTACTGTTTGTTGCGTTGACCGAAGATAGGAATCCGTAGAGGTCCTACTTTTGTTGGTTTTGCACAGAAGAATTGATGTTGATCAATGCTGTAGAAGATGCCTGGCAATTACAGATGCTGTAGCCTTCTGTCGCACAGGTCCTTCACGGCTGATGATTAATTAATTAATAAATTAATTAATTAAAGTTGTTTTACGCAGCGAGAGTTGTTGAACGGTATTTGTTCATCTACACTGCGGACTACTTCTCGAATTTGATGCTTAAATTACACTTTTGCGTGATTGAAAAATTTCTGTACGTAATTTATACACGTCTAGCGTATTGAAGATCCGATTGAAGAGTGATGCTACCCCTCGCATTGAGTTGGCGTCAGTTTTAAATACTGGATGCTGATTGGTCGTTCAAATAAATCATGCGTTTTTCCAATTTCGACAATGTCGAACAGGTCGACAAAACACCCCGTGACAGGTTTCAAACTGCAGAGAATTTCTAGTTAAAATCGTACTTCCTGTGTTTGCAAATCGATTGATTACAGGTATTTGCAAACGTGTTTTCCAAGATCTGACCACAGAATATTGTTACTTATGTTTTACCTGTGTGTGTGTGAAAACATCTAATTCCTACGTAGCATAATTCTCTCGTTATTCCTTTTGGCGTTCGTCTTCCGTATAACTTTTTCAATTGTTAATTATATTAACTGAGATTGCGGCTACTTATAAAGCTTCACTTGCTGAATACAATGCTGTTTTCAGAATTTCCGTATATTTACTAGTTTTTAAGTTATCACAGGTTAAACTGATAATTTGTATTGAGTAAAATTTCATGTTCGTACCGGTGTCTGATGTCGCGGTGACGAGGTTAGAGTGAGATGGCTGCGATTGTACCTCTCTCTCTTGCTTACGCTGCACTACTCCCTCCGTCAGACACTGTCATATAACGCTCAGATAGGACGCTAAGATGAATCGTTATAATATATATATATAAATATATATATATATATTATAACAGCACCAAATATCAATTATTTGGGGTTATATGTCAACTGTATACTAAAATCATGTTTAAATAAATTGTAATAGTCAAAACTCCATTTGTATGTAGGAGCGATGAAAATAATGCTTTGTAAAACGACGCACACGTGGCCGTTATGTAATCAGCTCGCTGTAGAAGGAAGAGCCACACCCAAGCTGTTAATTATTAATATCTCGGAAACTAATAAATTATGGCGAAATCCAAGATAGCCAAAATGTTTGCCGAAATATTAATAATAACGTGTGCAAATTTTACGCAATATAATTAAGAAATAAAAGAGTTAATTAATTTAATTGAATAACTTCTGTAAAAATAGAGCTACAGTAATGAAATTTTAATATGTTATAAAGATAATAATTTCCAACAGATTGTATATTCTAGATTTAGCACAACTTGGTTTGCAACCAAGATATTGCAAAATAAATCTATCACAGGGAATCCAGACCGACAGAGTAGTTCTGCCGAAATAATAATATTAGTAATAATATTAATTCTCCGTCTGTGGGAATCTAACTTCATTCTCACGGACCAAGGGAATTCATATTTTGTGTAGTAGGGAGAGCGTGTCAGCCAATCAAATCATTTGACGAAATCCCGACCAGCGCGGTGTTTTGGGGCTGAACCATCACTCTTCTGCCAGTACTTGCGAAGTAAAGACGTAATTCTTCGATCGTCTCGTAACCATAGTTGTGAAGATTCATCATAAGACTCTACGTGGTCAACACACATAATTACGAACACAGTAAATACAGATCAACTGTACAACTCGTAATTATTGCGTAAAGGCGAGATACTCTTCATTACAACAACCAAGATTATTGTGTACTACAAGCTGTGGTCATAAGCACGCAAGTGATCCACCAGACTACCAGACCAGACTTCAAGAATTCGACAGAGAGGCCGTCTAAATCATTGACACAGCTGACGAGCAGAGCTACCACTCGAACGAAACATACACACACACACGCTGACGTGCGACGTGCGAATCGACGAGGGACATAAACCAGTTCCAGCAGAAAGCCGTAGACGTTAAAATATTCAACAAACAGCAGGAGAGGAGAGTGCTGTCGAATTCTGAACTCAACGACCGAATCCAGGAGCTTCAAGCAGATTACTATCTCTAGCAGATCGGACCAACTCAGCGAGGGACCATTTGGAGCAACTCTACTATCCACTTCAATAACAGGAAAGCAAAATCAACTTATTTATTTTTCAACATCAAATTTTCTTGATTTTTCAATTAAAAGCATTGTAATTTAAACAATTCAGGTGCCATACAAAAATCAAAGACTCTAGTAAATAAGAATAAATTCATTGTGATAATCTGTATAGCAGTCTAAGTCATTAGTAAGCTGTAGTTAAGAGTCAATAGAAATAATACAAAAGCGCTATACAAAGCTTAACAAACAATCTAATTATTAGCTCATACTGCAGTATAACAGAAGTCAAATCACTAGAAATGAAATGACGCGAACTAGACTGTCACGCATAATTTATTTTTGAAAATATTCAAATTAACTTCAGAGTTTTTACATTTTATTTTTATTAACATTTAAATTCAATTTATTTAAAGCAATTTCATTAAACTAAATAAATTAATTAATTAACTCTTACTTGCAATTAACTCGTCAAATAACGAGTTTAGTTCTTTTCAATTATCAACCAATTGAAAAACATTAGTCAACATCGATTCATTGTTTAGACTGTAAGATAATTGATAATATAATAACCATTTTATTCTTGTGTGTTATTGGAATAATAAACAACGTTTTATTACCCCATATTGCATTGTTTTATTGTTGTACGACAAAGCCTACCAGTCTCACAAAACTCTTCCCCTTTAAAGTAACTTATTTTGTGTGTTGTTGCCATAAATTTGAGATTACTAACTTGCGAAATTCAAATCCAAAATCCACACGCCCTAGTCGGAAGAAACTGCAAGATCGGACAGCAGGTAGGTACTCATACACAACAACAACGCATATAAGTAGAGTTGCATATGGCTTGCCCGGAACGTGGGGCACGATTAAATTAAATTAATTAAATCACAACGAAATTGAAACGCCACATTTGTAGTAAAGTTGCATATGGTGCTCCAATTTCGTGGGGCTCGACAAAATTAAATTCAATTTAAATTTAATTTTCACGTTAAAACATAGTTTGCTGTTTTAACTCTTAAAACAGCTGGCGTCCAACGGAACAATCCCCAAAGGATTTTGTGATTGGTAGGGGTACAGCAGTGAAATTATTTTGTGTATTTGAAACTGTTCTGTGTATTTAAAATTGTTGTGTATTTAAAATGGATATGGATAAAATACTTAAACAAATACAGCAAATGAACGAGAAAATGAGTGCGGATTTGACCGCTAAAATAGACGCGAAATTTGAACAGAGTGCAGCCAAAGCTGAGCTAAATATCGCAGAGTTAACGTCTAAAATCGAGACGCAAAGAGTCAGTCTAACAGAGGCATTAGAACTCAGCAACGCCGACATAAATACGGAAATTAAACAAACGAGTAAACAGTTGACTATTAAAGTCACCGAAATCGCGGAGAGCAATAAAGAAATTCAAGAAAGCAATAAAGAGTTAACCGCTAAAGTCGCTGAAATCGGTGAAAAAGTACATACGGTTGATACCAAAATAAATGAACGGTTTAAGGTTTTTGAGACCACAACGCAAAAATCGTTTATCGAGCAAGTAACACTTATGGAGGGCCGGTTCAAAGAGCATATTAGCCGCTGTGAAAAAAAACGCAGGAGGTCGCGAAGAAAGTCGACTCTCTCGAGATAAAGATTCAAGCCGATGCGACAGAAACGCAACGTCAAGTAAATAGACTAGATGCTTCAATTGTAGAGACGCGATCTAACATTGACTCTAATAAAGAGAGTGTCTTACAAGCATTGAACGATGAAATTTTGAAAGTACGACAGGAGGTACGGAGGAGATCCGCTCCTAATATTTTGGTACAAGGTCCTGTCGACGAGAAAAATCGTGTGTATTTTACAGGGGAAAATAACGAAAACCCTATTGAATTTTTGTTAGCCTGTGAAAGTGAAATGGCAAGGGTAGGGTCGAGACTTAAAGATCAAGATAAAATACAGTGGGTAGTTAACGCGATGCGTGATTCGGTGCGTAAATGGTATAACATTGTACGCGATAGAGTGTCCACTTACGCGGAGTTCAAACAAAAATTTGAAAGCCGGTACTGGAATTCGCATACTCAAAGACTTTTACGTAATGAACTAGAATATGGGAGATTTGAAAGGAAAATGGGTATTACCGCAGAAAATTATATAATCCAGCAGGTCGAGCGCGCAAAGCATTTAACCCCAGCATTTTCGGAGATTGACATAGTCACGAAACTTGCCTATCATTTTAATCACAACATAAGAGTAGCTGTGTTTACGCAGGGTATACGCACGGTCGATGAACTGCTCATTCTAGTGTCCCAAAGCGAGACAGTTTTTGATTTTGGTGGGTGGCGTTATAACCCTGATTCTCGCCGAAATAACGAAGGGCAGAATACACGGGAACAATATCATCAGCAACCTGATCAGAGACCTAGTACCAGTTCTACTCCACCCCAGACACTTATTTTGTGTGTTGTTGCCATAAATTTGAGATTACTAACTTGCGAAATTCAAATCCAAAATCCACACGCCCTAGTCGGAAGAAACCGCAAGATCGGACAGCAGGTAGGTACTCATACACAACACAACACAACAACAACGCATATAAGTAGAGTTGCAATATATATATATATATATATATATATACATATATATATATTTCAATCACTTTCTGCTACAATCCGTTCCTGTACTCTCATCTTCAGCCTTCGCCATCTTGTTTCTGGTGAAGTATTTGTGTGGTCCTATGTTCCTAATAGGAAAAAAGTATATCTTGAGTTAAATTTAGTTATAAATATTAAAGTAAATTATATATATAAACATTAAAAACTACAGGAACGGATAAAGGTGTAGTTCTGATGCCGCTAAATATCATTTGTTAGTTTACTTGTTACTATGGTAATTAATTCTGGTCTCCATAGCGTTGTTGATATCTTTATACGCGTTAACAAAAAGGCTTAATTTAAAGGGCTTAAATCGTGCGAACGGGGCAAAATATCAAATTCCAAGTTACACAGAATTTTCTGCCTTGTGTCAAAGGTTACCTGTGCAAACTTTGGTGGCAGTAGGTGTAACGGTGTGGATTTGTATTCAGTACCCATAAATTCTCAGACTTTGAATTTTTTATAGATAGATAATGAACAGGTTTTAAACGATGTTTAATAAAAGATGTCAATAGAATTGAAAGTTGTCATAATTTTAATCAATAAATATATAGAAAATTTAATATTATAATAACATTCATATCTGAAAAAAAGAACATGATCTTGCAAAAATGAAAATAAACAAGTTTTTATTTACATTAATATGGTGAGTGGGACTACTCAGTTGTAAGTATTTCACAGTACTGTTCAATGCACCAGTACATTCTGTATTATTCCACCTTCATTGTTTTGACCCTGTTATGATTAACTTTCGAAAAAAGGTAAAATTCAGTCTCTACCAGACATCTTCCTCAATCCTTCGATAATTGATTCCACAACACCTTCCAATTCAGCCGACACTTCAGTAAAGTCTGCTGCGGAGTGGTCACCACAAGAAAGCTCTGAGAAAATTAAGACTACGGATCAATATAGTTCAGTTCTTGAAGTATATGATGGCACAATATGATGCCTTTTCGAATCATGAATTTCCCTAGAACAGGGTAAATATAGAAGATAGTTTATTTTTACATCTGTTTTCTAAGCCAAGTTAATAACATTTGTGGTTACTATTTTTGTAATATTAACTTTTCGTTACTCTTACTTAGTGAACATAAAATATTATGTAATGTTTTATGACAATATATTGGGATGATTTTGAAGGATCTTGGATATTACATTTCAATGATCAGACTTTTACTATTGACTACTAAAATATTTAAAAATAATATTTGGTTTGCGTCAGTGCTAGATTTCTAAAGTGGTAGGTGCCGGAACGCTCAATTCAAAACTTGTACAGACACTAATATACTTATATTTTATATTTGTGTATAAGTTTGCAACTGGTATTCAAAGGAGGTCTCCATTGTTAAAGCCAAATAAAATACTTAACACACGTATAAACTTGTATCTGAAAAGATAATGAAGTTTACTGATATTTCTAAAGAGCTTCATCGTCAGGTTTGCAGCACGACTCACTATTTAACAGAGGAAAATTGATGGTAATGAACAATTTAGCAACGCACCCAGCACCTACTGAAAATTACAGTTACATTTCAACTGAAAGTTGAACAATAAAACGAAGAAGGTTCAGCGTAAATCAGAGGATAGTCTGCTACGTACCGTGGCCAAAAGTCTATACAAACTAAAATCTAAATGTAAACAATGAAACGCAAGTAAGCAGCATCCAACTGCCCCAATTCCGTCGCACACGCACACATACAGATTCCGGTAAGCTAAGATAAACGTTGGTCATCGCTTCCTGTCGGCATCGCTAATTGCGAATGTCATCCTCGAGCAAGCCTTGTTAAATTTTTAAAAATACATTCTACTTATAAGAGAATTTTAGGTAGAACGTATTAAAAAAAAAGAAAGACAGTAGTAAAAACAAATATTAGTCCTGGTGTTTGATTTTGACAAATGTTTATTTGTATACTGGTGATGATGAGGGGTACAATTGAAAAGTAGTAGTACATTTTTGTAATAATTAGGTTTATTCAGTTATACTCGTATTTTTTCAGTGATTTATCATTGGATCAAAGAGGTTCCGAAACGCCGTTCCGGCGTGTTCCCCCTGAAATCAACCTCTGGGTTGCCCAAAATTGTTAGCACCTATCCTTAGGTTAACTGCAAGTTAAGATACTACAACTGAAATATAATAACAACCACTTTATCGGTGGTGAAAATTATATGAATAATGAGTTAGTGGATGTAGACGATAAATTTGAGACATCACCAAACAAGGACAACATATTCCGAAAAATAATTCCCAGATTTTTGATACATTAAACACTGATATGAATACAAAGTTCAATGAGAGTGTACTGAAAAGTTTTAACTGAATAATATAATAAGTGATATTAATTCGAAGACACAAAACATAAATAAAGCTATATCAATTTGAATGAAACTGCTGAAGTTAATACAACATATATATCAGTTTTTAAGATAAAGCATTTAGTAAGACTTACATCGACTATTGATACATGTAACTGCGTTTTCGAACATCAGATGGCTAATGGAATTGGTAATATAAAAAAGAAAATAGCGCATATAGACGATCCTGCCCTAAAAAAGGGGGAATTAAGAACACTCGATTTTACGACCGTTTTTAAATCGATTTAAAAAATTTCTCTGTACTAAATGGAGTGAATCTGTTGTGTCAAGTGTTTATATAGGAAGACGTATTCTAAAGATGACGCGTATGGCACACCACGCTACGTGATTAAAGACTATTGGCTAGGTCTTGTATATGCAACTCAAAGATGAGTCAGTTAGTTAGATAAATTAAAGCTAATTTAAGGTACAATTTACCTCTAACTAAAAGGCTAACTACGTGCAAGCATTTGAATGGCATGATTAGGCCAAAATACAACTGTTTCTATCCCACGAGTTTACTGAACAGCAGCAAACAGAAAAAGGGAGTAAAATTTAATATCCACTTTGGAGATGGTTTGTGTAGTTCCCCATCGGAGCACTATGTTTTGGAACATTGACCAAGACGATGGAAGTATCAATTGACGTTAAATTGATAGGCAATTTTATGCCTTACTTCTTTAACAGATTTGGTGTTAGGAACCATAATAATCTTATAGTGTATTAAATATTACCTAATCGCAGCGCAAGCAGTAGCTCAGATCAACAGGTGTTTTGGGTCAGCATAAGGAGGCGGCAAGATCTTCGTTTCTGGAAGTCATGCACACCTTGTTTCTCAAGTATGCGACTATACTGATATGCAAAGATGGTTTCTACGACGGTTGAGGATGGTGACTCTATCTATAAGTTCCAAAAGGATAATGATATTAATATGTTCCCCCTGAAGCTGGGAAGATAATTAAATCTTTTTGTATTGCAGATTTGCTCCTTGGGGTCACTCTTCGTGGGCAACCAGGTGTGTTGTTCACCTGATTGTTCCTCCCTACAGAACTCTTCAAATTCCTGTAATCTCAATAAAGGTCTTATATTTCTGAAGGAGCGTGACGTAATCCTATCTACAGATGTTTTGACTATTATAGTGTCAGTTGATTCTGAAGATTACGACCAGGAACTTCATAAAATTGAATAAATTATTCAGTATCTTGAATCTGATAATATAACTGTTGACATAAAAGACTTAACTCCTTTCTATAAAATTATACAACTCCGTTCTTCTCTTCAAATAACAAAGCAAGAATTCAATAATTTGAAAATACTTCTCCCCTCTACTCGATCTCGTAGAGGTGCGATTAACGGCATCGGTTCTGTCATGAAGTTCCTCTTCGAAAATATGGATGACAACGATTTACAAGCTATAAATTCTCAAAAGAATAATGATATTAATATATTCCCCCCGAGTCTGGGAAGATAACTATCGCCGATTTTATCATGAGTATTCCGCTTCATGAATTCAAGACAATCAGTAAGACACAAAAGATAAATGACTTGGTGAAGTTAAACTGTAGAGGTCAATATAAAGAGTGCGAGTATGTTGTGAAACTAGCAGTCACTGGAGCTACCTTTATATGCCATATAACAAATATTTATAAGAATATATCAAACCCTAAGTTTATTAAAGTCGGCTTACAGAAAGGTGATCGCAGTGATAATCAAGAAGCTAATCCTAGTAGATTTGGTCACAGAATATTAGTGTGAAGATTAATAATAGCTGGTATCGGGATGAACTCGAAAAATTTGAATATTGAAAGTGAAAACTATGCGTTGCTGTACTAGAGATATAAAAGTTTTAAAAAGGAATAAAAAAAAATATTTAACTCCAAGACTAAGGAGTTCATTGAGAAGCGTCCGTTATGCGTTACTGACTGAATGAAATAAATGTTTAATTTGTCAAGGGCAAATTTATAACATAATTGTAAATATTGTTTTTCAAAACGTTTACCAGTACTTTAGATGGAAATGGTAATAAATTACTGTAGTGTTTTTTTTTACGTAATAACTATAATATAATGTATAAGTTTGTAAATTTTCTTTTTAAAGTTAGCTTTAATTACATTTCTAAAATAAAAAAGTCTATGTGTTCAACTTAGGACGTTCCTGTGATTTGGCTGCTCGTCTGTCTCTCTCTAATATGTTTCTGAAGAGATGAGAGGCTCACACGATTAGGGAAGTGTTGGTGTATGTATGTAGCGAAATGTTGAGACATACACTGCAGTTACCACAACACCATGTACTCGGCTTGTTTCACAGACATTTACTCTATAGAGATTCGGATAAATATCTTCCACCAACCACCAACTATCCACGGTGTTCTTAATTAAAAGTGCGATCGAGAGCCTCTGGAATTAAACCAGAGGACTCTCGCTTAGTTACCATGTAATACAGCTCGTCCAACTATGTATACCAACTAATAATTGTACCAACTCATTTTGTATTTGTGTTTGCATGATGTTCTTGTATAGTTAGAGAATTCGTTACACGGTGATCAAACCCTGTCACATACTGTGCCGTGAGTGGCACAAAGCATATAATCACAGCGCCTTTACGGTTTAGTAAATTCCGTATTTATAATTCCGTATTTATATATATCCGCATATAATCCGAATGTACTAACGCAAAACATTAATACTATAAGAAATAAGCATTGTCTATACTTTTCCAAGAGGAATTATACGATTCCAATATAATAATTAACGATCTAGGCTAACCATAGATAACCTCATAGCTTGTAGAGGTCAGACGAACATTTCGTTAATCAATCTGAAATTTTAAAGGTGTATAACCTATTAAATTAAACGTATGTAAAGCATCGTAACTCGAGGCATAGTTATTTTATTCTGTAGTTCTAAAGAATTTACCCAGCAGGGTCAGGGGCTGTGCGGGACGAAGGGCTTGCCCGTCGCCCGCTCGTGCACTACGTTCCGAGCTTCAGTAGAGCTCCTGCCGTAGGGACTACTGATATTATGAATTGAGGGTGTGGCCTGCTACCGGCCGTGGGTTTTCAATTAATAATTAATTGAGGGTGAGTGTTCGCCGAGGCCGGGTCCAAGATTCTCCTGGCACAGATTGGTAGCGACCGAGGGCGCTAATGAGATGGTTGCCCTGGAATCGGGCGGAGCGACGATAGAATTTTCGGGACAGTGTCCGTATAGTGGCGTCCAGGGAACGGACACGCAGGGAGTCACGGATGGTTTTATTAGAGGTCAGATAATGGGCTTTGCATGCCCAGCGTAATCCTCGGTCGAGGAGAGACTGAAGCTTTCGCTTATGGGTCTTGGCCAAGTAGCCCCAAACGGGCATCGCGTAGGTAACCATCGGCGCCACATAAGTGGAGACGATAAGCTTCCCTAGGCGGCGGGTCATGGCGTTGCTACATAGGATGGAACGGAGTTGATAGAGTCGATGGGCGGTCTTTCGGGCTACTTGCGCAGAGTGTGTCCGCCAGGTGAGACGTCGGTCGAGGTGAACCCCGAGGTACTTGACCTCTCGAGACCAGGGCAGAAGTGTGTCGCCTACGTAGAGTCTGTCGGGGAGCCTTAAGCGTCTGGAGAAGACTACTGCTGTGCTCTTGGATGCGTTGATGGCAACTCTCCATTTCTCTGCCCACTCAACGTATTCGTCCAATTGTTCCTGGAGCCAGATAACGGCCGTCTCAGCACGACGATCGACAGCATACACTGCCGTGTCGTCGGCGAACATGGCCAACCTGGTGCCAGGCAACTTGGGCACGTCGTTGACTAGAATTTACCCCTGAGGTATAAAAACTTTATAAGTTGTGACGGCAGTGGTATGTGAATATCTGCTCTCCGTTACCAGCGGCCGAGACGTGACCAACTACGTGCTCGGAGCGAGCCAATCCGGCATCAGCAGCCGCCGAGACGTGACCAACTGCGTGTTCGGAGCTAGCGAATCAGCGATCCCGGTTAGTCAATAAAACCCGGGCCGGCAGAAAATTTTACACACACTTCATCGCCACGCCATCGGACGCACTTCATCTCCTCTCCTCTCTCGGACGACATCGGCGCGGAGTTAGCCGGAAGGAACGGCCGAAGAATAGAACCGGCGTTCTTGCGTCTTCGCCCTCCAGTTCCGCGCCAGCGATGGATTTCGCTGGGCCGGCAGCCGACTCTACAACCGGTGCCGGAAGAAGAGGAGGACTGCAGTACGCCACGTTCAGCGGGCGCAGCCGCCGAACATCTCAGCGCGGCACGACCAACATCAGCTTTCTTGCCACTCGGTCCTTTTTAGGGCCACCAAAATAACTAGAGTGTACGATTGGCGCCATTTGTCATGCGGCAAGCCTTTTGTCCGGTGACAAGTGGCGCCCAACGTGGGGCAGCGATCATCTTGCGAATGCAAGATCCAGCCACGCCAGCGAGCTACCAGCCGGCACACCAATCAACATGGCGCCCAACAGACACCTCTACAACATCCGGAGAAGAGCAGTAGGCTGGGTACCGGAGAGCATTCAAGACCCGGGGGAGTTGTGACGGCAGTGGTATGTGAATATCTGCTCTCAGTTACCAGCGGCTGAGACGTGACCAACTACGTGCTCGGAGCGAGCCAATCCGGCATCAGCAGCCGCCGAGACGTGACCAACTGCGTGTTCGGAGCTAGCGAATCAGCGATCCCGGTTAGTCAATAAAACCCGGGCCGGCAGAAAATTTTACACACACTTCATCGCCACGCCATCGGACGCACTTCATCTCCTCTCCTCTCTCGGACGACATCGGCGCGGAGTTAGCCGGAAGGAACGGCCGAAGAATAGAACCGGCGTTCTTGCGTCTTCGCCCTCCAGTTCCGCGCCAGCGATGGATTTCGCTGGGCCGGCAGCCGACTCTACAACCGGTGCCGGAAGAAGAGGAGGACTGCAGTACGCCACGTTCAGCGGGCGCAGCCGCCGAACATCTCAGCGCGGCACGACCAACATCAGCTTTCTTGCCACTCGGTCCTTTTTAGGGCCACCAAAATAACTAGAGTGTACGATTGGCGCCATTTGTCATGCGGCAAGCCTTTTGTGCGGTGACAAAATAAACAAACTGATAATTAGAGTCATCATGGCGAACGTTCTGGGTTAGGAGAGAATTGAGCCAGGTAGATTGTAATCCATAAATCATTGTTAAATTTAATTTATTGAGTTAAAGTAAGCACGCTGTGAGCAATAAACCAGTAAGTTATTAATTAACAAACGTTGTAAGAAACTATTGAAGCAATTATTAGTTATTTTTCTTACTTAAAAGAGCTGCAATTTCAAGGCACTCAAACAGTTAAGTTGGCGGCTTGGACGTGTGAAGCGCCAACCGTTTAAATACATAAACAAGACAGAAGAAAATTAATTAATTAAACTATTTTAATCATTCAATCAAAGAAATAATTTAACAACATCAATTAAATTTATTGATTTTATTCTTTGAAGAAATTATTTTATGGAATAAGAACCAGAGATTCCATATGGCGCCCAATAACATAAATTTAGCTCACTTACTTACAAACAGTGCAGTTGTACAGTTTTGTAACAGTAAAATAGCTCAATACTTTGTCGAAATCAGGCCTGATCAACCTGAGTATTGTTATCATTGTTGTGCATGCAAACAATGTCGATATCTAGAGCACAGCGGTTACGATCTACCCAGCCGGTCCGTTCTTATCAGCAACTGATAAGACCCCAACTCGGTAGGAAGCCTAACTATGTAGGAATCCAAGATTGTGGCAGTCTTGAAATGAGTCATTTCTGGTCAAGTTCGCCTACTACTGAGAGTCAACGTTTCGAGCGCTGCAGTACAATCCTTTTCTCGACGTGAGGATCTATGCATTTAGCTAAGTGCAAAAAAGGTTTTAATTTTGATTCCTGAACTGTCTGGGACCCTGGTTGCTGTTACTTTGGAGCATTTTCGCACCTGGGGCTTGGTGCTCTCATCTGGAGACTTCTTTCCGCCGCCGCGGATTTCCGCATTCCGCCGCCGCGTTCCGCGACCGACCTGGACTTCCGATACGCTTACTGTTCGATTGTGCGTGCATTACGCGGAGAACTTGTGGTGAGTGTATCTTTTCCTTGATTAATTTCCTAAACTGTGCCACGACTGGTGTTTCGACACGGACTTGCGGAGAGTTACTCTTCGAGGGTTTATCACTTCTGCGCCACATAAATACTCTATACATTGTATAGCGTATTACATAAGTTATTTAGATTTAAGTTATTGTCAGTTTAAACATTTGTTATTATTGCGGCATCAGCTAATGATATACAGTCATTTACTCTCATTGTTATTTGGAGATACAAGCAAAACTTAATAAAATAGAAGATGATTTCTTATTTTGTATATTTTGTATACCTTACATGATTGATATAGTAAATTTGAGCAAACTGCCTTATCAGGTGGTTTAGTGGTCAACCTTATATATAAAAAAAACTTATATATATAAGTGAATTTGATTTCTGTTTACCACTCACACTTCTTGATACTGACGTAGGTGGTGTTAATATTTATCAAGGAACCCCACCCCCTTCTCCACTAGCTAGCCTGGGTAAATTCGGTGGGTAGCAAATGGCGCCCAACTTGGGGCCTTCTCTCTAGTGAAGACATCTATATCCGTAACATCTGAGATAAATCTATACCAATTGTGTTGGCATTTTTTCCAGGGTTATTTTATGCTTGAACTCTTTGAATTCTTTACAGATTTTTTATTGTAAATGTTTTGAATTTTGATAATTTTGAAATATCTATTAGGACTGTATTTAGCTGTAGAATTGCGGTCCACCTTAAAGCTACATTTTGTAAAGGTGAACTTGGACATTTGTTATCAGATTTTTGGATAAGAACTTGTCATTGGATTGATATATAGCCATTGGTTTTGTGTATAACTTATGAGCATTTCTCCTTCTTTGTTAAATTTGGTTGCTACTTTAAATATGTCTGCCTACAAGTTGAGGAAAGTGGAAGTTGCGTATGAGCTCAGGATCCGAGGCCTTCCATCTGATGGTTCGGCTAATGATCTTAGGAAACGGTTGACGCAGGCGATGTCGAAAAACACTCCAATAAATGAGGCTTCCGTCAATTCACTTCAATTTGATGAAGAGCTGGAAGAGTGTACTTTAATTTTGGCTGACTTGGAGGACCTAATACAACAATGTGAGGGAAACTTCAAAGATGACGAATATCAGAGGATAGTGGCGAGGCTGTGGCATCTCTACCCTCGAGTTGAACGCATTCCAATTCCAGATGCTGAGGGCACCCAAGAAGAGGAATCGCAGGAGAAGAGGATGGAGCTACGACGCAAGGTGAAGAGTCTATTGGATTCTTTTGTCACACCTGAAGTGGAAAAACCGAAGATAGATGAAGGACCAGCCAGAACTACAGCTACTCAAGAGACTCTACCAATTGAGGAAGTCTCGGTTGCTGGTCACATTAAGAAGCCATCACTAGGACCCAGCACTCTCCCTTTGGCGAAACCAGTTGATACTACAAACCGGCACAACGGCACACCGTCTGAACTTGTACTAGCCAATCAGGATAGACCCCAACTGATCCAGCAATCTCAGAGCTTGGCAGCAAACACAAAAACTGTTCCCGTGTACAAGTGGGGACTAAGATTTGTTGGTCAGGGTGGTCAAAGTGTGGGTGCTTTTCTTGAGAGAGTAGAAGAGATTCGTAGAGCTAGGGGCGTAACACATGAAGAACTCTTTAAATCAGCTGTTGATTTATTTGCTGGACCAGGTGGTTTGGTATAGGTCAACCATATCTAGGGTTAAATCGTGGAACGAATTAGGTCAGGAGATGAGAATTGTTTTTAGAACTCCTGACTATGACTTTAGGTTGCAGCAAGAGATATTTAATCGCCTCCAGGGAGAACGGAAGTCAATCGATATGTTTATTGCTGCCATGGAGGGGTTGTTTAGCAGACTGTCAATAAACACCCCAGAATCAGTCAGACTTGCTCAGATTCTGAACAATCTGCACCCTACTCTTCAAGATCGATTAGCACTGTGTGACATAAAAAACTCTGGAAGATTTACGCCTGATGGGACGTAAGGCAGAAGCAGGACGTTTTAGGGTTACTGTACCCCGCAATGTAGATCGAACTATGGGTGTTTTAGAACCAGATTTAGCATATGTTGTACCCCATAAAAGAAGAACCCCACAAATTTCTTGTATCAGACAGGTTGCACCAACTAAAGGAAGTGTTAAGTGTTGGAACTGTGGAGCAATAGGACATCGACATGCTACTTGCAAGGAGGCTAAAAAGAAATTTTGCTACGGCTGCGGAGAGCCAAATACCATCAAAAATAAATGCCCAAAATGCGGGCCAAAAAACTTGTAGACGAGGAAGTCAGCTTGATTCCTGAAGTTGGCTTCCAAGACAGTTTAATTAATATAAAAATCAATTACATTCTCTATTCTAAATCTGGAGATCCCCGACCATACTTGGAAGTGCGGGTATTTGGTAAAACAATTAGAGCCTTGCTTGATTCAGGAGTTTCACACTCAGTTTTGGGTAAGGAAGGAGTTTGGATATTAGAGAGGTTCCCAGCCAAATTGAAACCTATTGAGAACAAATATGTGGAAACAGCGGATGCCCAAAAACATATGATTGAAGGAATTTTTGGCTTGAGGCTAGGACAAGAAACCTAGGAGTCGTTGTTGAACCGCGTTTGAACCAGTCACTTATCCTAGGCATAGACTTCTGGAACCTTATGCAAATTGTCACAGACATTTACAACAGGACTTGGGAATTTGTACCGACAAAAGTGGGACTGGCATCGATTTGGACAAAAGGGGGACTGCAGTCTGAAGAACTAGCAAAACTTAATAAAATAGAATATGATTTCTTATTTTGTATACCTTACATGATTGGTATAGTAAATTTGAGCAAACTGCCTTATCAAGTGGTTTAGTGGCCAACCTTAGTGGGACGGGATTGAATCTCCGTGATCGCCCGTTGGTTTTCCCTGCACGGAGTAGCGCCCTTTAAAAAAAAAAAAAAAAAAAAACTATATATATAAGTGAATTTGATTTCTGGTTACCACTCACACTTCTTGAGACTGACGTAGGTGGTGTTAATATATATCAATTAACCCCACCCCCTTCTCCACTAGCTAGCCTGGGTAAATTCGGTGGGTAGCAGTTTTGACAACTTAACTGTTTATAACGTACTGAGACCATCTGAACAACTAGTACAGACATACCTAAACTACCAGTGCTACACCAAAGGTACGTGAGAGTTATAATTACTTTATAATATTGTCAAAACAACACTTTACTGTACAAAGACAATTTAGGTCTACGGAAGTGCTACGGAACTTCAAGAGGATTCCGAAGTGGACAACATTCAATTTACTGAGATTGAAATAACTAATTAATTAAATAGTAAAAATTAATTAAACAGAAAAAAATACAAATTCAATAAATTAAATAACATTTAAAATTATTTAATAAACAGAAATAATTTAAAAATAAAAGATAATCAACTAAGAGTTAAGCACGTGGTACGTTATAAATTGACGCCAACAACGTGTGGCTTTCAGACCATATGATAAAGGAGATTATAATATATAAGTGTATGTGTGTGTGTGTGTGTGCGTGCGCGCGCGTGTATATATATATAATATAAACACACACGCATACAAACACAAGCTATATACTGTGTGTGTGTGTGTGTGTGTGTGTGTGTGTGTGTGTGTGTGTGTGTGTGTGTGTGTGTGTGTGTGTTGTTTAGACTGTTTCTACAGTCTTATTTACTGTCATCTTCATAATTATTAGCATAAAATTAAGGAATAAAAAATTGAAAATATACTTAAATATTTGTAATTTTTTAATAATTTAAATTTAAATTCACTTACCGATTTCATGTTTATATATTTATATATTGTAACGTGACGGTTCCCTCAAAATAAATATTAAACTTATATATGTTAAAGAGTAGAAATATGCCAAAGTGCATAACCCAACCTAATTATTAAAATCAATTGAAGTACAAAACAATAGTTAAGTACTAAGTTTATGTTGAAAGTTATATGTTGAAAAATGTTTGTTTAAGTTTCCAAAAATGATATACCATAGTCAAATAATGTATATAGGGAATGTCACAGCATTGTAATACTTAATTCTATTAAATGCTGTAGGTCATATGCCTTAAAAATAGATCAGACTCATGTCATATTAGGCATAAATAATTAATATTATATTGAAAAGTGTTAAGAAAACCATATCAAATTATTGTAACTAACACCTGTGACATAAAATTGAGTGATTATTAATAAGGAATCCTGAACTAATTACCCTATTATAGAACTTGTCAGGAAGACAATTAATATGTTTAAAGCGTTACTTATATAGTTGGTTGAATTATAGTATATAATTTGTGTTAATATTAGTGAAACGACATGAATAATCTGTTATACAAGGGACAGGTCATGATTATTATTATGCTAAAGAAAGAAAGCTGTTTATTCAAATATTATGTTATATAATTTGTATTATTATTATTATTATTAGTAAACATCATTAATAAACTGTTACAAAGAAACATATCATGATGTTTATTATCTTAAGTGAAGAAAAATTATTTAGTTAATCGTTACAGTATCTAATGTGCATTAATGTTGTGCCGTCTCCCTTGTTAAGACAACACAAAAGTCGGGAACTAGTTCAATTCTTTACCAGTAAATTAAACTAGCTGCCGTTGTTAGTAAAAATACTTACCAACAAATTACAAAACAATTATGATATAGGAAATTGACAAGGTTTGCATAAATTTATTCACTCACTAGGTGTTAGCGAAAACATCTCTTTATTGCTATTCAAATATTATGCTTGATTTTAAAGAAAAGTTATTTTAGTAAATTCTGCTTTTACTGCTTCAAAGATCTTAAGTATATTCTTCGTTTTATCTCAAAATTAATTCATATAGATGTTAGTTTTAATACCACGGATCCGGGTCTCAACTTTCTCAAAATAATTAATTTATCAAAACTTCAACCATATTATTGGAAGAATAATATTGGTGATACTCTACATTATTATCTTACATTTATCTATACATTGCGGTTACTGTTACTTCATTACAAAATTACAAAATTTACAAATCTGATAATTTGTTCTTTACATTGCTAAAGTTCTTTGAAGTTCTTTGTTACTTCTTTTATTAAGGCGAAATTTACAAAAGTTGTGTTTGATATCACCTGAATTTCATATGAGGTGGTTGTTGTATCCTTGGGGCATCTCCTGTCGTCTTCTAAGGGTGGAGTACGTTGTTCCTGGTGAATCTACATCGGGTTGATTATTTCTGCTCTCGAAGATCGGTTGTTTACTTGAAGTTCCCAAATGTTGTAGTTTCACTTTCCTTGGTACAGACTTTTGTAGTTCACATTTTTTTTAATTTTAATTATAGTTCTCACTTCGCAGTACTAAAGTCTAGTAGTTACATATCTTACACTTACATTTTATATTTTTAAAAGAGATGTGTTGGCTACCTTTTTCTTTCTGTATGTATTCTCACTAACTCTACACACTACATTATTCACAATAAAACCATCTCACGCTGGATATACTTTTAAGGACATACACTTACGTGTATGTACACAACACCAAAACTCACATCTTGTCATGGCGAAGTTCTACTGGCGAATGCGCGTATAGTTTAGGGGCGAGGACTCAGTAAGCGGGTGCGTATTTACGCACTAAGAAAATAGTTCGTACTTTATATATTATTAATTATTCATTAATTAGAATATAAATACTTTATGTTTACTTTATTATGACTTGGGGATTTCTTTATTTATATAGTCGCATTTTTAATAATTAAAGTAATTATTATTATTATTCTTTACTTAATACCTTTCTTGGCGTGTTGGTACTGGAAAGTTTCAAGTTGATTCAGGAATCTGGGTATAGGTAAGGGTGTATGATACTCTTACTTATTAAAATTAAAAATTTTAATTTGTGCGATTTTCGGTATATTTAAAATCGTCACATCCTCCTGCACTTAACTATGAAAAAGGGGGGGTGGAATAATAGAAAATATAATAAACATAATTATATTTTTTTTTCCGTGAAATTCCCTTTCTCTCGTTTCTTAACATCTACCTTAATATTATTTACATATAAATAGATATTACTTATCTATTAATCTATTTGTTACTCTTGTTTCCCGTAACTTCACAATATAGTGGCCCGACTGATTACCTTGCATACTCTAACTATATTGGTTAGCTTTCTGCTCTTTCTTTATCCCTTGTAAAGAATTATTCAGTGCGGCGCCATTGTGACTATGTTACGTCTTGATCCCTATATCTCTTAATTCTACTACAGTAATCTAAAGTTGATCCCATACTCAACCTTAGATCCTATTTTAACACTAATTTCTTATTCTACTGAGATACGCAGAATTTCACAAAGCGGGAATCTTTATTTACATTTAAACAATGAGCAGTTACAATCTAAGAGGGGTCAAACACTGGACGCATTGTATCATACACTAGGGTGATTTACATTGTTTACTTCGGTATCAATTCAAGACAATAGGGGTGGGTTACTACAATATTTCCTGCACGAACAAGTTTGTCTCTATTACTGTCAATCTGGGGGAATTATTTTGAAGAAAGGCCACGACCGGGCGTTTACACGACTCAAATATACTTTTATTATTATTTTCTCTTTACTCATTTTACTCCTACACTTTACACTTTTATTACACGTTATTTTTATTCAAGCTATTATTAAACCTTTTTATTTAAAGTACTTATTATTTATTTTATTTCAAACACTTATAAACTTGAATTTATTTAAACACACATATCTATATCTTATTTCATATTAAGACTCCATATGCAATCTTATCTTAATTAATCAACATAACTTATCTCACAACAATTAAATTCTCAGTATTGACATATATAATTAATCAAAACAAAACGATAATACCATTTTAGTAGAGAGAAATTTCATATACGGAAAGTTCATTGCTTTAACAACAGCACAAAGAGTCAGCTGTTTTGGGGTGTCGTCGAGTTGCGTAGGGTGGTAATTCAGGACAATACAAAACAGGAAAGAGCTTGTCTAATATGGTTTTGTTTTCTTTAGGGAGGAGGGGTTATGAATGAGATGGTGTTTACAAAGGGGAGAGTTTACATTCCTCAACACGTATTTAACATGAACCGACTGGTTTGAAATTGAATACTTAACAGCTATGACTTGCTTATTACGCCAAACTAGCGATACCAATATTATTATAACATAGTTAAAATTTTACTCATTTATTTTTTTTTGTTTATTTCAGAGTGAATAAATTTATGTTTGTCCTAGTTATCGTTAACGAATTATAAAATGACACAACAACAGCAACATAATTATTTCTTGCTTTAAAGTAGTAATGGTGCAATTTTGTATGTGACACTCTGTACACAATTAATTATTAAAACAACAGCACAATACACAATTATTTTTTTTACAAAGCAGAGTGGCGCAATTTTGTGCCGTCTCCCTTGTTAAGACAACACAAAAGTCGGGAACTAGTTCAATTCTTTACCAGTAAATTAAACTAGCTGCCGTTGTTAGTAAAAATACTTACCAACAAATTACAAAACAATTATGATATAGGAAATTGACAAGGTTTGCATAAATTTATTCACTCACTAGGTGTTAGCGAAAACATCTCTTTATTGCTATTCAAATATTATGCTTGATTTTAAAGAAAAGTTATTTTAGTAAATTCTGCTTTTACTGCTTCAAAGATCTTAAGTATATTCTTCGTTTTATCTCAAAATTAATTCATATAGATGTTAGTTTTAATACCACGGATCCGGGTCTCAACTTTCTCAAAATAATTAATTTATCAAAACTTCAACCATATTATTGGAAGAATAATATTGGTGATACTCTACATTATTATCTTACATTTATCTATACATTGCGGTTACTGTTACTTCATTACAAAATTACAAAATTTACAAATCTGATAATTTGTTCTTTACATTGCTAAAGTTCTTTGAAGTTCTTTGTTACTTCTTTTATTAAGGCGAAATTTACAAAAGTTGTGTTTGATATCACCTGAATTTCATATGAGGTGGTTGTTGTATCCTTGGGGCATCTCCTGTCGTCTTCTAAGGGTGGAGTACGTTGTTCCTGGTGAATCTACATCGGGTTGATTATTTCTGCTCTCGAAGATCGGTTGTTTACTTGAAGTTCCCAAATGTTGTAGTTTCACTTTCCTTGGTACAGACTTTTGTAGTTCACATTTTTTTTAATTTTAATTATAGTTCTCACTTCGCAGTACTAAAGTCTAGTAGTTACATATCTTACACTTACATTTTATATTTTTAAAAGAGATGTGTTGGCTACCTTTTTCTTTCTGTATGTATTCTCACTAACTCTACACACTACATTATTCACAATAAAACCATCTCACGCTGGATATACTTTTAAGGACATACACTTACGTGTATGTACACAACACCAAAACTCACATCTTGTCATGGCGAAGTTCTACTGGCGAATGCGCGTATAGTTTAGGGGCGAGGACTCAGTAAGCGGGTGCGTATTTACGCACTAAGAAAATAGTTCGTACTTTATATATTATTAATTATTCATTAATTGGAATATAAATACTTTATGTTTACTTTATTATGACTTGGGGATTTCTTTATTTATATAGTCGCATTTTTAATAATTAAAGTAATTATTATTATTATTCTTTACTTAATACCTTTCTTGGCGTGTTGGTACTGGAAAGTTTCAAGTTGATTCAGGAATCTGGGTATAGGTAAGGGTGTATGATACTCTTACTTATTAAAATTAAAAATTTTAATTTGTGCGATTTTCGGTATATTTAAAATCGTCACATCCTCCTGCACTTAACTATGAAAAAGGGGGGGGTGGAATAATAGAAAATATAATAAACATAATTATATTTTTTTTTCCGTGAAATTCCCTTTCTCTCGTTTCTTAACATCTACCTTAATATTATTTACATATAAATAGATATTACTTATCTATTAATCTATTTGTTACTCTTGTTTCCCGTAACTTCACAATATAGTGGCCCGACTGATTACCTTGCATACTCTAACTATATTGGTTAGCTTTCTGCTCTTTCTTTATCCCTTGTAAAGAATTATTCAGTGCGGCGCCATTGTGACTATGTTACGTCTTGATCCCTATATCTCTTAATTCTACTACAGTAATCTAAAGTTGATCCCATACTCAACCTTAGATCCTATTTTAACACTAATTTCTTATTCTACTGAGATACGCAGAATTTCACAAAGCGGGAATCTTTATTTACATTTAAACAATGAGCAGTTACAATCTAAGAGGGGTCAAACACTGGACGCATTGTATCATACACTAGGGTGATTTACATTGTTTACTTCGGTATCAATTCAAGACAATAGGGGTGGGTTACTACAATATTTCCTGCACGAACAAGTTTGTCTCTATTACTGTCAATCTGGGGGAATTATTTTGAAGAAAGGCCACGACCGGGCGTTTACACGACTCAAATATACTTTTATTATTATTTTCTCTTTACTCATTTTACTCCTACACTTTACACTTTTATTACACGTTATTTTTATTCAAGCTATTATTAAACCTTTTTATTTAAAGTACTTATTATTTATTTTATTTCAAACACTTATAAACTTGAATTTATTTAAACACACATATCTATATCTTATTTCATATTAAGACTCCATATGCAATCTTATCTTAATTAATCAACATAACTTATCTCACAACAATTAAATTCTCAGTATTGACATATATAATTAATCAAAACAAAACGATAATACCATTTTAGTAGAGAGAAATTTCATATACGGAAAGTTCATTGCTTTAACAACAGCACAAAGAGTCAGCTGTTTTGGGGTGTCGTCGAGTTGCGTAGGGTGGTAATTCAGGACAATACAAAACAGGAAAGAGCTTGTCTAATATGGTTTTGTTTTCTTTAGGGAGGAGGGGTTATGAATGAGATGGTGTTTACAAAGGGGAGAGTTTACATTCCTCAACACGTATTTAACATGAACCGACTGGTTTGAAATTGAATACTTAACAGCTATGACTTGCTTATTACGCCAAACTAGCGATACCAATATTATTATAACATAGTTAAAATTTTACTCATTTATTTTTTTTTGTTTATTTCAGAGTGAATAAATTTATGTTTGTCCTAGTTATCGTTAACGAATTATAAAATGACACAACAACAGCAACATAATTATTTCTTGCTTTAAAGTAGTAATGGTGCAATTTTGTATGTGACACTCTGTACACAATTAATTATTAAAACAACAGCACAATACACAATTATTTTTTTTACAAAGCAGAGTGGCGCAATTTTGTGCCGTCTCCCTTGTTAAGACAACACAAAAGTCGGGAACTAGTTCAATTCTTTACCAGTAAATTAAACTAGCTGCCGTTGTTAGTAAAAATACTTACCAACAAATTACAAAACAATTATGATATAGGAAATTGACAAGGTTTGCATAAATTTATTCACTCACTAGGTGTTAGCGAAAACATCTCTTTATTGCTATTCAAATATTATGCTTGATTTTAAAGAAAAGTTATTTTAGTAAATTCTGCTTTTACTGCTTCAAAGATCTTAAGTATATTCTTCGTTTTATCTCAAAATTAATTCATATAGATGTTAGTTTTAATACCACGGATCCGGGTCTCAACTTTCTCAAAATAATTAATTTATCAAAACTTCAACCATATTATTGGAAGAATAATATTGGTGATACTCTACATTATTATCTTACATTTATCTATACATTGCGGTTACTGTTACTTCATTACAAAATTACAAAATTTACAAATCTGATAATTTGTTCTTTACATTGCTAAAGTTCTTTGAAGTTCTTTGTTACTTCTTTTATTAAGGCGAAATTTACAAAAGTTGTGTTTGATATCACCTGAATTTCATATGAGGTGGTTGTTGTATCCTTGGGGCATCTCCTGTCGTCTTCTAAGGGTGGAGTACGTTGTTCCTGGTGAATCTACATCGGGTTGATTATTTCTGCTCTCGAAGATCGGTTGTTTACTTGAAGTTCCCAAATGTTGTAGTTTCACTTTCCTTGGTACAGACTTTTGTAGTTCACATTTTTTTTAATTTTAATTATAGTTCTCACTTCGCAGTACTAAAGTCTAGTAGTTACATATCTTACACTTACATTTTATATTTTTAAAAGAGATGTGTTGGCTACCTTTTTCTTTCTGTATGTATTCTCACTAACTCTACACACTACATTATTCACAATAAAACCATCTCACGCTGGATATACTTTTAAGGACATACACTTACGTGTATGTACACAACACCAAAACTCACATCTTGTCATGGCGAAGTTCTACTGGCGAATGCGCGTATAGTTTAGGGGCGAGGACTCAGTAAGCGGGTGCGTATTTACGCACTAAGAAAATAGTTCGTACTTTATATATTATTAATTATTCATTAATTGGAATATAAATACTTTATGTTTACTTTATTATGACTTGGGGATTTCTTTATTTATATAGTCGCATTTTTAATAATTAAAGTAATTATTATTATTATTCTTTACTTAATACCTTTCTTGGCGTGTTGGTACTGGAAAGTTTCAAGTTGATTCAGGAATCTGGGTATAGGTAAGGGTGTATGATACTCTTACTTATTAAAATTAAAAATTTTAATTTGTGCGATTTTCGGTATATTTAAAATCGTCACAATGTTAGTAAACATCATGAACAAACTGTTGCAAGTAAACAGGTCATGGTGATTATTATACTAAAGGAAGAAAGCTGTTTACTTAATTGTTATGATTTATAATTTGTATTATTACTAGTAAACATCATGAACAAACTGTTGCAAGTATACAGACCATGATGATTATTTTGCTAAAGAAAGAAAGCTGTGTATTTAAATGTTATGGTTTATAATTTACGTTAATATTAGTAAGAATTAGGTATAAACTGTTACAAAAAGAAACAGGTCATTATGATTGTTATGTTAAAGTGTATAGTAGCTAAACCAAGAAATGGCTAAAAATGTTGTTGAATAAAATTTGTATTTATATTAGAGTAAGTTTCAGAAGAACTGTAATAAACTATGAAGTAATACATAATATGATTGTATTTCCTAAATAAGCAATGTATATTAGAAAATTAAGGAAGTTTAATGAAGAAAGTTGTGTTAGTGTTTGAAATCACAAGGAGAATGATCACTGTTGCACACCACTATATAAAATTTATCCCGATTAGCGCTTTCAAGCTTCACAGCTCATCGTCAGATCGTAATTGAAAGAAATAATGTGAAAACAAACCCTTCACCCCCATCTCACCCCACCCTGCTCACACACAAAAAGCTATAAAGTTGTGTGTGAGCGGGGTGGGGTGAGATGGGGTGAAGGGTTTGTTTTCACATTATTTCTTTCAATTCCGATCTCACGATGAGCTGTGAAGCTTGAAAGCGCTAATCGGGATAAGTTTTATATAGTGGTGTACAACAGTGATCATTCTGCTTGAATTAAGGAAGTTAAAGTGTGAATAAATAATTATGTTAAGATTTGTGTACTAATATTAATGTATTTAATTGTTATTATCACATTTGAGGTGAATAGAAACTGTGTTAAAACATTAAGGATACAAAAAGGGCACTTTTATAAATAAAACATAAATTTAGATAAAAAATCCAAAATTGTAACTTCTAAGACACTGAACAGAAACCCATCTTGTGAGGTGTCTAAATAATCAGTGGAAAAAAGGAAATTCATTAATGACCATCTTATTGAAATTAGATTTAGTATAAAGTGGGAGTTTCAAAATAATTTTTTGATGGTATATTGGAACTAGAAAAAACCGACGCCATCAAATGACAATGCCTAGGGCTTCCACCAATCGGAATTGTGCAAGTTTTGGTCCAAAAAGTCAGAAAAATTAACCCACGCGAGTTAGTTGATTGTTACACCTCAAAGAGTAAAGAACACACTCACTGTATTACTTGTGTCCAGGAAATTATTAACGAGTATCGAACACCAGACAGGTTAGGTGATCAAGATATATTTGTGAGTTATAAATTCAGTGAATAACCTAATCCGTGAATTATGAAGAGTGATTTACCAATATTTAATTGTGAAAACAACCTACCAGAGTTCAAAAAGTGTATAAGAATTGGTGAGATCAACCCAACCCATTATTTCTATATAACCTAAGTGTAACACTAATTATACACAATTTTTATTATTTGAACAATCACTGAATCACGGAACACTAACACTTTTGTAATTATTAATTGTAAGATATTTATTTTTGTGCACTCAGAATTAAGAAGTGAATTCGTTATTAACCTAGAAACACACTGAACACTATTATTTCACACTGCCGATTTAATTAATTACACTGTTTGTTAATTAATTATAAGTAATTACTTAATTTATGTAATAGCTCGGAGATTTATGATGTTTTGTACTTCACTAAGGGCATTTTTCAAGTAAATTATTGTAGTCAGAAGAACCCAGTAACATATTGAAGTTGAATTAATAAACAAAAGTTAACCTAGTCCCTGAGAATTTTTCGATACTGCCAACCTATGAGCAAGTAATTGTACAGTTCGGGTAATTAACTAATTACTTTCAAGGAGTATTTATTTATTCTATAATAACGTAATATTGAAGTAAACGAGTTCAGAGTTGTTGTAATTATTTGGAATTATTAATAAAATATTAAAATACGAGTGCTTCTGCAGACAGAATTGGAAGCGAAGTCTGGTAGTTGTCAACGGGACCAAGTGAGCCCCGATAATAATTAGATTTTAAATTATTATTTATTTCAATCAATTACTAAAATAATCATATATTCTACAAACGAAAACTTGATGAATTATTTTTGTATTGAAAAATAGAATAAAGTAATTAAAGGTAAATTAAAAAACGTAAATAAATTAGAACGTTAGGAAAATTAGTGCTTACAACAACAGGGGTTATAGGAAGAATTTAAATACACTACCTATTACAACACTGAATTTAAACATTTACCAACTTCTTATTTTTTATTTTTAAATAGCATATTTGGCGCTCACAACTCGAGAGTAACTCAGTACAGCATTCAATTTATTTGATTATTACATAATTGACCCAACGACGTGGGATAACACAGAATGACAAAACGCAACAGACCATTTTATTTTTATTGAATTTATTTAATATTACACAAGTGGTGCTTCAAACGTGAGGCATATACGCAGCATTTGAATTTAATGAATTATTTATTTACTGTTACAATATATATGTATATATTTATAGATATAAATATACCGACACTAAGCCACTTTTGGAGACAATCAAAATTTGTATAAAAAAGGACCAAAGCGGCATAAATCGTCAAAGTAAACACTCAACGAAACAATCACTTTTAGACCTCTCTTCGCCTAACATATTTTTAGGAACACGTAAAAAATATTTCCGGAATTTACTTCAGAATTAAAGAAAATTCACACTCACGAGCATTCTTTTTAACTCGCTCATAGATTTCTTTACCTAACATATTTTTATAAAAATCTTTTACAGAATTCAACTTTACATTATTTATACACGGAAACATATCTAGAAATCGCTATCATTGAAGGTTAACCACCGCTTCCGCAAACGACAAGTAAGTCATAGGAGACGCACGCGTTTGCTGCTAACTAAAAATATATTTAATTTCGGTAAGTTTGGAGTACATTTCAGGTGCTTGAGGTATGTTAGGTACAGAGAGCTCTTAATACTTCGATCGGAATTTAAATACTTACTGAAAAGTGAACGCTTAATTTATAATAATCGTGTTTATAGAGTAGGCTTTAACAGCGAAATAGTTTAAATTTATTTTTGAAATTGATTAAGTAGAATAATAGTGTTAATATATTTGCTGTAAAATAAAAATTAATCTTATATTTCATTAACCTAAAAAGTAACCATACACTCGTCTTTTTGAAAATGATTAGGTCAATAAGAAAATTGAACATTTCTAAAATAATATAATATTTACTTTCGCTGTAAACTTGAAAAAGTAACAATACAGTCGTAATTTATGAGTCTTTTTGATAAACATTAAGTTAATAAGAATGCTAAACATTCTTAAAATAATATATGAGATACTGAAATACAAATATACGCATAATGCATTTTTTCCTCATTGTATCTCACTCGCGCCATAATTATCGTACAATAAAATATCGAATACCCATAATTATAGTTTTTCATATAAATGGCGACTATGTTAGTTTTTTCATTATTCATATCAAACTTGGATAGGAAGGGAAACAACCGTTTCCATCAAAAATTGTCGCTCCATAATTAGCGTACAATAAAATATCGAGTACCCATAATTATTGAATTTCCATATTTTCTAACAAATAGGTTAAAATCACATTTTTAAATACATTTCAGAACTCTCTATTGCAAACATATTTTAAAAATTACTCCATACTTAACGAAATTAAATAACTTTTTAAAGTAGTTAAAGAAGAACAATGATAGAAAAAATGAAGAAAAATTCGAGACAAAACTACCAAATATTTAGTCCCAAAATAAATAAAACTTAGATAAGCCATTTCTATGACCTACTTCTATCTTTTGAGTTAGTTTGAATTTCTTAATTAATTCCCTCTCGATTTAATCTAATTTTTTATCTTGTGCAACACTTACTTCAGAATATGATTTATCGATTTATAAGAAAGAAATATTAATAGAAGGTGAACGTGAACGTGATCGTAAACATGAACGTAAACACGAACGTGAACATGAACGTTATAACGTTATATTTTTCTTTTATAGAATTGCTAAACTGCTATAATTGTTTTTATTATTTAGACAAAGCTTTTCGTCATTACTGACATCTTCAGGTCTTAAACAACGTTGACCTGAAGATGTCAGTAATGACGAAAAGCTTTGTCTAAATAATAAAAACAATTATAGCAGTTTAGCAATTCTATAAAAGAAAAGTAAGGATGGCTGCTAATTTAAACAATACGAAGAATAAAATATAACGTTATAGCTACACATTTATCCATATATTTCCAATTATTGGCTTTCAAGGTTAGACTTATAGAAAAAAATCCGTAATCTTTAGACCAACATCTATCGAAAATTTTCATGACTTCTTCAAAATTCATATCGCTACCTACAAAATTATCATATACAAATTTCGTGTACTGTTTACTTTGTCTAAATATAATTATCATAATTAAATTAATTATGATTATTCTCAAATCAATCATACAATAGCATTGGCTCAAATATATACAAGAAATGTTCCTACTTCTTCTTCTAACAAAATACTCTTTAATAATATCTTGATTTTCTAGTAAACAATCGTTAAAAATAACAAAAGAATTAGGTTGACAATCATCTATTTTTATCAGATCTTCACAATTAGAATAAAAATATAATATTTTCTGATTGATTTCATTCTCAACATTCTTATATCTTGTCACCGGACAAAATGCTTGCCGCATGAAAAATGGCGCCAATCGTACACTCTAGTTATTTTGGTGGCCCTAAAAAGGACCGAGTGGCGAGAAGGCTGATGTTGGTTGTGCCGCGCTGAGAAGTTCGGCGGCTACGCCCGCTGTTCGTGGCTACTGCAGTCCTCCTCTTCTTTCGGCATCGGTTGTAGTGTCGGTTGCCGGCCCAGCGACGTCCTATCGCTGGCGCGGAACTGGAGGGCGAAGACGCAAGAACGCCGGTTCTATTCTTCGGCCGTTCCTTCCGGCTGACTCCGCGCCGATGTCGTGCGAGAGGGGAGAGGAGATGAAGTGCTTCCGAGGGCGTGGCGATGAAGAGTGCGTAAAATTTTCCAAGTCCAAGTCCAAGTTGTACGGGGAGCAACAGCTAGTCGGAGATTGGAAACTTTCCAACCTACGCCTGTCGGTGGCGGGGACAAGTGACCACCAAACAGGTGCCTCATAGGTCAATACAGACCGGAGAAACAACAGATAGAGGGTAACTTTCGTGCGCAGCGCCAGGGGGCTGAAGCACGCGAGGTATGGGTAAAGTTTGGCTCGGACGCCGCGAGCCTTGGAGAGGGTTTCTGTCACGTGGGCGTTGAAGCAAAGACGCCGGTCGAGCCGACCGCCTAGATACTTCACCGACACTTTGTAGACGATAGGCCTCCCTTCCAGGGAGAGGGGCTGGCATCGGGAGATGGACTTACGAGTGAAACAGGTCGCTTCGGATTTCTCCGTATTGATCGGCACCCGCCATTTCCGTAGCCAGTCCGGAAGCTGGTCCAACTGACGCTGCAGCTGTGTACTCGCAAAACGCGGGGACACAGAGCTTTAATGATACATTGCATCGTCAGCGAACAAAGACAACGTGACACCGGGCGAGCCAGGCAGGATGTTTGTGTACACAAGGTACAGAAAGGGGCCGAAGACAGATCCCTGAGGTACGCCGGCGGCGACTGCGCGAACTGCAGAGCAGATTCCATCGACGCTCACCCTGAAGGTTCGGTGGCAGAAATACGACCGGAGGAAAAACACTATGGACGATGGTATTGGGGAGTTAGGAATTTTGAAGAGAAGACCTTCGTGCCAGACTTTATCGAAGGCCTTGCTCATGTCCAGCAGTGCGGCGGCCGTAGCCGCTCTCCTGTTGGTGGCGTCAGAGATTTGCGTAACCACGCGGACTCGTTGAAGCGTGGTCGAGTTCTCTCTGCGAAACCCGAACTGTTCGTTGCGGATAAAATTATTCAACAACGGCGAGATGCGGGCCAGCAGGAGCCGCTCGAACACCTTCGAGATAACTGGCAAGAGAGATATTGGCCGATAGCTTTCAGGGATCATGCGCGGCTTGCGGGGATTTTGGAATCATAACGATATTGGCAGTTTTCCGCAGGCGGGGAAAGTACTGTAGCCGGAGACAAGAGTTGAACAGCTCGAGCACGAGATCAACGCCTGAGGCCGCGAGATATTGTAATGCAGCGGCCCCGATCCGGTCAGGACCGGGGGCGCGACGGCGGTTTAGTCGGCAGACAGACGAAACGAGTTCGTCTCTGTCGAACGGGAGGTCTGGGCCAGCGGGAGGGCGAGAAAAATAACCAGATAGGAAGTCCCGGACTTCTGCCGAGTAGACAGGGTCCGAGACGCCTCGATGAACGGTAAATTGCGACTCCATGCAGTCGGCGAAGACCTCAGCCTTGCCTTCTGATGAAGACACACTCCCGTTCGGGGTTTCCAGCGGGTTGCGAGTTCTATTCCCGCGGGTCAGTCTACTCACCGCTCTCCAGACGGAGGCGTGGTCGACTTTAAGAGACTCAAGATATGAGTCCCATCGATCAGAGTTTACGTCCCGCAGTAGCTGCTGAACGTAAAGGGATTGTTGTTGAAATCGTCGTTTAACAACTGGGTTACGGGTCCTTTGCCATCTGCGACAAAGCTTGCGCCGTAGCCAGATGGCGTGGAGTACTTTCGGAGGTAAGGCCGATTTGCGATGATTCACCTCGAGTGCGTAGGTGTGTTGATCCATGACACCTTGGACCAATTCCTGGAGATTTGTGGCGCGGAGATCCAAATCGTCACGAGTGACGTTAGGTTCCGCCGGGATAGATGGTAACCATCGGGAGAGCTCGTCATGATAGGAGCGCCAGTTGAATCTCCTAAAAATCTGAGCGGGAAGTCGGGGTGACGCCGACAGCTCTCGAACAGTAATAACAAGGGGATTGTGATCGGACGAAAGATCCGACACAGACGAGACCTCGATTTTACGGGCAACGTTCTTGACAACTACTATGTCAAGAACGTCCGGCCGATGGTCGTGAAAGGGGTAGTAGGTAGGGTCTTCAGGACCGATGACATTAAGTGCCGGGTCGCCAGAGACGAACCGGAACAGAGAATTTCCATAGGCGTTGACAACGCGGCTGTTCCATTATGGGTGTTTGGCGTTTAAGTCGCTGGCTACAATGGTTGAGAGGGGATGGTGAGGAGGGCGTCCCACTCCTCGGGCGGTGGCGGAGTTCAACGGCCAGGCCGGAGGTACGCAGAAACAACGCGTAACTCTGATCCGCCGGCGTTCACCGCCACCGCGCAGCCTTCAATAATAGATGTATCTAGAGGAGGCAAAAGCCTGTGGGATATCCGCCTGTGGACTAAGACAGCTGTGCCCCCCGAGGGGGGCAGCGAGGCCGTAGCGGACGATCCTGACGATAACAGACATAGGCAGGAAGGGAAAACGAGTGGTAATGAGCCAGATGAGTCTCGGAAAGAAGTATAATATCAACATCATACTCCGTCACGAAAGTCATCAGTTCAGATCGTCTGGGGAGCAACCCAAAGTCGTTCCACGCAACGATCCTCAGGCTATTAGCCATTCAGGGGAAGTAAGGGAAAGAGGGTAGCTAAAGACTGGAAGACCAGGGTAAGCACTGTGGTAGTGTCGCGATCAGTCCTTATCAATGCAACAAGGTTGTCTGCCCAGGCAGTCAGAGGATCCGCCGATGCCCGAGAAGACACCCGGGACACCGGAGGACAAGCCTGACTAGCCTCGACAGGGGTAGTAGATGGCGCTGGGCTGGCGGACTGAGTAGTAGACTGCTCACTGGGAGGTTGAGGTTGATGACTGGGGGCGGGTCGAGCCCGCGAACTTGGTACAGGTGGAACCTGCGATGATGTAAGTCGGCCGGCGGAATTCCGGCGACGACGAGAGCGCTTAGACTTGCCCGGACGGGCTGGAGGTGGGACACATTTAGCGGCCATGGCCGCGTAGGAAGATGCGGGCGCTCCGGCAGGTGCGGGGTTGAGGCCGCTGCAGGCGGCGCCGAAGCGACGACTGCAGGCGAGACAGCGGCACCGGAAGCAACCGGAGTTGCTGCCGGGACCTTGGCAGATGAACCAGTGAGAGGTGGGAATGCCTCTCGCCGTTAGGGCCGGGACCATCTACACGGCCAGCCTGCGCGCCAGGTCGCACAGGAGGTCGCTGCGGTTTCATGGCGGCCATAAAGTTTGGGCAGCCTCGGTAATTAGCCGGGTGGGCTCCTTTGCAATTGCAGCATTTAGCTGTGTACCCCGTCTTTGGCTTATCACAGCCACGATGAGGTTCACCGCAACTCACGCAACGCGGTGGTTGATAGCAAAAGATACTGCTGTGGCCGAACCTCTGGAAGTTAAAACACTGCGAGGGGCCGGGCCGCGGGTCAAATGTTCGGACTTGCACCCGTAGATGCAGAAGATTTTGGAGACTGTAAATCTCCTCGGAAGGGCCTACTTTCAGTAATTTGACCAGAAAGCTGTTGACAGGTCTGCGGTCATTACCTTTGCCAACATGCAAGACGCTTACCGAAGTCGGCGCATAGCCGAGCGCAACAAGTTCCTGCCTGATGGCATCAAGTTCGGTAAAGGAGGGTATTCCCGACAGAACGACCTTGATTTCGCGCTGTGACGGGAGGGCAAAAGTGTGGAAAGAAATGTTGCTCCCTGTCAGGAAAGCCTGAACAGAGCGGAAGTCGGGGATCGTGGCGGTCGCCAGCTTTAGCGAGCCGCCTTGGCACCTCGCCTCGACCTTGACCGAAGGGAGAGATTGGGATAAGGAACGTAACAATTGTGTATAATTACTGTTTTCAGGAATTACAATGGGAAGAATTCGTGGGGAATGGATGGATGGATGGATGATGCGCGAGCGTCTTGCGCTCTAATTTGGGTGCGTTGTCCAGGCCAAGGCCTGATGAACGCCAGGTGCCAACAGGTCAGCGCGGTCGTTTGCTCTGCACAAGGAATTATGGTGCACTCCGCGGGTTCATGATAAGACATGGCCACCACGGAGGCAAGCTTGAGCTTTTGCTTCAGCCAATTGTCCCGACGAGGCCCGACACCATGGTACCCTCAGGCTAGCCTTTGGAAACATAGTGACGCACTGGCGAGGACAAGAGGCTCGAGCGCCCTAGGGCGTCGGCCGAAATGGTAAGGAATGACTCCGAGACAGCCAGCTTCCGCAAGGAAGGCACTTGCACAACATCGCAGAAGCCCGTGTCTCAGGTCATTACCCTGCCGAATCAGCAAACCAGGTGCTGACGGGGATCTCAGTGGTCATGGCTTCAGCCAATCGCAACGCCTGGTCGCGGCTCCTTGGTCTCTGAGGACATAGCCCACGGAAACTTAGGGGCGCGCTGTCGACGACAAGAGGCTCAACCGCCCGAAGGCTGCGGCCGTGTCGAGGGGACTCGTCAACGGGGCAGTCGGCTCTCGCAAGGAAGGCATTTGCACAACCTCGCGGGAGCCCGTGTCCCGGATCACAGCCCTGCCGAATCGGCAAAGCCGATGCTGGTAATAAATCTATCCAATCCCATCTTCCGCAGCATGATTGACTACAGTGTCGGCAGACGCAGGTAGTGAATGTTTGTGATCGTTTCAGTCTCAAGAAGGTTGGGGGGTTCGTTGCTGGGGTTCATATGATGAACTAAGGGGGGTCGTCTAACAGCGCCCTAGGGCGCCTGACGCGGCGAGGGGGCGGTATATTCTCCATGCTGTTTAGCTTTTGGAGTTGCGGATAAGGGACTCGATGGTCTTGGCGAACAAATTCGTTGCCAAGGACCAGACGAAGGCCTCTAAGGTGGGAACACGGAGACCCCGGTGAATGGCGGAATTTCGCACAAACAACGGGGACCCCGTCGGGGAGCGTAGGGTCCAGTTCTGGAAATGTCGTCAGCCTATGCCTGTTGATGGCCGACAGTAGAGGCCACCAAGCGGGCGCCGCATAAGTGAGTACTGTCCGTAGGAACAGTAGATACAATGTTAGTTTTTTACGGACAGCCAGGCGGCTGTTCCGCTAAAGCATAGGTGATAGTTTCGTTCTGACGCCACGAGCCATTTTAAGGGTTGCAGTCACGTGGGCGTTGAAGTTTAGGTGCCAATCAAGCCGAACACCTAGGTACTTCACCGTCTCAGTCCAGTTGATGGGTCTCTCTTCTAAGAAGAGGGATTGGCATCGGGAAATGGACTTATTAGTAAAGCAGATCGCCTCGGATTTCTGCGTATTGATCGCTACCCGCCATTTCCTTAGCCAGTCCGGAAGCATAGCCAACTGGCGTTGTAACATTACGCTCGTCCGCCAAGGCGAAAGCGAGCTAAAATGAAACATCGCGTCGTCGGCAAATAGAGATAACGTGACCCCGGGATATACAGGCAGATCGTTCGTGTACAGTACGTACAGAACGGGGCCGAAGACAGATCCTTGTGGGACGCCGGCGGCGACAGGGCGAACCCGAGAGAACGCCCCATCTACGCTGATCCTGAAGGTGCGATCCGTCAGATAGGATCGGAGCAAGTGGACGGTAGATGCCGGGAGTGGCGAATGCGCCAGTTTGTAGAGCAGGCCTTCGTGCCAGACTTTATCAAAGGCTTTGATCAAATCCAACAGGACGGCGCCTGTTGCCTGATGATTGTTGGCGGCGTCGGCTAGACAGGTGACAACTCGTACTAGCTGAAGAGTAGTCAAGTGCCTCGGCCTAAACCCAAACTGCTCTTCGCGGATGAAACCATCCACCAGGGGCCGAATACGGGCCAGGAGAAGACCCTCGAATACCTTCGAGATTACTGGCAATAATGATATCGGGCGGTAGCTTCCAGGTAGCGTGGGCGGCTTTTTAGATTTCTGGATCATGATGACATTAGCAGTTTTCCACAGGCGGGGGAAGTACCTCAGCCGGAGACAGGAGTTGAACAGCTCAAGAAGAACGTCAACTGCCGAAGGCGGGAGATTCTGCAACGCAGCGGCGCCGATGCGATCCGGGCCAGGGGCCTTCCTCTTCTTCAGTCGGCTTAGGACAGACGCAAGGTCTTCCTCGTCGACCGAATTAGGAGGATCATTGGGGGGAGCAGAAAAGTATTCATATAGGAAATCCCTGACGACGGCCGTAGGTGCCGGGTCAGAGATGCCTCTGTGGACGGTGAACTGTTCCTCAATACAGTCGGCGAAGACTTCAGCCTTGCCTTCTGCAGAGTATTGTGCCGTCCGGGGTATTCAAGGGATGGCGAGTCTTCTTTTCGCCTTTTAGTCTACCAGCCTCTCTCCATACGGAGGCGTGGTCGACGTCCAAGGACTCCAAATAGGAGTCCAATCGATTCGCGTTTACGTCAAGCAGAAGCTGCGAGACGTTTTCCGACTGGGCTCGAAAACGTCGACTAGCGGCAGGGTCACGGGTATGCTGCCATCTGCGGCGGAGCTGGCGCCGTAATCGAATGGCTTGGGGAAATTCCGCAGGAAGGTCGGAGCGTTTATTACTCACCGGAACAGTATAGGTGTCCTTGTCCACTGCAGTCTGGACGAGGTCCTGGAGCTGATGTACCCGGAGATCCACGTCGTCACAAAAGACGAGTGGGTCCGGAGGGACAGATGGCAACTGCCTGGCCAGATCATCATGGTAGGATCGCCAATTGACTCTCCTAACAGGATGATCGGGAAGTCGTGGTGAGACCGACGGCAGCAAGACAGTTACAAACAGGGGGTCGTGATCGGACGATAGGTCCGACACCGCGCTGACTTGTAGATGAAAGGGGATTGACAATTACAATATCAAGGACATCCGGCGGATAACCCGCAGTGGGAAAGTGTGTCGGTTCGGACGAGCCGATGGTGAGGACACTGGGATCATCTTCGACAGCCCTACGGAGAGAATTGCCGTAGGGGTTTGACGTTCTGCTGTTTCAAGAGGGATGCTTGGCGTTAAGGTCTCCGGCTACGATGGTTGGGAGATCGCTGTCTAGGAGGGCGTCCCACTCCTCATGCGGTGGAGCTCGATTGCCGGGCGGGTGGTACGCAGAAACAAAGCGCACCTCCAGGCCGGCAACATCCAGCGCCACAGCACATGCTTCAATGAGGGTAGTTTCAGAGGCAGCGAGTTCTCTATGAGAGCGCCGCCTGTGGACTAAGATCGCCACTCCGCCAGATGCGTGGCGGCGATGGGGACCATTCCTGTCTTTCCTGTCGCAAGCATAGGCTGGCAGGGAGAATCGACAATTAGGGACAAGATGTGAATCAGAGAGGAGTACGACATCTGCGTCGTACTCGACAAGGAAAGCTGCCAGTTCGGCCCGACGCGCCGGAACACCATCTGCATTCCACGCGACGAACCGAAACTGTCTAGCCATGGTTAGATGTAGGGACAATCAGGGCGATCAGCGATGTTAGGATCGCCATGAGTATAGTCGGGACATCCCGAGCAGCAAGAATTTGCGGAACAATGCCGCTGACCCAGGCCATCAGCTGAGCCTCAGTGACCAATGGTGAACACAGGGGCCTGACTAGCCGGCGCTGGGGCCGCGGAAGGTGCAGATGCCGCCTCCAGGGGAGGTTGGGCTATTGGAGCTGGCTGCTCGGGGGCTGCCGAGATTTCCATGGAAGTCGCAGGGGACTGGGCAACAAAAGCAGGCTCCAGGCTGGGCAGCCGGGGGGGGGGGCGTTGTTAGCCTCCGGGCATAGATGTTTTGCTACTAGTGGTTGTCTAGTTTTGCGCTTAGAGCGCCGTTTCTTAGGCGGCTGGGTCTGTGAGGGGTGTACTGCGGGCGTTGCCGCTTGAGGAGATGGCACTCCGGCAGGTGCTAAGGTTCTGGGGGCCATAGGGGGCGCCGTAGCGACCGCTGCAGCGTAAGTTATGGTTCCTCCAGCGCCAGGTGCCGCAGGAAGAGCCGTAGATGCCGAGACGGGTGGTTGGACTGCCGCCCGCTTCGAGGGTCTAGGAGCAGGGCGAGGATGTTCAACCTGACGGTTTTGCTCCCGCTGCTGTTTCTTTAGGGCTTTCTTAAAGTGGTTACAACCCCTAAAGTTAGCCGGGTAACTGCCTCCGCAGTTGCAGCACGTCGCGGGTTAAGGCTTCACAACGGGACAATTCTCGTTGTGGGCCTCTCCGCAGCGTACACAACGCGGCGGCATCTTACAAAAGGCCGATGAGTGGCCTTGGAATCGCTGACATTGGAAGCACTGGGAAGGCCCAGGCTTACCATTGAATGCCCTGACCTGTACCCGGAGGCACAGAATGGTCTCTAGTTGGTATACGTCAGCGAAGGAACTAACCTTCTGAAGTCTTATGTCAAAGGAATTGATGTTCCTCTTACGATCACCGGATAGGAGAGGTACGACGGAGGTAGGGAAGAAACCCATCTCCGCCAGATCCTTCCAGATCCACAAGATCGGTGTGTCATGGGGAATCCCGGACACCAAAATTTTGTGTTCCCTCTCCTCAGGGAGGGGGAAGGTATGAAAGGCGCGACCGGAGTCGGCCAGGAATTTCTGGCAAGCCTGAAAGTCCTGGATCGACTTCGCCAGCAGTCGAATTGACGAACCCTTGCTTTTGGCCTCGATTCGACCAGACGGCACAACTTGTTTAAGCTCCCGAAGGAGGGTATGCCAGTCGCTGAACTGTGGCACGACGATTGGCGGTATCTTTGGTTGTTTAGTTGTTGGTTCTTGTTCTGGTACAGTGATTTCAGGGGAAGGTAATATGCGGCCTGCCGACTCTGCAGCCACGGCTCGCTTCGCCGGGACAGTCCGTTTTGGGGACGTCTGCATGCTTCCACCGCTACCTCGCCGTTTCCGGCTAGGCACGGGCTGGAAGCCGTCCTCCGTCTCCATCTCAGAGTCCGACGACAACGTAGTGCCGAGGGCTGCGGCATAAGCGATGGATAGAGGATCCTGAGAAGGACCAGCACAAGGCTGGTCCCTCACGGGAGGGTCAGATGTTTGGTGGTCCTTAGCAGGACCAGCAGAAGGCTGAACCTGCAAAAGAACAGACGATTGGCGGCCCTTAGAAGGACCAGCAGAAGGCTGGTCCCCCACGGGATGGTCAGATGCGTGGTGGCTCTCTGCAGGATCGGCAGTACGCCGTACCTGCAAAGTAGCTGTAGTTGGTTGGTGGTCCTTAGCAGGGCCAACTGAAGGCTGGTCCCGCGATGAATCACCAGATGCTCGGCGGGCCTTCGCCGCGGACTTGGTCAGTATCGGGTTCAGTAGCAGGACCAGCGGAAGGCTGGGCCCGCGAAACTTCATCAGATGCTGGGTGGACCTTAAAAGGACCATCACCGCGGATTGCGGCAATTTCAGATTTTGGGGGAAATGTGGTTTGGATTCTTACTGTTGGTCCATCTGTGGAGCTCGCAGCACAGATGGCTTCAGCAAGGGGGCTACCCTACCATCGATTCTATTATGGCCCTTATTAGGGCCACAACTTTCCGCGAACAGGGGCTCCCTTTTGTCTCGTCCCGACATCGCCGTCGTCAACGGGTGTCGGGTACGCTCTTGGGGCAGAGGAGAGAGCAAACTCCCGTACTGAACTGCACTGGCACTTTGTCACTGGCACTCACCACACTTCGGCACAGAACACCGCGCACAATGTAGAAACAATAGCCCGCACACGACTTGTCGCGAACTGGCCGAATTCTGGCCCACTCGAATTAATCCGAATATTTTAGCCAACTGGCTAGTCAGGAGAGGATTTTTTGAGGTTAGGATTTTGTTCTGCTTCCTTTCAATCGCTGGAGTAGAATTGACCTCCAACAAGAGATGTATCTAAAGGGGGTAGTGGCCAGTGATGCCTGTGGACTAAGACGGCATCCCCCCCGAAGGGCGACAGCCAGGCCGCTGGGGACGATCCTGACGAAAACAGATGTAAGATGGCAGGTTGAAGGTATGGTAGCGAGCCAGATGAGTCTCGCAAAGGAGGACGACATCAGCGTCGTACTCCGTTACGAAAGTCATCAGTTCAGATCGTCGAGGGACTACCCCATGGGCATTCCACGCAACGATCCTAAGACTCTTAGCCATTTAAAGGAAGAAGAGGAAAGAGGATAGACAGTGATTGAAGCACCAGGGCGAGAACCGTGGTTGTATCTGGAGCAGACCTGATGTTATTTACCAAAGTTTCAGCCCAGGCAGTCACGGGGTCCACCGGGGCCCGGGAAGATTCCCGAGATTCCGAAAGACGGACCTAGCCGGTGTCGTAGATGGCACAGGGCTCGGGGACGGACGTGAGGTCTGCTCAGTTAGGAGCTTAGGTTGATGTCGGGGGCGGGCGTGGCTCGCTGAGGCTGTACAGGCAAGGCCTGTGGAACTTGTCGCTGACGGCGACGAGTGTGCTTCGCTTTGGTGCTCCGAGGAGCGGAAGGCGGACAGATGTAGCGGCCACAGCCGCGTATGAAGGACCGGGCGCTCCGGCAGGCGCCGGGACAGAGGTAACAGCAGGCGGAACTGGGGCCCTGTGAGCAGCCGGAACTGCTGCCGGGGCCTGAGATGATGCTCCGGAGAGAGGTGGGAAGGGGACCTGCAACACGGCTTGCCTGCGCGCCAGGGCGAGCAGGAGTCCGCTGCAGCTTCATGGCTGATATAAATTCCTTACATCCTCTATAACTAGTCGGATGGTCCCCGCCTCAGTTGCAGCAAATGGCCGTGAACCACGTCTTGGGCTTATCACACCCACGATGAGGCTCAGTACATCGCACGCAACGCGGAGGGTGGTTGCAGAACAAGCTGTAGTGACCAAACCTCTGGCAGTTAAAACACTGCGAGGGGCCTGGCCGCGGGTCGAAGGTTCTGACTTGCACCGGAAGGTGCAGGACGTTTTGGAGGCCATAGACCTCCTCGAATTGGCCTACCTTGAGTAATTTCACAAGGAAACTATTCACGGGACGGCGATCTTCCCCCTTGCCAGCATGCAGTACACTTACCGCCGTCGGCGAATAGCCTAAAGCGACAAGCTCCTGCCTGATGGTATCGGGGGCGGTCCAGGAAGGAAGTCCAGAAAGAACTACTTTAATTTCGCGCTCTGAAGGAAGCGCGAAAGTATGAAAGGAGATCTTCCGATCGGTGAGAAACTGTTGGACCGATCGGAAGTCCGGGACTGTAGTGGCCGCAATTCGAAGCGAGGCGCCTTGGCACCTGGCCTCGAGTTTGGCCGAAGGAAGCAGATTCTGCAGGGAACGGAGAATTTCCCTGTAATTGCGATTGTCGGGAATAACAATCGGAGGAATTTTTGGTTTGGGCACAGTTTTTGCATTTTGCATTGGATAGTGGGGCGTCTTTGCACCCATGGCGTATTACAGCTTCCGGGACGTGCCCGATGGCTGTCAGAAGAAAAAAGTGCTGGATTTTCAAAAGTAGGTTTCCTAATTTTTTCGGGAGGGACACGCCAACCAGTTAACTGAGAAGGCGGCGGAAATTTTTTCAATTTTATATTTATATAGGTTCCGGGTCATGGTAACACTGCCGCCGGTCGCGGGGCGAACGGCAGATGCCGCACGCGCCCGGCCCGGCATGCAGGCGCCTTGTAGCGCCGGTCGTTCCCCGCGAGGCAGGGATCCGCCGTGTCTGTGGCATCGGTAACAGCGCCAAGCAGTTTGCAAACCAACATACTTGGGGAAGGTATCTGACTGAATAGGAAGGTAACAAGGAAATAGAATTGCTTGGGAACCTAAGTCACAGCATACAGAATTACGGGGGGTCGTCTAATATCGCCCGAGGGCGTTTGACAGGTATAGCGGGAGGTGGTTCAGACGTGCTGATAGAACGGAGATAAGGAAAGGACGAGGACGCTGCAGAAGCAAAGAGAGTTTCGGCAAGCGACCGTACAAAATCAGCAAGGGTAGGAACTCGAAGGCCTCCACGAATAACATTATTTCTCACAAACCATGGAGACCCCGACAACTATCTGAGGGTACGGGCATGGAAAGCTTCTAGCCTACACTTGTTAGTGGTCGACACAAGCGACCACTATGCGGGAGCAGCATAGGTCAATACTGACCGGAGAAACAAAAGATAGATGGTGACTTTAGTGCGCAAAGCCAGGCGGTTGCGGCACGAGAGCATGGGAAATATTTTGGCTCGGACGCCTCGAGCTTTGTTGAGGGTATCAGTCACGTGGCCGTTGAAGCTAAGGCGCTGGTCTAGACGAACGCCCAAATACTTCACCGACTTATGCCAGGCGATAGGCCTTCTCCCTTCGAGGGAGAGGGGCTGGCACCGGGAAGTGGACTTACTGGTGAAGCAGATCGCCTCGGATTTCTCCGCGTTGATCAGCACCCGCCACTTCCGTAGCCAGGCCGGAAGCAGATTCAACTGACGCTGCAGCTTTGAACACGCTATTCGCGGGGACAGGGAGCTGCAGTAATACATTGCGTCGTAAGCGAATAGAGATAACGTGACTCCAGGAAGAACAGGCAGGTCGTTCGTGTACACTAGGTACAGAACGGGGCCGAGGTCAGATCCCTGCGGAACGCCAGCGGCGACGGGTCGAACTTATGAACAGGACCCGTCGACGCTAACCCTGAAGGTACGATCACTGAGGTATGACCGCAAGAAATGCACAATGGACGGTGGGATGGGAGAGTGAGCGAGTTTGTAGAGAAGACCTTCGTGCCAGACTTTGTCGAAGGCCTTACTCACGTCCAACAAGACAGCGCCCGTAGACTCTTTCTAGTTGGCGGCGTCGGACAATGCTGTGACAACTCTGACGAGTTGTAAAGTTGTCGAGTGCTCTCTACGGAACCCGAACTGTTCGCTCCGAATAAAATTATCCAGCAGCGGCCAGATTCGGGTGAGTAGGAGACGCTCAAACACCTTTGAGAGTACTGGCAACAACGATATGGGAATAGCTGCCTGCAAGCATTCTAGGCTTGCCGGGCTTGGGAATCATGCAGATGTTGGCACTTTTCCACAGGCGGGGGAAGTATTGCAGCCGGAGACTGGAGTTGAACAGATCCAGGACCAATTCAACGCCCGAGGCCGGAAGATGTTGCAAAGCTGCGGCCCCGATCCGATCAGGACCAGGGGCGCGACGTCGGTTCAGTCGACAGATAGACAAAACTAGTTCGTCCCTGTCGAAGAGAGCGGGAGGGGCAGGTGGAGGGCGGGAAAAATATCCAGCTAGGAAGTCTCGAACCACTACCGAGTGGGCAGGGTCCGAGACGCCTCCATGAACGGTGAATTGAGTCTCCATGCAGTCGGCGAAGACCTCAGCCTTGCCTTCCGATGAAGAAACAATGCCGTTCGGGGTATTTAACGGGTTGCGAGTACGCTTCTCGCGAGTAAGGCGACTCGCCGCTCTGGAGGCTTGGTCGACTTCAAGGGACTCAAGATATGAGTCCCACTGATCAGAGTTTACGTCCCGCAAAAGTTGCTGGTCGTAAAGAGACTGGGACAGAAACCGTCGTTTGACGGCGGGATCTCGGGTTCGTTGCCATCTGCGGCGGAGCTTGCGCCGAAGCCAGATGGCGTGGATAAATTCAGGTTGAAGGGCCGATTTGCGATTCACCTCTACGTTGTATGTGTGTCGATCCATGACACCTTGGACCAACTCCTGAAAATGAGTGGCACGGAGATCCAGATCGTCACGAGTGGCGATCGGGTCCACTGGGACAGATGGTAACCTTCGAGATAGCTCGTCGTGATAGGAGCGCCAGTTGACCCTCCTAGCAAGACCAGCGGGAAGTCGGGGTGAAGCCGACACATCTCGAACAGTTATTAGCAGGGATTGTGATCAGACGAGAGGTCTGACACTGACGAGACCTGGATGTTATGGGCCACGTTCCTGACTACAACTACATCAAGAACGTCCGGTCGGTGACCGGCATAGTGGAAGTGGGTAGGATCATCAGGGCCGATGACGTGCGTATCCGGGTCGTCTAGGACGAACCGGCGGAGTGAGTTGCCGTAGGCGTTGGTAGCCCTACTGTTCCAAGAAGGATGTTTGGCGTTAAGGTCGGCGGCTGCAATCGTCGAGATTGGGTGGTGGAGGAGAGCGTTCCACTCCTCAGGCGGGGGCGACGGGCTCAGGCCAGGCCGGAGATACGCGGAAACAATGCGCAACTCCGAGTCGCCTGCGTCCACCGCCACCGCGCAACCTTCGATGAGTCGAGTAGTGAGGGGGAGCAGTGGTCTATGGGATATCCACCTGTGGACCAGAATCGCCGTACCCCCAGACGGGGGATGGCGCGGCTGTAGGGGACGATCCTGACGATAACAATTGTAAGCTGGAAGGGAGAATCGATGGTAGGGGGCTAGATGGCTTTCGGAGAGAAGCACGACATCAGCGTCGTACTCCACGACGAAAGCCGCCAGCTCAGATCGACGAGAGGAAACGCCATCGGCGTTCCAAGCGACGATCCGCAGGGATCTAGCCATTGAGGGGGAGGAGAGGGAAGAGAGCAGGGAGGGATTGAAATACTAACATTAGCACAGTCGAAGTGTCAGGAGCAGACCTGATGCTTTCTACAAGTTGAGTGGCCCAAGCCATCAGGGGATCCGCTGGAGCCCGAGAAAATTCCAGGGACCCGCGCGGACGTTCCTGAGGAACTTCAGCCAGGACTGCAGATGGCGCTGGGTTAGGGGACTGAACTGTGGTCTGCTCACGCGGAGGTTGGGAGATGACAGGGGCGGGAGAGTCCCGCTGAGTTTGGGCAAGTCGAGCCTGCTGATGTCGTCGGCCGGGAGTCAGGCGACGCGAGCGCTTTTCGGTACCCTTGCGGGCGGAAGTGGGTTGTGATGATGTCTTAGCAGCGACAGCTGCATAGGAAGGGCCGGGCGCTCCGGCAGGCGCCGGTAGTGGAGCCGTCACAGGCGCCGCCGGAGCGACGCCTGCAGGCGGGACTGAGACCGCGGGAGCGACAGGAGTCGCTGCCGGGGCCTTGACAGATGTACCGGACAGAGGGGGAAGACCTCTCGCCGATTAGGAGCCGGGCCAGCTACACGACGCTGCGCGCCAGGGCGCGCAGATCGCTGCTGTCTTTCTGCTTCGATATATTTAATACAGCCCCGGTAACTAGCCGGATGGGCGCCCTTGCAGTTGCAGCAGTACGGGACAAAACCCGACACACGAGGCTTATCACAGCCACGGTGAGGGTCGCCGCACCGCACGCAACGTGGGGGCGCATGACAGAACAGGGTGGAGTGCCCGCAGCCCTGACAGTTGAAACACTGAGCAGGGCCTGGGCGCGGGTCAAATGACCTAACTGTCACCCGCAGGTAAAGGAGTGTTTGAAGGCCATAGACCTCCTCGAAATTTTCAGTCTTAAGCAACTTTACCAGGGAAGTATTGACGGGATGCTTGGTGTCCCCTTTGCCGGCGTGCAAAACTGACACAGCTGTTGGCGTTTAGCCAAGAGACGTCAATTCCTGCACGATAGCATCGGAGGGGGTATGATAAGGAATACCCTGGATAACAATTTTTACCTCACGCTCCTCAGGGAGAGCGAAGGTATGGAAGGATATATTCCGCGCTGACAGAAAGTGCTGAACAGCGCGGAAGTCAACGATGGTTTTGACGCTCAGCTTCAGCGATTTGCCGGAGCATTTCGATTCCACGGACGTCGAAGGAAGGGCAGAACGAAGGTTAGCCAGAAGCTGGGTATAATTCCTATTATCGGGGATGATAATTGGAGGAAACTTAAGGGTAGATGGGTCAGGCTTAGAGGAAGAAGCAAGATTGACAGACTGCCGGCCGCTGTTACCTGAATCAGCGACCTGGTTTTGTGAGGCGGGAGACTGACTGGCGGCAGCCAGCTTTCGCTTGCGTTTGGCGCGTTTGCCATTCGCAAGCAAAAACTCTTCATCTCCCGACCCAGCACTCCCCATATGCACGTCGGAAATATCACTGTCACTGCCACTTTCACAATTATCACGGGGGAGAGGTGAAGAGAGAGGAGCAGAACCGCAAGCTCCCAGGAGAGAGCTTAACGGTTCCGGCAAAGGTACATCGGCGTTATTTGACGCCATTTCGGAGGCCCGAAGTGGACGTCAAAGGTGTTTAAAGGAGAATGAACTCACCAGCACTGATTAAACTAACTGACAGGCACTGACACACGTACTCACCAGAAGCCGCAGAGCACACGAACACAAAAACGGCCGCGCACTACACTGCACTAACGAACACTTGTGGCACACAAATTAAATAAGACTGCACTCAAATAAACAGTTGGAGAACAAACTAAACTCGATTTCTTCATGTGGTGAAGAAATCACTAAGATAACTATACAAATAGCGGTTAAATCACAAGGCAAAAATGCCACACAAAGTAACACAGCCTACCCGGGCTACAGCTCTAGGTAGACCTGGGCACAGTTTAGAGTTTGGCTGAGTAGGATGGCTGGGGCTGTTACCAGGACTGGATACCCGATGGGTAGGAGCGGTCGGTGGCGGGCTGGTGACTAATTTTCGCTTGCGTTTGGCAGACTTGCCCTCCACAAGCGAAAATTCACCGTCCCCCGTCCCCATACTACACATCGAGGCACAATAACTTTCACTTTAACTTTCACTTTCACTTATTGTATGGGAAGGTAGCGGGGTAGATTGAGGACCGGAACCGCAGGTTTCCATTAAGGTTACCAGCGGTGCCGGTAAAGGAACGGGCGTTGCGTTTGACGCCATCCCGGGATTAACCGAAATGAACGTCGAAGACGCAAAAAAGGGCTAGGAAAGAAAAGTGACTTTCACCAGCACTGAATCACTACACTGACAGGCAAAGAACACGAACACCAGACGCGCACTGCACACGAATCACAAAAACACACGCGCATGACACAGTACAGTGGTAAATTGTAGCACAATGATGATGATAAACGCTGATGATGATGTGGTGAAGAATTCACTTTGATAAATATACTAACAACGGTGAAATTCACAAGCAAAAGGGCCATACAAAGTATCGCAGCCTACCCGGGCAACAGCTCTAGATAGACTGAAGTGTCGGGAGTCCAGAGTCCAGAGTCCAGAGTTGTACGGAGCAGCAGCTAGTCGTGCTCCGGTGGTCGCAGTGTCCGGGTGATACCCGATGACTGCATGTTGCCTGCTTGTTACCTTGGCTAGCGATCTCGCGCTTTCAAAGGAATGGAGCCTCCATCAATTTTATTTTGGAGGGACAGGATGTTACGATTTTTCTTGGACCCTGGGACCTCGAAGAGACCCGTGACGGCAGAATGGGGGAGACCTCGAAGACTTTTCGTTTGAGAAGCAGGAATTACCCTCCCACAACGGGTAGGGCGCCCCTAACCGCTCAGGAAAAGTCGCCGAGGGCTGCCAAGCGGCAATGTCGGCGCACGGGAGAGAGCGTAGGAGGAGGCAGCGTCCACCAGAGGCGGCACTAAGCACACCTAGGGCGAGCGCAGATTCCCCTCTAGTCTGTCGTCAAGCGCCAGCACGGACAAGAGAAAGAAGGAAGGAGGAGGAGCGTGAAAATACTCAAGGTCGGGGGGATTGGGCAGATGTTCTGTAACTGATTATGGGGGGTCGTCGAGCAATGCTCGGAGGCGTTTGTGTCGTCTAGGTGGTGGGCCGACATCTGTGCTTAGTCGACGGATGTGGGGATGGGTCGAGACATAGGCTCGGGAGAATTGATTGAGGGCTAGGGACCGAACGAATTCGGTACGTGAAGGAACCTTCAACCCTCGCCTGATGGCATCATTTCTGACAAACCTGGGAGAGTTGGAGATGTAGCGGAGGGTTCGGGATTGGAAAGCTTCCAAACGGGCGACAACGGATGGGCTGAGTAGTACCCAAAAGGCGGGGGCTGCGTAAGTCAGGATTGCCCTAAGAAAGAGCAAGTAGATGGTGAGTTTATTGCGCACAGGCACTGAACCCCGATGAGAGAGAAAGGGAAATAGTTTGGCTCTGACGCCTCTGGCGCGCTGGAGACTCAGAGAGACATGAGGTGCAAAGCTTAGGCGTCGGTCAAGAGTGACGCCCAAGTACTTTACAGTCCGTTTCCACTCGAGTGGGCTCCCTTCAAGGGAGAGGGACTGGCAGCGGGAAGTTAATTTATGAGAAAAGGCGATCGCCACGGATTTCTCCGCATTGATCGCCATCCTCCACTTTCTTAGCCAGTCCGGAAGTACGGCGAGCTGACGCTGCACCAGGCCAGCTGCGAAATCAAGACTCGCTGAGCTGGCGTGATACATAGCGTCATCCGCATAGAGCGAGAGGGTGACTCCAGGCTGAACGGGCAGGTCGTTCGTGTACACGAGGTACAGAACGGGGCCAAGGACAGATCCTTGAGGTACGCCTGCGGCGACTGGTCGGACGGATGAGTACGACCCATCGACGCATACCCTAAAGATGCGATCGCACAAGTACGATAGGAGAAAATAAACGAATGAGGCAGGGAGGGGAGTGGGCCTGTTTGTAGAGAAGGCCTTCGTGCCAGACTCGATCGAAGGCCTTACTCACGTCGAGCAATATAGCGACGGAGGACAGACGTTTGTTGTAGGCGTCCGTCAAATGGGTAACAACCCGGACGAGTTGAAGGGTCGTCGAGTGCTCTCTGCGAAAGCCGAACTGCTCCTGCCGAATGAAACCATCCAGCAGAGGCGCGTAACGACCGTGCAGGAGTCGCTCGAGTACCTTCGATATGACTGGCAACAGTGAGATGGGTCGATGGTTTGAGGAGTCAATACGCAGCTTGCGTGGCTTGGGGATCATGATGATTTTCGCACGCTTCCACAGGCTGGGGAAGTAATGGAGCGGAGACATCCATTGAACAGCTCGTGGACCAAGTTGATGAGACTAGGGGGAGCGTGTTGTAGCCCCGCCGCTCCGATACGATCATCGCCGGGTGCCCGCTTAGGGCGAAGTCGACCAATAGCCGAGACAATATCGGCCCGGTCGAACGGGTAAGGGATGTCAGCTGGGGGGCGGAAAAATATCCAGATAGGAAGTCTGCAACCTCGGCCGAGTGGACGGGGTCGCAGACGCCTCCGTGAACGGTGAATTGCTCCTCCATGGTTGCGGAAAAGACTTCAGCTTTGCCGGCCGCGGAGTACACAATGCCGTCCGGTAATCTGAGGGGATGGCGGGTCCTTTTGTCGCCATTAAGTTGACTCGCAGCCTGCCAGACAGACTCGGGCCGGACTTCAAGAGACTGGAGGTACGAGTCCCAACGATGTGCAGTGGCATCAAGCAGAAGCTGCTTGACAAGGTCAGATTGGGCGTTTAGCCTGCGTTTGATAGCAGGATCCCGGGTTTGTTGCCATCTCCGGCGGAGTTGGCGCCGAGTTTGGATGGCGAGGAGCACCTCTTCAGGTAGTTGAGACCGGCGATTTGTCTCTGGGACAAGATAGGTGTGAGTGTCCATAGCGGACGTAACGACTTCTTGAAGATAGTCGGCCATGCGGTCCGCATCAGCCGTAGAGGCGATGAGGGCCGAGGGGTCAGATGGCACTTTTCGTTGGAGTTCGTCATGATAGGAGCGCCAGTTGACTCTCCGTGGACGAGAGGGGGGTTGGAGAGGTGTGTCCAACAGGGGACGAACAGTGATAAGTACCGGGTCGTGGTCGGACGAGAGGTCCGATACAGCACTTACAGTGATAGGAGTGGCCGGGTCCTTGACAATGACAATTTCAAGGACATCCGGAAGGCCCCTAGTGGGCACGTGGGTCGGTGAGTCAGGACCAATAACTGAGACCTGCAGATGACGCTGAACGTAGCTGTAGAGCGAGCGGCCACGCGGGTTCGTGACACGGCTGTTCCAAGAGGGATGCTTGGAGTTGAAGTCTTCGGCAGCTATAGTAGGTAGTTCGTGGTCGAGGAGGGCGTCCCACTCCTCAGGCGGCGGAGGCCCTCCGGGCCCGGGAGGAAGGTACGCCGAAATTAGGCGAACCTCACGATCCCCGATCCAGAGGGCCACCGCCGTCGTCTCCAAATACCTAGTATCTGGAGGGGGTAAGAGACGATGGGCAACGCGCCTGTGGACGAGAATGGCAGTACCCCCGCTGGGACGAGCGGGGGGTGGTAGCCGAGGCCTATCCGTGCGATATGTAGTGTACGCCGGAAGCTGAAAGGAAGCAGCAGGGGTAAGGAAAGTTTCGGAGAGTAGGATGACATCTAAGTCATACTCAGTGGCAAAGTTAGCCAATTCGGCTCGGCGAGACGGAACGCCACACGTGTTCCATGCCACCAGCCGAAGAGGCCTAGACATTGGGGGGCAGGAGGGTCATGAGGGAGGTAAGAATGGTGACTAGCAGAGACTGGACGTCCTTGGCAGCCAAGATTTGAGGGATGAGGGTCTCGACCCAGACACGCAAACGATCGGCAAAGGTCGGGTCCGAGGACCCTTCCTCCGTCGATGGCGCCTGCGGCGTGGGCGGGGGCACTCGATACATGATGGCATTATCGGGCCGAGGTGTAGTTGTAGGCTGCCGAGGCTCTTTGGGAGCTGGGGCAGATGCTGACCTAGTTGCAGAGGGCTTGTGCTGCGTGAGGATGGTGGTCGATGACTTTTTCTTCTTTGGCGCCGGTTGCTTTCGCGACGAGGCCAAAGGAGGGAAAGATGCATCGGAGGCGGCGGCTGCCGCGTAACTGAGCGCTCCGGCAGGCGCTGGGCAGGTTGGGGGGACTACGGCGGCTGCAGGCGCAGGCGAGGTAGCCGAAACTGGGGCCGCCGAGGCGGCAGATGCAGGGGCTGAGGGTTTCTTGGGGGCAGGTGGGAGAGGCTTTTGGGCCTTGGTGATGCGCTTTAGGACGTCTTGATATTGTTTACACTGGCGAGAGCTTGCCGGGTGAGGTTCACGACAGTTTGCGCACGTGGCAGTGGCGGTACGTTCACGAGGACAATCGCCCTTGTGATGACCTTCACCACAACGAACGCAGCGTGTCGGGTAGTGGCAATAGACACTGCTGTGCCCGTACCGCTGGCAGTTGTAGCACTGCTTGGGTCCGGGTCGGGTCTCGAAAGCTGAGACTTTTACCCGGAGGTAAAAGAGAGAGTCGACTTGGTAAATGGCTTGGAAATTCCCTACCTTGAGGATTTTCACAAGGAAGGCATTTCTGGAAATGTGTCTACCGGGGGAGAAGAGAGGAGTTACAGAGCTAACAGTAAAGCACAAAAGTTCAAGGGCGTGTGAGATTGTAGGCTCGGGAACATCGGCGGGGATGCCGATGATCTCGACCTTGAGTTCCCTCTCCTCCGGCAGGGCGTAGGTGTAGTAGGGGATACCACGATCAGTCAGCAGTTTCTGGGCGAACCGGAAACTGTCGATGGTCGTGGTTTCGATTCTGACGGAGCGGCCACCCTGACAAACTGCAGTCAGGGTATTCGCAGGAGCGGCCCGGTGAAGTCGTCGCATGACCTTATCCCAGTCAACAGGCCGGTCAAAGATCAGAGGCGGCAACCGCCGGGGCGGGGTAGGTAGTGAGGTGGCCGTAGCGGGTCTGTCCGTGGCAGGACCCAGCTGGGAAGACCGCCCGGATCCCGCGGAGTCGCCACTGTTTCGCCGTTTCCGGCTACTCACAGTCTGCCACTCCTCAGTTTCCATGGCACTCGACCCAGCCGACACTGTCTCGGGTTCGGTCGGCAAAGATTGCGCTAATGCGCTAGGTGGGATTTCGTGGCCCTGAGAAGGACCGACGGGAATGTTGGGTGCGGCCATCGGCGAGGTTAACCTACGCCTAGGCTGGAGAGATGTTAAGGATCGCTAGCTGGGTAGTGAGGTATGCTACTTAACAAGCTACAACACTTACCAGGCAACAGTCAGCAGCGGAGAACACCAAAACACCACTAACACCAGAAACTCGAGTTCACCACTGCCCGCACAATTGTAACACAGAGCACTAATTATTTATAACACTTTGTGAAAGTTTCAGCTTGATTAAAGAAGAAATAAATGAGATATAGCACTCCAGACAAGCTGGAGCCTGTGTTGTGCAATGGAAAGTTTCACACACAAGAAAACGAACGACGCAGCCTACCTTGGCAACAGCTCAGGGTAGGAAGTGTCGGGATGATATCCGATGGCTGCATGTTGCCTGCTTGTTACCTTGACTAGCGGTCTCGCGCTATCATAGGAATGGGACCTCCATCGATTTTATTTTGGAGGGATAGGATGATGTTATTTTTCTTGGACCCTGCGACCTCGAAGAGACCCGCGACGGCAGAATGGGAGAGGCCTCGAAGACTTTTCGCTTGAGTAGTAGGAATTACCCTTCCACAACGGGTAGGGCGCCTCTAACCGCTCAGGAAAAGTCGCCGAGGGCTGCCAAGCGGCAATATCGGCGCACGGGGGAGAGCGTAGGAGGAGGCAGCGTCCACCAGAGGTGGCACTAAGCACACCTAGGGTAAGCGCAAACCCCCCCCCTAGTCTGTCGCCGAGCGCCAGCACGGAAAAGAGAAAGAAGGAAGGAGTAGGAGTGTGAAAATACTCAAGATCGGGGGATTGGGCAGACGTTCTGTGAACTGCTTATGGAGGGTCGCCGAGCAATGCTCGGGGGCGTTTGTGTCGTCTAGGTGGTGGGCCGACATCTGTGATTAGCCGACGGATGTGGGGATGGGTCGAGACATAGGCTCGGGTGAACAGTTTGAGAGCAAGGGACCGAACGATTTCGGTGAGTGAAGGAACCTTCAACCCTCGCCTGATGGCATCATTTCTGACAAACCATGGGAGCTGGAGAAAGAGAAAGAGAAAGAGAAAGAGAAAGAGAAAGAGAAAGAGAAAGAGAAGAGAAAGAGAAAGAGAAAGAGAAAGAGAAAGAGAAAATGGAAGAGAAAGAGAAAAACAGAGAGGAAGAGAAGGTGAGTTATATATAGCAGTTTAAACCACCACTAACAAACATTAACTACTTAAAAATTCATGGTGTCAGTTTGAAGTAAAAAATTGTCCGGCTCAAACGTTTTAGTGCAGAAATGGAAAAGTTTTATAAGTTACTTATTGTTTTAAAATACTCAGTTTTCTAAAAAATGTACACTTAAAAAATATTTTTAATTGTTGAATTACCAGTTGTATGAAAATACAATGTAAATATTTTTAGAAGAAATTTTGATAATACACAACAAAGATGAGAAGATTCGACAAAACGATTGCAGGCAATGTAGCTTTTGATTAAAGCTTTAATCAGACTTAAAAGATTTTCGGAACAGCACTGTTCTTGGACTTATGACATGAAAAATAATCTAGTTTATCTTGTAAAATGTCATAAACTATATCATATTGTACAAGGGGAAAGGGAATTAAAATTTTTAAAATAGCGGAACCAAACACACAGTAAGGAAAAGCGGTGAGAGGGGGAGAGGGAAAACCAGGTAATGACGTACAAAAACAAACGAAGACAAAAACAAATGTATACATAATTTATGAACACTTTAAGTGAATAAATCAATTTTAAAATGGTGTGACAATTTATGTGCAGTTCATGAAATGTCAAACATGGTGGTAGTACAGACTGTGACCACACGGTATTTCCTGATCTACATTCTGTACTTTCCTTTGTAAGTCATTAGGACGTGCTTTACTATTGAACGTCTCTGAGGTCGTTACATTACATGATTCAAGTTGTTACAGAACTCTAGTAGTAGTCTAATGATATTTTTTTTTTTTTTAAGCGATGGCCTCTACATTTTGCTTATAACTATCCCAAATTAAATAGGGATTCCTATCTAATACGGATAGTTAGTTAATATTGGGATGTTAATGCGTGCTCCATCATTATTAATATTACGGTTGTTACCGCAAAATTGTCCTATGAGTACAACACTGTCCATAAACTACGTAACAAACTTATCAAAATATTGAACTCAGCAAACAAACGTTAGGATTTTGATCATTCTTTGGCAAATATTGCTTCCATTAGGATTTCTTTATTTGATAAATATTTTATCAGTAGTATTATAATTTTTAATAGCCACACGACGTAAAGGAAAATTTATTACTCTTATATATACGTACAGTATTATTGTGAAGCGTGTAATTGCAAATGTAATTTCTTAATTTGCTGATTATTTTCTTGTATATAGGCATATGGTACACTCTCTCTCTCTCTCTCTCTCTCTCTCTCTCTCTCTCTCTCTCTCTCTCTCTCTCACTATCTATCTATCTCTCTATCTATCTATCTCCCTCATAATAAGAGGCATAATATCAAATTTAAAATCTTTTAAATTAGAAAGACAATTATTTCAGATTTTACTATACACTCCTCCTCTGCAATAACACTCCCTCCATTTAATTTTTACGTGTGTCGTAGGCTAGCATTTTAACGTAAATTATATAAGATCTAATTCCGTGACCCGTTTTGTTACATAGATGTATTAGAGACACGTTTAACACCCACAAGTACAATAACGCAACACAGACACAGGCAAGCGTGCGCAATACTGTGTACATTGATTATGACCAATTAAGCCTACGTTTTACATTGACAAAATTGGCTCATAACGGAGAAAGGTAGTCCACAACTGTCGTAGCAGAAATGGAGGATATAAAACGAACGACAGATGCGGCTTGAAACGGTAGAAGCAGAAACAGTCAGAATAAGAGGGAAACGAGAAAACAGAACCTAGAGGTCAGAGAAAAGTTGCAAAAATTCACTGCATACATAGTGCCGCGTGAGAGCAATAGACAGACGGACGAGAAAAACAACATCGAAAGGCCAAGGACAACTACTCTATACCACGACTGGATACTATTAAACAGAAAGTAAAGAAACAGGTTTATAACGATGTTTTATAAACTGACATTTAGGCCCCTTTTTATGCACTCGTGCGAGTAGGTTTTTCTGCCGCGCGTTTCTTTGCAGCGCGTTTTGTAAATCAACGGGGGAAGTGAGGCCATTTATGCACACGGGCGGCAAAAATCATAACGCGCGTTCTGAAAAACATGCCGCCCTACTCTAGAGTACGCGCGACAGGAAGTCTTGCCGCGCGTGTTGTAAGTACATGTATGCAAATCGGTGCTTTAATGCAAACGCGAGGCATACCGTGCCTCCCGTTCCCACGGCATCAGTAAAGCCAACTTCTCCTACAACACACATTATTTTTTCTTTCTAATGATTCGTCAATAACTACAACAGTGATGTTTAATGACGCAAAAAATAATTATTTTGTGTACAATGAAATATATTATGATGAAAATATAGAATACTAATATTTTTATTTATGTTCAAATTATTTGATTATTACTATTAATTAAACTGTTGCCAAACAATTTTGAATTAGAAACAGAATTATCACTGTTGCACAACGCTATAGAAAAATTATTGCGATTAGTGCTTTCAAGCTTCTCAGCTCATCGTCAGATAGTCAGATCGATCAGATCTTGAAAGCGCTAATCGGAATAATTTTTCTATAGTGGTGTGCAACAGTGATAATTCTGTTTGTGATTATAACCACTAACACAACTTTCTTAATTAAATTTTGAATTAATTGTATGATTTAATAAATGTTCATAAAACAAATTGCTTTCTTCTTTAAATGTAACGCCAAACAAAAAATACTTAAATTGTTTAAAACAGTAGCCTATTTGTATTTTTGTAGCCTTATATATGTGGAGGTATTTTTCGGTTAGTTAGCTCTCACTGTGATTAACTATAATAATGCAATGTTTTGTTCAATGCTGTTTTCACTTAAAAATTGTCTTTATGATTTCCATTTTAAGATTTCGTATGGTGTTTCAGTTTTCACTTTGTTTATTAAAGTGAAAATTACTAAATTAATTAGAACGCCTGTAGTAAAAATAACGACATATAATATTGGGCAATTAACCGAATAGTACATGTAATTATTTTTTGTACACTGCCACACTACGCCGAATAATTAGAAAGAGTCACCTGCACTTGTATCCTTAGATTAAATTTTATTTAGTATTTTCTCTTAGATCAAATTTAATTTTACGTATATGACGTATCTCATAGTTATTGCCAGCATTTCCTGTGGAGTAAATGCCAACCCTGCACTAAATCCTGTCTCGTATGAATCATTTCTAGCGTTTACTGACCAATTCAACATCACATTCGACAAAAATTAAAAACCGTCTCTCGGTCTTCGCGTAATTGTCCATAGAGGTTTGGGAATGCCCTGTCAACAAAACGACTACGATCGATGGGATGAACAGTTCATCGTCTTCTCCGTCGTTGACGATACACGTAATACAACACGAACGGATCCATCTTCCAAGAGCAGTGCCAAATGAAAGTGAAAGAATGTATATAGAGGTTGGCAGCACTCCTTCCTGCGCGTCAGAAAACCTTTACGCGCGAGTGCATAAAAGGGGCCTTACAAAATGCGCCGCAAAATAACGCGCGGCAAAAAACCTTTACGCGCAAGTGTATAAAAGGGACCTTACGCTAGAAAAAGGAACACGCGCGCGCTCGCGCGCGCGTGTGTGTAATGATGAGAAAGGGAAGGGAGTGAGGCGGTTGCGAGAGAGAGAGTTTGTGTTCTAAAATCTCTTTCTCTAAAGCATTATAAAATAAGTTTTGTTAACGGAATCTAATAGTTTTACTGTTTTTTACCGTTCAACACAGTGGTCATAAAAAAAACACGTAATGGTTACCGTCTGCTGAAACATATTCGTAGGACAGTGTGATGATTTAAAGGAAATTTAAATAGCACAAAATAATTTTTATTCAAAATAACAGGTGAGAAAATAATCCATCCCTCCCCTCTGTACCAACTAGTAAAAAGGCTAGTACGGACATGCAAATTATACTGTTATGAAGCGAATACTAATAATCATTCTAATTAAATAAAAAGACGTGATAATACTAAATGAAATACCTAACTCAATAAAGAAAGGTAGGATTGTTAATAGTAGTTAATTAGTGTAAAAATAATAATAATAAAATTACGAACTACTTTTCTCTCGGCGTGTGATCTGCGCCCGCTTCCCTACTCACCGCCGAAAAATCAACTTCAGTCGACCGAGAATTTCTGACAAGTTAACAGCTTTACTATGTGTCGTGAAGGTGAACGTGTGTATATATTACAAAACGATGTAGCAGAAAGTAAGTGTTTCGTGGTCACATACTCCACATGTAGTTGAAACGAAGTGAAACGTAATACAAGTAAAGTAGTTTAAATGTAGAGAAAGAATTAAAAATAACTAAGATAGCCGACACATCTGTTTATGAAAAGGTTTAACTTGTAAGGTATGTTCCATACCATATAAAAGGTAACATTAGCGCTGTTAAAACTAAAATGTGAAAAGTGAACACCAACGTCAGGAGTGAAGCAACGAGGACAACATTACGAGCTCCAGGTAGCAGACTCCTAGCGTCATGACTTAGATCACAACTTAGAACCAACAAACTAAATGGAGGAACACAAACGACAAAGAAGAACATACAGGAAAACCTACTGAAGAGGATCAGCAAGAGAACCAGCTGCAGATCTACATTATGCCCAGGTGACACTAAACCATATCTTCTGTGCTTATACTGTTTTCTAACAACCACAACAAAAACAGTACAGTTTTTGTAAAGACTCATTCAAATCATGTAAATCTTAACATAGTAATGTTTGTAGTTACTGTAACGAAGTAATAGTAATCTGATGATGGTTAAAAGTAAAAATTAATTAGAAATTTGATGAAACTATTCTTCTAACAGTTTGGATAATGTTGAAGTATTTTAAAATATTATAAAACTAAAACCCGGATCCGTGGTATTCAACGTAATATACAACTGTATGGTTTGAGCTCTTCAGAGTAACATTTTAAAGAGTATAAGAGCATTTGATGCAGAATCTAACAGAAGTTTATTTTAACGTAAAAATAAAAAGATAACCATTAAAGGTATTACTTTTAAATCAATATTTTTGAAGCCATAATAAAGAGATGTTTTTACTAAAATCCAGAGAATGAGTAAATTTACGTACCCTTAGACAAATTCCTGATCTATGTATTTTCCCAATTTGTTGGTAAGTAATTTGTACTAACAACGGCAGCCGGTTTAATTGAAAGCAACCAATTAAACTGGTTCCTTGTGTTATAATGTCTTAACAGGAGAGACGTTATAAAATGCACCACTCTGCTTTCTTTGTGAAATAATTGTGTACGTCGAGGCACATACAAAATGCCACACTCTGCTAGCATTTAAAATGCTACCGGCTAAATAACTAACAGTAACTTGCTAAAAGGCGTAAATTTATTCACTCTGAATTTGTGAACTAGAACAAAATAAGTGAATATGGTACACTCTCTCTCTCTCTCTCTCTCTCTCTCTCTCTCTCTCTCTCTCTCTCTCTCTCTCTCTCTCTCTCTCTCTCTCTCTCTCTCTCTCTCTCACTATCTATCTATCTCTCTATCTATCTATCTCCCTCATAATAAGAGGCATAATATCTCAACCAGGCTTTCCACCAAATTCCACTAGCTAAGGAATCAAAACACCTAACTGCATTTGCTGTCCCATTTAATCTATATCAATTTACTAGGGTACCCTACGGAATATCACAAGGAAGTTCCGTATGTAGCAGACTATTAAAATTATTAAGTTTTATTAATAAAATAATAATAGTAGTATAAGGAAATCGACGTAATAAGCAAGTCCCCGCTTGTAAAAATATTCCATTTTTACCTGTCGGTATATTTACAGGCTATTTCATGTTGGTGTCATGTCTAGGAATGTAAGTTCTGCCCCGTAAACAAAATAAGTTATTTGAATAGAATTCCCCAAATTGTCAATATACGACAGACCTGTGCAGGGAATAATCGTGTTCCAGATTGTCAGAAGTCACCCTCCTTTTGTTAAGAACCCCTTGCCAAGGTAAACAATAAGCCACCCTAACGCATACAATTGACCCCCCCAACAGCTGATCTATTGTGCTAGTGTAAACACAATGAACTCTCCGTGTGAAATTTCTTTCCACTATAAAAAGATATTATCTCTTTATCTCCACAGATAATTATTAGAATTACATATATTTGAAGTGATTTGAAATAATTTAAATTTGATTTATTAGTATAAGATTGTTATCGTATATATATGTGTGTGTGTGTGTGTGTGTGTGTGTGTGTGTGTGTGTGTGTGTGTGTGTGTGTTTAAATGAATTCAAATTTCATAAGAGTGTTTAAAATAGATAACATATTTTAACCTACGTAGTACATAAGATTTAGAAATCATTATTACGACTACAATGGCTCAATTTAACCCCGACTTGTTCCTGAAGGACGAACTGAGCTATGAAGCTTTGTTACGCGGTCTCCCATACACAAACGTAACTGTCGCGGAGCTGCGCAAAACATTACGCGAGAATAGACCAGACAAACCCTCACTGTTGAATCGTTTAAGCGTATTAGACTTCGAAAGTGAAAAGGAAACATGCTACCATAAATATACGGAGCTTACCTCCATCGCACAAACCCTGCGAGATGAAAAATCCCCCGCGGTAATTTTAAGAACCACTCAAAGGATAGAACATCTGACCCGCCGCATAACCAATTTTTTGAATTGGCCCGGTGACAAAGTTACTCCACCTGACGTGCAACAATTCGCGGAAGAAGCTTTACAACAATTACCAGAGATAATGCGCGAATTACGTAGAAGGTCCGAATCGTTTAGAATAGAAGAGATCGAAGAAGCAATGACGAAACTAAATATTTCCCCCACCCAATCTCCTACTCAAGAACAGCAACCCAGTGCTGTAAAATTTCAATTTCTCCAGGAATCCAGTATAGAACCCAGTAAGGATCGGTTAACCGTAAGACAAGCAAATACCCTCCCCGTAACCGCCTCGCCCTTTCCAAATGAACTAGGGAATATTACCAATAATTACGATTTTCCTCCGCTCTTAAAGACAAATCCACCAGCGGAATAACCTGTAACGACACCTCAATTAAATTTCAGCACTGAGTTCTATGGAAAAATAAAACACCCAGTAGAACGAATTTTATCTGAAATACCAACCACTGATGGGCTGAATATTACGAAACTCCTAGGCTTTATCAAGCACCTATTACAAATAAAGGATCTGCGACAACTAAAAGATGACCAAATTTTACAAGTACTTCTACCTAAATGTAGAGCTCCTTTAAAAGATCGTGTGTTAGACTCACTAAGGTATAATCACCCTGTAGAAGAACTACATACCACCGTGAGAAGACACTTCATCCCCACCGGTATCTACGAAGAATTAAAGGGGAATTCAGTACTTCGTTTACAAGGAGCGTACGAGAGTCTAGCTCATTTTATATCTGAAATAAGGGAATCGGCCTTATTACTACAAGTTAACTGGAGTAAAAACAGCTAGTAGACACTATCTTAGTAGGACTATCTCCCGAGGAGCGATCTCGCTTACCACTTATGAAGAGACCAACCACATTCACAGAACTGGAACTGTGTTGTATACATTCATCCAACGTCTGGTATGCAGATCAGAACAGACGCGTGTTAATGTCCCAGACGCCACGCAGGGATTCATTCCTACCTCTACCCCTTGAGACCGATACTCGAAACTACCGCGATAAGCGATTCGTAAGAACTTCTAAAACCCAAAGCTACCCCAATACATCAAACTCCCTACAAAAACCCCAACAGCATGCGAGCGATGCCAATAACGAAAGAAGATGTTATAACTGTGGAAAGTCCGGACACATTAGCAAACATTGTAAACAAAAGACGTATCAACAAAAAACCGATCAGTCAAAAAACATGTGAAGCAGGAAGAACCAAAATCCTACGTCTTCCGCAGCATCAAAAAGAAAGGTATAAACACTAATCACCCTAAAGTAAAAATAAATATAAACAAACGTATAGACCCTTACGTAACAAGATTTATTGACAAGTGCAACTCTATTGGTACATGCAAAACAAGTATATGCCAATTACCCTACATACAGATGGACCTTGGAGCAACGAATATCCTCGGTTTAATCGATTCGGGATCTACACGTAGTATAATCAGTCAACAGCTAGCCACCGTATTAGCTAATCATAATCTTATTAGACGTAGCCAAAACGTGGACATAAATTGTCCCACCGCGAATAAGCAAAACCTAAATATATCACACAGTATTACTGTCAAATTAAAAGTAAAGAATTTTAATTGGTATGTTCCACTACTCGTAGCTGAAGAATTAGGACAAAACTTAATACTAGGCGCCGACTTTATAAGCAAGACTGGCTTAATTCTCGACATATACGCTAAACAATATTGCTTTAGATTTGATCGCACTCGAAAATATCAGTTCGACTCCGAGCTAAATAACAGCGAGAATTGCGAAACATCAACTATCCATCTGGAGAATCATGAATCTGGTTTGAGTCATTTAAAAGGTAATGAGCGACAAAGAATCCAAAAACTAATAAGGGAATTTTCTACTGTACTCACATCCAAGTTAGGATTGACCAATCTAATCGAATACAAAATAAATCTAAGCAACAACAAAGTAATACGTCTGCATCCATACAAATTATCACCGCCCAAGATGAAAATAATGAGAAACCAAGTCAACAAACTCCTAGAACAACATGTCATTGAACCGTCAACTTCCCCGTACTCATCTCCTGCATTCCTAGTACCTAAAGGAATTGACAAACATACACTAATCGTGGATTATAGACAACTGAATAAGAATATAGAATTTGAATCGATTCCCCTGCCCGACATGCACAGCGCATTCCATTATTTTACTAAAGCAAAAATTTTCACCATAATGGATCTCAACCAGGCTTTCCACCAAATTCCACTAGCTAAGGAATCAAAACACCTAACTGCATTTGCTGTCCCATTTAATCTATATCAATTTACTAGGGTACCCTACGGAATATCACAAGGAAGTTCCGTATGTAGCAGACTGTTAGAAAAAATTTTCCATGACGTTAAATTTAAATTCGTATATCACTATGTTGACGACATAGTAGTATATAGTGAATCGATAGATCAGCACATTCATCATTTGCGTGAGGTATTATCAAGGTTAAAGAATGCTGGACTAACGGTAAACCCCAGTAAAGTTAATTTTGCAGTAAAACAATTCTCTTTCTTAGGTCATATAGTGTCAGCCGAAGGTAAGGTTAGCATTGACCCCGAACGCACGCGTGCAATCAGAGAATTTTTACCACCTAGAGACACCAAAGGTATAGCTAAATTTTTAGGCATGATCAATTATTTTCACAAGTACATACCCAAACCTAGCGGATATAGCAGCCCCATAAATGCTTTAAGGAAGAAAGGAGCGAAATTCGAGTGGACTACTCGACACCAAGCCGCATTTGAAACACTCAAAGAAAGCATAATATCACCCCCGGTATTGCAGTTAGCAGATTTCAGTAAACCATTTGTCGTACAGACCGACAGTTCTAGTGTAGCATTAGGAGCAGTAATATACCAAGAAATAGATAATACAAGATTACCAATCAGCTATGCATCACGTACTTTGACGGACCAAGAAAGGAAGTTCTCAGCCTATGAATTTGAATGTTTAGCTGTAGTGTTCGCCTTCGAAAAATTCAAACCATTTTTGGAACACAAGGAATTTCTACTAGAGACCGACAACCAAGCTTTGTCGTGGTTGTTGAACCATCTGAAACAGTTAGGTCGTATCGGAAGATGGGTGTTAAGATTAAATTACTACAAGTTTAAAGTACAACATATTCGTGGTACCCAAAATGTAGTCGCCGATACACTATCCCGCATGTTCCAACTACCCAATACCAGACCTGGCGAAGACAAGGTTGAAACCACTACTGTCAATACGCTAATAACAGAATTCCCCCTTGCATTTAAGTATATAGCGCATCACCAATAACAAGATCCTAATTTGTGTAACATAATAGAACAAATAGATAAAGGAAATTATTCTGACAAGTATACCTTGAGTAAACGAGTGCTTTGTTATAAAAAGGCTAACGGAAAGTAATTGAGAATAATCTTCCTGGAAATTATTATACCCATGCTAATGGAATACTACCACTCATCAACCATTGGAGCTCATATGGGAATAAGGAAAACGATACATCGTATTCGCAAGGAATATCATTGGGAAAATATGAACAGTCAAATAACTAAGTTCGTGAAACAATGCGAAATCTGTGCCCTGAGCAAGAAACAGTCAAATCGGAAAATTAATCTCAGAAATCCCCACAACACCCTTTCCAAAGATATACATAGACTTTTCTGGACAATATCCCCGTTCTAAGTCAGGAAATACTATGCTATTAATTTGGGTAGACTCTTTCACTAAATTCATGTGGATTTACCCTATGAGACGTGCTTTAGCATCTGCGACAATACAAATTCTACAAGAGAGACTATTTAAAGATTACGGTACTCCAGTACATCTAGTATCTGACAACGGACCTCAGTTTAAATCAAAGGAATTCAATGACATGTGTTTTAAATTAGGAATAAATCATATTACAGTCACAGAGTACCGACCGCAAGGAAACCTAGCTGAGAGATACTTGCGAAACCTAAAATGAGCCTTAATATCTTACCACGCTAAAGATCAGACAGCGTGGGATCAAAATCTATCATGGCTACAATTTGCCTTCAACTCGGCGTATCACGAAGGACATAAATCAACACCATTTGACTTACTGTACAAGTATAAACCGAACCACCCGTTAACCACCAAGTGGAAAATTCATGAATTATTGCCCCGCGAAATAAATGGGAATAATACAAGGAAAATATGGAACGAAGCTCGTGCAAATTTGAGAGCGAATCTACAAAAATCGCGGAAATATCATGAGCAGAATAATAGGAAAATAAAGTACAAAGTAGGTGATTTAGTCATGTATAAATCTCACCCTACGAGTAGAGCCGTTGATAGGACCACTTCCAAACTATCTTACCGATGGTGTGGCCCCTACACGATTCACAAGTTCATCACCCCCGTGACCGTAGCGCTGTACGAACCCAATACAGATAATTACGTTCGCAGAAGTCATGTTTCACAGATAAAAATTTTTTCTCCTTGTGAAAATAAAGAAGCACGACTGCAAGAAAGATATTAAACTAAAAATACTACCTAAGTATTAAGATTAAAATATAGGCAACATCCTATATCGTAATTGAGTCTAAACTCAAACACCTCGTATGAATACTAGCGAGGCCTGATCAACTTTAGCTCATGTTCTGCGAGAATAAAATAAATTATGAGGAGTCAGCTGACGAACAACAAACCCCTACCTCAGTAAACTAAAGGTAATTCTATTGTTATTAAAATATGTTATTGTTATTAATAACCTATAACATGTTACTGTTTGCGATGAACATGATAGTAGTAATACACTAAATTTTAGTTCACGTTTGCGACTAAGAGAAAGACAAAACTAGGAAATAAGAGGAGTAGTCGACCACAAAGAAGACAAAATAATCAGCGATTCGACGCGTTGAAAATTATAAAGGTGCGAATACCCTTGTGTAAGAACGTTAGAGAAACTTTAACCTTACAGCAATACTGTATATCTGTATAAACGTAAACAGATACACACTAGTATACCTGAAATATTCTGGAACCTACTCATGAGTGTAACTCCTTAAAACGAGCGAAGAAACAAAAAAAACGGTAGTAGCTTTAAGAAATAGAAATAAGGTAGTTTTAGTACGTAGGCTTTCACGGCCGGTGTCATTATAATTATTTAAAACTTCAAAGATGGCCACCGGTGGCGTGGCCGAAACGTCTAGCTGTAGAACATCAAGCATTCGACCACGGCCTTTCAGCCCGGAAGATTTAAATAATTATAGAAATAATTAAGATTTATGTATTTGTGTATTTTATGTGTTGTATATGTATTGAATTTTAAGTATTTTGTATAGTATGTAAGATAATCGATTGATAAATCGAAATAACCTTGTGGAGAGAAATTTCATCGCGAAGTTCCGTACCAAATATAATTGTATTTCATAGATATCCATTTAATATCCACTAAAGTCGCCCCGTCGTCTTCTTTAAGTAGAGGAGGATGTGACGATTTAAAGGAAATTTAAATAGCACAAAATAATTTTTATTCAAAATAACACGTGAGAAAATAATCCACCCTCCCCTCAGTACCAATATACCTGTACCAACTTGTTAAAAGGCTAGTACGGACATGCAAATTATACTGTTATGAAGTGAATACTAATAATCATTCTAATTAAATAAAAAGACGTGATAATAATAAATGAAATACCTAACTCAATAAAGAAAATGTAGGATTATTAATAGTAGTTAGTTAGTGTAAAAATAATAATAATAAAAATACGAACTACTTTTCTCTCGGCGTGTGATCTGCGCCCGCTTCCCTACTCACCGCCACAAAATCAACCCCAGTCGACCGAGAATCTCTGACAAGTTAACAGATTTACCATGTGTCGTGAAGGTGAACGTGTGTATATATTGCAAAACGATGTAGCAGAAAGTAAGTGTTTCGTGGTTACATACTCCACATGTAGTTGAAACGAAGTGAAACGTAAAACAAGTAAGGTAGTTTAAATGTAGAGAAAGAATTAAAAATAACTAAGATAGCCGACACATCTGTTTATGAAAAGGTTTAACTTGTAAGGTATGTTCCATACCATATAAAAGGTAACATTAGCGCTGTTAAAACTAAAATGTGAAAAGTGAACACCAACGTCAGGAGTGAAGCAACGAGGACAACATTACGAGCTCCAGGTAGCAGACTCCTAGCGTCATGACTTACATCACAACTTAGAACCGACAAACTAAATGGAGGAACACAAACGACAAAGAAGAACATACAGGAAAACCTACTGAAGAGGATCAGCAAGAGAACCAGCTGCAGATCTACATTATGCCCAGGTGACACTAAACCATATCTTCTGTGCTTATATTGTTTTCTAACAACCACAACAAAAACAGTACAGTTTTTGTAAAGACTCATTCAAATCATGTAAATCTTAACATAGTAATGTTTGTAGTTACTATAACGAAATAATAGTAATCTGATGATGGTTAAAGGTAAAAATTAATTCGAAATTTGATCAAACTATTCTTCTAACAGTTTGCATAATGTTGAAGTATTTTAAAATATTATAAAACTAAAACCCGGATCCGTGGTATTCAATGTAGTATACAACTGTATGGTTTGAGCTCTTCAGAGTAACATTTTAAAGAGTATAAGAGCATTTGATGCAGAATCTATCAGAAGTTTATTTTAACGAAAAAATAAAAATATAACCATTAAAGGTATTATTTTTAAATCATTATTTAAGAATCCATATAAAGAGATATTTTTGCTAAAATCCAGAGAGTGAGTAAATTTACGTACCCTTAGACAAATTCCTGATCTATATATTTTCTCAATTTGTTGGTAAGTAATTTGTACTAACAACGGCAGCCGGTTTAATTGGAAGCAACCAATTAAACTGGTGTGATGATTTTAAAATAGGAAACGTAATATGGAGTAAAATTTATTTTCAAATCGCACATTAAAATTAATATTACATCCCTTGATTAACTCAAAATAATATTTAATAAAGAGTTTTAAAAGACAAAAGGCATGCGAGTGTAAAGATAGGGAAACGAGTTAATAATTTACCATGCACTGACATGCATTAACTGGAATTAACCTGCATACAGATTCTTTTACTAAACAAATAATACTGGTAAAACTTGAAATTATTCAAATAAATAAACAATGATACAGTAGTATACTATTTAATTCTGAAGTAAAGCATTGCTTTGGATAATAAAAAGGTCAAACTTTAAATACCGTAAATAGCGAATAAAGGTGGAACTATTTTGTTGTGATGCGTAAACTCCGCGCAGTTAACTTACCTGCCCTGACATAATAATAATGCAGTCGAGATGGAGCGCTCTCGTAGTAAAAACTACACCCTTGAACCATGCCCCGAAGTACTAAGATATTCTAATTTTAAAGTGCAGTTATAACTTTGTGTAAAGCAGAGTTTTATAAAGAAAAATGTAATCTATTAAATTAAATGTGTAACATTACATTTGGAACAACATAATATCGTACCTGATTTAATGAAGACTTTGGTTAAGAAGCAGACAAGGAGAACAATATCTTCCAAGATGATAGTGAAGAGGAACGACTAACAATTTTAGACTGACTAGTAAGACAACTGACCGTACCCAAATTAATGATTTAGGCTAAGTGATGCAAAACACCTTTAACCCCAACTATGACAATGAACTTCCAGTAATGACCAAACAAAGAATTATAAAGACAAACGGTTTATGAACCAGGACTGTAAAGAAACAAATGGTTTCAGTTAATGTATCATTATATCCAGATAATCAAAATACAAAGTGAGGGATAATAGGCCCAAACATGTAATATTATGTAAGAGAAATATTAGTAAATAATTAAGTTAATTGATGTAATGAAAATATGAATACACCTAATTATAGATACATGAACCATACAAATAATTGTCACATATAGAGTTCATAGGGTTGTCCAGTAAACAACAAATTATAACATAGTCACAATAACATTTATAACAAGAGTAAAACCCAGATAAACAGTAAATGTAACAAGATTATTAGAACTGTGTGGTGAGGTAGAGGCAACAGTGCAACAGTAAAACTTTATTGTAATTTTTGTAAGTCAAACATCAGTAATTATACGGATGTTGAAACCCATATAAATAGTAAATATGACATAGACAGTGTCAGAATAATGAGTAAATTAGCTGACAAAGGACTAACTAATTAGTATAGAATTTGTTTTGTAAAATGTGCATATTTTATGTTATAGCACAATGTTATATCATAGTATTTGTGTTGTGTTTTTTGTATGTAACAGGTGATACAGTTAGTTTAAAGGAATGTCAATTTAATGATAGTAATTCCATTTTTTTTATGTTGTGTTAACAAATATAACAATAGAGCTGATGTTAAACCATGGTAAATTAATTGACCAAGCAGAATGGACTATACAAAGATGTTTTGTTAAGTGTCAAACACCTATACAGTTTGAGTAGAAAACAGTTATTTGTGCAAGGATTTGGTATAATAATAGCCATGTGGGCATGAATTTAACTATTAGAATAATATATCTTTTTTGTTATTAAAATAACGTTATATGTTAAACCATTTTGATGAGTGTTAGAAGTTAATTTAATTGTTAAAGATGTTAAAATATGGTGATGAAAGTAATACTATTACATAGGCCAGGTGAAACCAACTTTAGTAAATTTTGAACAATTATATTAGAAATTTTGTAAAGCAAATGTGAAAGGGTAGATGTATTTATAGGTAATAATGTATACAAGGAATATAGAAACAAAATAACACATATCAAGTTATTTAAGAAAATTCCAAATAACAAAATTGTAACATCCATAGTTCTTAAGCAAAAATAGGCACGTTTGGTGTCTAAATATAACAAATGTGAAGATCAAAATAATGCTGATAATGGTTTTAAATTCCCATTCAGTATAGAAAAGTTATGTTAGTTTAAAGATTTTGAACAAATTTTAGACTTCGAAATAATGAAAGTATATGACAATGTATATCCGAATTGGCCAACCAGATTCCAAGTTTACCCTTAGCAACCAGAAATTTCGGATAAATAAAATGAGACTTCTTTGACAACGATCTTAGCAGATAGACGCGTTTTTAAATCGTCTTTCATTATGTGTTATAAAGTGTGAAAAAACAATACAACCAGATAAATACAGTTAGAGGTACACTACACGAACTTTTTGCAATAACAGAAGAACACCCATTACATGGAATAGAAGATATAATAACCAGGAAGAAGATTTGAAGTGGACGAGGGACGAGAAAGAAGATCTGACGTGTACGTGGGCCCTATCTTCAACCAAGAAGAGTACAAGAAGAGGATTTGGTGATTCTGACATCTCATTATATCGTACTTCAACACACACATTTGTATACACGTATTTTAAGTAATAATCAACTAAACTACAGACACCATATAACACAAACACTAAAAACAATCACTAATAACACTATATAAGACCAACACCTTTTTAAACACAACAAGAACTTTTAATTTACATAATAACTATCAAAGCCGGAACTGGACATAACCTTTTAAAACTGGTAGCCACTATACAATTTCTGTGTGCACGTAACACTCTAACGTTGTAATATCCTGTAATTGTAAACTTGTATTTTGATTAATAGTGTAATATTTTGTATAATTATTATCCCCGAACCATATACGCCCTGAGATAATTAATATTTTTATTTAAAAACGTTAACAAAAAGCATTGTTTTGGTCTCGTAGAAATACTGAACAGATACTACTGCCAACTGGTAAAGGAAGACTTATAGTTGGCGATACAATTGTGATTATCCTGTTTAAATTTATTAAAACAGTCAACCAGTGTTTTTTCCGAATAAAGGATTCCACAAGGATATATGTTTGATAGTATTTGTGTGTCGTTATTATTGCTGTTACATTTAGTAAATAGAATTCACAGATTGCAACGGACCCGACAGTGGCATCGTTGAGTGACGTCACGGAAAAGAATCAGCATAGTGGGAGTAAGCGGCAATTTACAAAAACCATCCGCCGTTCAACATAACACATTTATAATTACACATCGACGACTCCACTGCGAGTTAGTCGCTACATTACTCATCCATATTACAAGTTGACACTTCTAACGGGCGGTGTAATTCAAGTGCACACGACATATATACTAGTAACTGATTCATAATAACATTGTATGTAACGAGATATTCTCTGGTTACAAATAGACGAACCCGAAGTGAGGCTACATTACATATCGAAGTAACCCGATACATTGAAACAAAATTTGTTACAAATGGAATAAATAAGTAAGAGGGATGACATCTCTATTGACTACGTGTATGATCTCCAATGTAAATTAAAAAGGTACAATGTACCGAAAGTGAGAACATTTTATAAATAACTATGTGACGTGAACTTCTGTGGGAAACAAGAACTTTCACTCGAGTTGTACTACTAAAGATGCTTAGCTACCAGACTTCATAGAACAGCATAACAGCTTCATAATTTCCAGGATCTCTTCAGGAACTTCACCCCGAAAGTAAACTACCATAACCTTCAACCATTTGTGGACACCCCAAGGACCAAGGACCAGGACACGGAGTAAACTTCACAATATCACAGGTGACACGGAGACTTGTCTTCCGTGGTAAAATGTCATTAAAACAAATGTTTGCAAAAGACAGTTTAATAAACTATATAAAAGACTTTAATTATTGTCACTTTGTAAATAGTATTATGTCATACGACTAAAATTATTTGTAATAGTAATTAGTGCTTGTAGTATAAAGCTTTTCAAATACTAGAGGTTAAGTTAAGTCCATTCTTCAAATGCCCCCCCCCAAATAGTATGATAACTTAACTTACAAACTAATTTAATATCCCGGATCCGTGGAAAAAGCTAGCACATAACAATACTTTTGTTGTGGCCAACTTTTCAGAAAATATTTTGTAAACTTTTATTTAGAAAACCAAATGGTAAAAAGATATCACCTAATAAAGAGATGTCATTACTTAACACAAAATACTGAGTGAATAAATCATCAAACACCCCAAAAATATTCCTTTCTTTCTAACTTCTACTGCTTGTTAAAATTTTCATAAGAAGTTGATTAAGATTATGGCAGCCCGTGCAATTGATATGAGGCAATTTCGCACTGGTTCCCGACGATATAACGTAGGTAAGACGTTATAAAGTGCGCAACTCTGCTTTTAGTTAAAATAGTTGTGTGCATCGTGGTACACATAAAATAACCAAAATTAATAATTGTGCAAGATAGTGACACATATACCATGTGCCACTCTGTTGATCTATTCACTCAGTTACTTTAAAATATTTCACTAATTTAAAATAAAATAAAATAAAAATAAAAATAATAATTTTTATTAGAATAGAATAGTATATAGGTAACTTTAATTGTAAATTTTATAAGTGTAAACTCGTATTACATAACGACACATGTATATAAAACAAAATCATGTACGTACTTGTCGAAAAATTTCAGTCATCACCGTGTCGGTTTGTCAACAAAATCAGACCTGTAAATATCCTGTTCTCGCCTGTACGGAATTGTATTTGCCGCCCTCTGCAAAGTCGAGCTATACAATACCCCACCTCCTCAATTGTTCTATTGTTATAACAAGCGTGCATCATCTTGTGCCTAGTAACCAGGTATTTCCCCCTTAGTTGAAAGTAAATTGACGCCTGTGTGAGATTTCTCTTTCTCTGAGATTTAATTCTCGCACAACCAATGTAAATTTTAATGCGAACTAAAATCGTTTATTTGAGTAAACAAGAAAGAGTAGTATAGGATTTATTATTAATAGTAGAATAAGTATTTATAGTGATTGACATTTTAAAAAAAGTGGCTTTATTTAACCCCGATCTATTATTAAAAGATGAATTGTGCTACGAAGTAATTTTACGCGGTTTACCTCACGCGAACGTAACAGTCTCTGAATTGCGCAAAACGTTACGCGAAAGTAGATCAGATACACCCTGGCAGTTACGTAGATTACGCGAACTCGATTATGACAGCGAAAGGGAAACGTGATATGCGAAGCATAGGGAACTGACGTTATTATCTCAAACCCTTCACGACGAAAAATCACCTGCAGTAATATTGCGGATCACGCAAAGAATAGAACATTTAACCCGCCGGTTGAAGAATTTATTGAACTGGCCCGACGTCACCGTAATCCCTCCCGATGTGCGAAAATTTGCGGATGAGGCATTACATCAATTACCCACAATTATCAACGAATTGCGAAGAATGTCCGACTCTGTTAGAATGAAAGAAATAGAACAATATTTGAAGAAATTATATATTTCCCCAATTCAATCTCCAACTTTAGAACACCCTCCCTCCACTGCGAATCACGAATCACCCCCCGTATCGAAGATACAACCGACTCATGAACAGCTACCAGATAGAGACTTAAATACCCTAACGATATAGGAACCCCCACAGCCTAGTGGTCACCATAATCGCACCAGTAAGTATGCGATTACGACGCCTAACTCACCAACAGGTCCTTATAGAAGTATACCACATGTAAATTTTAATGTAGACCTCTATGGAAAGATCACGCACCCAGTAGAAAACATCCTTACAGAAATTCCCTACACTGATGGCTTAAGTATTACGAAACTGTTAAATTTCATCAGATACCTCCTACAAATAAAAGATTTACAGCAACTGAATGATTGGCAAATCTTGCAAATACTCCTACCCAAATTTAAACCACCATTAAGGGATTGTGTGCTGGAATCATTAAGCTCGACTCTTCCAGTAGAAGAACTTTATACTACCATTATAAAACACTTTATTCCCACGGGAATTTATGAGGAGATCAAAAGAAACACCGTACTTCGAGTACAAGGAGCCCATGAGAGACTGGCCCACTATATTGCAGACATCAGAGAGTCTTCCCGACTACTGCAAGTCAACTGGAGTAAGAAACAATTGGTCTATACCATTCTAGTAATATTATCTCCGGAAGAAAGATCTCGATTAGCATTAATAAATAGGCCCCACACTTTCGCAGATCTAGAAAAATGCAGTATTCACTCGTCAAACGTATGGTACGCGGACCAGAACAGACTGCATTGCTATCCACAGCACCACGTAGATATGAAACGCAAGCCCTGGTAACCGATGGAAGAAAACAGCACGAAAGACGACCATTTCGTAGACCTACCAATTTTATCAACCATAGTAAATCTAAAGAGCCTCAACCTCGACAGGAAACCAGTGATACCCCTCGTAAAGAAAATATATGTTATAACTGCGGGAAATTTGGACACATCAGTAGAAACTGTAAACAGAGACAGTACTATCAGAAGACCCCTTATCCAAAAAACATGTAAGGCAGGGACATCCGAAATCCTGTGTCTTCCGCAGCATCGTGAAAACAGGTAAACCCCTAAAAGTCAACAAATTCAAAAAAATAACCCAAGAAAATTAGACCCCTATGTTAAGAAGTTCATTGATAAATGTAATGCTATTAATAAATGTAATTTCAGTAAGTATCGATTACCATATATTCAAGTAGACCTCGGTGTTACATCCTCCCTCGGATTAATTGATTCCGGATCAACACGAAGTTTAATTAGTCAACAGCTAGCCGATAAATTATTTGAACACAACTTAGTTAAACGCAGTCAATCGGTGAATATTAGATGCGCTACAGCTAATAAACAAAATTTAATGATAAAACTCTTAAATGATCACGTTTAAAGTAAAAATTAAAAATCTAACGTGGTATTTTCCAATGTTGGTATGCGACGAGTTAGGACCCGACTTAATATTGGGAGCTGATTTTATCAGTAAAACAGGAATAATTCTTGACATTCACGATAAAAAGTATTATTTTGGATTCGATCGTTCACAAAAATATAATTTTGATGATAATACAAATAACAAAGAAACTACTGGAACAGCTTCTACACATTTACAACACCACGAGTCTGAATTAGCTCACCTGGAAAGTAAAGATAGACGGAAAATGCAGACACTAATAGAACAGTTCTCCAACGTCCTCACTCCAAAGTTAGGACTAACGAACCTGATAGAGTAAAAAATCAATTTGAGCGATAATAAAGTAATACGTCTACCCCCATACAAATTATCACCGCCAAAAATGGAAGTAATGAGGAATCAAATCAACAAATTATTAGAACAAGGAGTCATCGAACCCTCTACTTCACCTTACTCATCACCCGCGTTTTTAGTACCAAAAGGTCACGACAAACACAGACTAGTTGTGGACTACAGGCAACTAAATAAACGGATAGAATTTGAGTCTATACCTCTTTCCGATATCCACAGTGCTTTTCATTATTTTACAAAAGCGAAAGTTTTTACTATCATGGATGTAAATCAGGCATTTCACCAAATACCCCTTTCTGAAGAATCCAAACTTCTAACCGCATTTGCCGTCCCTTTCAACCTGTACCAATTTACGAGAGTACCCTTTGGAATATCCCAAGGTAGTTCTGTATGTAGCCGATTCTTAGAGAAATTATTCCATGATATAAAATTTAAATATGTGTATCACTACCTAGATGACATCGTTATCTATAGCAAATCAATGGACCAACATCTTAAACACCTACGTGAAGTACTATCCCGATTAGAGAAAGCTGGATTAACCGGAAACCCCAGTAAAGTAAATTTTGCTTTCACCCAATTTTCATTTTTAGGTCACATCGTAAAGGCCAACGGAAAGGTAAGCATAGACCCCGAGCGAACCGTGCGATCAGAGAATTTTTACCACCGCGGGATGCGAAAGGAATAGCCCGATTTTTGGGAATTATAAATTATTTCCACAAGTGTATTCCTCATCTAGCCGAAATTGCAGCACCGCTGAATGCTTTAAGAAAGAAGGGAGCTAAATTTGAGTGGAATGTGCAACACCAAGCTGCATTCGAAAAACTGAAAGAAAGCATAATATCACCCCCAGTATTGCAATTAGCCGATTTTACAAAACCGTTTGTAGTGCAGACAGACAGTTCAAGTGTAGCCCTAGGTGCAGTAATATATCAGGAAGTAGACAAATCTAGACTACCTATTAGTTACGTTTCACGTACCCTGACCGACCAGGAAAAGAAATACTCCGCATACGAATTAGAATGTTTAGCTATCGTTTTCGCAATTGAGAAGTCCAAACCCTTTTTAGAACATAAAGAGTTCCTGTTAGAAACGGATAATCAAGCATTATCTTGGTTACTAAATCACCCAAAACAGTTAGGTCGTATTGGAAGATGGGTATTGAGGTTAAATTGTTACAAATTTAAAGTACAACATATTAGAGGTACCCAAAATGTAGTTGTCGATACACTATCACGTATGTTCCAGTCGACTAGTAAAACATCTGAAAACAAGGAGAGTAGAGAAACGCCGATTATCAATACCTTAATTACCGAGTTTCCTCTTGCATTTACGGACATAGCTCAGTACCAACAACAAGACCCCCTTTTATGACCAATTATAGAACAACTCGATAAAGGAAATAAGTCAGAAAAATACATATTGAGTAAGAGAGTATTATGTTATAGAATAGCAAACGGAAAATATTTATTAATAATCGCCCCTGATATTATTAAACCTATGCTGATGGAATACTACTATTCTTCCACCATTGGAGCACATATGGGAATAAATAAAACTATACATCGAATTCGTAAAGAATATCACTGGGAAAATATGAACAGTGAGATAGCTAATTTCGTGAAAAGGTGTAAGTTGTGTGCACTCAGCAGCCAGCGAGAAACAGCCAAATAAGTCAATTAATCTCAGAAATTCCTGCTACCCCCGTTCTCCAAAATTTATTTTGACTTTTCAGGACCCTACCCGCGTTCTAAATCAGGAAATACCATGCTACTCATTTGCGTAGATTCATTCACCAAATTTATCTGGATGTATCCTATGCGGCGAGCGTTAGCTTCGACCACCGTAAGTATATTGCAGGATAGATTATTTAAACATTTCGGTACACCAGTACATGTGTAGATATGTAGACATGTGTACCAGCTAGTGTCAGATAGCGGACCCCAGTTTAAGTCAAAGGAATTCAAGAACATGTGTTTCAAACTAGGGATAGACCACATTACCACTACAGAGTATCGTCCGCAAGGTAATATAGCTGAATGGTATTTGTGAAACATAAAAAAAACCTGCTTTAATAGCCTACCATGCAAACGACCATACGTCTTGGGACCAGAACCTATCTTGGATATAATTCGCCTTCAATTCAGCCTATCATGAAGGACATAAGTATACACCATTTGAATTATTGTTTAAATACAAACATAACCACCCCGAGTGTAATACAATTCGCCTTGTGTAGAGTGTTTGACCCCTCTTGCATTGTAACAGCTGATTTTTGAAAATAAATTAAAGGTTCCTATTCGTGAAATTCCGCTTGTCTCAGTAGAATAAGATATGAGAATTAGAAATAATCTAAGGTTGAGTATGGGATCAACGTTCGATTATCTGAAGTATAAATAAGCGAAATAGATATAAGTACGCAACAAAGTCACTACGACCCCGCACTGAAAAAGGGTAATGAAAGAGCAGAAAACTAACTAATTGAGTTAGAGTATGCTAATGAAATCAGGGACACGATATTGTGAAGTTACGAAAATTAGGAGTAATAAATAAGATTAAGTTAGCAGTTAAGAAACGAGAGAAAGGGAACTTCACGAAAGAAAGAAAACGAGTACTAAGAAAATTTCACACAGTAATCTCAAGCATACTCCCAGTACTTTGCTGACCTAATAACCCGTAGAATACCCACCCGGTGTCATCTTTAAGCGGCGGAGTATGTGAGGCCATTTATGCACACGGGCGGCAAAAATCATAACGCGCGTTCTGAAAAACATGCCGCCCTACTCTAGAGTACGCGCGACAGGAAGTCTTGCCGCGCGTGTTGTAAGTACATGTATGCAAATCGGTGCTTTAATGCAAACGCGAGGCATACCGTGCCTCCCGTTCCCACGGCATCAGTAAAGCCAACTTCTCCTACAACACACATTATTTTTTCTTTCTAATGATTCGTCAATAACTACAACAGTGATGTTTAATGACGCAAAAAATAATTATTTTGTGTACAATGAAATATATTATGATGAAAATATAGAATACTAATATTTTTATTTATGTTCAAATTATTTGATTATTACTATTAATTAAACTGTTGCCAAACAATTTTGAATTAGAAACAGAATTATCACTGTTGCACAACGCTATAGAAAAATTATTGCGATTAGTGCTTTCAAGCTTCTCAGCTCATCGTCAGATAGTCAGATCGATCAGATCTTGAAAGCGCTAATCGGAATAATTTTTCTATAGTGGTGTGCAACAGTGATAATTCTGTTTGTGATTATAACCACTAACACAACTTTCTTAATTAAATTTTGAATTAATTGTATGATTTAATAAATGTTCATAAAACAAATTGCTTTCTTCTTTAAATGTAACGCCAAACAAAAAATACTTAAATTGTTTAAAACAGTAGCCTATTTGTATTTTTGTAGCCTTATATATGTGGAGGTATTTTTCGGTTAGTTAGCTCTCACTGTGATTAACTATAATATTGTAATGTTTTGTTCAATGCTGTTTTCACTTAAAAATTGTCTTTATGATTTCCATTTTAAGATTTCGTATGGTGTTTCAGTTTTCACTTTGTTTATTAAAGTGAAAATTACTAAATTAATTAGAACGCCTGTAGTAAAAATAATGACATATAATATTGGGCAATTAACCGAATAGTACATGTAATTATTTTTTGTACACTGCCACACTACGCCGAATAATTAGAAAGAGTCACCTGCACTTGTATCCTTAGATTAAATTTTATTTAGTATTTTTTCTTAGATCAAATTTAATTTTACGTATATGACGTATCTCATAGTTATTGCCAGCATTTCCTGTGGAGTAAATGCCAACCCTGCACTAAATCCTGTCTCGTTTGAATCATTTCTAGCGTTTACTGACCAATTCAACATCACATTCGACAAAAATTAAAAACCGTCTCTCGGTCTTCGCGTAATTGTCCATAGAGGTTTGGGAATGCCCTGTCAACAAAACGACTACGATCGATGGGATGAACAGTTCATCGTCTTCTCCGTCGTTGACGATACACGTAATACAACACGAACGGATCCATCTTCCAAGAGCAGTGCCAAATGAAAGTGAAAGAATGTATATAGAGGTTGGCAGCACTCCTTCCTGCGCGTCAGAAAACCTTTACGCGCGAGTGCATAAAAGGGGCCTTACAAAATGCGTCGCAAAATAACGCGCGGCAAAAAACCTTTACGCGCAAGTGTACAAAAGGGACCTTACGCTAAAAAAAGAAACACGCGCGCGCGCGCGTGTGTAATGGTGAGAAAGGGAAGGGAGTGAGGCGGTTGTGAGAGAGAGAGTTTGTGTTCTAAAATCTCTTTCTCTAAAGCATTATAAAATAGGTTTTGTTAACGGAATCTAATAGTTTTACTGTTCTTTACCGTTCAACACAGTGGTCATAAAAAAAACACGTAATGGTTACCGTCTGCTGAAACATATTCGTAGGACAGTGTGATGATTTAAAGGAAATTTAAATAGCACAAAATAATTTCTATTCAAAATAACACGTGAGAAAATAATCCACCCTCCCCTCTGTACCTATATACCTGTACCAACTAGTAAAAAGGCTAGTACGGACATGCAAATTATACTGTTATGAAGCGAATACTAATAATCATTCTAATTAAATAAAAAGACGTGATAATACTAAATGAAATACCTAACTCAATAAAGAAAAGGTAGGATTGTTAATAGTAGTTAATTAGTGTAAAAATAATAATAATAAAAGTACGAACTACTTTTCTCTCGGAGTGTGATCTGCGCCCGCTTCCCTACTCACCGCCGCAAAATCAACCCCAGTCGACCGAGAATCTCTGACAAGTTAACAGCTTTACTATGTGTCGTGAAGGTGAACGTGTGTATATGTTACAAAACGATGTAGCAGAAAGTAAGTGTTTCGTGGTTACATACTCCAAATGTAGTTGAAACGAAGTGAAACGTAATACAAGTAAAGTAGTTTAAATGTAGAGAAAGAATTAAAAATAACTAAGATAGCCGACACATCTGTTTATGAAAAGGTTTAACTTGTAAGGTATGTTCCATACCATATAAAAGGTAACATTAGCGCTGTTAAAACTAAAATGTGAAAAGTGAACACCAACGTCAGGAGTGAAGCAACGAGGACAACATTACGAGCTCCAGGTAGCAGACTCCTAGCGTCATGACTTAGATCACAACTTAGAACCAACAAACTAAATGGAGGAACACAAACGACAAAGAAGAATATACAGGAAAACCTACTGAAGAGGATCAGCAAGAGAACCAGCTGCAGATCTACATTATGCCCAGGTGACACTAAACCATATCTTCTGTGCTTATATTGTTTTCTAACAACCACAACAAAAACAGTACAGTTTTTGTAAAGACTCATTCAAATCATGTAAATCTTAACATAGTAATGTTTGTAGTTACTGTAACGAAATAATAGTAATCTGATGATGGTTAAAGGTAAAAATTAATTCGAAATTTGATCAAACTATTCTTCTAACACTTTGCATAATGTTGAAGTATTTTAAAATATTATAAAACTAAAACCCGGATCCGTGGTATTCAATGTAATATACAACTGTATGGTTTGAGCTCTTCAGAGTAACATTTTAAAGAGTATAAGAGCATTTGATGCAGAATCTATCAGAAGTTTATTTTAACGAAAAAATAAAAAGATAACCATTAAAGGTATTATTTTTAAATCATTATTTAAGAATCCATATAAAGAGATGTTTTTGCTAAAATCTAGAGAGTGAGTAAATTTACGTACCCTTAGACAAATTCCTGATCTATATATTTTCCCAATTTGTTGGTAAGTAATTTGTACTAACAACGGCAGCCGGTTTAATTGAAAGCAACCAATTAAACTGGTGTGACGATTTTAAAATAGGAAACGTAATATGGAGTAAAATTTATTTTCAAATCGCACATTAAAATTAATATTACATCCCTTGATTAACTCAAAATAATATTCAATAAAGAGTTTTAAAAGACAAAAGGAATGCGAGTGTAAAGATAGGGAAACTAGTTAATAATTTACCATGCACTGACATGCATTAACTGGAATTAACCTGCATACAGATTCTTTTACTAAACAAATAATACTGGTAAAACTTGAAATTATTCAAATAAATAAACAATGATACAGTAGTATACTATTTAATTCTGAAGTAAAGCATTGCTTTGGATAATAAAAAGGTCAAACTTTAAATACCGTAAATAGCGAATAAAGGTGGAACTATTTTGTTGTGATGCGTAAACTCCGCGCAGTTAACTTACCTGCCCTGACATAATAATAATGCAGTCGAGATGGAGCGCTCTCGTAGTAAAAACTACACCCTTGAATCATGCCCCGAAGTACTAAGATATTCTAATTTAAAGTGCAGTTATAACTATGTGTAGAGCAAAGTATCAGTAAAGTAGAGTTTTATAAAGATAAATGTAATCTATTAAATTAAATGGGATAAATAAGTAAGAGGGATGACATCTCTATTGACTAAGTGTATGATCTCCAATGTAAATTAAAAAGGTACAATGTACCGAAAGTGAGAACATTTTATAAATAACTATGTGACGTGAACTTCTGTGGGAAACAAGAACTTTCACTCGAGTTGTACTACTAAAGATGCTTAGCTACCAGACTTCATAGAACAGCATAACAGCTTCATAATTTCCAGGATCTCTTCAGGAACTTCACCCCGAAAGTAAACTACCATAACCTTCAACCATTTGTGGACACCCCAAGGACCAAGGACCAGGACACGGAGTAAACTTCACAATATCACAGGTGACACGGAGACTTGTCTTCCGTGGTAAAATGTCATTAAAACAAATGTTTGCAAAAGACAGTTTAATAAACTATATAAAAGACTTTAATTATTGTCACTTTGTAAATAGTATTATGTCATACGACTAAAATTATTTGTAATAGTAATTAGTGCTTGTAGTATAAAGCTTTTCAAATACTAGAGGTTAAATTAAGTCCATTCTTCAAATGCCCCTCCCCCCCAAATAGTATGATAACTTAACTTACAAACCAAATTAATATCCCGGATCCGTGGAAAAAGCTAGCACATAACAATACTTTTGTTGTGGCCACCTTTTCAGAAAATATTTTGTAAAATTTTATTTAGAAAACCAAATGGTAAAAAGATATCACCTAATAAAGAGATGTCATTACTTAACACAAAATACTGAGTGAATAAATCATCAAACACCCCAACAATATTCCTTTCTTTCTAACTACTACTGCTTGTTAAAATCTTCATAAGAAGTTGATTAAGATTATGGCAGCCCGTGCAATTGATATGCGGCAATTTCCCATTGGTTCCCGACGTTATAACGTAGGTAAGACGTTATACTGGTTCCCTGTGTTTTAATGTCTTAACAGGAGAGACGTTATAACAGGCAGAGCGATCCCGGACATGAAGATGTACATCAAATAAAGAGAACGAAAAAGCGGTCATTGGCCTTATTTAGCCTGATTACCGTCTCTTGGAATTTACTCGTAATGCAGTCAGCGCGATCCTGGACATGAAGAACCGAACGCAATTGTTACCGTCTGTTTAATAAACTTGTATGAGTGTCAGGACGATCTAAAACTAGTACAGTCTAGGACAGAAACCTGTACATCTAAAACAGCACAAAAATTCTACACGAAAAGAACATAAAAAAAAATTTAAGATTTTTTTTTTTAATTTGCAGCTCTCGTAACAAAATTCATTTATGTGAGTAAGTGATACATTTTCTTTTGAAAAGTATTTGTAAACAACAAGTCCTTGCGATTTGGTATTTTGTAATAGCTAAAGTGATTATTAAAATGCTGGAAATGTAAGAAACCGATGGTACTCTGTTTACTACGCACTAATCACAAGTTAAAAAATAAGAACTTATTAAATTATGTGTACTTGATGCCGAATATAGCTAACACGTTTTTAAACTCAGTGTTCACAACTTTTTTAAACGTTTAATAGAAGGCCGGTTTTGGACAAAAATCCCCCCCTCCCCAGTCCCATTTCACAAAACAGTCCGGGAAAAGTCTACCTCATTATTAGCTAATGAAGTATTTTTGTTGTAATTTTTTCAATTATAGTTTTTATGTTTAATTTAAATTAATTAGTGAAAGCAAGCTGCGTGAATATAAATTTCAAGAGTATTAAAACAATATTTCTAAAATCATCAATATGTAATATACAAAGTATGACAAAAATTTCCTGTAATTTTCGTTTATTTGAAATATTGTTCCTTGACTCCATTCCGTACATAATTTGCCCCCTTCTAAATAAACTTAGTTGGATATAATACTAGAATAGTAACGTTTCTTCAAGGTTTCAAAAGATGTCTCTAATGCACTTTTAGTGTATCTTTCAACTAGCTCAGGGATATTTGTTTTACGTCTTCAACGGTGGTAGTTTTCATTATTAGTAAGAGAAAAAGTAGGTTTTTGACATATCTGGTGAATATGGGTGTTGCGATGTCGTTACGATGCCCCTTCCCATAATTCTTGAGTAAGCAATGACCTGCGTCCTGGTGCATTATCAGTGTGCAATTTCCACAAGTGTGCAGTTTTCTGTGAATAGTTTCACATAAGTAGAGTAAACGGAAGAACAGTACTCTAGTCTAACAGCTGCATCTAGTGACGAAAATTCATGGAACACAAAACCACAGTCTTCAAGTAACTATCACGATCATTCATGGCAGTCTTTGAACATTTTCTACCATTTACACACCTCTTGTTCATGCATATCGCAAACTCCAGAAGCTCTCTGCGACCATTTTACCAGGATAGAGCAGTTTATCTCATTGTTTACAAAAAAAATTAATTTATGTTCTTCAATTTTCAATGTAGAGTGCCAAAAAAATTGCTTCATGCACAAAAATACAGACTTACTTAATTAGCTGTGAAGTCCAAATTATTCATGCAATACGACTAAACGTTCAGACGATCGCCACTAAAGTGTGTACCAGCATCCCATTAGAAAAGCTTTTTAAATGGACACTTGTACCTCGGGAAATCCACACTCTTGTTTCCTCGAACTCTGTAATCAAACCTCGTACACATTAATACCGTATACCATTCATTCAGTGGCCACTCGTTTGCATACAACCCATTTGATGCAGCGAATCACTGCACTAATTCCCACAGGAATATAAAGTCGTGGATGAGCAACGAAAACGTGTAAATCTGGAAATTGATTACAGTTATAAAGTTGCGTCTACATAAATGTATACAGCCGATGAGGAACAAACGACTACATTACGTATATTACAATGTATAGGACGATATTAATTCATGTGGGAATGCATGTGGTAAATGGATGCGATTAAACGAAGCTCAGTGTTTCAGTGAAAAATCGTCAAAGAAAATAAATGACAAAATGCCTATAAAGTTAAATAACCTAGAGAAGACAAGGGGAAGGGGAGGACTGTAACTTACTAGACACTAGAATTTACCATTAGGTTAATAGTAAGGGTGATTTAGGTAAATAATGAAAGGTTACATCATTAATTAGATGTTATTTAAAAAATGTGTAGACGCCATCTTCATCATCTTCAACAAGAATTAAACCAAAAATGAGTTGTATCGGTCCCAAGCCGGATAAACTATAAGTGGATCCTCCCACACTATGAGTTGTATCGGTCCCAAGCCGGATAAACTATAAGTGGATCCTCCCACACTATGAGTTGTATCGGTCCCAAGCCGGATAAACTATAAGTGGATCCTCCCACACTATGAGTTGTATCGGTCCCAAGCCGGATAAACTATAAGTGGATCCTCCCACACTATGAGTTGTATCGGTCCCAAACCGGATAAACTATAAGTGGATCCTCCCACACTATGAGTTGTACCGGTCCCAAGCCGGATAAACTATAAGTGGATCCTCCCACACTTCTCCGTCTCATCGGCTTATCATTCAATAATTGTTTTGGGGATACAGCAGTTATCCCTTACTTGAAAGAGTTTAGTAAATCATTTACTCCCTGGGTACGTTACTATCATTTTGCAGGTGAAAACGATGGTAGGACTGTCACCTACTGGCTTAACGTCTACCCTGATTTTCTGCCTGGGTTGTCTTACCAGACTATAGAAACCAGTTTCCTTGTTCGTGGCATCCATAGGGATCTGTATTGTGGTGGTTTCTACTTGCTTCACACATCCTACGCCGTTGACCGACAACAGAGCATCATCTGCCTCTATGGTTAGTTTCTTAGCACAAGGGCACAAGGGTGCACTAATTGTTGACAGCTTATGTCGGCTGTCCCTCGGTCTCAAGTGCAGATCGGTGCCAGTGTTTCCTATCCCGCACCACTTATAGATGTACTGGATGTTTCCCTTAATCGAGGAATCAGACCACAAGCCAAATACTCACCCTCTCAAACACTTTGGAGGAGTGTCGACATTTCGACAAAATTTATTGGCACCATCAGGATCTGTGTATAGAAGATGCAGAAGAATTCACACCTTCACACCTCATGATAGTTTTTGTGTTTATATCTGCGAGTTATGTTACATCAAATGTAATAATAATTGTTATACATACATTGAAGTTAAGATGAAGTTAAGGTGTTGAATAATATTGATGATCATCTAAGTGAAACTGTGGTATTAGAAGAGAATGTATTGAATAATTGTGATGACGGAACTTCAGTGTGAGTGGAAACTAGTGGTGAGGTAGAGGTGAAAGCGGATGAGTATGTTAGAGAGAGTAGAGTGAGGTCCTGAATTGTTACTTGTGTTGTACCTGGTACGGCCAGGAGGTGTAATAATGAGTTTCTTGTCCCCTTTGCATGGAAGGAAGTACTTCAGGAGAAGTGGGGTATGTACTATGATGGGTGGTGGAGAAAGGTGGAAATACTGATTTTTGATGTTAGTAGTGGTTATGAGGAATTAGTAAATATTTTACATATTGAAAGAGTGGAGTAGTATGGTGATGAGAGTATCCATCCACCTTGTGATGATGAGACTGATGTAACTGGTGTAGCTGATGATAATGATGAGAACCTTGTGACTTACCTGTTATTGACTAACAATCTCAAGGGTGACTTGAACATTCACAATTTTGACAAGGTGCATGATTCTGGTTCTTATGACTTACTGTCGAATAATCTTGCTTATGGTTATTGTGATAATTATTATTATTCCGGCTGTACAATATTTACACATTTTCAGGAACCAAAGATTACAGAATTGATTGAATTCTCATCTTCTATTGCTGTTTGTCCATCCAAAGATCTTCTTCAATTTCTCTTTCCCTCAATATAGTCTGAATTTCTTCTATCCAGGTGACAGGTGATTATGAAGTTAATTTTCTATGTGAGTTAGAAGTCCCTTTGTATAAATATATTTAATTGTCCGTTGATTGAGGATGAGATTTGTCTCGTAGTTCCAGAGGTTACTCTTAGCGCGGAGGAAAGACGCAGACTTCGAAAAAATATTTAGCCCGAAGTGTATCCAAATTGGTTTACGATACTTGTGTTATAAATTAGAAAGAGCTATTGCCACCAAAAACGTATTTAATGTTAGATTTAATTCATAATTTAGCTTATAAAACGACACAACTATTATTTTGTTTTCGTAAAATCGTATATAGCCGTTTAAAAAATTATAAGTATTGTTCAAGTGTCGGAGTATCTTTCTTAAACTTAGATTTATTACTTTTCCATACCATATGTTGAAAAAGACAACATATCTCACAAGACTGGTTAACTGTTCGGTTGGTGTTCATTTTTAAGAATGGAAAAATACATGATTGTAATAATTATAGTGGAAATATTTTTGGTTGATACTGGATTCAAAATATATACAAGAATCATAAACCACCGTCTGCAGGCTGTTTCCCAGCATCTTATTTTGGAAGAACAAAACGGATTCAGGAGTAGATCTTGTACACACAATGCTTTTATTATTACACAAAGCGTTGAGAAGCGTCGTGAGTTCAATAAAGAAACGCATGTAGATTTTGTTGAGTTTGAGAAGGTCTTTGATAGACTAGATAGAAATTTGCTGTGGCAAATTATGCATAGAAGAACGGGTAAACTCATAGCAACTTATAACAATGTACAAGGCCTATATCACGGAACAAATTAGCTGAAAATAATAATTGTATTATATCTCAACAAATATCTGTCAATAAAAGTGTTATACAAGGGTGAAGTATATCGCCTACTCTTTTTAATATTTGTAGTGATGGTCTGGTAAAGATTTGGAAATATCTAGTGAACCCTGGTATTAAGTTATCATGATATAGATATTTGAAGAAGAAGAAGAAGAAGAAGAAGAAGAAGAAGAAGAAGAAGAAGAAGAAGAAGAAGAAGAGGTAGAAGAAGAAGAAGAAGAAGAAGAAAAAGAAGAAGAAGAAGAAGAAGAAGAAGAAGAGGAGGAGGAGGAGGAGGAGGAGGAGGAGGAGGAGGAGGAGGAGGAGGAGGAGGAGGAGGAGGAGGAGGAGGTGGAGGTGGAGGAGGAGGATGTGGAGGAGGAGGAGGAGGAAAGGAGGGGTGTTGGTTGGCGGTTGAGAGGGGAGGGGAGGGGAGGAGTTGTGGTGATGATGATGATGATGAGGAGGAGGAGGAGGAGGACAAACCTAATCATTTATATCATCATTTTGCAGCAGTCCAGATGCATTCCTCTTCTTAAATTTACAGCAGCTTGGACTAATCCACTTGCTGCCATATTTCTTACCAGTTGCTGGATCCATCTCAGTCACGGTGTGCCTCATCGTCTTCTGGCACTTTGATTATAACGATACACGTTCTTTGCTAATTTTCAGCCCCAATCCCATCACATGCCCACACCACAAAGCTGTTTCCTTTCTCTGCTGTAAATTGCAGTTTCTTTCTTATTGCCCATCATTTGTTATAACAACTAAACGTAAACATCCATTTCTACCGCTTTAATTACTTTTTAGCTCTTATCATTGATCAATTTTAGGAATTTCCGATGCAACTGGGGATCTAATCATCCTATCTAATCTCTGAAATGCCTGTCCTGCGCTTCTTTCTCAGTCTTAATCACATCCTTTTCTATCCTATGGTGTCGAGGAGTTACTGTTGCCTCTGGAGAGCAAGTGTCGTCGCCTGATTCCAAGAGATGCCCCTGCCAAAAACTTCCGTCCGACTTGCTCTCTTCGCTTTCTTTGAATAAGTGTGGTCTCGAGTGTGCAGGTTATTTACCTACAGCTCCCATAGCTTGGTGGAGGGGTGGCTCCTATGCATCCAAGCTTACATGGAGTTGCTACAGCTGCCTGATATCGTGGGTCAGCCTACTCCCTGGGACGTGTTCTTGTACCAATCAAGTTGCAACTCTGGAAAGAAAATGTCATTTCCCACAATTTTCTATGAGCTATGGTGTTACAACCAATACTCGGTCGTCAGAGTCTCGTCAGAGGTAACAGGAGGCGCCGGATGTAAAGACATTGCTCGGGAAGGTCGGAATGACGGTTGTATGGGAGAGGCTACTTGAGACGCATCTCATACCTTACACCCTAGAAAATTTTGCATCATGCACTCTCTGCTTCTTGTTAATTCATATTAGTTCAAACACACAAATGAACAATTTAAAAATGATATTAAAATTTCTAAAGTTAGTATATATGTAAGTTTTCAACTATTAAGTTCAGTTAATTTAGATTACCTTCAACTGCAAAAATATATGTCTCGGTATTACGCAGATAGAAACACGTTATTTGCATGGCGTTAGCAAGGTTGTGTGGAACACGATTTGTCGTAGCCAATTGTGGCTGTGCTTACAGTTAATGACGTAGTGTTGCGATGCAATCGCAAATTACCTGCCGCATCCAAATGAGCTCTACTTGGAGCCAGGTAATCAGCTGTAGTTATCGGTAACTGTTGACTGCATCTGAATTGTTGTTGGAATACTTTGCATTAGTAACGGGGCAACAACACTTAAAAGATTGGACCACGAAATTTTTAATGCGAACTTATACAGATCTTGTTGGCTGCTCAATATCGAAGTTGCCGACAATGAAAATTATACTTTTTTCAATTCTAAATACCCCAATATTTGCAAGTCAGTTTGAAGGCCTTACAATATTTGTTTACATTTATAAACTGGAATATGAAATTAGCTAAGAATAAATAATATTATTTGTGTGTGTATGTACCTGTGTATCTAAATCCTATTGAAACACTGTAATTTACAAAATAAAATATATTTTGTAAAATATTTTATTATTATTAACAATATATGTAAAGTACATATTCATAATTACTTATATTATACTTGTGTACTATGAATAATACTAATTACTGATATTTTATACACCAACGTATTTATTATACTATTTATTTGATTCTTTTAGACTTATCCAACAATTTTGCTTTCCATACAGTTATGCTACAACTATTACTTTGATTTGGAAAAATTTTATGTAATGACTTGAAAAGAAACCAGTTATAATTAATTACAAATTAACACAAAAAGGGATTATTAAAAATAGAAAATACAGAAATACTTTATTTAAATACAAATAAACATAAAACATATTCTTGTGTAAAAAAGTATTATTAACATACGTGTGTTCGTGTGTGTGGGCGGAGGTGTCAAACTACGGGCAATCCAAGATAATATTCAAGTTTATCGTTTGAAAACATTGCTCTTTGTTTCTTTGACGAAATAAGAAAACAGAACACAAATGTCGTTTTACAAACTTGTCATCTCTGTCAAGTGATATCCAAGATGGATGACGTGGTAGTTAACATTATTTACCAAAGGCAGTCCAGTAATACTGAATTTTGCCTTACTTTCATGTTCCTTAAGGAAATGGAAGTATGGTGATGGCAAAAAAAATCGTGTTCCAGATTATTGCAGATTCTGATTGTACTACACTCAAAACATGAAAAAAAGTCATTTTTCGAAAAGTGTCTGTGCGTGTGCCTGTGTGTCTGTGTGTGTGTCTGTAGATTTTGTTCTATGGCAAACGATAACCGCCGCAAATTCAAACAGAATCTTATAATATTTTGCATGCAGCCCTGATTTGTAGAGTACACAAGACGTATAGTTTTTGGTGAAGATCGGTTAAGGGAAAGGGGTATATTACCGGCAACGTTTTTTTTTTTTTTGAATCAAGGGTAATTATTTTCTATGGCAAACGATAACCGCCGCAAATTCAAACAGAATCAAATAATGTTTTACATACAGCCCTGAATTGTAGAGTACTCAAGACCTATTGCTTTGGTGACAATCGGTTAAGGGAATGATCTTCAACAAAATCAACAGACCTTGAGTACTTAAAACTTCAGGAACGTCTGCAAAATAATGTTTAATTCTCTTTGAATATGCGGCAGTTATCATTCGTCATAAAAATAAAATTACCCTTTTAAAACATAAAACGTTGCCGGTAAACTACCCCATTTCCTCAACCGATCTTCACCAAAACAAAAAGGTGGTGAGAACTCTACAATTCAGGGCTGTATGCGAAATATTGTTTGATTCTGTTTGAATTTGCGGATGTTATCGTTTGCCATAGAAAAAATTACCCTTGACAAAAAAACGTTGCTGGTAAACTACCCCTTCCCCTTATCCGATCTTCACTAAAAACAACGGGTCTTGAGTACTCTAAAAATCAGGGCAGTATGCAAAAACTTATTTGATTTTGTTTCAATTTGCGGCAGTTAACGTTTGCCACAGAAAATACCCTTGTTAAAACATAAAACGTTGCTGGTAAACTACCCCTTCCCTTCAACCGATCTTTACCAAAAACAATAGGTCTTGAGAACTCTACAATTCAGGGCTGTATGCAACAAATTATTTGATTCTGTTTTAATTTGGGGCTGTTATCGTTTGCCATATAAAATACCCTTGTTAAAACATAAAACGTTGCTGGTAAACAACCCCTTTTCCTTAACAGATCTTCACCAAAACCAAAAAGTATTGAGAACTCCAAAATTTCGGGCTGTATGCAAAACATTATTTGATTCTGTTTGAATTTGGGTCTGTTATCGTTTGGCAAAAAAAATATCGGTATGGAGAACCATACATGACTTCCATGTTCTAAGATTTATATTTAAAATCATATTCGAAATGAAATATTTCTATAGAAACTACTTCTTTCTACTTATTGATTCAGCTTTAAACTACAGTACTGTGGTCACTAACGTATACCACCTTACGTTTTCGCACTCGATTTTCACTGAGATGGAAGTCGATGGCACTGCCGAAAAGTCTGGTTTTGCAGAAAACATTGGACTACGGCTAAACAGCCCGGGAAGGAATTTTAACAAAGAACTACTTCTTTGTTGCCGATAACGTAGTACACATAAATATCTCCCCTCCCCCTTCAATTATAATTTTCATTTATAGAAATTTACCCCCAACCCGATCACAAAACCTCTTCGTTTATAGATATTTCGTCTACGTTTCTACAGTGGATTATTATGAGCTTCTTATCAAGATACTTTATTTATCAAAATTAAGTACTTTGCTCATGTTAAAACATAAAACGTTTCAGGTAAACTACCCCTTTCCCTTTACCGATCTTCAACAAAATCAACAGGCCTTGAGTTCTGTATAACTCAAGAAGGTATGCAAAAGAGTAGTTGATTCGGTTTTGAATTTACGGCAGTTATCGTTCGTCATAGAAAAAATTACCCTTGTTAAAATATAAAATGTTACAGGTAAACTACCCTATTCCCTTAACCGATTTACACCAAAACCAGCAGGTCTTGAAAACTCTACAATTTAGGGCTGTATGCAAAACATTATTTGATTCTGTTTGAATTTGCGGCTGTTATCGTTTGCAATAGAAAAAAATTACCCTTGATAAGAAAAACGTAGCTGGTAAACTACCCCTTCCTGGTAACCGATCTTCACCAAGAACAACAGATCTTGAGTACTCTACAAATCAGAGCTGTATGCAAAAACTTATTTGATTTTGTTTCAATTTGCGGCAGTTAACGTTTGCCACAGAAAATACCCTTGTTAAAACATAAAACGTTGCTGGTAAACTACCCCTTCCCTTCAACCGATCTTTACCAAAAACAATAGGTCTTGAGAACTCTACAATTCAGGGCTGTATGCAACAAATTATTTGATTCTTTTTTAATTTGGGGCTGTTATCGTTTGCCATATAAAATACCCTTGTTAAAACATAAAACGTTGCTGGTAAACAACCCCTTTTCCTTAACAGATCTTCACCAAAACCAAAAAGTATTGAGAACTCCAAAATTTCGGGCTGTATGCAAAACATTATTTGATTCTGTTTGAATTTGGGTCTGTTATCGTTTGGCAAAAAAAATATCGGTATGGAGAACCATACATGACTTCCATGTTCTAAGATTTATATTTAAAATCATATTCGAAATAAAATATTTCTATAGAAACTACTTCTTTCTACTTATTGATTCAGCTTTAAACTACAGTACTGTGGTCACTAACGTATACCACCTTACGTTTTCGCACTCGATTTTCACTGAGATGGAAGTCGATGGCACTGCCGAAAAGTCTGGTTTTGCAGAAAACATTGGACTACGGCTAAACAGCCCGGGAAGGAATTTTAACAAAGAACTACTTCTTTGTTGCCGATAACGTAGTACACATAAATATCTCCCCTCCCCCTTCAATTATAATTTTCATTTATAGAAATTTACCCCCAACCCGATCACAAAACCTCTTCGTTTATAGATATTTCGTCTACGTTTCTACAGTGGATTATTATGAGCTTCTTATCAAGATACTTTATTTATCAAAATTAAGTACTTTGCTCATGTTAAAACATAAAACGTTTCAGGTAAACTACCCCTTTCCCTTTACCGATCTTCAACAAAATCAACAGGCCTTGAGTTCTGTATAACTCAAGAAGGTATGCAAAAGAGTAGTTGATTCGGTTTTGAATTTACGGCAGTTATCGTTCGTCATAGAAAAAATTACCCTTGTTAAAATATAAAATGTTACAGGTAAACTACCCTATTCCCTTAACCGATTTACACCAAGACCAGCAGGTCTTGAAAACTCTACAATTTAGGGCTGTATGCAAAACATTATTTGATTCTGTTTGAATTTGCGGCTGTTATCGTTTGCAATAGAGAAAAATTACCCTTGATAAGAAAAACGTAGCTGGTAAACTACCCCTTCCTGGTAACCGATCTTCACCAAGAACAACAGATCTTGAGTACTCTACAAATCAGAGCTGTATGGAAAAAATTATTTGATTTTGTTTGAATTTGCCACTCTTATAGTTTGCCATAGAAAATACCCTTCACAAACGTAAAACGTTGCTGGTAAACTACCCCTTTCCCTTAACCGATATTCACCAAAAACAATAGGTCCTGAGAACTCTACAATTCAGGGCTGTATGCAAACAATTATTTGATTCTGTTTAAATTTGCGGCTTTTATCGTTTTCCATAGAAAATACCCTTTTTAAATTTAAAAATGTTGCTGGTAAACTACCCCTTTCCCTTAACCGATCTTCACCAAAAACAATAGGTCTTGAGATCTTAATAATTCAGGGCTGTATGCAAAAGAGTAGTTGATTCTGTTTGAATTTGGGGCTGCTATCGTTTGCCATAAAAAAAATTACCCTTGATTAAAAAAACCGTTGTTAGTAAACTACCCCTTCCCCTTAACCGATCTTCACCAAAAACAATAGGTTTTGAGTACTCAACAAAGCAGGGCTGTATGCAAAAAATGATTTGATTCTGTTTGAATTTGCGGCTGTTATCGTTTGCCATAAAAAAACCTACAGACACACACAGACACTTTTCGAAATATCGGTATGGAGAACCATACACGACTTCCATGTTCTAAGATTTATATTTAAAATCATATTTTAAATATGATTTTATTGAAATGAAATATTTCCATAGAAACTACGTCTTTCTACTTATTGCTTCACTACTTATTACTTATTACTGTGGTCACTAACGTATACCACCTCACGTTTTCGCACTCGATTTTCACTGATGATGGCAGACGATGGTACTGCCGAAAAGTCTGCCGAAACAGCCCGGGAAGCAATTTTAACAAAAAACTACTTCTTTGTTGCCGATAACGTAGTACACGTATAAAAAATTATCCCCTCACCATCATCAATAATTATTAATAATAGAAAATTACACCCACCCCATTCACATAACCTCTTCATTTATAGATATTTCATCTACGTTTCTACAGTGGATTATTATGTGCTTCTTATCAGGATACTTTATTTATAAAAATTAAGTACTTTACTATTGTTAAATCATAAAAAGTTTTAGGGAAACTACCCCTTTCTCTTAACCGATCTTCTCCAAAATCAATAGACCTTCAGTCCTCTACAATTCAGGGATGCATGCAAAAATATATTTGATTCTGTTTGAATGTGCGGCAGTTATCGTTCGTCATGGAAACATTTCTCTTCCATCAAAAGTATTTGATTATGATAGAATTTGCGACTCTTATCGTTTGGCATATAAAATACCCTTGTTAAAACAAAAAACGTTGCAGGTAAACTACCCCTTTCCCTTAACCGATCTTCACCAAAAACAATACGTCTCGAGAAATCTACAATTCAGAGTTGCATACTAATAATTATTTGATTCTGTTTTAATTTGCGGCTGTTATCGTTTGCCATAGAAAATACCCTTGTTAAAACATAAAATGTTTCTGGTAAACTACCACTTTTCCTTAACCGATCTTCACCAAAAACTATACGTCATGAGAACGCTACAATTTAGGGCTGTATGCAAATAATCATTTGATTCTGTTTGTATTTGCGGCTGTTATCGTTTGCCATAGAAAATACCCTTGTTAGAACATAAAACGTTGCTGGTAAACTACCCCTTTCCCTTAACCGATCTTCAACAAAATCAACAGACCTTGAGTCCTGTGTAATTCAAAAACGTATGCAGAAGAGTAGTTGATTCTGTTTTAATGTACGGCAGTTATCGTTCGTCATAAAAAAATTTACCCTTGTTAAAACATAAAATGTTGCTGGTAAACTACTCTATTCCTGTAACCGATCTTCACCAAAACCAACAGGTCTTGAGAACACTTCAATTCAGGACTGTATGCAAAATATTAATTGGTTATGTTTGAATTTCCGGCTGTTATCGTTTGCCATATAAATACCCTTGTTAGAACAAAAAACGTGGCCAGTAAACTACCCCTTTCCCTTAACCGATCTTCACCAAAAACAACATGTATTGAAAACTCTACAAACCGGGGCTGTATGCAAAAACTTATTTGATTCCGTTTGAATTTGCGGCTCTTATCGTTTGCCATAAAAAATACCCTTTTCAAACATAAAACGTTGCCTGTAAACTACCCGTTCCCCTTAACCGATCTTCATTAAAAACAACAGGTCTTGAGAACTCTATAATTCAGGGCAGAATGCAAAAAATTATTTGATTATGTTTGAATTTGCGGCTCTTATCGTTTGCCATAGAGAATACCCTTGTTAAAACATAAAATGTTACTGGTAAACTACCCCTTTCCCATAACCGATCTTCACTAAAAACAATAGGTCTTGAGAACTCTATAATTCAGGGCAGTATGCAAAAAATTATTTGATTATGTTTGAATTTGCGGCTGTTATCGTTTGCCATAGAAAATACCCTTGTTAAAACATAAAATGTTGCTGATAAACTACCCTTTTCCCTAAACCGATCTTCACCAAAATCAACAGATCTTGAGAACTCTACAATACAGGGCTGTATGTAAAACGTCATTTAATTCTGTTTGAATTTGCGGCAGTTATCGTTTGCCATAGAAAAAAAATCTATAGACACACAGACAGACAGACAGACACACACACAGACACTTTTCGCAAAACGACTTTTTTCCATGTTTTGAGTGTAGTACAATCAGATTCTGCAATAATCTCGAACACGATTTTTTTTGCCATCACCATACTTCCATTTCCTTAAAGAACATGGAAGTAAAAATGACTTTTTTTCATGTTTTGAGTGTAGTACAATCAGAATCTACAATAATCTCGAACACGATTTTTTTGCCATCACCATACTTCCATTTCCTTAAGGAACATGGAAGTAAAATAACCGTTTCTGTTTTCGATTACGAATGCAAATTTTCTTTCATGGAACTATATTATTTTTATAGAAGTAAGAGCTTAACAGACAATCCTGCTCCTGTCACGATTTCGCTTCAAGCTACAGCTATTATAACCTCGGCAAGACAACCGCTTGCTAATTACCGTCAAAGAAAGAAGTACTTTGTAACAAGGAAGTCGTAATTGACCAATCTAGAATGGATGAAATAAAATGGAGGCTGGCAGCAATTGGACGACAAGGTGGCTGGTACAGAGAACCGCTGACGAGGCAATGTCGAATGTAGATACGTTTATGTCTTGTATATCCGCTTCGACCAATCGATTGTGTTGGAATCATTAACGTCTAACATTAATGTCTAAGAAATTTAAATATTCAGCGGGCAGTAAGGACGTTTGTAATCAGAGATGAGGAAAGGCCAACTCAGACGACGAGACGAGTGGATGGAACTCCATATGCAAAGAGAGAATGTGGCGCTGTCAATGAATCTAAAATCTATTCGCCTGAGGGACTGACGACTTCATTTGGATGAAGACAAGGTCACAGCAAGCCAAACAACAACAAATTGCACATTATCTCAACGTGATTTTATCAAAATTAATCTTTAGATACTGTCAAACACTGTTGCAAATAATGTGTGTGTCTAACCCACGCCTAGATATTACGTGAAATCTATGCTTGCAGTAGAGATGCTGTTCCATCCGGTGGACAATAAAGAAAATTTGCTGTATTCTATACCACACAATTTCAAATGTTTAGAGACTATAACTACCCCTTCACACTACGTTAACGAATCACTTGCTAAAAACAATTATCATTGTGCTTATATTTACAGAGCAGGCAGCTCATTAATGTAGTACAGGAAAGCTTTACAACTGTTAACAGTTGGCATTAACTACGAACAAATGATTAACAAGTAACAATTAGACATTATTAATACAGCTTGTTACTACTACTACTACTACTACTACTACTACTACTAGTACTACTACTACTACTACTACTACTACTACTACTATTACTACTATTACTACTACCGGTACTACTACTACTACTACTACTACTGCTGCTGCTGCTGCTGCTGCTTCTTCTTCTTCTGCTGCTGCTGCTGCTGCTTCTTCTTCTGCTGCTACTACTATTGCCTGCTAGTGCCACTGTTTTTAACTAAATGCATTTATTGTTAGATAAAATCACATTAATAAATTTTACTTTTCAACGCTGTTATTAAAAAAATAATGTGTGTGTGTGTGTGTGTGTGTGTGTGTGTGTGTGTGTGTGTGTGTGTGTGTGTGTGTGTGTGTGTGTGTGTGTGTGTGTGTGTGTGTGTGTGTGTGTGTAGCGACAGCGAAGAAGCATCACGAGGTCTTGAGGTGACCATACGTAGTTACCTGGTTTTGCGGTACTTTAAAAGGTAAAAATAATACAAGAAAAAATGGCTAAAGCCAGTATTCTCCAGTCTTTGTAAACCAGACAATCGTAATTGCGTTTTACTTCCATGTTCCATAAGGAAATGGAGTTATGGTGATGGCAAAAAAATCGTGGTCGAGATTATTGCAGATTCTGATTTTACTAATCACAAAACATGAAAAAAGTCATTTTTCGAAAAGTGTCTGTATGTCTGTCTGTCTGTGTGTCTGTGTGTCTGTCTGTCTACTCTGTAGTTTTTTACGAACGATAACAGCCGCAAATTCAAACAGAATCAAATAATGTTTTGCATACAGTCCTGATTTCTAGAGTACTGACAACCTATTGTTTTTTGTGAAGATCGGTTGAGGGAAAGGGGTAGTTTACCAGAAACGTTTTTTGTTTTAACAAGGGTATTTTCTCTGGCAAACGATAACAGCCGCAAATTCAAACATAATCAAATAATTATTAGTATGCAACTCTGAATTGTAGATTTCTCGAGACGTATTGTTTTTGGTGAAGATCGGTTAAGGGAAAGGGGTAGTTTACCTGCAACGTTTTTTGTTTTAACAAGAGTATTTTATATGGCAAACGATAAGAGTCGCAAATTCAAACATAATCAAATACTTTTTGCATACTACTCTGAATTGTAGGGTTCTCGAGACGTATTGTTTTTGTTGAAGATCGGTTTAGGGAAAGGGGCAGTTTACCTGCAACGTTTTATGTTGTAACAAGATAAATTTTTTCATTACGAACGATAACTGCCGTAAATTCAAACAGAATCAAATAATGTTTTAAACATGTGTCTGATTTTTAGAAGACTCAAGGCTTATTAATTTTGGTGAAGATCGGATACGGGGAAAGGGCAGTTTACCGGAAACATTTTTTGTTGTAACAAGAGTAAAGTTCTTAATTTTGATAAATAAAGTATCCTGATAAGAAGATCTTAATAATCCACTGTAGAAACGTGGATGAAATTTGTAGAAATGAAGAGGCTAGTTGAACGGAGTGGGAGAATTTTCTATAAATGAAAATATAGTTGAAGTGGGAGGGGATAATTTTTATTTATATGTCATGTGTACTACGTTATCTGCAACAAAGTAGTAGTTTGTTGTTAAAATTCCTTCCCAGGCTGTTTGGCCGTAGCCCAATGTTTTCTGCAAAACCAGACGTTTCGGCAGTGCCGTCGACTGCCATCATCAGTCAAAATCGAGTGCGATAACGTGTGCTGGTATACGTTAGTGACCACAGTACTGTGGTTAAGGCTGCAGTAATAAGTGGAAAGAAATAGTTTCTATGGAAACATTTCATTTCGTAAATGATTTTAATATTTAAATCTTAGAACATGGAAGTCATGTATGGTTCTCCATACTGATATTTTAATTAATTGTCGTTGTTTCTAACCGATTGAGTATAAGGATTGGAACTAGCAAACGACATACCAAATGTCGTAGGTTCGATTAGTGATTCAAACAGTGACTGAAACTAAGAGTATGACTAGAATAAAATATCGGTATGGAGAACCGTACATGACTTCCACGTTCTAAGATTTATATTTAAAATCATTTTCGAAATGAAATATTTCCAAACAAACTACTTCTTTCTCAGACTTAACCACAGTATTGTGGTCACTAACGTGTAACACCTTACGTTAGCGCACCAGATTTTCACTGATGATTGCAGTCGATGGCACTGCCGAATCGTCTGGTTTTGCAGAAAATATTGGACCACGGACAAACAGCCTGGGAAGGAATTTTTACAATAAACTAATTCTTTGTTGCCGATAACGTAGTAGACATATACAAAATTATCCCCTTCCCTTCAACTATTATTTTCATTTATAGAAAATTATCCCTTCCCCTTCAACTACCCTTTTAATTTACAGATATTTCATCTACCTTTCTACAGTTGATTATTAGGCCTAAGCCCTTCTTTTCAGGATACTTTATTTATCAAAATTAATCAAACTTTATAGGCCTATATAATATATAAAACTTTTTATTTATCAAACTTTACTCTTGTTAAAACATAAAATGATGCAGGTAAACTACCCCTTCCCCTCAACCGATTGTCACCAAATCAACAGACCTTGAGTACTTTGCAACTCGGGTACATATGCAAAAAAATTATTTGATTCTGTTTGAATTTACGGCAGTTATCGTTTGCCATAAAAAAAATTCTACACACACACACACACACACACACACACACAAACACACTTTTCGGAAAACGACTTTTCTTCTTGTATTGAGGGTAGTAAAATCAGAATCAGCAATTATCTCGAAAACGATTTTTTTTTTGCCATCACCATACTTCCATTTTCTTATGGGACATGGAAGTAATAAAAATTAACCTTCCTCTTCGTCACTAACGACTGGGATATATATACTGGTTCCGGGACACATCTTATCCTAATAATGGTTTCATATTTCAGCGCTGCTTTTGGCAATCATCGATCCTTCGTCTTTGTTTGCAAATGATCACAAGGCACTGTCTTCTATAAGTTGAAATGATTTTATTTATATCTTTTACTTCTAGTTTTATACTTATTACCTCATCCCTTCTTCCATCTTGTAATACGTAATTTAAAGAATTCCGATGAAACTGCGCTCCGAAACTTAATTCATTCTTATTCGTCGTGACATACACTTCAAGTATAAAATTACATTAACAAAAACTGATGTAGCATTTATAATTCAAATATTCATTCACATTCCTTCATGTCATAAACAGCTATATTATTTCATTAGATTTTTGGAATACAGACGTTTGTAAGTGGATTTACAGTGAATAGATTGTAGAATGCGGTGTCTACAACTTAACGACAAAATTTTTTGAAACGTTTAAAGTGCCGTGACGTGATAGTGTGAAACGTTTGAATGATTTAGCTTAATATAATACACAAGTTACGACTTAATGAAGTATAAATTGCGTTAATATTTTGAAGGTTGTAAACTTTCAGTTTTGATAGTACCACCTTGACTTATATCCTTAGTATACAAGAACATAGCTAAACATTGTCACACATTGTAATTTCAACTGTAATGTCATAATTGACTCTCATCGCACACGAATCTAAATAAAATCTAAGTGAATAGTCTTTACAACAATGTACAAGTATTCAAATTAATTACGTATGACTATTAGATTCATTTATTTAAATTTGATGCATGTGTACACGTGTGCCCAGTAGGCTTTATGGAAGTGTGTAAAAAGTACTTTAATAATTAAATTAACGAAAGCACATTACAACAGTCATGATAATAGTAAAGATAATTATAATGATTATATGTTATTGTAGTTTAAAAGACACACACAGACACACACACACACACACACACACACACACACAATACCTACATAGTAGTTTGTACTTTATTCTTTCTTTTTGAGCATTTAGAGTTGTTTCTGATGCAAATTTTCGTCATGTACTTTTTGCAAAGCATAAACCACATTTCAGAAATGCAAATTAAGAGAGTAGTATATGTTCCATTATGATATTTTTTAAGTCATTCACATGTCATAAATAGATCAATATACACTGAACATATGTTTTTAATACGTGTGCTCCTGATTGTGCAAAGCTAACCAATGGAAAATCTTGTTCACGAAATATCACATTTTGGTAGTTTTTCCTGTAGTATGACAAAGTAACTTGACACGTCTACTTTTATGATTTAATTCTGTGGGCACTGTGACTCATTGGGGAGTTAAATCGTACCAGTTATCTTCATTAGGTGTTTAATAAACTTTTTCCGCTGTCCTACGGAGATAAAAGACTAATAAATTGGACTAATTAGGTTGCTTTCACTCAAAACGACTAAATATAACTAAATCTTACAGTTATATTTTTAGTACAAATAAATACAATTATCTGTTGTTCAATTGGTTTAGGTACTCATTGAAAATAATCTGGTTGATATAAACAATTAATGAACTATATAAGATGAGACAAAAGTACTTTTGTAACTAAATTACAATATGTTGTGTATTCTTGACACTAATTAGTATTCTTTTTCATAAAGTGTAGTGCTGGTTGCAATTTAAACTAAGTGTAATCTTAATGTTTACACTATTTCAACCACAATAGATGAGTCTACAGTCACAGCTCCAAAAATCTTCACGCTGCGGACTCCTCACAATACTTTGCATAAAGTTACTCGTCCTATTTCCATGTTTAGTCCCACACTTAACATTTTATCACAAATCGTCTTATTTATATCTTATACAGTGTGGTTTTCTGACATCATGAAAGGCGTTCGTGGAATATTGCCAGCTATCTTATTGCTACGAAGTTACGGAACGTCTCGAAAGGTAGGCAGGTGCAGTTACTTGCATGTTCTACACGTTTCTAAGCTAGCCGAGCAGATGCAGTGTCTCAGTTCAGGCCGTGTACTCAAGTCCTTCCAGACTGTTCGAGTACTCTTAACAACGCAAATTATGGAATTAACGGCGCCAAATGAATGGAAAATTATTCTCGAACACCTGCGGGACCTATATGAGCAACATCGGCCGGCTTGGAAGTTAGTTACGCCTGGCGAGATTCTAGAGTACCGATCAAGTGATTGTTGCGGATTAGTGGAAAATGATTATATGCTGTAAGTAATTGTGCTATAATTAGTGCGGAACTCTATTAGTTAACAGTATTATTGCGAGGGGACAAATATAACTATAATTATTGAATGAGAGTACCTTGTTCATTTAAAGTTGTTACTTGTGAGTAATTACAGCTGGTTATTAGTGACTTCATTGGTGTTTGTATTTTGTTTCTACTGTACAATACGACTATCTGTGAGACGGTCGTAACAATATCATGTAGTAAAACGTCACGGTCATAAAACATACCACACGTATGTGTGTGTGTGTGTGTGTGTGTGTGTGTGTGTGTGTGTGTGTGTGTGTGTGCATTTTAGAATCTGTTATCCTGCGACTGAACGCACTTGTATGTAGCCTATTATGTTACTATGTAACTTGCATATTTAACAGAATGTACCCCGTAGCATCTGTTTGAATACTAAATGATCGTACGTCAGACCTGTAACTACTGGCAGCAAGACTAACGATTGACATCAGGTCTTGTGAATGACATTCAGACAGTATGTACGTAGTTAATTACAGTAATCAATATTATATATGTATGTGTTAATTAAGAGATGCATCCATTTGATTAGGCGCTGAATTAGTGACGTATGTGAGTCATAGTGACATGAAACATAGTTACGGCACATTCATGCAATTGGCAATTGCATATTACGTATGTTACAACGTGATACAGTATTATGTAGAAAAAAACTTAAACAAATAGCGTAAGCTACAAGCAATAACCATTATACCGAATAATAAGATTCTGAAATGACACAGAACGTTCCAACGTATAAAAGAAAGAGTATTTCAGTAAGGCTTTGATTAAAATTTTATTTAAACTTTGGCTGAAAACGTTTTTTTATGCATTTATTTTTATATTTATTGTAAAAAATACACAAATTTTACATGTTAAACGATTGCAACAATTTTATCCAACTTACTAAGTCAAGAAAGGTACACACGAACTTTAGCAGTTCGAACAGTAACTGAGTTTTACAAATTGCAGTTTCTCGATGATCTGTTTTGGGCCCAGTTTTGTTTCTTGCCGATACAAATAATCACAGGCCCGCAAAAATACACTTTTTGAAAATTCTATTTAAATATTTTATGTGCACTTTGTATTGTTTTTAGCGCTGATTTCAAATATGACCTCCATTTTTTCCATCACGTAAGGTTTTTTCAGAAAAAAGGTGTTAAAATTTTTAAAAACGACGCAAAATGAGATTTTTGTTAAATGAAGGTTTATTAATACACAATGTTGGCAAATTAATTACAACTAAAATCTACTTAAATATGGTCCGAAAATCATTTAAATATCACTGTACGTTATTATAAGTCTTTATGGTACCTTTTTCGCTGGCTGTCAAAGCTTCTTTTGGTATTTTTCCTCTTATGAACGTTCTGCAGGTCGTCTCTCTTAAGCATCCAGCAGTAGTCAGCAATCATGTTTACATTCCGCCTTCCCTGGTATCTTCTTTCCATTTCTTTAATATCTTGATGGAATCTTTTACCTTACTCTTCACTTACTGCACCAAGGTTTTCCGGAAAATAGTCCAAATGAGAATCCAGAAAATGTACTTTTAAGCTCATTAGACATCCCAATTTTGTATATTTGTTCAACATATTTCTGACGATATTTTTATAGTCTGGGTCTTTAGTGTTTCCAAAAAAGTTTTCACTGCACCTTTAAAGGCTTTCCATGCTTTTTTTTTGTTTTTGGTCCATCGTAGTTTCAAATGTTTCATCCTTCATAAGCTTTCTAATATCTGGTCCGACAAATACGCCTTCCTTCAATTTTACATCTGACAATCCAGAAAACTTGTTGCAGAGATACTTAAAACTTTCTCCCTTTTCAGACAATGCCCTGACAAATTGCTTCATGAGGCCAAGTTTGATGTGGAGTGGAGGGAGCAAGACTTTGCTTGGATCAACTAAACTATCGTGTATAATATTTTTACTTCCTGATCTTAAGGTACCCCTTAATGTCCAATCTTTTTTTACGTAATGTTGTGTAGTGCTACGACGGTCCCATTCGCACAAAAAACAGCGAAATTTAGTGTAACCACCTTGCTGGCCAAGAAGCAGAGAGAGAGTACCTTTAAGTCGCCACAAATGATCCAATCACGGTCCTTGTATCTTATTTTAGAAAGAACCAAACAAGATTTTCATAGCATTCTTTCAAATGTACAGAATGAGCCACTGGCAATGAGGCATACTTATTTCCATTGTGGAGCAAAACAGCCTTGAGAATTCGTTTTGAAGAGTCGATAGAAGTCTCCATTCATCTGCTTTATAGGCAATGTTGAAACTTTTCACAAGCCCAAGAACATCATTGCATTAAACTAGCTCACCTTCTTGAGAAAAGAAAGGAATGAAATTTTTTTCCCTGTTGCGGAACCAAGAAAAAGAAGTCCCAGGAGCTATTAATTTTTTTAATTTCAATCTAGAGCCTAAAACCTCTGCAGAGTCTTTAGGTAGGTCTAAGTCCCTCACCAAGTCATTTAATTCTGATTGGGTGAACAGCTGCGGTTCATCACAAACACTTGGATCATACACATCATTATCATCATCATCATCATTATGATCGTCATTAGAAATACCAGGAATTGATTCAATGTCCTCGTAAACATTGTCTAACTTTTCTGGAGGTAAAGGAAAAGGAATTTGTGGTCCATGAGGCACAGGACGAATCGCTGATCGAAGATTTGGGTAAGATATTTCCTTTTTGTTTTTTAAATTAAATCCCCGGACATCGCAAGAACAAAAATAACTGTCTTCACTATGGTTTTTTGGCTCCCTCCAAGTCATGGGTATTCCAAAGTTAAGAGGTTGTTTTTTCCTTTGGGACCACTGCCGAAGCTCTTCAGCACAAATTGAACACACTTTGTGAAGAGCCCACGATTTGTCTTGGTCTCCTAATTTTACACCAAAGTACGTAAAGTACACCTTTCTCACAAAATCAGTTATATTTCTCTGTTGTTTTTTTTTACCGTGAAGTTACCACATATATAACGAAAGGAATCTGGTAAATTTACACAACCACTTGAAGCCATTTTAAGTTAAAAACTAAACAAGATGACAATTCTAAACTAATGCTGTCTTATGACTACACACTACAAACAAATGACACGTGCACCTCAATGAGGTAAACAAACAACTAGGAACAGAAGTAAACATTACAGTTTTATAGAGGGAAGGGAGTGAGGGTGAATAGACGTGTAGGCGCCTGAATGCATGCAGGCCTCAACTTGTTTTCTTTTCTTCTAAATATCTTTTTACTGATTCACATTAACTTATTACATTATTCTTTTACTTCTGATATGTAAATTACATAAAAATTTTTCACTGTAGATATTTATAATCATACAAACAAACTACGATTAATTTAGCAGGATTTTGTCAAATATGAACATAAAAACCGCTTATTGTGAAAAAACAATACGTGATGGAATTTTTTCACTATTTTTCTCGTAATTAGCACCCAAAAACCTATAAAACTCACCTATTAGATTTAAGACAATTTTTCCATCGCAGGCCTATTATAATTTGTGTAGTGGAATACGGACAGACCGTCTTAACGGGTCTCGCTGATCATACAGCTTGGATTTATCGCTATACAGTAGTTAATTTTCTACTTCTTCTTCACTTCAAGGATTAGGTTAAGTAAACCTGTTCCGGCTCCCATTTCGACATCGGACGACTCACGTCTCTTCTACCAATGGCTTTATAGTTCAGTGCCTCTTTCGCCAAACAATCTTCTGTAGTCCTTTGCAACTAATCCCACCATTGTCTTCTGTAAGCTAAAATAATTTCATTTATGTCCTCCACTTCGAGTTCTGCTCTGATATCCTCATTTTATTTTGTACATTCTGTCTTGCAATATATAGTTTAGAGTACTTAATAATAATAGAATTAGACGTATCTTATAAAGTTCATCTTGATAAATTGTAACCATGATTTCACAAACGTTAATCCTGTTTTTAGGTGAAATGAACCCTGTTAAAGTACCGACTACAGTTTATCATTGAATAATACGGTCACAAATTGAGTTTGGATTGAGCTGTTGGGGGAAGGGGCACTGATTTTATTATTTTGTTTAATTTAGTGGGGTTTAATTTTGTTTGTTTTGTTTGGGGGGGGGTTTTACCAAACTTTACAGATAGAATTATTGTGAAGTACCCAGCATTCAGGTACCCAGGGTATATGGCTTTCAATTGGCAAATTACAGATCCTCCCATTCACACATTTATATGATTACGGAGTCTTACAACTATTTTTTATAAGATTCTCTGCTGCCACCTTTTGTAATTATGATTAGTGACATGTTTCTGAAAATGCATTAACATTAGTGTAGTTTTAAAAAAAATTACATTATCAGTTAAACACACTAAAAGTTAGTGTGTAAGCAGTGTTTAAATTGGGAAATATAGGCGGAAAATTTTCAGGGAAGTTTGAGGTTATTTCTATGTTCGGAGGGAAACGTTAAAAATGTAACTAAAGTTGGTCCACTTTAACGGACGGTTGTGACGATTTAAATAGTAAGTAAATAAAAAAAAATTAATAATAAAAATTAAAAAAACGGAAAGTAAGTAAGTACTTTAAATCGCACGATTAAACCAAATACCCCTGAACTAACTCATAATAGTAATGAAAATTAAATTAAGAAAATCTTACTAAATAAGTAATTAAAATCTGAGTGTAAAAGTTAAGAATAATACCGTTTTCATACATGTCAAAGACTTTTAAAAAGACAATCTCTAAGCATTAAGTTTTAGAAAAATGTAACCAGTAATTTCTAAAATCATACGTTGTAACATTACTCTTGAGATATAACTTTAATCCCTTAACTAAATAATACCATTCTTCAAATGGTGTTCATATGACAATGTAATCTTCTTGATAAGTAAAGTAAAATTCAGACGTTTTTACTAGATTTAAAGAGACTCGGATCCGAGGTAAAATACACGATCTGTTTGATCGTTTGTTTGACAGAAAACCCCTTTTAACTATTTCAGTAAGAGAAAATTTTTATGTAAGGGGATCTATATATATATCATTTGTTAATAAAGAGATGTCATCTTGTTACATATTGAAGTGAGTGCATAAATCAGTTAAATTACCTTCCCTTGTGTCCTATAATTAGCGTAATTATTATTGTTCTAAGTGTTGTGTTGATTTTCAGTTTGTTACAACGTAGGCAGCCTGCATAATTGGCTAGCGTCAATTACCACGGGTTCCCTGGATTTATAACGTAGCCCGGAACGTTATACGGTTTATAGGCCAAAAGCGAAATTTATTCTGTTTTTTTAATTATAAATTTTGATTGCTGTTTTTTAAATAAACAACATTAAAGACAACAAAACTATTCAGTGGAAATACTGATTTCACCGAGACGTTAAAATTAAAATTGGTCCACCGTTTTCATTGCTATAAACTAAGGAATTTATTTTTCTCCAGTATTACCAGCTTTCATAAAGTGTGTATTGCCGTTCATGACTTTTAAGATTTTTGATATTCTTGTTATGAAAGTATACACTTAAATTATATTGAATATATATTTATTGTTATTACAATATATATTTAAATAAGATTATTATTCACCAGATTTTAATATAATAAATTCTATAAAATTATTTGCTCACCATGTGTACATTGAAGCAATTAGTTCCTAGACTAAATTTTACGAGTTCTAAACCTGAAATATTAATCACCGAAGAATAAAAATTCCAGTGTAACTTATTTGCAGGTAAAAAAATATAAGTTTTAAATAAACATTTCCTCTTCTCATCAGCACACACGGAAATGATAACTCTATAAGAGTTAGAAACCGCGTGTTAAAATATGTAACATTTTTTATTATACTTTGTAATGGGTTATCAAGTTTGTTAACAATTTGAGTAAACAAATACGTCACCAATTTTTTTCAATTGATTCAGTATAACATCATATACGTTTTTCAACAGCCAGGCTTAATTGTAATGCCCTTTTAAAAGAGAACTCATAATATATTATTTCTTTCTTAGCGGGTGTTTAAATAAGTTTTAACAAGTTAAAGGAAGCAACGAGTAAACTTGAAAAGTGTGATCCAACTACAAGACAGTAAACGGCAGTTCAAAAACGAGTTTGCTTTAACCGTTAAAACAGTATTTTCTTGAAAAAGATAGACGATAACTAAACATTTAACAAAGGGGTTATGTTATAACACCAGACAGAGAGGGTAATATTATTGGATTTATGCGGGACGCATTAATAGATTTACGACATTACAGAACAATCTACGTATTTCTCGAACGATCTAGTGGAATACGGCTAAATGTTGTGGCGTACGTGAATTCACATTCGCTCGCGAGACTTTTCTGGAAGCTGCCAGCCGCGCGGACTATGTCAAGGCCGCAATTAATTACGTCGTAGTATAGAGCTAACGCGCAGTATGGAATAATCTAGTATTTCGGAGGGGGTATAAATACCAGTACTCAATGCAATGACTTTTAGTTTCAGTTATAGTTGCGATATATTATAGTGCGGTTCAAGTTTATTGTCGGATGATTACAAGTGATTACTCTGTGCGTTCAATTGGTTATTGTGGCGAAGTGTTTTGTTTCGGGCGGTATAACTGTAATACAATTGTGTTTTATATTAGTTGACATTCTATTGCGTGTGAAAAATTTTTATTTGATTTGTTGTAAGAGACTGTGTTGTTAATTACGAACTGTTAAACTGTGATAATTAAAGCTGGTGATTAGTGACTTAATCGGTGTCTTGTATTTTGCTTTCCACTGTACCATACGACGATCAAGTAGTCCGTCATAACAAACAACGTTACTATTATTATAATTCTGCAAACGTGTGATTAAACGACTTTTACTCAATAGCTACGTAAGTTGCATAACCTAACTGTCACTTCGTATGTAAATGTTTCTGCAAAAAGATGTAGCCTATTATTATTATAATATTATTATTAACGGTATTATTAATATTAGTACTATTATTATTATTAATAATAATATATTAATACTACTGATAGTAGTAGTAGTAGTAGTAGTAGTAGTAGTAGTAGTAGTAGTAGTAGTAGTAGTAGTAGTAGTAGTAGTAGTAGTAGCAGCAGTAGTGGTAGTAGTAGTAATAGTATTTTTATATAACATTACTATTATCTGTTTCCACCTCAAGGTCTCTATGAATGTCATCATTCCGGATATACCGTGGAGCATTATCAATTATACAGAGGATTTGGTTTTGATATCTTTGTACCGTCTTAATATTACTTTCCTTGGCAGAGGCCCAGAAGCTGAACACCATACACACAAACAGGTTTGCTTAGAGAGAGACACAGTTTGTGATAACTTGACCTTCTTCTAAGTAGCCAGTTTATTTTCTTACTTTTTAACGTTACACTTCTTGAACCCCCCCCACAAAAAAAAAACCGGTACGGTTCTAAAAATATACGGAAAAGTAAGCAAAATTGGCATTCTTGAAAGCTACGTATTCACCTATATTTTACGATTCATTTCACTACAGTCTAACCTCCAAAAAGTTTGTAATATTGTTTGAAAGTTTTGAACTATGTTTGGGTTTTAAACTTATATAATTAAAAGTGACAGTGATTTGTATGTAATGTCATAACAAGTACTACATATTTATAGACAAATTCTTACATGAATTTTAGTTGTTCACCCGAAGCGGACTCAATACACATTTTATAAAATTTTAGTTAGATGCTGCAGTGTGTGCATAAGATCCCATATTATGCAGGCTTATGACCGTGCACACCAATTCATTAGTAAATTATATTAAAATCTTACCAGAAACAGGTTAATTTTCCTGTAGAAATAATGCAAAAGAAACACTTTAAAATCAACTTTCTTCAAATCGTTTCTCCCCCTATTCGATTATGAACCTCCTCATATAAAGAAGCTACGTTTTTTGATAGTATAAATTTGAAAAAGAACATTTGAAAATATATGTTGAAGCTTAATCTTCAGCGATCTCTGTATTGTTATTACGTATAAAATATTTTTTACAGAAGTATATAAATAAGACATTATTAAATTTTATACACAATCATTTTTTACGTAGAAATTTGAATTTCTTTCTATATTTACGATGTATACTCCACATTCTTGCGTATAATTTAAAGTTCACACATTTTGTAAATTTGGTAGCCTTATTAAAATAATTGTTGTATGTGCGTAATAATTCATATGTCAACATAAATACATTACTCGTGCAATAGAAATAAGATATATACACTTATCCATACGTCTTGAAATTCCGATTTTAGGCTAGGCAAGGGTAAAGTATTGTAACATTAGTATACTTAAACACTGCGAGGTTAGTGTTAGCATATTTTACATTTCTTATGCACCTAATATTTTATATAATGAACTAGTTGTCATTCGATTCCAAAAATGCAAGGTGTTAACCACACACACACACACACACACTATTTCTAGCTTTCATTCAGCTTTTCTCTTGACATTAAGATTAAGAACATTTCAGTTCATATATAGATTTCTTCATGGTTCTGAAAATTATATTAATCTTTGAATAATTTATGTATGCGTTTATATATTTAGTCTAAACTCACCTGTTCTATAAGGTATAGGAAGAAATTTTAAGTAATATTAATTCAGTAACGATAAATTTGCTTGTTTAGATTCCTATATTTAAAAATTGTTGGTTGTGAAAACGAGCACACAATTTTATAACCATATTTATTCAACTTTACTTTCCAGCCAACATGTTAAAATTAATATATGCCCTTTGTATTTTTTTTTTAACATTTGTATTCCTAATATACTATTGTAAAATTGTACCTGTCATATTTCTCTTTTCAAGTTAGTCTTAAATAAATTTGTCACATTTAATATAAATTTAAGATACAGAACACCACTTCTAAGATGGGAGATGTCATAGTTGAATCCAAATAAAGAAAATTATAGTTGATACAACCGTGCAAGATACTTTGTATTATAATATGCTGGAATAATCTAAGTGAGAACTGTGATTCGCCTTAATATCTGATAACATACACTTTCATTGAGGAAAACACTATCAAAAAATATTCACAGCAGCTTTTTATGCCTAATGCTATGTGCTACTACATGGATAAAAATTGATGTGAAGCCGGTTAAAACGATGACAATGAATTAAATGTGCTGCGCCAACAGGAATCATAATTATTTACCTGCCATCGGTAACTATTAAAATGTGGCGATGCAACTTTGGCTGTGCTATTAATGATTAAAACTATTTATGCTATTAAATTTGTTAAATTAATAAATTTATTTATCTAGTATAGGCCTACTGTTGAATTTATGGAGTTAACAAAACTTTTGTAGCTTTGAATTTTATTAAAACGTATAGCGTATAATGTTTAATCCTGTGATATTTTGGTAGAAGCTTGAAGGTATCAAAAATCCAAAATACTGTTAGTGACTCTGGCGGTATTGTAATGTATGAAGGGCGGTAAGCTATCTAATATTAGCATAAGATACTACGGAATTTTTGGTTGTCCAATTCTAAATTTCTGAAATTAGAATTTCTTATAAATTAAAATTAGTCTATGTGTACAGCGTTTAAAATGTACAACCACATTCTCAAAACAATGTCCTCAAAACGTATGAGCAAAGAGCTTATATATTTGAATGTGCCAGGTTATTTAGTTATTGTATTAATTGTTCACAAACAATTCCTCCACGGAATGTGGAGGATACCTAACGGGTATCGAAATGTGGCACTGTCCACTATTTATCTGAACTTTATGGCTTAGTTGTCGCCATCATGATGTTATCAGCTGTTGACAGAGCGAGCATTGTGTAGGGTATATTGACTCAGCGAATACACTCTAGTGTTGCAGTTTGTTATCTCTGGAGGATATCTAAGGGTTTTGTACAGTTAATCTACCACGACATGCAGGTACGTATGTGCTACCGAGTTTTCCTGTAAACATCGAGTGCGACGCACGTTCGCAAGTAGTGTCTGAATGTAATAAGGTAAGAACAAAGTGGTCCATCAATATTCATAGCGTTATTTCAAATAAAAAATGTATGTAACTTATTATATTTTTATAAATATGCATTTGTTTTGCTGCATGTAAAAATTTTATCCAAGCAGGAAAATCTTCAATTTTACTCAAATAGCGAATATCTAGTATTACCCAATTCGGTGGTCAGACAAAATGATACAAATCTGTAGAGACAAAGTTTAAATACTGAGAAGTGCTTATCTTTTGGCAGCTATTTGATGTTATTCAGTCTTCATCCCAGACATTTTTTGCTTTGAGTTATTTTCATTATTTAAATTGAAATATAAAAAAGGTGGTATGTATGGCTTAATAATTCTTAAACCTTTTTGACATGAAAGTAGTGTTAAGGAAATCTCATAAGCCATAAAAAATAAGCAGATAACGTAAATATAGATTGTTTTATACTTCAAATTATGATTGTTGCGTGTGTGTGTGTTTGCGAGCGCAACCAATTGTGTGCATGTGGCTACGTGCGACAGAGAATAAATACTATGAGAATAAATTTTTTTTAGCTTAGTCATTAAAATTTATTTAGTTGCACGTGAATTAGGGTACTGTAGAGATTCAGAACACTGTAGTAGTCATTCCTCTGAAAACATGCGTAACGCTAACTCTGCGTTTATTCACCTATCGGGGACAATACTTTTTTCAGAACTCATAATTTCCCCGCCACATATAAAGCTGGCTTTACACGCCTTCCTTGTGTTAAATGTTATTTTGTTTGCTTGATTCCATTTTAATTGGTTCGTATTAACTCCGACTAATTCATTAAACTGCACTGATAAATACTAAATTTTCATAACATTAATTTTTAAAGTCTTCTAGTAATTTACGGTCTGTAAAAAGTAACTTAATGGTATGTAAGCGCGCCAAATGAAAACATGTCAAAGTGTTAGGAGTTTCATTTGTTTTATATGATGACGGATTAAAGTGATAACAAATTTTAAGGGAGCACTGCATTGTATTTTGTAAGTGTTCACAAAACCTACATAATATTAGGGAAACATAATTTCAATCAGAACAATCACTGTTGCACACCACTATATAAAAATTATTCCGATTAGCGCTTTCAAGCTTCACAGCCCATCGTCAGATCGAAATAGACAGGAAATATGTAAAAACAAACCCTCATGTAAGGACACACACACACACACACACACACACACACACACACACACACACACACACACACACACACACAACACTGAAACACAAGGAATTTGCTAGAAAAATATGTAACTGTACAGATGGTGGGGCAGGGTTTAGGGGGTGAGGAAGGGTCATTAATTTATAGCTTGTTGTGTGTGAACAGGGTGGGGGAGAGGGGTGAAGCGTTCGTTTTTACATATTTCCTGTCTATTTCGATCTGACGATGGGCTGTGAAGCTTGAAAGCGCTAATCGGAATAATTTTTATATAGTGGTGTGCAACAGTGATCATTCTGATTGTGATTTTAACCACTAACACAAATTTCTTCATGAAACATAATTTGTTGACTGACCTGACAAGAACAAAAATGTGATACAGTAAAGTACTTATAGGAATATTGTTACCACTACGCGACGTCTACAACATACATTCTCTTACGTGCCATATTATTTTGTGAGCTTTTGACACCATTTATTGCAACTGTTATCAACAGAAATTATTTCCAATTCAAATAAAGCACTTCCCACTTTTAAGAAACACAAACATTGAAATTTTAATAAACAGGGTATTAATGATATTAAATAAGTAAATAAAAATAAACACATATAAAATCTGAAAAAATAATTGAATTTAACTATAAATGTAATAAGACTACGAGGACAATAACAAACTGTATGTTATACATCGCACACAGTTTTAGCCTCGTGTTAACTTCTGACATACGAGGAAATGGTTAGTATGTTTACAAACATGTCGCACAATTCTAAAGAACTAACCCGATCTTATCGGCATTCATGTCAGCCTATTTCTTACTTTTCTCCATCACATTTGACTTGATCTGCATCATTAAATTAATTATACCGTACAACGTTATGATCGAGAAAGTAGCATGTGATTTCTCAGAAATCATTAAACGAAAATTAATTAATTTTATTAAGTTTACTTAGTTAGCGGTAGGACAATTAAGTTTATTAGCCCACTGAAACTGACACGATACGTCCACTAAAGGAAATGGTGAAACCTGTTAGGCCTATCACGTTTTAAATGTAACACGTAACATAAACTATTTAAATTACGTGTAGCGGTAGTTAAGCACAACTGTAAATCATGTGAAGTAATAAAAAATAAATGTTTTTTAATAAGTATGTTTTCAGAGTTTTACAAATAAGTGAATGTTTTAAACATTAAATCGTTAAAATCGTAGTGACCGTCAAACAATGAATTTTTTGGTGAAGGATTTGTGATGATGGGTTAAAAATATATCACAAATTCTAACTTATTTGTGTCGAAGTTTCGACAATGTTTATTGTTATTATCAGGACCTGTGTATGATTACAAAATGATTGTTCTGTTGTGTTTGACATTTCTTTTGTATTCATACACAGGTCCTGATGATGACAATAAACATTGTCGACACAAGTAAGTTAGAATATATTACCTTTTGCCAGTGAAGTAATTTACTTTTTGTTAAACAAAATAAATCTTCCCTCGATTTCTTATAATTTAAGAAAATTATTTAACTTTGTGGAACACCAACTTTGCCGTGCTTACTTGCTGAACTGCTCTGGAACAGTATTCAAATAGAAAATGTAAAAAAATTTCCATTTAAAGCAATTTTTATGCTTGTTACAATAAGGTTACAGTGTGATTGTTGTCAAAAAATTTCTTATTAACATCAGGCTTTGAAATTGTCCTGGTTCTAGTTGCTAAGGTATTTTTAGCACATAATATTATAGTATCATAAAAACTGTTCTATTACAGGGGATGAGACGGGAAGAAGGTAGCTCTGCCAACCCCAGTCACTGGTTAACCAAGTTTCGGCTAAGCTTACTGCGCTTTTCGGGTCTGTATCCACTCGCAGATGATGTACATATAACCTTAAGGTTTGTTTACAACATTTATTCAACATTATTCATGACAATCACCGCGGCAATTGTTTTTTCCCAGTTCGTGTACACGTGTTCAAAGGACAATTTTTTGGAAAGCCTGTCCAGTGGCGCCAGTGAGACCATTGCCTTTTCGATGGTTCTCTTAAAGTGTGTAATATTCAAGTGGAAAATTAAAAAGAACATATACATGCTGAATAGAGTAGAGAATAGTTGGAAAAAGGTTTGTTTACGAGATAAGTGGACACACATAAACAGAATTATGAAAGAAACTGAAGTATTAGTAAGAAGACTTACATGTTCATCATGCTATATTATGTTGGTGACGTACGTGGTTTTCGTTGGATTTCCTCTGTTAACAGATTACGTAAACGGATCAGAAACAGGTACAAACATTCCGATGAACGTCTGGTTCCCGTTTGAGTTAGAGAGATGCATTGGAAGAGCAAATGTGTACGTAATAGAATGTTTTGTACTTAGTTATATTACAGGTTCCATGCTAGCTTTGGTTAATTTGTACGTCTCTGTGTTAAGCCTGATCTCTGCCGAATTCAAAATACTGAAAGTAGACTTCAAGAACTTTTCAGATGGTGTCAGTTGTTTACGTGTTGATGAGATGGAACTTGATAATTTAGTTTTCCTTGCATTAAAAAGAAACGTGGAAAGACACCAAAAACTTCTCAGGTGAGCAAGAACGTTTAAAAAAATATATATTGATATTTTTGTACAAAAAATAAATAATTCATAACTTATTAAACTTTTAGTTTAATTTTCTATAGGTGTTTTTTATTTAAACAAAGGGTAATTCAATTATGTACATCTGTTACCTTTATAGTTGGGCGATACAGTTAAATAATATCTTGCGACCTTTCTAAATATATAAAAATTAGTCAACCTTTGCTGCTTTCTATCTACTGCGCTCAAGATATCTAATCTACCATTAATCGCTTTAGATTATTAACATGTCTATTTTCCGTAAAGTGAACACAGAATAAAATACTTATTTCGACTACATATACTTCTTATGTATTACACACTAAAATTGTACTAAATTTATGATTCTTGTATCTTAATAATGATATAACATGGACTCTCTAAAGAACAACATAGTAAATTCACGAACAGAAAAATCACTATAGGAGATCACTGTAGTAAAAATTCCCGATCAGCGCTTTCAAGCTTCACAGCTCATTATCAGATCGGGAAAACTGATAGTGCTATTCGTTCGGCGCTTGAAACATACCAATCGGGAATTTTTACTATAGTGGTGTGCAACAGTGTTTTCTTCTGTTTGTGATTATAACTACTAACACAACATTATTCATTAAAGACAGTAAATTGTTGGGAACCAATTTTTCAAAACGTAAGTTTTACTTTCGTAATATATAAAGTTATTGTATAAGTTAGAACGTAATTTATCATTATAATAGATAAAATTGTTTGTACCTATTGATTACAGCATGTGCGAGGAAGTAAGCGACGTTTTGAGCCCAATCTTCTTTCTGATGTTTATCGTAGAGATATTTATTATATGTTTATCTGGATACGAGGCATCCCTGGTAAGACATTGATTTCTTAATACCAATTATCACAAGCAGTATGTCAAAGTGTTATAGTTTAAGTCACACAACAGTAAAAGTAAGGTGTAGTTATGAAATGTAAAGTAAACTGAGCGGTCAGCATACACCCGTCCTATATGTATTGCTGTTGAAATAATTTTACTTCTATCAATACCGGACCCAAAACGTTTGTTTCTGTTAGTACTTCTGAAGTTATTATGATCTATTTTATCTTGTATAGGCCTACAACTTAATACAATCTAATAATTACAGCTATATGCAGCCTGTCAACCTATTTTTTTTCCTTGGCAGGATCCGTTTAAAAACCTCCAACACATCAGTTTAACGTTGATAGCCATGTTCCATGTTTTCGTGTACTTCTGGTGTAGCCACGAAATCACATTTCATGTAAGTACGGTTACTGTAAGTATGTCTAGTGTATTACAAAGTCAGATCATAATGTGGCGTACAAATGTACGTATACTCAGAAACTTGGGACACATAAATAATAACTATCGATAACAAAGCACGTATAATTAGTCATTTTTTATTTTCACGAACCTTAAGTGAATATTAGCAATAGCGTATCGCAACAATAAAAGTAAAAACATCAATTCTAGAACAATAATAGCAATGCTAATATTATTACGAGTTCTTGAGTTCTCATAGTGTGGAGAAACTTTTCACACACGTGTTGTACGCACACCAGGTTTGTTGCTGAGACGCCTGAGGTACTGAATGATAGTGTGTGCTTGTGTTGATGAGGTATTACTGGTTCTGAAAATATTGTTCAGTTGTTCAGAAGACGTATTTTGGTGTAATTTTGTGTGCGTATTTTATTGAACGTTCGTACATTATATGTACGCGTAATTTATTGAATATTTTGCTAAAGTGTTTTTTTATTCACTACAAGAAATACCTTGTGAGAGACAGTCAAGTCACACCGGAACTGTGTTAAGCGAATTTTAAATGTATGGAATTTACAGTGATGCGTGCAGTAGAGTGGCATACGTGACCACATTCCTAGTTGGGTAGCAAAGGTGAACTACTGATAGTACATAAAAAGAAGCACGGTATAAGCACATGTGAGGTTCTCTATTTGTGCCAACCACAGAAACCAAACGTTGCCAAAGAATTAAACTATCACAGTACTAAGTTTACTCAACGCGTCATGGAGGAGCAACTTTTATCTAATTATATCTACTTTCTCACCTAATAATGTCCATTCTAAATTTAATTCTACTCTGTAGCGTATAAGGTTTTCAAGCACTTACGTTGTCTTCTTTCCGCACAATCGTCTCTCCACACATACTGCGTCCCTACTGTCTTTATCGATCTCCATCTCTCTCCTCTTTATTTCTCTCAGTGAAGACGGTTAGTTGCTTATACATTGTAACACAGTTTTATAAACATAAGACCGGAATAATAAGTACTCGGTCAGAAAATTTTAATAATCTTAAAGAAATCTAAAAAACACTAATTATCTTCCTTTTGCTTCTTTAACATCTTTGTAGGATGTAGTCAAAATCCTTGTTACTACAAGAACAGTCGCTTCTGATAAGGAGCGATAAGAACATATTATAATTCTTATTACTCCCGTTCTTTGTACTATTGTCAACCACAGTCTAACCAACCACTTCACTTTTCCAAGAAGCATGATAGAGTGCGTTTCAGCTATCAACAGTCGACACATGCGATGTTAATTTTTTTTTCCACTTTTCAGTTTTAAGCTGTCGCAATAAAGTCACGCCTATAAAATATGAGTTTAATTTGGCCAGGCTAGGGTTAGCCACTTATTTACATTTGGTCACCTCAAGACACTTTGCGTTATTTGTGTTACTCAGAGCCGGGAGCTGTCTGAAGGCATGTACTGTAGCAAGTGGTGGAAACTGCCCAGGAAGTACAGAACAGCTGTTCTCATCATTATGCAGCGTTCAGAAAGACCGGTTGTACTGCGTGCCTCAAAATTCTGCTCTATGTCGCTGGATAATTTTGTTATGGTAAGTTTGTTTTTGTTGTAGTTTGTAATCACATGTAGGACGTATTCCAATGGAAACTGTACATTCCTGGGACAAAGATAAAATATAAAAGTAGCATTCCACGGGCATTATGGTAACACATACATCAAGGATCCACCATGTGTACACCATCAATAGGAACCATTAAAAATTATGTTCACTACATTCTGAGAATGGTTTGTTTATTGAAGTAAGCAGACTTTAAGACTTTCTTAACGTGTCAATATTTTTTAATGTAATTACACTACAAAATATAACATACGTAATCATGAAACTAATAAGTAATATTCTGAATCGCTTAACATTTAAAAATTAAGAGGAGTCCATTTACACAATTTCAGTATTTACATTTGACCTTTCATTAAAACTTTCTTTAGTGAAAGACTGACCGCAAGTTTTGCGCGCGAGACATGCGTACGAGCGACTGTTAAGTTCCCCAGGAGAATAGGCTACTAAAATCTGTTCGGTAAACGTGTGACATTTTACTTGGACTAATAGCCTATTCAGACTCATAGTTTCTTGTAGGTTTTAATTTATAATAATTACAGACCATACTCGGTTTCAAAACACCTTGAGAAATATAACTGTATAAGTAATACACTGTACTTATCATAACACATACAATAATCCAAAAGGTGACTTGAGGACTTGCATTGTTCACCTTATAACAGAAACAGTACGCCTATGGACACATTTTATAAAAAAAGTCAAAAACAAGCTTATGAAAGCTGGTATTATTGTTATCAAAAAACTTTTAACAATCTATCTCTATTTTGTGTGTGTGCGCGCGCGTGTGTTTAATATTTCAATATAGTCGTAAATACACAGGGAATTGCCACTTAAATGTATCCTTTAACAACATAATTGTTCGTCGTGACACGAAGATATATCACCCTTTGTCAACATAAACCAACATCCAGAAGTCAATACACCTTACGCAGTCAGGTTTTGTACACTTAGAAAGTCATACTTCTCAGTCATACGTCCATACAGTCAACTCAGATGGTCATACTTAAAGTCACAGTTTACATTACGAAATCAAGCATTATTCAGTAGTTTTAATTAAAATTATACAGTTTTATTCCAAAACCCTTTTTGTTCGAAGATTTTTACGTGCTAAATTATTTAACTGTTAACACTGGAAATGTAGTGGAAGTCGCACTGAGTAAATTAACTCTTTAGAAATCAAAGCCTAAGTAGACCAATCCCGAGAATCAGGACTAATGACTAGGAGGAACGCTCACTTCAATTAATTAATGTCATTATGAATTATTAATTGCTAATCACTTAATGGTTTTAAAGTCACTGCCCAATTTCAAAAATCCCACTATTCAGAATATCAGGTCTAATTATAAGCTGCCCCATAACAATTGTAACGCCTTTTTACGCGTTACAAATCCAGGGAACCCCTCGTAATTAAACTCCGTTAATTAGATGGGCTGCCTACGTTGTAACAGAATTGATCACCAATAATTAATGTAACAAATTGCTTACTAACTGTGTAAGGAAACAATGGCAAGGTATACAATTGATTTAAGCACTCATCATATGTGTGTAACAAGAAGACTTCTCTTTATTTAACATTAAAAACATATACTGACAGATCCCATGACTTTACTAATTCAATTATTAAGTTATTTGAAAGGTTTCTTTAAACTTTGAGATCAAACTTGATTTTATATAGCTATACCTCGGATCCGGGTCAACTTTCTGTATTTCTGTAATTAAGACTATTAATTATACTCATTTCATGATATTAGCTTGCAAGACTTTCTTTTATTCAACCATTGGAAGAATGGTATTTTTGCTTGAATTATATTACTCTCAATTAGCATATAAACTGTTACAACGTATGAAATTAGAATAGTTACATGAAATTCTTAGATTTAATTTATAAGTCTTTACAAAGTTAATAGTTTCTGAAAAGTCTCTTTCAAGATGTGTTGTGTAACAAATATTAGTAACCCTCGATAGACAGGCTATCGAGTCACCTTTTAATTGGTATGCAGAAGACTCGTCCTTGGGTATCAGTCTTGGGAAACAGGAACAGCTACGTCGTCATCTCGGTCTGGCCTTCCTCTGTAAAAGGCTCCAAAAGTTCGCAGGTTGAACAATATGCAGAGTAGATATCTCAGATGATCTTGTAGATTATCGGAAGTCCCGATCTGCATCTTCTGTCACGTGCAGTAGAATTTGTGGCTTCTGATGATTCACATGTCCGGGTATGACTTTGGAATTGTGTTATTTGTTCAAGCACGATGTCATCTTGTGTTACACTCTTTTTTTTTACGTTTCGATACTTTTTGTTTTACATTGCTTTAAACTTATTGTCTATTCACATGACTACATTAATTAATACATCCAGATGCTTTAAACAACTACATCTGGTACACCATCTTAAGGTGAAACAAAATATCGTTAACATATTTTGAGCGCACAGCTCCTACGTCTATACTGTACGGAGTCACCATTGCAAGAGAGAGAAATTCCGCTCCCTTCGCCTGGTACTGGGCAAAAGTTAGTGGGACAATTTCCGCGCGAGAATATAGTTCCTAACTATATTTAAGTTAACATTTTTATTTATCCAAACTATCCCTAAACAAATATACATAATTTAAATCAGTTGTTTTAGCGACTATTTATGTCTTCAGATTTTTTTTATTATTAACATTAATTTTTTTATCTTATTCTAACTCACACAAGACTCTGAAAGCATGTCGAGTCTGGAATGAACAGGACAGCGCCTGCTTACAAGCAAAGGGTTAAATACGATATTAATAACTCTTTACAATTTATCTTTTTATTAGAGTATCTTCTAACTAATTAATTACTGCTTCCTCTCATACTGAGTACATACAGGTATTTTATATTAATACAGTGAGATTTAAATGGCTTAAGAGCTCGCAACCTTAATTTTTAAGATTTTTTATTTTCTTGATTATTGGTACAATTTAAATCGTCACAGACTCCACCGCTTAAATTGCACGCTACGGTTAAGCCTTTTGAGTCTAACTCACTATTGGGGACTGGGAGTACGATTAGTGTCAGTGTGTGTAATTTCTTTCACATCGTTGTCGTACACTTTACAACGTTGTCCACATAGTTAATACCTATAGTTACAACACAGTACACTTTATATTCTTATGAACTACCTTTTTTTTTTTACATACTATTTACACTAAATATTTACACAATTAAAACACAAAACTCTTTCTTATCTCTATCACTTAATTTTACTACCGGTTTTTTTGTTTGTCTTACTCTCTCTTCTATAGAGTAACTTTCTAAATCTTTACTATTTAGAATTCTATCTTTTCTTCTGTGAGTCCTATATAACTCATGTAGTTAATGAGTGTTAGTACCCATCTAGTTAATGATTATTCATTAATGCATGCTTCGCAGAACTGGAACTCAGGTTGATCAGGCCTCGTTTCCAAACTCTACGTTTTACATTTCTTACGTGGATTCAGAAATATAATTTTCTTTACTACCTAGTATTCCTTTTCTTTTTGGGTTATGCTATACCGTCACTTCTTCTTATACAACTTTAGTTGCGAAATATGCGTTCTCCGCACATATTTCTGAGTTGCAGGTTCGCACAGGGCTACTGTAACTGGAGTTAGGTACTTTTGGATTTGGTAAGGGCCACACCATCTGAATGATAGTTTCGAGGTGGTCTTATCAATCGCACTACTAATGTGGTGAGTCTTGTACATTACTAAGTCACCTACTTGGTACCTGACTGAGTATAATGATTACCTTTCTCGTGGTATCTTCTGGATTTTTCCAAGCTTGCTCTCAAGTTAGAGCGGGCTTTGTTCCATATTCGCTTTATCTGCTTATCGGTTATTTGCGACTGGGAGTACGATTAGTGTCAGTGTGTGAAGTTATTTTTTATTATTATTGCACAGTTTTTTTTTTTTTTTCTTTTAAATGACATTGTTCATTTAAATGATCGCCTTCGTGAAATTCCCTTTTTCTTACTTCTTAAGTACTAACTTACATTTTAATCTTAATACTAATTTCCAAACCTTAGATTGGAATGATCCCTACTTATCCGTAACTCACAACATCCCGGCCCGACTGACACCAGCTTACTCTAACTACGGAAGTCAGCTTTCAGCATTTATTAATGATCTTTGGCACATTTCTGCCCTATCATTACCCTTTCAGTCGGCGCCGTTGTGACCTGTTACGTTACATTTATAATCACTACTTGATTATATCTCATAAACTTATTTCTAATGTGATCTAAAGAGGATCCCATACTCCACTTTAGATCACTGGTTTGAGAGAAGCGGAATCTCACGAATATGATTCTCTTTTATCTCTTTTTACAATACTTAAACAAACTATGCGGGAGGGGAGACACTTTACAACGCATTGTCATACACACTAGGGGTGGTTTTCCATTGTTCAGGCTAGCACCGGTTTCTCACAATAGAGAGGGTGGGTTCGGGGCTGCTTAGTACAATTCCTACAATACTGAACACGCTTTTATTTTCTCTAACTGGCCACCACAGCGAAGTGTTTACAATGTGTAACTGAACTTTTTATTATTATTTTCTTTTTTCCTACTTACTTCTACACTTCACACAATTTTAGTATAACTCAGGATTTATTTAGCTCTAGTATTTAAATCAATTATTATTATTCACTTTATTATTTATTAAACTACTTTGGGGATTTAAGAAACGCTCCTAGAACTATCGTCTATTTAATCACCATATTTATTTAGCACACTTTATATTCACAGGTTGGTTCCGTTTTACTAGATGATGTTTAGCTAACATGTCCGCTAATTCTTGGCTGATTAAACGTCTACTAGATCACGAATCAATTAAGGCGATGGGGGATGTAACGCCTAAGTCGACTCGTATTAATGGTAGTAGATTTTTTTTCCATTTACATCTATTAATCGCATTACACTTTTCACGAAATTCTCGCACATAGGGGTCGATATCTTTCGCACCTTTTTAGTTTTTCACTTGGTTACAGAATAATTCATTCTTATTATTATTACTGGTTTCTTTTAGTTTACCCAATTTTGAGTAGCTGCGGAAGACACAGGTTTTCGGGTCTCCCTGCCTTACATATTTTTTTGAATTGGGGTTATTCCGTTCCAATGGCTTACTTTCGCACTCTCTTCTTATGTGCCCATATTTGCCACAATTATAGCAGGTGGGTTTTCTGCGAGGTGGGTACTTGGTTTCCAATTTATCTGGGTTTACAGTTAACTTACCAGCTTTGCGCACATGGTGAGGTCTACTAGAAACTTGTCTTTCATACGAGGTTGTTACATCAGGCAGTAGTGCTCGCAATTGATGCCTATTAGTTCCAGAGGTTTTCATAGCTTCTCTATTTTGATCTGAGTACCGTACATTTGAAGAATGGATACTGCACTGTTCTAGATCAGCAATAGTATTGGGTCTATTCATCAATGATAGTCGAGATCTTTCTTCAGGTGACACGCCTATTAAAATGGTGTCCACCAGTTGTGTTTCATTCCAGCTTACACGTAGTAGTCGAGAGGACTCCCTGATATCGGAGATGTAGTGAGCTAATCTCTCCTGATGTCCTTGTACTCGGAGTACTGTCTTCCTTTTTATTTCCTCATAGATGCCGGTGGGAATAAAGTATTTTATTAAAGAGCTATGTAGCTCTTCTACTGGGAAAGTAGAGGTTAGGGCTTCTAGCACACGATTTTTTAACGGGGGTTTACACTTTGGTAACAGAACTTGTAAAATTTGCCAGTCATTCAGCTGCTGTAGATCCTTTATCTGAAGAAGATAACTAATAAATGTTAGTAACTTGGAAACATTTAAACCATCTGTATAGGGGATTTCGGTTAAAATCTTCTCCACAGGGTGAGTCATTTTTCCGTATAGATCTGCGTTATAGTTCATAGGGGTAATTCCTCGATGAGGGTGATTAGATTCATTGGGGGTGTTGGTCAATTCATTATTTCCGGGACGAAACTGAAAATGCTCGGGAGGAGGGACATTTACATCTGTATCAGTATTTTGTTCTGGGTTCGCTTGCGCTTGCGATACGATAGGTGAGTTCCGATCCGAGTTAGGCGGAGGTAAACCAGTGGTGGGGGATTGTACTGGGGAGATGTGTAATTTCATTAATGATTTCTCTATTTCGTCCATCCTGAATGAGTCGGATTTTCGTCTTAAATTGTTGATAATTGAAGGTAAGCGGCGTAGAGCTTCGTCTGCTAGCTTTTGTACATCAACGGGTATTTCTGTGAGATTCGGCCAGATCGACAAATTTTTTATTCGCCTAGTTAAATGCTCTATTCTCTGGGTAGTCCGCAAAATTTTTGCCGGAGATTTCTCGTCTTGGAGTGTTTGAGACAATAAGTATAGTTCACTATACTTGGCATTACAAATTTCTTTCTCGCTTTCATAATCGAGTTGGCTTAGATTGTTTAATTGCACGGGCGCATCAAATCCACATTCGCGAATTGAACTTCGTAATTCCGCGACTGTTACATCAGCATGGGGTAGTCCACGCAAAAGGGCTTCGTAAGACAGCTCGTCTTTTAATAACAAATCCGGGTTAAATTGGGCCATTTTGTTCTAACACATTAGCACGTACTTAAAATTAATACTAGTATATTACACATATATTACATATACATATAATAAATTCATAAGTAATCAATTTACACAAATTAGAAAAGAACAATTTCTCTTCTAAGGGAGATACAGAAATCACACACACATATTTTTCAAGGTTAAATAGCCGATCAGCTGTTTACTGGAATGTAGGTCAGAGGGTGGCCTACACATTTAGTTAACAAAGGAGGGTTAGCGTGTCAGAGAGAGAGGGGGTTCTACTCTTATTGTTCTCCACAATGAGACTGAATAACACAACTACTGTATACCGGTTTAAACAAGAGAGAAGGGGAGCACAATCTTATGCAACACATTTATTATTATTATTCCGCTTAGACAACACTTTGACTCCGTTCATTCATAAACTTTTCTCAATTAAATAATTACTTATTTTGTTCACAAGTTTTAAATCACGACTTCTACTTAATTACTTTATTATTATTAACAAAGTTATTTTTAATCAAATTTTGTTTATAACACATACTAGTGTATGTAAGCTAGATAGTTGGATATACACTGTGCAGAATGATTCAGGAGACAACAGGTCATAGATTGTCGTAAACAAACCTGTTACAGATTGTTCGGTTGACCAAAATTGTTATGCTTGGTCACAATTCATGTATGGAAGTACTTACATCGAATTATGCAGGTTGTGCCGGTAGGAACCTGCATATAGCATTTTACATTGTATGACGCTAATGACATTTTACTTATACATTCTACCATCTACTTAACTTAATACATATTACGTTATTTAATAGTGTATTAAATATGTTTTGAACATTACATTTATTAAAGTAACTTTCTGAGTGCATATATCAATATTATATATTTAGTTATTGATCTTACAATTTATCCACGCATAGTGAATGCAATTTTGTTTTTGACACTATATACACAATTAAACTCTTTCCTTTGTTTCCTTTATTTTTTTTTTATGACGCAATTTGTTTGCTTAAAACACCTTTATAAAATTTAGCATAGTGGCACTCTTTTGTGACACTCTGTAAACAATTACCCTTTTATTTTTTACAAGTAAGCAGAGTTGCGCATTTTTGTAACGGCTTTTTACGCGTTACAAATCCAGGGAACCCCTCGTAATTAAACTCCGTTAATTAGATGGGCTGCCTACGTTGTAACAGAATTGATCACCAATAATTAATGTAACAAATTGCTTACTAACTGTGTAAGGAAACAATGGCAAGGTATACAATTGATTTAAGCACTCATCATATGTGTGTAACAAGAAGACTTCTCTTTATTTAACATTAAAAAACATATACTGACAGATCCCATGACTTTACTAATTCAATTATTAAGTTATTTGAAAGGTTTCTTTAAACTTTGAGATCAAACTTGATTTTATATAGCTATACCTCGGATCCGGGTCAACTTTCTGTATTTCTGTAATTAAGACTATTAATTATACTCATTTCATGATATTAGCTTGCAAGACTTTCTTTTATTCAACCATTGGAAGAATGGTATTTTTGCTTGAATTATATTACTCTCAATTAGCATATAAACTGTTACAACGTATGAAATTAGAATAGTTACATGAAATTCTTAGATTTATTTTATAAGTCTTTACAAAGTTAATAGTTTCTGAAAAGTCTCTTTCAAGATGTGTTGTGTAACAAATATTAGTAACCCTCGATAGACAGGCTATCGAGTCACCTTTTAATTGGTATGCAGAAGACTCGTCCTTGGGTATCAGTCTTGGGAAACAGGAACAGCTACGTCGTCATCTCGGTCTGGCCTTCCTCTGTAAAGGGCTCCAAAAGTTCGCAGGTTGAACAATATGCAGAGTAGATATCTCAGATGATCTTGTAGATTATCGGAAGTCCCGATCTGCATCTTCTGTCACGTGCAGTAGAATTTGTGGCTTCTGATGATTCACATGTCCGGGTATGACTTTGGAATTGTGTTATTTGTTCAAGCACGATGTCATCTTGTGTTACACTCTTTTTTTTTTACGTTTCGATACTTTTTGTTTTACATTGCTTTAAACTTATTGTCTATTCACATGACTACATTAATTAATACATCCAGATGCTTTAAACAACTACATCTGGTACACCATCTTAAGGTGAAACAAAATATCGTTAACATATTTTGAGCGCACAGCTCCTACGTCTATACTGTACGGAGTCACCATTGCAAGAGAGAGAAATTCCGCTCCCTTCGCCTGGTACTGGGCAAAAGTTAGTGGGACAATTTCCGCGCGAGAATATAGTTCCTAACTATATTTAAGTTAACATTTTTATTTATCCAAACTATCCCTAAACAAATATACATAATTTAAATCAGTTGTTTTAGCGACTATTTATGTCTTCAGATTTTTTTATTATTAACATTAATTTTTTTATCTTATTCTAACTCACACAAGACTCTGAAAGCATGTTGAGTCTGGAATCAACAGGACAGCGCCTGCTTGCAAGCAAAGGGTTAAATACGATATTAATAACTCTTTACAATTTATCTTTTTATTAGAGTATCTTCTAACTAATTAATTACTGCTTCCTCTCATACTGAGTACATACAGGTATTTTATATTAATACAGTGAGATTTAAATGGCTTAAGAGCTCGCAACCTTAATTTTTAAGATTTTTTATTTTCTTGATTATTGGTACAATTTAAATCGTCACACAATTTGTGAGTAAATTAAATCATTATAATTACCTGTATTTAATAAAAGTCATCGTAAACATGTAAGTACAAATTTTTATTTAAGGGATAAAGAATCGCTACTGTTCAAACCTTAATTTTATTATAATTTGTTACTCTATAAATGTTAACTGTCACTCAGTATTATTAGGTCCTTGTGATTATATCCGTACGCTAAATGGGCAAACATCAAGAATCAAATCTTGATTGGTGGCCATAATCAGTGTGATCATTTACTCAACGTTACCAATTTTTGATTGACACCTACACTACAGTTTACAGTTGTAAACTGATTATTTTAAAAATTACAATATGCACTTTTTCAGAATCGTTTGTATTACAACGTACAAACTGGAATTGTTTATAATAGTAAACTCTAATAGTGGATTAGTTTTTCTCTTATTGAAATTCCCGTCTAATCCATTCTTTACATTATTCGGTATAAACTTTAAAGACGAATTTAAGAAGGGATTATTCACCACGTCTACGTTTAAGTTACTTTTTTGTCAAAGAAAATATGCATAATGTTGCTCTCATTTGTGCTTGTAATTAAAGATAGCGGATTAGGTAATTTGCAGGTGCGTAGGCTAACAATGCAATTCCTTAAATATAACTCAGCGTATCTTTACTTGACATTTAAGTGTTTTACCAGAGACATGTTTAATGTGATGGGTAAAGTGTGAAGAAAAAATACACGATCTATACGTTTCAACAACAGTATTTTTACGTTGTCAAGCAATATGCGATATATTAATGTTCCCATCACACATGAACTCGGTAATCACTTGATTATTTTCAAATTATAAACAACCACCTTGCTCTACCTCCACATAACGTTAGAAAATATAATATGCTTTACATTAAAATTTAGAAACTGGATCACCATCAGGTTAAATGATTCGTCGCTCTGTCAAAATGCACGAAAACACGCGAAAGCATGTTTCTGGCAACAAATTTATTCACCTGTTAATAAAAAAAAACTGTTGACTATAAGGATTCAAGGTCAGTCAAATGGGTATTTTCCATGTGCCACTATTTGTAAATCTATTTTCCATAAAATCGGTTCGTAGTCCGATTTCGTTACACAAAGTAATAATTCCTCTAATATCTAAATTGTTTAACTGTCCTTTTATTAACTCTATATTTGGTTAACTGCGTTAACCCTGACAACAATTCAAATTGCAATGGGGCTTTAAAATCTTTTAGCGCTTGCTTGCATCCTTTTCTACTTGCTCACAAAACGTAATAATAGCGGTTTTATAAATACATGATCTACTTATAAAATATTATAGACACATGGTTACGGATATAAGCATGTATTTGACACATTGATGAATACTAATTAGCAAGAGCTATGGCGTGCTCAGTTTTTGTAGTAGACTACTTGCCTGTATTCTGTTACAGTTGCTGAAGACATCCTACTCATACTTCGCACTGCTTCGAACACTTCACGCTGCTGCAGGTTCAGGAAGGAAGTGAACCCCCGCAGACTCATTGTACAATGTCAGGTTTCATATCTATTAACCCTAAATAGCAGTTTTATTAGAATAGATTCGTGGATACTATTTAATTTTATTGAAAAACGGATGTGTCAGGCACATTTAAACTTACACAGAAAATTATGAAAAAATTAGGTTTGGGTTTTATATGTAAATATTTAGAGGTTTTAACTCTATTTATGTAGATATATGTGTGCAGCAGGTTTCTTGAAACAAGTTATTAGTGTACACATATAAAGGTTTATTCATCTTGCTGCATTCTTACCATCTACAAATTTATAATTTTCCGTATTGTTAAGTTTAACAGATTTACAGATAGTGTCCATACATTATGACTTTTGAACACTTCAATGACAATTATAGCCTATATGTTTCAGTTTAGTTATTTCGCTTACCTACAAACTTTTCAGTATATTAATTTTAGATTTTTCATACATAATGTAACCCGTTTTTAAAATATTAAACCCCAAAGCTAGCTATATAATTTATCTTAACCTATCATTCACAGACATTTGACCAAACATGTAAATTTACATATTTTAATTTGACTTAGTCTGTATTATTGCGTCATGTTTTTAGTATCTAAAGTCAAATTTTTAACCACTTTTCCGTATTATTATTACATATAAATTCACAATTTTGCCCTGAAGGGATCGCACTTGTGTAATAGCAACGTTAAATCTACAGAGAATGATTTTTTTAATACGGTAATTTGAATGATAAAGGAATGGTTAGTCAGTAAATATGAAACTAAAAGATATCCTCCTGTCTCGGGTGATTCAAAAGGAAAATAAGACATTACATCGCTATACCATAATATGGTACATTATAAGTTCTACAAGCATAATAAATGATTCGTTAAAGTAGTTATACATTTTTGTTATGTGTTCCGTAACTTTAATTCTATTTGTTGTTTTAAAATTATAATAATAAAAGTAATAACTATTATAAAACATGTAATAACTATTATAAAACATGATATGATTATGTAAAAGAATAATTAAATATTTTTACATTTATTTAGTTTTGTTGAATTGAATGAGATGCGTTAATTTCTTGTAATTTATATTACTCTATGGAGTAACAAAATTTAAAATATTTATAATACCAATCTTGTAATTTTACTATAATGGCTATATTCTATTCTAATCGTCGAAAAAGTACTATGAGCTTTTTCTTTGATAGCTTTTTACATGTTATTACAAAAAATTAGACACGTTAATTAAAACTTCGTTGTTTTTAACCTTTATTTTCTAAAACGAAATTGGTCTTATGAATCTATAATATCTTCAGCCTTGAAAATATAGCCCTACAAATGATTCAGCCTTCAGTTTATTTGATACGCTCTCAAACACATACTGCCATCGTAATTAGAGTTTTATTGATTGATTAGATAATACGTTTGGTCACTTACGGTGGAGAAGACGGGTCTGTAAAATGTAAAGCGGACAGTAAAACTGAAATAATTTGATTCAAAAATAATTAGTGGCAACTGGAATCGGAAACCTAAATACGGCAAGATGGAAGAGAAAATTCGGGGATCAATTCAGGAAACCTGCCGCCATACCGATAATTAAAAACTAACGACGACAACGACAACAACAAAACAATAACAACAACAACAATAATAACAATAATACCCCTCACATCACACTCCCGAGCCTACATCTTGGTTTGGGGGGGGGGAGTAGCAACTGTTACTCTTCAGCTTGCTAAGAGACTCTGGTAAGTGAGTTTGACACAGAACTTGTGTAGGCCTACTACCTAAACACAACCGTAACCCACGATGAAACCGGTCGTGCCAATGGGTTGATGGCTTTACAGTACGTTAGTGAGTGTTAGTGAGTCATCAACAATGGCCTCAGTGGACCAAGACGCAATCTGCTGTATTTATTCCGAGCCGCGGTTCTAGAGTGCTCTAACGCGGTAGTCTGTTACTACCCTAGTACATATGGGAACAGAGTTATAGGTTTTGAAATTACATCTGGCGTCAAGGCAACCCTTAAAAACTCTAGTCAAAAAAAACCATCTTCTGTGGGCGAAGAGAGGAGACTTTCTCCTTGTTTGGTGCCGAAAGATTCGTGACATCGTCTGCCACAGTGCCGGCGGTGCCGAAGTATCTGGTGATGAAACTGAAGAAAGGTGACTTCGAAAAAATAAGTCCCTTTCTTATTGAAAAGCTACCACCGGTTGCGCTGGATTAACCCGACACTGCAGCGGGACCGGACGACAACCCTTACAGCACTATACGTCAGTTGCCGGATGTAGTTAAGGCTACACTACTGGTACTGTATAATGGTATAAGGACACAAGGAGAGTACCCAAAGCCATGGAAGGAGGAAATCATCATCCTCCTTACATTTCTAGCACCATCCACACAAGATTTCTATCATTGTGTCAATAAATGGAAACAACGTCTCTGTAGATGTGTGGCTGTCCCACCAAAAAATATTTTAAGGACCATAAAATGTTTGTGCTAATAATGTGTAAATAAATAATTTATTGACAATTCTCATTAGTTTTTAGACAAATTATAAAACAACATTCATGTAATGAACACAAAAATTTATGTAGAAATAGAGAACCACGGATATGTATAATATTTCCCTTTACGTCATTATGACGTCATTATGCTTGCCATGGGAAACTAGTATGTTCGGGTGCTACGTAACGATAGATAAAAACGTTGATATTAGTTTCTGAGGGAACTTTAAACTAACAAAAAGTGTAATCTTTCGTTTATTAGTTCCTTGGAAACCTATAATCGGCAGCGTTTGATATTCAATGTGTAATAATAATAAGTATATAATAAACAACTCGTACAATTAACAGTACCCTATTGTATAAACAAGTTAACCGATTTATTGTTATAACATAATTTTTTATTTTTATTTTTAGATTAATGTTACTTATATTACGTAAAATAAATGAAAACTAACGTGTACGCTTTAAAAACTGTTTCAACTAATTTGTTTCAATTCAAAATTGAGAGTTACGTTATTGAAAACCTTCATTACTTCTTCACCCATCAAAAGCAAGTGACTGAAGAGATAAGATGCTTTATAGAATTGTGTTTAATTCCTTTATTCAATTAAATGAAAAAATTTCAATTATCTGAACTAGATTAAATCAACTTATTTATGAACACGAACGTTTATAGCGTTAATTTGCCGAACAATTTTAATTAATTCAAAGTTACCAAACAGTATTTTCTTGGAACCTTAATTGAAAAATTTTGGTTAAAATTAAGCTCCAAAACAAATAAAATCAATTACATTAATCCGGATATAGTGGCCACTCTACTAAACATTTCTTCACCAGTGAAATCTACGAGTTTAATTATTGTACAGTACACTCAAATATGGTATTAATAGTATTTCAATTAATACTCATAGACAAGAACTTTTTAAAAGTAAATTAGTTACAAACAATTAAATTACTAGCTACTCGGAACACAAAGTTTTTTATGGGCAAAAACGTAAAAGTTTTACCTTAGAGCCTGAACCAGTTTTCACTTATTAAGCTATAAGCTTCGTCAGAGGTTGCCACTGGGATCGCTGTCCGTCTTCTTCTTGGCGACGGTGTCGACTTTTGAAGGATCGATGTTGTGTGTGTAGAGTGTAATATGTTCGAATAATTCGTGTGATTTGAATTGTGTCTGTTCGTTTAGGATGTCGTTTTTATGTGTTTTTGTGTGTTCGTATATTTCCAATTATTCAAGAGTGTCTAATTTTCGGCCTTTTGTGTGTACGTATAGAATATCCATGTTTTGCCGATGTTTTTGTATGCGTGACCCCAAATCCAAGAAGTAAATTAGTATTATCAGCTTATAATTGCATGTACACAAACTGTTGTTTATTATAGTAGAAATGATCTTTTATCAACTAGAAATGATTTGAGATTGAGAAAAACAAAGGACATAGATCGTAAATATATACAAGTAGAAAACAATTTTTAAACTTTTTGGAATATTGTTCTGTCATTCGTAAGGGAAGTTTGTACATAGCTGGGTAGCGTAAATAAAAATTAAATTCAATTGTTAAATACGTTTGTCGATAATTAGGCCTACAGTAATTAATATAATTGCAGATAAAAATACAGTGCGTTATTATCAACAAAGTAAATTTATTAACTTACAAGTGTAAACTCATATCTGTGTTTGTTCGTTCATTGTTGTTTTAATAACATTCACTTACAGTTTAAAGTACACAGTACTCACTTAAGTTATGTATCAACCAAAAAGTAACATGGTGGGAAGGTACAATCACAATTTTAAAGTCGTTTTAGAGAAAAATTATGAGCTTAAATAATGTGTTATGAATGTATCATTTTTACAATCACAAAACAACGAAAAAATTAGTCTGATGTGACCATTTGGGGAGAGGAGATTTCTCACATTCCCCCCTCCCCGCACGAGGATTCACGCCTGCTATGAGAAGACACAATTGACTTATCGTTACGCATTTTACATTGCACTGTATGATTGAAATACTTTCGGTCTTGCAACACATATTGAGTATATTTAATATGATGCAAACTGGACAATTGGAAAACAGTATGTAACTTGCTATGTTATTGTTTCTGAAGTCTATATTGTAATTTATTGTTTCAATTATATATGTGGGCGTGAGTGTGTGTGTGTGTGTGCGCGCGCGTTCGCGAACGCGTGTATTGTTTAAAGTTTAAATTAGGAAATGAACATGAGAATTTGAGAGTAAGTTTTGAGAAATATATTGTTTGAGATGTAATACTTGATACGATACGCTGGGGAACGTAATTACATTCGTGGTTTAAATGTTGGTCAAAATCATGTAGTGAGACTAACTAACCCTTTTAAATTTCCTGAAGGCGCCCTAAAATTTATCTGGAATTCCCTAAATGAAACGCCCAAAGTGACATTGTCTGTTATATAATAAACACACAAGCAAGTAGTTCGTAAATTTGCAAACTGGTTGTTTATTCAGTGCGGTAAAAGAAGAATATCAGTGAAAACATTAAGTGTTTTAACTCTTATTTCTGTTGCGGCGTAACTTGCTACCTTTCACCACTAGGTGTCCATAGTGCGTAACGTAAAATTGTATAATAGAGAACTATTGTAATACTAGTGCCAGAGTCACATGGAATTGTTAATAAAATTCCGGGTTATTGATTTCTCTTAAATTCAATTATGTATTCCACAGTTTTGAAAATTACAATCCACGCATCTCTTTACTTATTTTCTGGACATTTGCTGCTTTTAAATTACAGCATTGTATAAACGTATATAAAAGCACAAAGGATAATGCAGGTGGCAATTTTAAAGAGAACTTGGTGTAAAGTGAAATATAAATAAGGATTATGATTTATAAATAAATTATGATTACCTGACAACTTTAGATTTTGACCAAATTGTGACCACAAACCCTGTATTTGCTGAGTTTAGTCGCTCGAACGAAACACACAGTGGATGTACACAATACATTAATGAGAGGTGTACGGTATATTTTATTATTGTCACTTAATTGCATTACAGCAAATAAACGCTCTACGTGGTGTTACTATTCGCTAATAAACGAACGCATTACGCTAAACCGTTGTGACCGTAATTAACGGATAACAATATTGTCGCGCATCAGAACGGGTAGAGGTAGATGTTATCGGATGAAACAACGCTAACCACACTGTTTGTGATAAACAAAACAAGCTTTTAACGCACCACAACATGTATTGTGCAGGACGGACAATGCTAATCCTCCAACGAATACGGGCTTCTACCAGCCATTACTAATACCACTTTACAGAAATTGCAGTCTCATCAAAGGAATTGTCCAGTCCACTTATGCGCACACCAACCACAGCTGAGAATAATCGGAAGTCCAAGGTCAAGCAGAGCTTCTTACACTGCTGACCCTTACAAACAACTGTACACTGTGATCATTTAAATATTGAAGAGGTACGTCATTGAACATTATAGTGAATAGGTAAATTAACAGTATTATGATTTTGTGCCAACCAAATGTGATAATTTGTTTATAATAACAAATAAAACTCTCTTTATTTTGTATTTAATAAAGTATAATAGAAAGATGATATTAGTAATCTACTGTATTATGTTGAGAAATAGCATTAAGTACAAAAGACTTATAATAACCTATATCATTCTATACGCCACAATATCGGAATATAATTCGTCGCGTGCGGGTCTGTCAACAGAATTGCTCGAGCTTACTTCCAATAACCTATATCATGCTATACGCCACAATATCGGAATATAATTCGTCCCGTGCAGGTCTGTCAACAGAATTGTTCGAGCTTACTTCCGATAAAAATTGTTATGTACAACGTTCTTTTCTTTTCGTTTTAAAACTATTGCCAGTACCAAATTTACAAACTAAAAAATTTGCACATTGTTGCAAAAATGTTATACATTACTGTTATCATCAACATGGTTGTGACTCAAGGTATTATTGAATAAAAAAAAAAAATGGAAGTAGCTGTGAAACCCAGCACTGAAGGCAAGGTAGGATGCTAAGTAGTTGGGGGGGGGGGGGGTTTGAGATTGCGTGGTGGGAAGCAGAAATGTTTGTTTGACAAAAAACTAAGTTGTCCTGGTAGCCTTCAACACTGATACGAGTATATTGCTTCGGGATGGACAGACGTTTGAATCTGTAAATTTCGAACATAGTAAGCAATGTATTATATTAGCAATAACAAATTTATTCTGCAACTGTACTTTTTATTTTTTATAAATTAATAAATTACCTTAAATCCGTCGTGTGACTTTGTTTCATATTTAAAATTACGCGATTCGGAACATACGTTCCATCATCACATTACTTCACTCATTTGAGATTATCAAATGTTAAAATCACATACTCAATTGTTAAAAACACACGTCAGTAATGGGTGCACATCCTATGAAGGCTGACCGGATACTTAAGTTGTCTACGTATGTTTTTGGAAGTTCAAGGCTGTATCGTACAGCGGTTTTGATTTAAAGTTCAGGTGGTCATTCAATAAGGAATCCCGACTGTGTGTGTTATTGTATGCTTTGTAAATTTCGAACTCCTCTAAAGCGTTACATGAACAAGTACACGAACTTCAGTAGGCTGATGATGGAAATTACGTTCTGAAACGCGTAATTCTAAATATAAAACAAAGTCACATGACGGATCTAAAGTAATTAATTAATTTATAAATAACAGAGTGACTTGTATACCAATAATAATATGTATGTGTTTATTTTGTATCACTACATATGTTCGTGACGTAAGTTTTGGAAATATCTTTTTTCTTTTAATAACAAAACTTAATATTTTTTCAAAATACATTCACTAAAATATTTGAGAAATGTATGCTAACCTCTGAAATACAGATTATATACGTGAAAGTATGTCACCTGCATATATAGTGATAAATAAATTAAGGAATAGCCTACACTTGCAGAAGAGGATTCATACTTGCTAATACAATATATAACATACAATTACTTCAAGAAACTCAGAACATTAAAAGTTACTGTCAAAGATAATGTAGTAAATAAGTTACAATTCCTCTACAATTACAATTACAATTACCCGATTGTGTGACAACTGAACAGGATAGATTTTCCGGTGCGAGGCTTTATTGGCTTTATTCACAACCCATAACTTGGAGGACCATGTATCCAAATTAGGGTTCTATCGCCTAGAGCAGTTAATTTCATCATTTCTTCCAGTGTCTCGTCTGGCCATGGATACATGAGATTAAGAGAATATTTACGCACATACTCGCTATAAATATTGTTACGACTATCTGCTGATCGTCGTATGGTACAGTGGAAAACAAAATACAAGACACAAATTAAGTCACTAAACACTAGATTTAATTATCACAATTAAACAGTTTGTAATTAACAAGATAGTCTCTTAAAAAAAATCAAATAAAAATTGTTCTCATGAATAAAAATGTCTACTAATAGAATACCGCACCATTATAAAACACATAATACTTCGCCATATTACTTCAAACCGCACTGTGTAATCGCCCGACACTAACTGAATTAAGCAGCAGGGATGGGCTGTTTATAGTCCGGAGGTTTCCATAATATGGGTCCTTAACAAGCCATCGAAAATTCTAGAGCACACTTCACCGTGACCTTTGCAGAAACACGCACCGTTGGGATAATTGAGAAACTTCTCTAACAACGCTATCGAATGTACGAGATTGTTCCGTATTACGTAACACTGCCTCGCGTGTTAAGCGTCACGTACGCATTACAGCTGCGGGAATAGAGTAGAACAACGTTCTCCAATGTACAAGATCATTCCGTATTCGAGTAACACTTTTTCTGCATTACGTAATACTATGAATACTCGATATACGGATGCAAATTTAATGTGTACTAAACTGATCGATTTATCTACATGTAGGTTTATATAGTGTAACAATACAAAATTGTGCCGCTACCAGATACAAAACAAGTATGTAAATTTATATCAAGCAGAAAGTGTAAAAATTTAATAGACACTGTGTAATTTGAATGGTAGGCTTAAGCAGTAGATCAGCTGATTTGACGTCGTGAGGAGTGATATTTAACTGAGTGTATGAATGGCGTTAGTTTTGCGCGCGCGTGTTTTTACAACATGGACTGATAGGAAATTTGACACCGCAAAGCTACAAGGCTTAGACTAAAAGTGCGAAACTGTGCGGTACGATACAAAAATAAAATCTACCAAAGCAACTTTTAGTGCAAGATTGACGGTTGTCCAAATTCATGTGTAAATAAAAATGACAAAAAATTATATCTTTTATACTTAAGCCTCGAATTTTGTTCATCTTCCTTATTAAACTGTCTATGATACAAGTACACTTAGCTCATTACTATCGAGTACCTCGTCAGAATGCATCTTATCCAATCAACATCTGACTCCTGTAAACTTTAAGCGTCAACTTTCTTCTTCCTCTCTCCCTCTTTACCAGTACCAATCTATGTGTCAGTCTGTCTGACTATCTCTGTCTCTGTCTCTGTCTCTGTCTCTGTCTCTGTCTCTCTCTCTCTCTCTCTCTCTCTCTCTCTCTCTCTCTCTCTCTCTCTCTCTCTCTCTCTCTCTCTCTCTCTCTCTCTCTCTCTCTCTCTCTCATTACCTGGGTCTCGGAAAGTCCTAACGTAACAGGTTCTTAAGTTACATTTTATATGCCATACAATATGATTATTTTAGCTCAGTTCTGCCTTTGCAACGTTAGAAAGTTTTTAACGTTCATTCGTGATATTCCTGACAAAGCAAATGCCGTTGAGGTTTTTGGAAAATAAACATATTTTGCATTAAAATAGGCGGAAGAATCACGGTCATCCAGTCACGTTATGTCTGTCTAAACAATCTGCAAGGTGGCGGTGAAACAAAAGAGATTGAGTTGTGTTGTCAAAGGAAATTTCATTCCCCATGGGTACTTGGTTAAAAAAATCGAGATTACCTTTTGATTCCGTTGTATTCTTTATCTACGCTTGGATAAAGAGTAAATATAGAGTTGTACGTTATTTTCTTTATTGTTGTTAGCTTGGGAATTCCGGCGTCCCATGAAATGATATATAATTTCTGCACGCACAAGGAAATGGTCACAGCCACAGTTAGCCCCCCTCCTTAACTACACCTTTCACTATGTCTTTCGTCACCTGCCTTGTGACAATCAAATCAATGATGGACTTTTCACATACTCGTATTTCTAGAGCCACAAAAATTCATATAGGAAAAGCTTTTGTTGAATCAGTCCTGTCTTACGGCTGTGAGGTATGGACGTTGAGCACGGAAATTGTATAATTGAATGCCGTAGAAATGGATTATCTCCGTAGACGTGTCAGAGTCTCAAAAAGGGAGATAATAATCAGCGAGGAGAACAAAAGAAGGATGCATGCAGAATACACAATTATTAACAGAGTAGAACGAAGAGACCTCAAGTGGTTCGGTCACTTACTCCGAATTGGTGAACAGAGATGGGCGAGGAAAATATTTCAGTGGAGGCCCCCGGGCAGAGCAAAAAGGGGCAGACATAGACTGTCCTGGTATGAAAACATGGAGATGGCCATGGAACATCATAACTTGGCAGAAGAAGATACACAGGACAGAATCAAATGGCGGTTAGGTGTGGGTATGCGGCAATAGCCGTTGAAAATCCTTTTGAGAGAGAGAGATAAAGAGTACATGACTACACAGTCTTGCACTGACACATTAGGTTTTGCCTCCCTGTACTGTTACAGACTGGACGAGTTATATACTCGAAGTTTGCGCGAGTAAATGAGTCGTGCTTCCCTCGCTCAAAATTCAAAGTCAACAGTGTGCATTCATTCTGTGAGTGTTTGGCGGTATCTGCTGCAAAGATAAAGGTTGCTTCTTTTTGTGTTGTGCCAGACCAAACCGCTGAAACTCTGACAGAAACAGAGCCTTCTTAATGCCTGTTACAACAAGAGTTTTTATCTGTGGAGATGGTACAATGAAGTAGCTAGATGACAGAAGTTAAAATTTTATAGATTCGGTAGGTGCGGCCCTCCATACATTGTCGAATGAATCGGATTGGGCCCGTCAACCATCGCAACTATGCAGACTGGTAGATTCGTGCCTCTGCGAATAACATTTGGAGGTGTGACAAAGTCACTGATTCATTTCAACAAATATTGTCAGATATCATTCGTACCGCCAAAACGAATAGCTGTTCAATATGCGTTAAATTAATATTATGTTTTAGATGTAGGTATAGATTATTATGTTAGGTCATTATGCTAGATTAGGATGTTCTGTTTTTACACACTAATTTCTGTTCTGTTCTCATTAATAGATCTTGTGAGATTAAGAGAAGGCATAGATTTTTATCCTTCCGACTCTGGACGGAGTATACAGTATAGACAGTTCAATGAAAGGTGAACATTTTACGGGTATACAGTGTAAAGGCCCTGTAATTAATTGTTACTATAATCAGGGAGTAATACAAACAGAGGCGCAGTGTAAAAATCTATTGGTTAGTTACAAGAATTGGGTTGTACGTATGCGTGTTGTGTGTGATTGCAGCTCTTGCAATCTGATCTTCGGGGTGTAAACACGTTAGGGTTGTTTATCCACGGTTCTGTAACGGCGCGCCATCAGAGTGTGCCGTGGGGTTGGCTATATACGGTCAAGGCTGGAGAACTCACACCGTCAGCCTTCTAGCCGATTCACACACACACACACACACACACACACACACACACACACACACACACACACACACACACACACACACACACACACACACACACACACACACACACACACACACACACACACACACACACACACACACACACACACGCACACACGCACGCACACACACACACACACACACACACACACACACACACACACACACACATGTTAAAAAGCTTTTAGAACCATTAGATAACAATGGACTAAACGTGTCATTACAGTAAATGAAGGGAAAAGAAACCAGACAAAGTATGTCTAAATAACTTATACTTAAGCAGGTAATCAAATATTTTTTTGTGAACAGCTCATGTAAAAAAAAATGTTTAATAGTAGAAAAAGCATACTTTACTTGCTAAAAAGTATTAATTGATCGTATAATTTATAGGCAGTTTAATATCTGTATGGTTGGACATTGTCTTTATTGTAATTTGAGCTTTATATTCCGAAATATTTCACTTCCATTATATATTTTATTCCTTGAAAGCACATTTCTGATTTCAAAATTTGTTTGTTTACATAGAACAGAATTTTTATGGAACGATTCGGTAACTTTTAATAAAATATTTTGAGTAAAACGTTACCCAGGTTGCAGGAGTTTTTGATTGTCATATTTACAAACTTACGTAACAATCATACGTAGATGAATTTTCACGTGTCACTGTAAATATAGGAATCTGGTGCAGTGCAAGGAATATAAATTATGTATTATTATGTTTGGTTTTGTTATCACTAACTACATAATAAAATTAATATGATAATGGTTAAATGAAATTTTTCTATGAGCATTCTATGTACAAGGCAGTCCAGCTTGTATTATTAGATTAGTGTATGCAAGTTCGGAATAATCTAATCTTGTGTGGTTACTGTAGTAGGTAGGCCTGTATTACCCAAGAAATATACAGTATACTTTCATATTGTAATGACCACTAAGCGCAGGTGTAAGCAGTTTAATATTACTCTAGACATTTTCTAAACGTTTAATTTTTATTCCCAAACAACTTCAATTTTTTTTAATCCTGCTTGGTGTTGCTATTTCTTGATTAAGGGAATTATTTAATTGCATATTCCAGAAATCGACTTGTGTTAAGAAATACTCCTGTTTAAATGTAATTTATTACTCCTGTTCTCACAAAGTAATTGACGTTACTATTCATGATCGTGTGTTGGCGATAATTTCCGAAACATGCTATTTGAATTGTATGTTGAACAAACAATTAGTTCCTTATTCCGTATTAGCATTTACACTCATTTACTTCCCCGCTTCAAGATTTTTGATCAGTATTTTTGTCTTCAGGTTTAGACTATTTCCGACTAGTAGACAATAAGTGCATAAACAACTAAGACTTGTATTTGATTATATATAATACTTAATCTAATACATCATTTTTTGTTATTCATTTGGCTAGTTGGTGTTAATAATTATTATTGGACCAATATAATGATATTTCATTATTGTTGCTTATATCATAGATAGGCTATAGACCAAAATTGACGTAGCACATAAAACACAGAATTTAAATTGTTTGTAAATTAGATAAGTCATAAAACTGCTTTCTGGATGTGACTTGAGCACTCTGAATCTTGTCGCATTCGTTTTTTCTAATGGCTCACGCCACACTCGCATATGTCAATGTGGGTATTGCAATTGTCTTATAAAATTTAATCTTTGTGCTGCTTTTTGTTTTATATCCAGTGAGGACTAAGACAGTTATAAACAACAGCACTTTAGAACAAGTGATCCCTTTAAATATCTCGGCTCTGCAGTAAACTATGAATCTGAATATGATATAAAAGAGAAGATAAATGAAATTTAGAAATATATATTTTAAGTTTCAGAGAAAATTGCATTATTTTACACCTAAGTCAAGCATTTCTTCAATGCTTGAAGAAAACTGCTAGTTAACAATTTATTAAAGTATTGGAGCATCGGCGACTTACAGCGAGACCATTGGAACTTTACAACGCAGATTATCTATATACGGATAATACAATACGTACTGAAGTGATGCGAGAGCTCGCTCTATATGCCTTTCATTTAACTTCTCCATTCGGTGTCTAAAATTAATATTGAGGTATCACATTAAAACTTTAACGCGTATTCTATGTGTCTGCATAGGAAACAGGTTAATTGAAAACACCTTTCTTTTTGTACTTGTTAAACAACAGGTGTATAGCCTACTTGTCATGTATTGTATATTCTCGGTTGTAACTAGTATAATTTGTTATCAAATGTCGTGTGAGGCATACATAAGTTAACCTCAATTATGGCATCATTTCGGCTACAATAAATGACTTAACAGTTACCTTTCTGCTGATGACACCTCAGATTATTTAGTCAGAAAAATTTATAAAGGCAATCGTTCAGTTTCCAGGTTAGCACTACACTTAACACTTTATCACAAATACTATAACTCCGTATACAACACAATGTGCTTCTCCTGACACCCTGAAGCGTTCCTAAACTTTTGGTAACTGCTACAGCATGCAACACAGCAATTCTGCTGCAATTATATTGGTGTGTGTGTGTGTGTGTGTGTGTGTGTGTGTGTGTGTGTGTGTGTGTGTGTGTGTGTGTGTGTGTGTGAGCGTCTGTGTGCTAAACAGGGACATGTGATATGATGTATTGAATGTGATATGATATAAACAGGTCTGGAGACACGACATTATAATGTATAGAATTAATTAATGAGCGTTATTGGATGTGTATATGCTAATTAAGAGATGCCGTTAACCATTTAATTAGGAGCGTATACGGCATGACGTATGCGAGTAAAGTCATGTGACACACGGTTATTGACATTTATACACTCCATACATATCTATTGTTACGTAATGTGGGAAAAGTGTCGCACCATTACAAAACATTCTACGTGTTTCTCGGATGTTCCAGTGGAATCCGGCTTACGTGATTTCGCCATGCGTTAGCGAGACTTTTTTAGACGTCGCCGGCCGCGCGCACTGTGTCAAGGCCGCAATCAATTACGTTCTAGTGTAGCGCTGATTCGTAGTATGAAATATTCTGGTTACTCAGCGGGGTATAAATACAAAACTTCAGCGACGCTTAGTTCAGTTAGTGTCGGGCGATTTACACAGTTCGGTTCGAATTATAGTGGCGAAGTGTTTTATAATTGTGCGGAACAATTTTAATATAATTGTGTTTTATACTAGTTGACATTTTTATTGCGTGTGAACAATTTTTATTTGATTTGTTGTTAGAGACTATCTTGTAGATTACAAACTGTTTAAGTATGATAATTAAAGCTGGTGATTAGTGACTTAATTGTATCTTGTATTTTGTTTTCCACTGTACCATATGACGATAAATAGACCGTCCTAACAGTATTATAAAATATGATACTATTTTACTTAAGAAAAACTAAATTGAACGGCGTAAGCTGCAGACAGTTACGATTATGGCAGGTGATAATGAATCTCAAGTCGAACACATTGTCACAGAGTACGAAAGGAAAGAGTGTTTCGGTGAGATTTTGATTATAACTTATTTGATGTTTCGCAACTGTTGTCGAACACATTGTAAACATCGTGATACACACATATTTTATATGCTCAACCATAACGAGATTTTTAATCAACTTACTAAATCATGTTCGTTCACGTTAAAGATGGATACAGTTAAAGATACTGTAATAGATATTATTAAAGATGATAGCTTTAAAATTTAGGAAAACGTAATAGTATCGATGTATATTTTCTGTAACCTTCTTATTTATATAAACGTTCCTTAAGACGGTTTTTGCAAAAGAGAATTTTTAATCTTTGTAATTCTATTGTGGAGTATATGAATTTTCATGGATTGCGGAATGTCTGTAATTTATTAAATGTATCTAATACAATACTGAAATTGTGATAATACTGTAAAAAGTAAAATTTTAAATAAATGACTGAATAGTATAGTTTGAATTTTTTTCTACATTTTGTTTTTGTAATTTTGTATTTGTTAGTTTTACAATATTACAATTACTACCTTATGATTCTACTTCTATTTCAGGCTTTTGAAATTTTGTTTTTATTTTTCTTTATTCTTAATATATCTTTTAAGTTTATGCAAATATTCTTTTTATTTTGCAGGTTATTAATCTTGCGGTGAATTTATATAATTTGATTTGGTTCAAAGTAGCCAGCATTGAATTAGTAGTTACCAATGTGTGTGTGTGTGTGTGTGTGTGTGTGTGTGTGTGTGTGTGTGTGTGTGTGTGTGTGTGTGTGTGTGTTTAATCGTTTCTATTAAAACCTGGATTATCTAGGAAACAAAGTTGCCTTTGTGCAGGAGTGGAGTAAGGTTATTAAATAAGCAGCAAATTATTTACCTACTTACGCATGCATAACAAGCTTTGAAAAATAAATTTATCATTTAGCAAAGCAAGATGAATTACCCCAATTTTAATATAATGTCAACCATATTTGAATTTTATTATCCTGAATAAAAAAATGACGCAAAAGCATTAAGATATCAAACCAATTATTCAGTTTCAAGAATGTAATTTGGTAACTGTATCGTAACTTCCTCGATTTACTTGTCCACATATATTTGGTTGAGAAGTTGTGAGTACATTTCTTCATAGGAAACATTAAAGTCATTATCAGTACCTATATCGTTAACGAAGTTTCAAGGAAATTTATTTTTTATGAAGAGTCTATAAATTTGTCTTTTAGCTAACATATTCAGGATAACTCTTTACATAGAATTCAATTCACAAAATACATAAACCGTAAAGATTAGAAGTTTCAACTAGCAATATTATTAAAAATTGATGTACCATTTTCATTGTTATATGTCAGAGACTTCCCATTTTTTCTTATAATACTACGAACGTTTCATGAAATATTTATTATAATTCACGGATTGACCGCTGTTATTTTTTTAATTGTTAAGATTATAAAGATATTTTAATACTAATACTAATGCAATCTATATATTAATACGTGCAGAGAAAACTTTGTACCCCTTTTTAAGCATATTGCGCGCACGGAGGAGTGTGAGATTTGGCATAGTTAAAGTTTATATGGAGAAGGAGTGCAGAAAGCTAAAATTTATATATAATATGTGTTGCAAATACATGAAATTAAATAAAATAAAACATTAATTTGCACTTGAAAATTCATTTAAACTTTTTCAAACAATGGTAATTGTTAAAAATAAAATAATTTTGTTGCCAGGCAATAAAATTATAATTTTTTCATTTTAATGTACGTTCATACTGCCAATGTCAAACACATAATAGTCTGTCGTTTGTTTACGTTCATACTGCTAATGTCAAACACATAATAGTCTGTGGTCAAACAGTCGCACAGAGTAGAGATTGTCGCCAAAGAATTTTAAAATATTGCCAACAAATAATTACTGACAGATTGACTGAATGAGCTGTGAATTTTGTGTGATTTCAAATGTTCCTTTTTCAATAGTCTGTGGAGTGTATGTCAAGGCACAAAAGCGTTTATTTTATATTTTGTATATTAGATATCTGTGTTTTATATATTAATGTGCAGTTGAAAGTGAAATACAGCTTGCTTAATATACACCTGTTGCAAAAGGAAAATTTTGTAGCAGCAATTTGAATTGACATACTCTCGCCTAATTATTGTTGGTGGATTCAAAAAAGTGAGTACATTTTATTATTTTTAAATTAAACCCTGTCTAATCTTAGTTTCAGTAATTTCATTACATGTTTTCTTTTACATTCAGATATTCGCACCTACTTCCATTATGCCTCGACATAGAACTTTGACGGGTCGGCGTGAGAGACAAAGAAGAAGGAATATATATTCGCGTAAAAGTCAAAATGATAATAGACCAAATGCAAATTTAAATACTGTAAATAGTACACAAAATGATGAAATTGTTTTGAGGGATACATTTAAATGCGCACTGAATGTCATTCCAAGAAATTTTAATACTTTTTGTTGTGGATTAATGCATTTACAATGCAGGTTTTTGCAATGCAAAACATTTCGAATCTGAGGTAACTTTAGGTGAAAGGACTGCACTCACTTCATGTTGTCATAAGGGTAAAGCAATATTACCTGCCTTAAATCAAAATAAATACTTTAAATCATTGTATGATGGACTTACTTCAAATGAACCTTCAGTAAAAAGAAAGTCAAAAAATTATTTTGAAAACATTCGTAAATACAATTCATCATTTCCTATGGTTAGCTCAGAAGCTAAAATTTCGGATACAGTTACGCGTGGAGTGTATCATTTTAAAATACATGATGTTTTTTATCACAGATCAGGTCCAATGACTGCTGCATATGGTCGCTCACCATGTTATGCGCAATTATATTTTTATGATGTTGACACTGCTGTCAATTATAGATTACGTGAACACTATAATCAAACATGCAATAACAATATAATGCGCGAAATCTCTCTTGAATTGGAACGCATTAATCCTTTCGTTCCGTCATTCATTGCAATGAAAGATCATTGTCAGAGAGTTGAAAATCAAAATAAAGAAATTTGTATGCTTATTAAAGTAAACCGTGATTTAGATCTACGCCGTTATAATGATGCAGTTCAAACTGATGTAGCAGTAATATTTAGTACAGTTGATGATGAGCCACCCTTTGAACGAAATATGGTTTCGTTTTCAAAAGTTAATGGTACCATTAAAAATATCTGTTTTGGATTCATCATTGGACCCTTTAGCGCATCATTACTTTTTCCAAATGGTGATACTGGGTGGCATATCAATATTTCTCATAATGTACCAACTACATCTAATTCAAGAGCGCCCAGAAATAAATTAACCATGCTTCAGTATGCAGCCTATCGACTTGCAATTAGAGAAGATTTTAGCATGTTGCACCATTCACAAAAATTATTTCTGCAGTGGATAGTTGATATGTATGTGAGAATAGAGGGCACAAGGTTACATTTCATTCGACAAAATCAAACAAGTCTTAGGTTTGAAGTTTACAACAATTTAACAGATTATTTAGAATTGAACCCCAATGCCAATAATGTTGGCCGTAGAGTAATTTTACCATCTTCATTCAATGGATCTCCAAGAAATATGTATCAGAATTATTTAGATGCAATGTCAATTCTACAACATTTCGGAAAGCCTTCTTTGTTTATTACAATGACTTGCAATCCAAGTTGGCCTGAAATAGTTAGCAATATTGGTGTAGGTGAATCAGCTAATTTTCGACCTGATATTGTTGTGCGTGTATTCAAGTCCAAACTGAAAGCATTAATTGAGGGCCTTACACTAAACAAAATCTTCGGTAAAGCTGAAGCACTCATTTATACAATTGAGTTTCAAAAGAGAGGATTGCCTCATGCTCACATTTTACTCTCTTTAAATGAGCAAGATAAAATTTTTAACGCTACCGATATTGATAAAGTTATATCTGCGGAGATTCCTAACATTCAAACACATCCTACATTACATGAATATGTTGTAAAACACATGATGCATGGTCCATTCGGTGTACTTAATCCAAATTCTGTATGTATGACAGATGGAAAATGCACAAAAGATTACCCAAAACGATTTAAAGAATTTACATGTGAATCATTAAATGGATATCCATTATACAGAAGGCGTGATAATGGTATTAATGCTGAAGTTCGCGGTAGTTGCCTCGACAATCGTTATGTTGTACCATACAATCCGTATTTACTTGCCAAATTTAATTGCCATATAAATGTTGAAGTATGCACTACAGTTAAAAGTGTTAAATACATTTATAAATACGTGTATAAAGGCTATGACAGTGCATCTGTTGAATTAGGTTCAGAGAGAAATGAACCAGGTCAAGCAATACAAATTGATGAAGTTAAATATTTTTTAAATGGCCGTTATGTCGGATTAACTGAAGCTGTATGGCGCATCTACGAATTACCATTACATTTTCAATCACATGTCATCGTTAGACTTGACATTCATTTACCGCGTAGACAGAATGTTTACTTTCGAGAAGGTCAAGCAATTGAAAATGCAAGACAAACAAAATTATTAGCATTTTTTGAATTGAATCGATCAGATCCATCAGCGCATGAATATAAGTATATTGAAATTCCTTTGCATTATGTGTGGGAAGATTCCCGAAAAAATGGAAGAAGAGAAGGCGTGGAGGTGATAAAATCATTACACGCATATATGTAGTATCACCAAAAGACATCGAACTTTTCCATTTACGATTGCTTTTATTACATGTCTGTGGTCCAAAATCATTTGAGGATGTTAGAACATACAATGGAATTATACACACTTCTTTTGTTGAAGCGTGCCATGCTCGCGGCATTGCTTCAAATGATAATGAATGGCGCGAATGTTTAAATGAAGCAAAAGAATTACATTCACCAAAACAAATGCGAAATTTATTTGGTTACATTTGTGCATTAAATGTGCCAGCCAATGCATTGGCGTTATGGAATGAATTTAATGTATATCTTAGTGAAGATTTTTTGAAAGATTACAACGAAGAAGTATCCTTTAACACAGCTCTATTAGAAATTGAAGATATTTTGAATGTTCATAATTTGTCATGTCAAGAACTTGGTTTACCAGTTCCCACGTATTCGCAGAGAACAGATGAAGCAAATGCTATTGATCCAATACAACAAGAGTTTCTCTTTTGTGAGCATTATGAAACTGCAAATATTGAACAGCGTAATCTAATTGATCGTGTGATTCGTGAAGTTTTGCACCATGATACTGGATCTAATGTTTTTTGTTTAACCGCTCATGCAGGTTGTGGAAAAACATTCACACAAACAGCAATCATTCACAAATTAAATTCGCTTAACCTTAGTTGCATTGCAACAGCGTTCAGTGGGATAGCTTCAACTCTATTACTTGGAGGTAGAACTTTACTCAATGTGTTTAAATTGCCTATACCCATTTTGGAAAATTCTGTAGCGAATATTACCGCAAATAGTAGCTATGAACGTTACATAAATTCATCAGCATTGATAATTATTGATGAAATTTCTATGTGCCCACTGCAAGTGTTAAAAATCATAGATAGATTATTGCAGGATCTATGCGATGAAAATGATAAACATAAACCATTTGGAGTATCACCGCACGATACTTCTGTGCGGTGATTTTCGGCAAATCTTACCAGTTGTCCCACATGGATCACGTGCAACTTTAATTGAAATTGTGTCACGAGTTGGCATAAATTTGTTTATTTTCATAAAGTAACGTTTACTCAAAATATGCGAGCCTTACCAAGTGAAATAGAATTTGTCGAATTCTTGAAAAAAATTAGTAATTATGAAGCCCCACAATTCCCTCAGTTTGGTGAAAATATTATTGAAATACCTCAGCAATTAATAGGAGATGAAAATAATATTTCTTTATAAAGTTGCTAAACTGCTACTTTTTATTGTTTTAGACAAAGCTTTTCGTCATCACTGACATCATCAGGTCTTAAACATCCTTGGTAAAGAAATATTAAGGATGGCTGCTAATTTAAACAATACGAAGAAGAAAATAATATTATTAATGAGGTGTATGGAAATATTTCCGAAAACATACTCTCAGATAACATATTGAAGTCAGTTATTTTAGCACCTAAAAATGATGATTGTACTTTTATTAATACTGATATACTTATTCGAATACCAGGTGAACAGAAAACATATCATAGCTACGATAAAATAATTTGTGATGATGACAATGAAATCAATAACTATCCAGTAGAATTTTTTGAATTCTTTGGCTATTAGTGGTTTTCCACCACATAAGTTAGTATTGAAAGTTAATTGCATCGTTTTACTGATCAGAAACTTAAATACAAAGGAAGCATTAGTCAATGGAACAAGAATGCGCATCAAGTGTATGCATCGTAATGCTATTGATTGCGAAGTTTTAACTGGAACCGCAGGCAATAAGAGAATATTGATTCCACGTATAAATTTAACATAATCCGGTACTGTTTTACCATTTAACTTTCAAAGAACTCAATTTCCAAGTATACCTGCATTTGCGATGACAATAAATAAGTCTCAAGGACAAACATTCGAAAAAATTGGAATTTTATTGAGGCAGCCAGTTTTTACACATGGTCAATTGTACGTGGCAGCAAGTAGAGTTCGATCATTGGATGGTTTGAGATTTTATATTTCCGAATATAATGGCCAAGGGCATTTAGCAAATGATGAAAGAGTTTTTACAAAAAACATCGTTTACACAGAAGTTCTGAATCATTAAATTCACTTTCAAACTATTTTAAGTTCAATGGACAACTTTTATTTTTTTAACCGCCCGGTTTTTTTGATTGAACAAAAAATATATAAAAAAATACGAGGCACGTATTTTTTATTTCATTTTTTATTTTGTATTAATTTTTTATTTAAATTTTATATAATTCGAAAAAGATAGGCAAAATAACTGTGTAGCCTTGGCGAAACCTGGTCAGTATGACAACAACAAAAAACCAAGGAAATGTCAAAAAACGTGTTATTGCTTTTTAAATATGGCTTAGCCAAGCTAAACCTCATTTTTTCTATCTTTCATATTTTTCAAATAACTCGAAAATTAATGCATAGAAAAAAAAAAGTTAAATAATTATACAAGCTTTGTTGCAGATAATCTTCAAACTGTTTTCGAATTTTATACCTTACCAAAAATGAAATGTAATCCACTGGAATTGAAAACAATGTATCTTATACTTCTATGAATGTCAAGTCTCATTTTTATTAGCGTTTATTTGATTCAATAATAACATGAAAAAATTAAAACTGACAATGAATTATATCAAAAAATAAATACGAATACAAGCTGTAATTGTGTTTTCTTTAACTGTTACTAACATTAAATTTTAAATTTCATAGGTATTGCAGGGAATTAAGGCAAACAACACACGCTAATGACGTATTTGTACACGCTCGCAGCTGACATAATGGAACAAAATTCAAAAGAATTATATGCAATGTTTATAGAGGTATACTCTTTGACAAAAGGCCCTCAATAACGTTCAAACTTAAAAATTTAATGAATTACGGTCGAATTTCGACCACTGGGCAACCACTAGTTCTAATAAATATTTTTACTGATTTCTTCAGAGGTAAAATAAAAATTTTCCATTGTTACAAATTGCAGGTGTCAGAAAATATAACATTTAATTAAATTATTTGTTTTATTATTGCTCAACGTAGAAATCGATAACTACTTGAAGGATGTAGAGTAATACGTAATGTATTTCATTATTCAGGGTAAATAACAAAGTTCTATAACAAGTCAAATAATTTATTTCTTGCTTCTTAACAAGTGTTTAAACAAAACGTAATAAGTAAAGAGAACAGCGAGTAGCCTTGGAAAGTTTAAACCAACTATACCACAACAAACCGTAGCTCAAAACACATTTGAAGGCTGCTGACAAAGAATGATCAGAGTCACGAACACTAAATTTTACAGGAGAACAGTTTTAAAACTTATGGATTTGTAACTTTTTAACTGTTGCATTATTTCAAACAAATCTATTACTTTATGTTAGAATAACATTTCTTTAATAAGTATTAGAAAAATCTTTGAGTTTTCTTTTATTAACGTTATTGTCACGAAAATAAAAATAATCATTACATGGACTATGATCATTATTTCGCTGAGCTTGTAAAAAATATGTCAGTATCATTTAAACGACATAGATTTATTAATGTTTCATTATGACATACACATTTCTTGAGTAACATGATTAATTTTAAGTAGTTTAAGTTAATTTTGTTAATCTTCATACTGGTTTTCAATATGGTTTCACTGCGATGAAAAATCTGACAAAAAGGAAAAAACTTTCAATATTGATAGGCTTATTTGAACAGCTTTGTGTTATGTTAAACTGCATAAATTGACTATTGAACCCTTACTTATTCAACCAAGTAAATTTAATAAAAATTTTCATTAAAATTTGTTTGGCAAATAGGTTACACAGTAAAAATTTTTGATTTTTTGAAAGTACTAACCTACTTTTTAAAATAATTCAGAAACATAAAAGTTTTTGCAACAATACAGTTGCTGTAGAAAGTGTACTTTGGGTGTGGAAATGGTTTCAGGTCTATTGCTTTCCCTCAAACCGTTAAAAGAGTATTTTCTTGGAAAATGTAGTTAGACAATAATTACGCATAAAACAAATGGTTATTCTATAACGTCATAGAGAGTTGGAAAATATACTGGATTTATACGACGCATTAACTTGATATAGCCATAGCAATTCCACAAGCGTGTGGTTAACCTTCTTCTCTTTAACACTTACACAATTGCATTTCCACTCGATCGGCTAACGCAACAATCACTTCGTACTTAAATGTTTCTAAAATACGTTTCTAAAAGTCATATTGTAATTAAACTTAAAACATTATGTACGGTCTCCAGTTCGCAATATGTTGTTAACTAATTATTTTAATACATTCCGTCTTGCAATTTATTGTTTCTATTGATACCACACAAAGAAACTTGTTTCTTTTGAGAACAAGTTCTCATCATCAGGTCACATTTTATTTCTTGGCCCTTAACAAGTGATTAAATAAGCCTTTAAGTAAAAAGAACGACGAGTAATCTTGGAAAATGTAAGCTAAATATACCACATGTCGCAACTGGACAGGTACATATATTATTATACAAACATTAATTACACAAAACACACACGACACAACGAAACAGTGCGCACTGCTTGGCATTATTCAGTTGAAAACCATTATTAACTTTAAAAAGTATATTGAAAACCACTACTAAAGAAGCAATCGAAAATCGCTCAGGTATATAACAGGTTGGAATGCAATAATTTAAAAAGTTTTGCATTTGACAGACTGATAGAAGATTTGTAAACAGATTCAAAGAACATCTATCCGAAAATAATATTAGTACAATGAAGTCCAATTTTGCATTGCATATAATAATATCTTAATCACACCCTGTCTGCAGAGAGTGTGAAGCCCGTCCACTTCTGCAGTAAAAGTCGATATATGGATGCCTTAGAGAGTTTGAAGTATACAAGACAACCACACTTCACAAAGCCTAACTAGTTAATGATCAATTATCGTTTTGATTACATAATTTGTGTGGCAATACATCACGTAAAACAAGAAGGATGCACGGCACTGACTGACATTATCAATGAGTTAAGAGAATATTGAACAGCTCGACTGTCAACGTGTTTACGCCAAGCAGTGCGCACTGTTTCGTTGTGTCTTGTCTGTTTTGTGTTACGTCTGATTGTACAGTAATTTATGTAATGACTGGTTTTAAATCCACCTACCCGTCCTCTTGAAAGGACAAGGATTTTAGGACCCGATGGTGGGAACTTGTTCCCGAAACATGTCGTATGAACAAAAGCGAAGAAGACACGACACTAAGTGACTAATTAAGCTTAATGCTATTTTAATACTAAACAAGCTTTATACACAACGAGTACAAGTTACAAGATAATGTACAATAAGGCAATACACAACGAGGATTATTATTTTAACATGTCACTTGTAAGGTGACTTTGATCTGTGTCGTCAACTTAGACTTGTCACCCACGGTTGTCTCAATAGCCTGTATTTTATGACAGCAATCACCACTAGTCAACTTCTGTCTGGATCCCATTCAAATACGTTAATCTCAGGAGGCCGAGTCACGTGCTAAAGTCAAGATGGGTTGATGGGTCTCTTAAGGAACTGAAACATCTTTGGACATTCAAATTGGTGTGTAACATCATTACATTCAAAGGTATGGTGAATAGTAAGTTTCATGGTAGGCCTGCACAGTTAATACATGAAAAAGTAAACGTCGTAATGAATAAGTTGTGTAAAAGTCTTGACTCATTCGTCAGAAATAGTTACACACAAATAGGTAAATTGAAAACTGTAACCAACCAACAGAGGTAGATTAAATGTAAAAATCCTGTTAAATTATAAGGCCACACCTTTAAAAAGTGAAGTCCTGACACTTTTCATAAGTGAAATTGGTGTTCCATTTTGTATAGATTACGTAGGTATTACATAGTGTCAATTTAATATGGTATGTCTTTAGAAAAATAACTTTCTCATGCCTACGACGTATGATGGCAACATTTGTTAGGTATTACACAACATACAATCGAGTGTATGATTCAGTCGTGTAAAGTCGTTTTATTACCAGTTTGTGGTTTGAATTGTTACTTTTTGGTATTTTGTTGCTTTATAACATTTCTTAAGGTGTTTAGCCTAAATTGGTTTATTTTTTTTCTCCAATAACGTTAAATTTTTAAATATTCAGGATAACTGACAGGGCAAGGTTGAAGATATCACTGCTGAAGAAAGAGAATCTGCTTGAAGTTGAAATGTTTAATATTACTGAAATTGCTATAAAATGTGGCTAGAACATTTCCCGACAAAGTGTGAGTAAATTAAAGGAAATTTAACCAACACTATTTCACTTTGTAGTAAGATGAAAGGAATGTGGTAGTACAGAAGTATTTATAAAAGAAGTGAAAAAAATTAATGTAAACCATTAAAGAAAACAGAACTGCCACTAAGTAATTTCGGAGTAGCAGTATCTGACCAAAATCTGTTCGTCGAAGTCTGTAAGCACTGGGAGTCAAACTTGACGACCCTTTAAGAAACCCAAGCTGACTGTACCTATGATAAGGAAGAGGAATTAACTATGATTCAGGAAATAAAAACACTCACTTCTAAAGACTGGGGTAAGGTAATGTTAGCTTAGATCAAGTAACATTAAAATAGTTAACAGTTTCAAGCCCTCAAAAGCAAAGATAAAAACCAACATGTAAAACGAATAGCTGGAGAAAAATTTAATGAAGACTGTCTTGTAAAAACTATTAAACATCCACCGTTAGTGTTGATCTGGTCAGTTATCAGCTTTCCAGCTTTCATTGCTTTCGGAAGCATATAAAACTGCAGTAAAAGCATGTTAGAAGAATTGACACTGTTATCAATGCTAAAAGAAAGATAACAAAATACCAAATACGTACAATAACAAACAAAATTGTGTGTGTATTTAATGCCTAAGTTTATTCAAAATACATATCCTTAATTATATACTATTTTGATGTATAATATTTAATTAAAATAAAATTTGGGAAAAACAATTGTTATTTTTTATTTGATGATATAGTGGCGGCCTAAAATTTGTTAAGTAACAAATAATACTCAAATTTAGAACTGTAGTTTATTATATACACCTTAAGTAAAATTATAAAACAACAAAACACTAAAAAATAAGAATTAAAAACTTAAACTTGTAATAAAATAACTTCACAAAAACTTTGAGTTCAAGCAAACGCAGGAAATCATTTATAATTTAACGTGTTGGAACGATCTAAGTTATAAGTGTAATTCTCTTTACTAAATGACATCGTAAGCTTTTACTGCCTACATACAGTATCGAAAACTATTTACATCCGTTTTTTAAAACCTAAGTATGCGCACGTAGTATGCGCACGTAGTATGTAGATACAAATGCTGGTGCAGTGGCTTATTGTAAATAAATTAATTAAAAATCTCTCCAGTAAACATTATTCGTTTATTTGTCATTGATAATTACTAAAATAATTCCTTATGGCTACATCATTTGAAGTTTGTACTATGAATGGAAATATTTCCTTAACACTGATCTTTAATGGAATCCGTTTAATTATTTTGGAGGAGGCGATATATTTATTAAAAAATAATTTATCTTTACGTCAGTAACTCACGCAGCTTTGTGAAATGAAATGTCGTCCATACTCAGCATAACATACTAATACTATCGTTAGTTGCAAACATTATAATATTTTATATTAAAAACTTATATGTCTACATAAAAGATTTCAATATTTACAAAATTGTATGTTTAAAAACTTCGTCGTCGAGATAGAAGATCAAAACGTATACATAGAAAAATATCGATCACAAAAGTGTTATTCATTAGGCTAGTTATTTCGTTGTTTCAAGCACGATCTACTGCTTATCAGACTTTTTCCGAGTTCTTCATATTTTATTTAGTTGTAGCGCTTCCGATGTTATCAGCTACTGACAGTACTCAGTACGTATGTACTGTTTACTCAATGTGCACACGTCAGTGTTGAAGTTTTGTTATCACTGAGAACATCTAACGGTTTTGTTATTCTACGTTTTCGCGACTTGCACACGTGTTCAGACTACTGAGGTCGCTAACTGAAAGGACACAAACGTGAGATCAAAGCTATCAATATGCTCCGTAGTTGGATCGAAAAGTCTCACCCGAAAAAGAAAGTAGATTTTGATAAGTGCTTTTATTACCTCATTCTCGAGTCGGAGAAACTGTGAGGAGTCTGAGTAAGCAGAGTTGAAATTTTGTTCGATTTGATGAACTAATACTAACAACAGCTTATCTTCACACGACTATTTGAACTGTAGATTGTATGTGACTATGGTAACCTTAGAACTGTTCTTTTACAGGCAATACATCCAAACCTATAAACTCAACACAGAGCAACACTGTTCTGTGTGTAAGCACCCTTGGCTGAGCTTATTGCATTTTGTGGATCTGTATCCACGCTTTCTATACTCGATTGAAACGGAAAATGAAACGTTGCCTTGATATACTATCAGTATACCAGCCTTACCAGTAGTAGTTGTTGTTGCAGCAGCAACAGCAGCAGCAGCAGCAGCAGCAGCAGCAGTAGTAGTAGTAGTAGTAGTAGTAGTAGTAGTAGTAGTAGTAGTAGTAGTAGTAGTAGTAGTAGTAGTAGTAGTAGTGATAGTACTAGTAGTAATAGTAGTAATAGTACTAGTAATAGTAATAAAAATAGTAATAATAATAATAATAATAATAATAATAATTTTTTAAATTATTATTATTAATATTCTGGATTACAAGAAACTAATTTTCACCGATCTGCAACATTCAACTGGAAAAGTAATTTATTTGACAGTGTGTGCGTACACAATTAGCTCTCGGACTTACGTGCTCTTTTCAAAGTTTTTGCTTTATATAGTTTCTCCTTTTACAATTATTATGATAAGAGACAATACACACACACATAAGCAAACTTAATTAAAACGTGCCTGTGATGGATTGTACACACAGAAATTGAATTCTATTGACTAACAAATTTATAATATATTCTTCACGTTCTATTCTAATAGTTGGATTCTTAACTAAGGTTCATATTCATTAAAATTTAAAGTCTCCTCATCTTTTATTACAGACTTGGCAATTCATCAAAACAACAGCCCACTATACACCGCTTTTGCTAATTACAAATGTCTTTAAAACCGCGTAATTCTCTTAGAGATTTTAGTTCTGCCTTGTCTAACTCAGACTGACTGACAACGGAGGTCGCCTTTTCTTTTTCAGATAACCCTTGGATGCCTGATTTAACTGACGAATTTCAATCGGGCACGAAGAATTTCTTATCCGCTGGCACAAATTTGAGTCCTTTATTCAGAACTTGCGGCTGCGCTTCCAATAAGGTGTGGTCAGACAAGTTAACAATAAAATGTTTGGTCTTGTGAACAGGTGAATTGTGACTGCGCCTAGACTCATTTGTAACATTTCTAGCTTCTGTTTATGTTTATTGCTAAATTTTCGTAAACGTCTGTAATGTTTCCACCTTATAATAAGAGTAAGATAATTTAAATTGTTCAGGTAGAAAATTGTCTTTTAAAGAAGTTAAAAAAATTATAATTTTATTATAAAGTTTAAACTTATTGCTACGATGGAATTTAATCAAATCCTTAATAAGTAACTTCGTTGCCTTGTGAATTGTAGTTCTCGCTTTTATGGCCAGGAAAGGAAGTCTTTATTCTGAATCTTAAAGGGAGATAACTTTAGTAAATAAGTCAAAATGTGCGTTGTATATACAATAACTTAAAAGATAAAAGTAATACCTAATTACATTAGTCAAGTTTGGATGGAAATTCCGAATATCTGGCTTCGTTTAATTTCTTCTGCTACCGTTTAAAACAAAAAATTGCAGGGATGACATGCTTTATACAAAAGAATTTAATGCAAATAAAAATAAGTTTAACCTTTACTTCAATTAAATCAAAAACATTTAAGAATCATAAGCAGATTAAAAGAATTAGTAGTTATTTTACTATGTTTTTTAAAATAAGCTGGAAAAGAATTCCAAGTCACTAAACAGCGACTTTCTTTGAAAGTTAATTTAAAAAATTGAAATGAGACCTCAAAACAATGAAGAAATAAAATAAAATTAATCCGGATGTATTGGCCGTTTTTCTAAATGTCTAGAAAAGTGTATTGAACGGATTTATTTGTGCTACGGTATTATTAGTATTTCTATACATTCAGACGGCAATAATTTTATAATAACAAATGGATATTACAAGTTTATACTTGCAAACGCAAAGGAACTCTTTTATTGTAGCGATTTTTAGTAATTCTTTTCATGTAGTAAAATTAACTAAAATTCAAAAGAAAATAGAAGTTTCAAAATATAAAGAAAATAAAAATAATAATTAATATAAAGAAAATAATTAATAGAAATATATGTTACTTAAAGTACTCTTACATATACTGTTTAATACGAGCTTTTAAAGCGCTTTATACTATTTCTATTGGTGTGTTAAATGTATAGACATTTAACTACTTTGTATGTTACTTACTACTATGTATGTTATTTACTACTTTTTTAATTTGTCATAGCTTCTGCTTGCAGACTTGGTAGAATACGACAGACTTGAGCAACTAATAGGGATATTCAACCACTGAGCACACACACAAGTCGAAAGGAGTATAGCTGTTCTAAGTTAATTTGGTGTAAACAAGACTTTTAAAAAACACGTATTCCAATATATTGGAAAATTGTAATATTATTGGAAAATCGGCTGATGTATTCAACATTTTAGATAACAGAATATAATAGAATGTTACAGTTTGGAAATATCTCTTCCTCTCATTTAATAGTCTACACGATCTTCTAATTGTAAAATTTACCACAAACACAAAATATTTATAGTAAAATAATTCTATACAGTTGACTCTAATCTTGTGAACCCATTTTTTATAAATGTTAGAGATAAAGTCTTTCTAGTATTTTATCTCGACTTTTGATATTCTGTGTAATAAACACCAGGTGCTCTTATTTCTGTTGCGGAGAATTGTAATTATTAAACTTACAAATGTTATTATTGGTTGTGTTTAGTTCACCCTATAATACAGTTATAGTAGGACTATAAAAATGTTATAGTAGTGTAAAAGTATTATATAACTATATTATATAACAGTGTAACCCTCTTTTTATTTGTGTTTTATAATTTTTTTTTTTTTTTTTTCAAAAAAGGTTACTTGATATTTGTGACTAGGCTGAAGGCCTAGAAGGAACCATAAAGTGTTCTGGGTCCAATGAGACGGGACTTGCAATTAATACTCTCTGGTAACAAGCAAGATAACCTTTACTATTTCATAAACTCATCTTATAATTTTGAATATTCATAATTTACGGATAACAACCTTTATGACACGATAACAAATAATTCAACATACACCGTAGATGTAAATCACAGACACAATTATAAGTTTAAAAGCCTTGTAGACAGCCTGTATAATTGTATCAAAACACAATTTATAATTTTCAAATACATGTAAACAGCCTGGATAATTTTATCAAAAAAATAAAATTTATAAATTTGAAATGCCTGTAAAACGCCTGGATAATTTTATCTAAAATACAACATATAAATTTAAAATCCCTGTAAACAGCCTGTATAGTTTTATGAAAAGTACAATTTATAAATTTAATGAAAATAACCAGGATTTGGGCATAATAACCAGAAAATACAAATTATAAAATTTAAAATGCCTGTAAACAGCCTGTATAATTTTATGAAAAGTACAATTTATAAATTTAAAGAAAATAATCCAGATTGGCCCGGCCGCTGACATGTTCCACACGGCATACGAAAAAGCAATTAACCCTTACAAAATTTTAGGAAAAACTCCCCCCCAAAGCCAGACAGGGTAGAAGAAAGCTGGACAAGAGCTAGACCCGACATAAGGTAACATGTCCGGGAGCTTGCATAGATTTGCACAAACAGGTGACTTACCTTTGGTTTTAATGTGTAACCTGGCCTAATGCAAATTAAAGAAAACTCCCAACCCTTCTATGAAATAAGAAAATGATTATGTGCAAAAACCCGTGATCATAATAGATGCTAGACCAGCCGGTCCAGATCTGCATGTTACATACTGCACCTACCTACTTAACTAAAATACCAGTCCCCCACAAACTTCTACAAACCCATTCAGGATCAAGGTAAAAAAATAAAGCATAAAAATTAATGAGCGCTGGACACATGCCAGCGAACGGGCGTACAATTATTCTCGAGATTAGTTACACATCAAGACTATGTTATATGAAAAATTCTGTCCAGCAGGGCACGCGCACAATTAAAACGGTTTTATGCTTTAAAAAGTCAATTTAAGTAGTAATTGAGTTTTTATAGATGGTGAACGCACGATACCAGTTGTTTTATATAGAGGCCAAATTTAGGTTAGTATTGGATTAATATCACCTCATTTTGTCCAGATGCTTCCTAGGTGATCTGTGCCTTATTGGACAGTCAGCCCGTCTTGCTGAGGGTGTGTTTACAGTGGCAACCTTACGGTTCTTTCTCCTCCGGCAGGTGAGAAACGAGAGTCAGTGTTGGCGTGATCCGTTCAAGACATGATGGAAGATGGAAATTTCACCATGGTAGGATCAAATCTCCGTCTGTCTCGGGAGCCCTAGGCATGAATAATAATTAATTCGCTGACAAACCACTTATTCCCGAGCATAACACACATGTACCACTGCCTAAGCTTGTATAGACAAAATCAAACAGGAATCAAACACCTGCCACCCCCGACCAATTCCACTATGTTCTTTATAAATAGGTGTAATATTTTCTCCTTTTGTTATAAATTAATAACTCACACACAAGGCCTCAATGCCTCATAATTCGGTTCAATTTATAACGCATCCCTACATGCGTATGTAAGTTTAGCGTACTTCAACATGTTATAAGTTAATAACGGCCACGTGCTCTCACAATCGCTACATCACAGTTCCCCAGAATTACATAACTTTACACCCCTTTTGACATGAGCAATGTAATTTACTAAATACGTATGTATAAGGCTGTTAAGTGGTAAAAAAAATCAAAATATATAACAATGAATATACTTTAGGTCCCCCACACACGAGACATGCATATCAGACATTATCCGTTCACATCTAAGCCAATTATTGTTTAAATTAGAACCTTTTGCAAGAATGAATAATATATATATATATATATATATATATGTGTGTGTTTTACTTACCGGAGGTCTGTAAGATTCTACGTACTCACGATAGAATAGAAAAATACAAAATTTAACCAACTCAGTCTGCCGAAGGGAATAGGCTGTTCACGGTCCGGTGGAAGCTCGTCGACTGGTCAAATTTTGCAGTCCGCGTGCCTGATTAGAGAACCCAATTACCCGTTTTCACTAACAGATGGCGCAGGCATGCAGTAACCCCGAAACACGGCGCAGCTGACAACGTGAAATAATAAATCGCAATTCCCAATTCTTAATAATTTATATTTTTGTACGGTCGCCCGGTTTCTTTGAGAAACCGCGGCACAACAGTAGGACTATAACTGTTATAGTAATACTGTTACAGTGGGAAACAAAATACTAGACACCAATCAAGTCACTAACAACCAGGTTTAATTATCACAGTTAACAGTTTGTAATCAATAAGTTATTCAACAAGATTATTCTCATACAATAATTCAAGTTAATCTGTCCACACAAATAATAATGTCAACTATAAATAATTCCGCACTATAATTAATAAAATACCACTTGAGACGCACTGTCGCACTGTGTAAATCCCCCGATAATAACTTCTCACCTCACTTGGATAAATCGCCACTTAAACTGAAACTAAGCGTCGCTGAATGCTTATATCTATACCCCGCTGAGATTACAGAATAATCCATAATACGCGTCAACGCTACTAGAAAACACTAGAGCGTAATTGCTTGCGGCCTTGAACACAGTGCGCGCGGACCGGTGAAGTCTGGAACAGCCTCGGTCAGGCTGACACGTGATTACTGTCATGTAATTTGTCTTTCATCTCAAAGTATCAGCAATATGTACGCACACACACATTACAGCTGGACTCTGCTGGGATAGCCGAGAAATATGTAGAATGTTCTGTTATTCTATAATGACATGTAATGTTCTGTAAAGACTAATATCGTAAGACCCCTAAACACCTTCCAATTCAATCCGATCCGATCTCCAATTAAGGAAAGGAGATCGCTGTCCGTAGTCCAATTTCTTTCTTCGATTTCGTCAGTTTAGTCAGTATCATTGAGATTCTCGACCTGGTAACACCCTCGTAATGGCACCGTTTTTGTCGAAAAATCAAAAAAAGGGGTGCTCTTACAACACTGGTGATCCTCCTAAAGCCCCCTCCAGAAAGGAAATTTTGGGCAAAAAGTGATTAAAGGAAAGAAAGAAATTTACCCATTCGATATTGTTAAAGCAATTGAACTCAGACGATGTCCGAATTTTTTTACGAATGAATGAACAATGTTTTATGGAATTGCTGAGATAAACGTAATAAGAGAAAAACGTAATACCATATTGCGAGTTCAATAAAATAATTCTACATTCGTCTACAGCCATTTTACTCACCATATACTCAAAACAAAATGAAAAACACGTTCAACAACTTGCAGTCCGCTGAAAAGAAAAGTAACAACTAATCGGAACAGACGCCCGACTGTGCTACACACTATACGATCTAGGATGGAAGGTGGAGGGGATCTGTCATAAGTCGGCTAGTCGGATGGGGAGGACCGCCCGACCATCCTAAATCGGATTCCAACATTTTGGTAAGGACGATCGTCCTACACACTATACAATTTGCTATTTTCATCCTACATTTAGGACATCGGATCGGATCGGATTGGAAGGTGTGTAGGGGCCTGTAGCACGGCTACGGTATTACGGTTTCACAGAAGTGTTAATAAATACATCTATTTCTCTGACATTCGGCAATTGATTGCACTGTTTTAAGATTGCAACAGTAACAGTATCCTCGTATTGGATTCACGTAACAGTATTTTTACTTCTGACTGAATAAGCACATCCATTAAAGTTACGAATAATGGTGAACTATTAAATGTGAACATTAACCATATAAATGAAGATTATAATAATAGGTTGAACGAAATGCAATCTACATCCTCCACACAGATATTAATAGAATGGTATAAATAGAGCTGAATTATTATCGACATTTTATTACATTACAGTGAGTGAATGATGAGCGAGGTGTCACAATTTGCTGCGTCGTACTAATGAACGAATGCATTATGCCGAACAGTTGTCACCGTAATTAACGGTTAACAATATTGTTGTGGACCAAAATAGGTAGAGAGAGATGTTATTGGGTGGAACTACGCTGACCGCACCGTGTCATGGGATATTCGTGATAAGCAAAACACACTTTATTGTAGCACGGAGTGTATTACGCAGGTCGCATATGCATCGCAATAATCCTCCAGTGAATTCAGGCTTGTACCAGTAATTGCCAGAGACACGTTGATTATCTATTAATAACTAACAACAATTAATTATGTAAAATAATATAACGTATAGTATAAAATTATATAAAAAATAGTGTAAGATAATAAATATATTTTGACAGGAGTAGATATAAATATGTCGATCATTTGGAGACAACCAGAATTTCTATAACAAATGAACCAAAGCGGCATAAAAACGTTTAATTAAACACTCAATAAAACAATCACTTTTAGACCTCTCTTCACCTAACATATTTTTGGAACACGTAAAACACATTTCCGAAAATCGTTAAAATATATCCGTACACGCATGTTGCGTACGAAATAGAAAATATTTGCATGTGAGCATTTTGCATATGAAAATAATATAACTAATTCAAAATAATTCAGGTTATGATACTAAAATTGGTATTGTTTTCATAATACCGCGGAATGCACTTCACCACAAAGTCTTATCAACAGTAGCACCGTCAGTTGGAATAAGGAAATTACTTGGTTTTAGCCGAGCAACTGTTCATTTATATTCGAATCTCTCGTCTCTCACAAATATTTTAAAATTAGTAAAACTAATTGTTTGTAAAAGGCGAATTTTAAAAGTGTTCAATAGTTATCATTAATGGAAAAGTGTTATAAATTTTTCAGGGAATAATAAGATTTTGAGAAAAATTAATCGGTGTAAAAGAAAGTTATACATTACAAGTTGATTTGTGATATTTCATTTAACATATCTTTTAACAGTGATTTCCAATTTTAATTATAACATATGCAGTGATAAATTCTAAATTCTCTCGGGACAAGTGATATGTATTCAGACAAAAATTATCATGAGAATAAAGATTACATTCCTAGTTTTCCTATTCCTTTCACTTCAAACTTGACGCTCCAAAAATAAATAAAATAAAATAAACGATAACTTAAATAAACTTGTTTACACATGTGTACATATGTATATACTAACGAGAATAATTCAATAAAATTTTTGTTGGAAACAGGGTTTCCCTTCCGGTCCAAGCGTGATAACGAAAAAGGTAAAAACTAATATTTCCTTCATTGTTTACATGAACAGTAAGTGCGAGTGAAAAAGAATGAGGAAAACAAGCCACTGTAGGAAGAGTACAATAATTATCGTACTAAAAGTATCGTATCTACATAATTATAGTAAAAGTGATCGTATCTTCATAACTATCGTAAAAATTATCGTATCCCATAATTATTGTAAAAGTTATCGTATCCCCCATAAAATGATAAAAATCATATAAATTACTTTTAGTCAACTAAATTTCAAATATAAAATATTAAAACTCTCACTTTGAGCGTACTCAGAAGCTTTATTTAGAAGACAAAAAAAAATTAATCTTTAATGTCAATTTAATAAGAATTTAATTTACTTTAATATCGTTTCTTTAAACACTACATGAGTTGTTACATCGTGGACGTATCGGACATAAATTTTAAACATTATTCACAACTGAGGGGCTAATAGGTAGGCTTACTAGGCAATTAGGCTAATTATAGGTTCGATAACAGAGAAATATGTATTTAACACGTTTTTTTCAGTATATGTGAATGCAGTAATTGTTTTTACAAATAAAAATATATTTCTAATGCTATGTATTAGTAAAATAATAAATAGCTAATAATAATTTGATTGGATAAAAATTGAAAACTACATTCCAGACCACCATCCAGTCAGTAGACTTTTCTTTGATGCACACAACCTGGTTAGTTCACATGAAGTTGAGCGGTTCGCCCAAGGTGCGAGATTTCATTCCTGTTGCCACGAGATTTTCAAATAGGACCCCTCACACTGGATTACTTATCTATTATACATGCAATTCTAAATTTTATCGTGGGGATCAAGTAGCTCGCGTTTTTGGTTCGCTTCATTGGGTCTATCTAACGAGATCACTTTCAAGCTACGTAAAACGAGATCACATCACTACTACTACAAAATATACAGTGTACTTGTAAAGCATATTGCACAGTAAGTATATACAATTAGCTGTAGAAGACTAGTTTTACTTTAACGCCCAGGATAAGAAAATTAACATCGACACCCTAACGAAAATGTGCTAATTAATTTAACATTTCTTATACAATGAATCTTGCATTTTAAAACAAGTAACTGTGTAGCGTAGCTTTATATTCCGAAACACATAACAGCTTGTGTTACTGAATCTGTTACGTTTTATGACCAACGCATACAATTTTAAATGTATAACATTTTCTCAATTTTAGTGGAACTTATTTAGTGGGTGACTTAACAGGAAGAATTCAAAAATGCTGGTTACGTCACTTTCCTAAAACTATTGAAGCCGCAGAATTACTGGCGTAAACCTTGGAAAGATTTCACGCAGTCTGTTTTTCCTAAATATTATCTGTGTGCTAACGTATTTTGCGTTTACTACTAACCGCTGGCAGTTAGGATCAAAGTAGATGAAGCAACACTTTTATACTATTTAGGTATGGTGGGCAATAGGGAAATGTGGCTGAAAAATTAAAACGTTTCTTGTCGAGGAAGGAAAAGAAAACAGAAAACAAACCAGTTCGTGCTGTGAATTCAACGTTGTGACACAGCAGTAAAATAAAAAAGAAAGCCAATTTTATAGGAACAAAGCTACAAATAATAATGGATCAAGGATTCTCTGTTCACAGAAACAAAATTGCATTTCCTCATTGAGCAAACAGCCAGAAACCCAAAAAGTGTTCTATATCGCGTAGTTTGTATAATGTTCAATGAAATATCCTTATTGCAGTTTGTTAATGACACTCTTTGATAATAAATAAAGTTTAGCAGTGAACGTGTCAGGAAAGAGTATTCCATCTCATTAGCGGTTAAACAACTTTTACGCACGTCATGATTTCACGTGACAGTGAGAGAGAGAGAGAGAGAGAGAGAGAGAGAGAGAGAGAGAGAGAGAGAGAGAGAGAGAGAGAGAGAGAGAGAGAGAGAGAGAGAGAGAGAGAGAGAGAGAGAGAGAGAGAGAGAGCAAGTGATGTAGAGGGGGGAGGGGGTGTTTGTACGCACGAGCCCATTCAAGAACTTATAACCATTTTAATAGTATGTATACTGTTTATGTCCCATCTCCGGGAAGCTGGAATTTCTCTGTGAAAACGATAGTTCAGCTACTGTTGACATTTATGAGTAGGCCTATGTATACTACCTATGTATGGTGATGGCGAAAAAAATCGTGTTCGAGATGTTTCTGATTGTACTTCCACTAAAATACGAAGAAAAGTAATTTTTCGAAAAGTGTGTGTGTGTGTGTGTGTGTGTGTAAAAATTTTTTTTGGCAAACGATAACTGCCGCAAATTCAAACCGAATCAAATAATATTTTGCATATGTCTCTGCATTGTAGAGGTCCCAAGGTCCATTGATTTTGGTGGAGATCGGTTAAGGGGAAGGGGTACTTTACCAGCAATGTTTTTTTGTTTTAACAAGAGTAATTTTTTCGATGACGAACGATAACTGCCGTAAATGCAAACAGTATCATATATTTTTTTGCATATGTGCCTGACGTGTAGAGTTATCAAGGTCTATTGATTTTGGTGAAGATCGGTTAAGGGGAAGGGGTTGTTTACTAGCCACGTTTTATGTCTTAACAAGAGTAAAGTATTTAATTTTGATAAATAAAGTATCCTGAAAAGAAGCTCATAATAATCCACTGTAAAAAGATAGATGAAATACGTATAAATGAACAGGGTAGTTGAAGGGGAGGGGTAATTTTCTATAAATGAAAATGATAGTTGAAGCGGCAGGGCATAATTTTCTATATGTATACTACGTTATCGGCAACAAAGGAGTAGTTTGTTGTTAAAATTCCTTCCGGGTTGTTTGGCAGTAGTACAATGTTTTCTCGAAAGCCAGAAGTTTCGGCAGTGGCATCGACTGCCATCATCAGTGAAAATCGAGTGAGCTAAAGTGAGGTGGTATACGTTAGTGACAACAGTACTGTAGTTAAGGCTGAAGTAGAAAGAAGTAGTTTCTGTGGAAATATTTCATTCCGAAATGATTTCAAATATAAATCTTAGAACATGGAAGTCATGTATGGTTCTCAATACCGATGTTTTGAGATATCGATACCTCAACTCAGGTTAAATTATACCACAACCGATACCACAACCTTATGACAGTAAGGTTTATAGAAAAGACGGACGTGTGTGCCAGTTTGGAGAATGAATCACCGTTTCACGCCTCACTCTATAAACAAATGGATATCAAGAATATGAAGATTATGCTCAGATGTAAGAAAACTTATGCAACGAAATGGTATCAGTAATAAGACTTCTTTTTATTTTCTTTTGGGTGTTATGTTTCAGTGGCGGCTCGCGTCATCAGTCCTAGTGACTGGTTTTTGGGACAGACTTATATATTTTTTGAGGGGTATAATTTACTGTTTTTATCTATTTCTACATTCAGCCTCTTGTGGACTTTGTAACGCACAGCATACAGTGCGCAATACACCATGTACATCATAATATATAAGAAGATATTGTTTGTTAACAATATATACTGATAAAGGTAATATTTTTCTTACTCATACGCGTTAGAAACAGGGACTTGCATTGTTTGCTTATTTCCTAATGCCTAATATCAGTACCAAATTTACACAACTCAGAACATCACTTTTGTTGTCATCTTGTGCATCTAAGAAGGAGATTCTGAAACATTTCATAAATTCACAGACACCTACAAAAATGCTGTACTTAAAAAGTTTATATTAAAAGTATTATTGTCATTATGTTACCGTTTTAAAATTAGGCATATTATCCCACTCGCAGAACGTACCGCATAGCATAGGCTATACAAACAAGCTTTAATCTTGTTGACTCGTATGGAAGTTAAGAGAAATCGAGTCTCTGAAATGTGAGTGATAACGCGAAGCTAACTCGTCAGTTCTACTCCCCCCATCTATTCTAACCAACTCTGTAAGTGTGACCAGTGTGTACCCTTCTTTTCGAAACTGTCTGTACCCTATAGCAGCATTTCTCTTATGCGGAGGATTCTTGAATATGTTATTATTATTATTATTTCTATTATATTATTAGTTAGGTCAATGAGCTGGAAAACTCACTTACTATTTTCAACAAATACGTTTATTATTAGGTAAGATCAAATCAACAAATTTCATTTTTTGAAGATTTATTTTGTTACTTTTATTTATGCAATCTGTGTAATCTGCATACGTATTCTGCAATCTGTATAGGCCTACCAATAATCATAATAGTTCACAGGATACATGGTATGAAGAGAAGTAGTCCATTGACTAGTTCTCTGTATGAGTATATAAAAATATCGTATGTACAAAATATTTAGAGTGATAAAGTCTAAGCAAGTCCAGGAGAAATGTTAATTTTTTATCGTCTTGTCTACATGCTGTTGTCTAGTAGATTTATGGCTAGAGAATTTGTGTGATATTCAAGCCGTTTCACATATCTTTCGCTGAACAACGCAATATTAAAAGTATAGTAGTAATCCAGGCAAAAGTGTAGTAAAAGTAATCCAGGTCGCTATAAATGTCTTTCTTGTTGACGAACCACGATGCGTTGGTTGTGGCACGCAGCACGTTGGTCTGAAACGTTTCCATTATAGCAATGTTGGTGCGTACATGACAGTTATTTTAGTCATAGCTTTTAAAGTTTATGCGTTTGTTTAATATAGGCTTATGAAAGTCAGTCTTCTGTACCTTTCACAATTATACGTAACTTCTAAATGTAACTAAATATCTGTTGAAAGCATAGTTTACAAACGTTTTGAGGGCACACCAAACATTAAAAGGGATGTTGGCAGACATTATTTTTGTTAAATTATTAAAGACACCGAGTTCGTATTTGAAACACTCATCATAAGTGGGTGCCCTACTAGGACTGATACAATGTTTTCAAAATTTATACTTCGGTTTTTGACAAGTGGTACCTCTAAATTAAAAAAAATCAAGTGCACACCGTTTTGGAGTTGGGTTAAAATTCCCTTTAGTCGAGTTTCTAGCATAAATGTTTACCCTTCTTTGTAAACAGGTATATATATATATATATATATATATTGCAACGAATCACAGGATCATGATAAGCGGGGCAAGCTCATATATTACACAGGCTATGGACATTCATGATTATATTGGTAGATAGTTAAATTTGGTTATGTTATCAGTTGTATTTAGTAAGGATAAGGGTTTAGTTTAGTAAAACTGTGCATTATTTATTTATTGTTATTCTGTACTGTGTTTGTGGAAATGTGCGCGGGTGCGCGAGTGGTAAACGTTTCCCGGGCTGTGCGTGAAGTAATTATCGTTGTGTTTGACATTGAACTGAACATAGACATATGTATTGCTACAATCCCTTTATATTTCTGACTATTATTTACGTTCATATATGATAGTAGTAAAGTATGCAGTTATGCATGAGATAAGGGTATTCTGATTACCGCTATGCATGCTCTTACAAAGTAAATGCACTTTACAGCATGAAAAGTGCATGTCATGTGTACTAACCATGTGACTTCCGTCCACCAACAGAATTCTGAATGGTGGTTGGAAATTTTCTAAAGCCTGTTGTTAAACAGGTAGTTCTTCTAGGCCAGCTATCGCGAACAGGACGTGCAATCCTTGTCCAAGATTCTACCGCTTGCAAGGAGTTGTAATAGACTATTCGTTGTTAGTGACGCGTGAAGACTCAGAACTGGGTGTGTTATTATACCGGCACACAGTATTGTTATTAACGCATTGCGCATATAATTACGAGAGTTATTCTCTACCCACTATCACGATTGGGTCACGCAGTTCTTATACAAGATTCTGTCGCTTGCAAGAATCTGTTAAGACTTTTCGGGGATAGTAACGCATGTGACGCAGAACAGTTGATTATTATCTATTTACACACGGTATTATTATTATTATAGTATTACGTGTGTAATAAGTGAGTGTAACTGTACCACTGTGTGAGATTTTCTGCAGTGTCAGTATAATTTTATGATTACGCAATAGTAAGTTGTTCCATCAAGACGTTTCCGTGTTAGTGCAAGATTTCCTCATAGGGTGGTCTGCTGATCGTGGTAGACCTTGTTATTCGCGTGAACACTTGAAGAAGCCGGAGTGGTATAAGTTCAATATACCGTTATTAGATTAAACTCACTGTCACCTGAGATACTACTTGGTCATAAACTCTATATTAATTTTACGATTAATAAGATCCATAGTACCGTTGTGTGTGCGAAGCGTCTGATTCATTGTGGGAATTACAGGACACCAGCCCAGCTGTTACGGGACACCAGCCCAGCTGTTATAGGACACCAGCCCAGCTGACAGGACACAAGCCCAGCTGTTACAGGACACCAGCCCAGCTGTAATAGGACACCAGCCCAGCTGTTACAGGATGCCAGCCCAGCTGTAAGCGTTCAGGGTGAACGTCTGTCATTTATAAGCCACATCTGACGACCCAACTACACAGCAAAGACCTGCCCTTCTCTTCAGCAACATCATCGTGGGAATCTTCTTTATGTAACGTATCACGTCATGCGTATGAACAGTATTTAACATTTTTAAAAGAAAGACTCTATATCAAACACTACATTCTGTACATATCAAATATACCATATAAACAATTACTTGTGTTTTGTGCAATAAATAATCTTAAACCCTCCAATATAGACTTTTAATTTGAGATACACATACTATCATATCCTATGCGCCAATAGTTTAGTAATTTGTGTTGTCGCATAGAGATATTTTGGCGCTTAGCAACGTGGGGCTCGTAAAATAGCGGTAATTTTACGCTATTATATATTTGTCTATGAGTAAAAAAATTTGTTGGTAAAATCCGACGTATAATTATAATTAACGTAATAATTGTATGTGTATAGTTCATATGATAATCTGAGGGTATAATTTATCAATTGTGCATATTCTCTTGTATGTCATATATGAACAGATTTTATCAGTATATTGGAGGTAGATTATTAGTTGTTGTGTGTTAGATAAGGTTTATTTACATGTTGATATTTTGAACTGCTTTCTCTGTGTGTATAAACTGATTACACTACGTTAATAATCTGGTGATAATAATAATCTTCTTTGCATGTAAATCAGTAATTGTAAATTTATTAAAGGTTTAAATCTTAAATTAATTTAATCATTATGGCGGATACTGCAGAAATAAAGAATGCTTTAGCGGCCTTATTAGCTAATATGAAAACCATGGATGAGGAAAATAAAGCCCGTCAAGAGGAGGTGAAGATGAGTATACAGAAGCATTAAGCAGAATCCGAGAAGCAAAACAGATCGCTCCATGACGAAAATAAAAGAATATATGCTGCCGTGCAGGAGCAATCAAAACAAAGTAAACAAATGATAGAAGCGGCAGAAAAGCGTATTAGCGAGTCAGTGGAAGCTATGAAAGCGAACATAGAGGCGAATTTGGAAGCTAATAATTCACGTGTGAGTGAATGTGAAGCGAAACTCGTTGATATTAAAGAGAAAGTAGTACAACACAAATCCACGGTAAATGAAGTAGTGGCCGAGCAAGACCTGAGGATTCAAGAGCTGCAACATCAAGTGTCACGGTTGCAAAGTACCTCGTCACCACTAAACTGTACCACGTATGTCTATAAGACTTTGGATGACGTCAATTCACAGCTAAAGTTTTATGGACGTGAGAATGAAAACCCCATGAATTTCATTAAGGTTTGCCAGCGGGATCTGGAGGCAATTGGTGACAACTTAAGTGAAGCTGATAAAATTAATTTCATAGTGCGGCGACTTAAGGGTACTGCTGCGGAGTGGTTCATTGTTGTCCAGGATAAAATCAAAACGTATGAAGACCTGGTAACACATTTCAGAGCTAGATACTGGAATGAGGAGATCCAGAGGAAGATCCGTGCGCAGCTGGAGTTTGGAAAATATTCCAATACCAAAGGTTCTAAAGAATCATATGTGATGCAGTTGATATCCAGAGCTAGGTATCTTGAGCCTAACTTAACTGAACCTGACATACTAAGTAAACTTGCGCACCATTTTGGACGCGGTATACAGGTGGCCGTCCTTACGCAAGGAGTTAAGTCGTGGGAAGAGCTACTCATATTACTTACAAAATGGGAAGGTATTGAAAACCCGAATAACAGTGGTAACAGTAATGAAACACCGCGTAAAAATTTTCAGTATCAAACTGAAACCAAGCAAACACAGTCACAACAACAACAACAACAACATAAAATACCAAATAGAAATACCAATCAGAAATTTAATACCAATAAAGTAGCAGTAGTAGCGGAAGATGATTCCGATACAGAGCAGTCAAAAAACGTGTAAGGCTGCACGGCGTGAGTCCGTGCAACAAAGTAACTAATACGCATAAAGGTATGAATGAAGTTTCAAAAGCCCGTTGTAACCATAAAAAGCAGTTCAATAAATCAAATGTGAAAGATGTTAGTTATAAGAGTAAATTTGTGGTGTCCGGCCTATATCCTGCCGAAATTAGAGATAGTTTAATTTGCAATAATAATAATAATGAAGGTGAGAAAATTATTAGTATTGAAAATGACACTGACCTCATTGTCAACGCGAAAATTAACGGATGTGTCGGTGAGGTTTTGTTCGACAGCGGCGCAGAAATCTCGTTAATGGATGAGCGGTTCCTAGAGAGGCACAAGAAACACTTTAAAAAAATCCCGATTCTGCCAGTAACCCACAAAATCATAAAATCAGCGACGGGTGAATCTCAGAGGATTGACCGTCAAGCACTTATAACAATATCCATTCAGGGAATGGAAATAGAAGTCACGGTACTTAGTACAGGGAAAATGATGATTCTGACTCAAGTACCGTTATTCCCCCACCACCACCGCTGGACCAGCAGCATCGACCAATCAAATTGCATGGCGCCTTTCGCGCGTCAAGTTCAAATATATGCCGTCTTTCGCGTTATTTTTTTATATGCCGCCTTTCGTGAGCCTAGATCACTTTCACTTTCTATCACTTGATGCATTATAGTGTATATATTAAATATATGATCAGGGTTACCAACCTTGCATGAGTTCAAATTTGTTGTGTGTTATAATGTATATTAAATCTATATGATCAGGTTTACCAACCTATGTATGGGTTCAAACTTGATATGTGTGTGTGTATTATAGTGTATGTTAAAATATATGATCAGTGTTACCAATCCTGCATTATTGTGTGTGTATAGAACAGATCTGCCAACATTTTTCTTCGGTGGGAAATTCAAACTATATTATAGTAAATTGTTGACGACGACTTCGATATCAACTCTCTCTCCCCTCCTCTCTCTTTGTCTCTAGACACAGTTGTCATCAGTTTTACATAAGCGTCGTGCTACTTATGGATTATTGTAATTAGCGATACTAAAATGTAATCACCAGGAAATATATTTATCGCCTACCTCATTGTGTTCTACTTCTAATTTTGGTACATGACAGTCATTGACTGCGATTTAGAAATTAATATACTGTCAAGTCTGTGTGTGGTAAAGTGTTACGCATAAAATATGAAAAAATATATAATGGGTGAGGCAAAACAAAACACATACAGCCGAGTTGCAGACGCGTATTTGCAGATTCACCGTGACTGTTACTAGCGGACGCCCGATTTCTTGGTATGCCGTCGCTCGCGTCATCCGTATTTAAAGTTCGCTACTTCCAGTACACATCTCACACTACGTCTTACGTTTTACGTCTTACGTCTTACGTTTTACGTTTTACGTTTCACATCTTACGTCTTACGTCTTACGTTTACGTTTACGTCTTACGTCTTACGTCTTACGTTTTACGTTTTACGTTTAACGTTTCACATCTTGGTTCAAACTTGATAGGTGCGTGTATTATAGTGTGTATTAAAATATATATGATCAGGGTTACCAATCCTACATTATTGTGTGTATAGAACAGATCTGCCAACATTTTTTTTCTTCGGTGAGAAATTCAAACTATATTATAGTAAATTGTTGACGACTTCGATATCAACTCTCTCTCTCCCCTCCTCTCTCTTTGTCCCTAGACACAGTTGTCGATCACGATATAAACTCTCTCTCTTTATGTCATCAGTTTTACACGTGTACACAAAACTTTTGAAAATACCTTATTTCAAGGAGATTTTTTTTTATGCGTAACACTTGAAACCTGCTCTACAAAACGCTTCACACGAAGCGTTATGTTAAGAGAGAGAGAGAACGCGCATGTCGTAAACAATGAAATAATAATATTTCGTCATTGTAAGATTTTAATAAAACAATTATCAGTTTAAATAATAATTTTCATGATTGTAAGATACAACCTACAAATTATTAAAATGTCTCTCTCACACACATTTCTGATTACTATACAAATAATTGCATGCATATTCGGGGTACGTTGACAGCATTGATCCGATACTGAATTAGATATAGTTATTATTCGCTAAATTAAACCAGAGGTCATTAACCTTGTGTACGACGTCCTACATTCTAATTTCACACCTGCTAGTCATTAGCAGCGCTGACAGCAATTAGGATTATAAAGTATTTACTCTAAAAACGGACAACTCTACTTTCTAATTTGACACCTGTCAAGCATTAACACCGCTGACAGTAATTACTCTAAAAACGGACATGCAAGCTTTCTCCCACTACCAGTGTACAATATATATACGCACAGAAAATTAGCGAAAATTTCTCATTTTGACTGCTTGTGTATGTGCTGATACATCGTGAAATCTATCTCTACATCTTTTTTAATAGTTGAAAGACTGTTTGTGCGCATTCAGTATACGCAACTTTCATCACTAAGGGTGTGTAGACAACACACACATACTAGTTTTTGGTAAGTGTACAGATTTTATTTAATTTTAATGTATGTGCAGATTTTATTTAAACGTAAAAATTATTTGTATTAAAACATTATCAAGCGCATTATTGAAACATTTGAATACGTTAATAACTGAGTATAATTTTTATTGTATGTACAGATTTTATTTAAACGTAAAAATTATTTGCATTAAAACATTATCAAATGCATTATTTATTGAATTTAATACATGTGTGTGTACGCGTGTGTGTATGATCAAATTACAATTTCTGAAAATATATTCTTACCGTATTTTTATAGTGGCAATTTCTCATTGATCGCTGATACATCGTGAAATCTCTGCATCTTTTTTAATAGTTGAAAGACTGTTTGTACGCCTTCAGTGTAGACAACGCACATACTAGTTTTGGTAAGTTGTACAGATTTTATTTAATTTTAATTTTAATGTATGTGCAGATTTTTATTTAAACATAAAAATTATTTGCATTATCAAGCGTGTTATTGAATTTAATACATGTGTGTGTGTATGATCAAGTTATTATGTCTGTTAAAAATTCTCTGAAAAATTGCTTTAAACAAACGTTTTTAATGTAACAAATTTAGAAAGTAGGTCACAGCGTATGATGACATTTATATCTCTCTCTAATTCTGTTGTGGACATACATAGCTGTAAGCAGTGACTATCTCCTTATGAATGCAGAATGTAGACTTTCCTAAAATTATTTGCATTAAAACATTATCAAACGCATTATTATTTATTGAATTTAATACATGTGTGTGTGTGTGTGTGTGTGTGTGTGTACGTGTGTGTATGGTCAAATTACAATTTCTGAAAATATATTCTTACCGTATTTTTATAGTGGCAATTTCTCATTGATCGCTGATACATCGTGAAATCTCTGCATCTTTTTTAATAGTTGAAAGACTGTTTGTACGCCTTCAGTGTAGACAACGTACATACTAGTTTTGGTAAGTTGTACAGATTTTATTTAATTTTAATTTTAATGTATGTGCAGATTTTTATTTAAACGTAAAAATTATATGCATTATCAAGCGTGTTATTGAATTTAATACATGTGTGTGTGTGTATGATCAAATTATTATGTCTGTTACAAATTTTCTGAAAAATTGCTTTAAACAAACGTTTTTAATGTAACAAATTTAGAAAGTAGGTCACAGCATATGATGACATTTATATCTCTCTCTAATTCTGTTGTGGTCAGACATAGCTGTAAGCGGTGACTATCTCCTTATGAATGCGGAATGTAGACTTTCCAAAAATTATTTGCATTAAAACATTATCAAACGCATTATTGAATTTAATACATGTGTGTGTGCGCGCGTATGTGTATGATCAAATTATTATGGAGTGGGTTATACAAATAATAATAAAGTGTGTGTAATATATATATATATATACGTTTATTAAAATAAATACACACAGCTCCAAGATTATATTAAACAGTTTTACAATTAAAAATACATACACAGCTCCAAGATTATATTGTTACAAGTATGAAAATATATCTAAACTAATATTTACAATTTAAAAAAAAAAAAAAAAAAAACATACACAGTTCCAAGATTATATTGTTACAAGTATTAAAATATATCTAAACTAGTTTTACAATTAAAAATACATACACACACATAAACTCTGTCTGTCTCTCTCTGTCTCTCTCTCTCTCTCTCTCTCTCTCTCTCTCTCTCTCTCTCTCTCTCTCTCTCTCTCTCTCTCTCTCTCGTTGTCAAACGTTATGTTCAAACCGTTTCTCCTCTCTGTGGTCATTACCGCGCATGTAGATGATTTTAGAAAGTTTATATATATTCGACAAATATTAACTGTGTACGTACTTACAACGCCCGCTCTCTCTCTCTCACTCATCGTCAAAACGTTGACTTCATTTTTTTCATTGTATTAAATAATTAACAAATATTAACTATGTGTGCGTGTGTGTTGTCAACTACTTACATGCGCGTTCTCTCTCTCTCTCTCTCTCGCTCGCAGACGTCGGAAGCAATTCCTAGTTTATAATGTAATTACCTGTGCGTGTATGTCTCTCTTTATTCGACAAGACTTAAACACGACTATGTACTGTGTTGGACAATGGCGTATATTCTACAAGCGAATCATGTAGTATCATACAGTAGGCGGTCGTCTGTGTAGGAAAATTCGTTGACTATTCAAATTCTAAACGTACATCAGCTGCTGAAGACTTAAGTGCTTCGTCTTGTCTGCTACAATCGAAAACAAACAGCGGGGCTTTTGATTTGAATAATTCCGGTGTCAGTACTGGGCTGCCGTCTAAACGGTGGTAATACGAACTTTGAAAACTGACGTACATATTGTACAATAATGCAAAACGGTCTTTCCCAATATCCAAGTTTAAATTATCGTAAGGATAATACTTGTCGTTTAGAAACAGTCTCGCATTGATCACGTTACAGTGATCGAATTCATCAGCGCGTGCTGGCAGTACATTTTTCTTGCTGTCTGAAACGCTAACACAACAAAGCGTGGTTTTTCTAGCTGATTTCTTTCTATAATCAGAAAGAATATCGGTATTACCACACCTACGTTTTAACATTAAATTTCGAGTTTCATTATTTAATTTGCCGTCAGCAGGTAATTTGTAATATTCTTGAAATATAAGGAGGGCATTGGAAACATCTGAATCATTTACTAATTGCAATGACGTTTTATCTTTCGTATAAAGATATCCATATTCATATAAGTAACGTTTAACCTGATCCAATTGAAACTGTGTTGTGTTATCCGTTAAACATTTTGTCCATAATGTTAAAAAAAAAAAAAATATTACAGATTTAAGTGGCGTCATGGTTTCCGATTGTACTTTACAATGACAAATACCAAACAACGTTGTTAATAATTATAAAAGAATATGTTATTATCCCTTCTCCTCAATATTTATAAAAAAGATTTTTAACAAAAATATGAATTAACAGGAATCGAACCTACATACTTACCTTCTTTACCTTCACATTTACCATTACTAGTCTAACCATTTAATCGATTAAGCTAATTCATATCTTATTAACGAACGATTACTCACGAAAGGAAAAACAGTTTACGTGTCAACGAACTCGGAATGTTTACATTTTAAGTGTGCAATGTTTACGTGTCAACAAACACCGTCTGTTTATGTTTACATTTTTATGTTTGAGAGTCATTACATCGGCGGAGATGTCAACTAGAGAGCTCCCCCCTTTCAAATAGTATTCATCAAAACTTTGTAAATTAGAATCTGCACTACAGTCAAACATACGCACACACAAATAAATTAAAAATAGAAATTAATTTCATTATATGTCTGTTGGTTGCTAGTAGTATGGACCCGTATTTCCTCATATCGTCCTTATTGTATTTTTTCGATAGTTTCATAAACAAAAGTTCATACAGACCAGGTGTACCCTCGTAAATTTTTCCTTTGACATGAAAGTTGTCGTTATCATCGATTTTCACATTTGAAACACCTATCATAAATTTACCACCTTCGTATCGAACACCATACATACGATCTATAATCCGTTTACAGTCAGCCGATTCGCACAAACGCATATATTTGTTTGCTAATGAATCGTCACTGAAATGTAAAGTGTTAGGGTTCCATGCGCTATTGTCACTGAAATGAGAAGCGTTATGACTCTGCGTGCCACTTTCGTTTTCGGTTATTACATGTTGTGTAGGCTCTTCTTCTCCTCCTCCCCTCCTCCATTATATCACCACTTAACTTTCATGAAATAGCTTCTAACGGTTCCAGAATCGGTCTGTAATTTTTTCTAAACGCCTCGTCGCTTTCTCTGATACCGTGTTGTAATGCATGATATTACAGCATTAAACTTTACAAAAAAAACGACATTATTAGAAGACACTAGTGAACACGTCTGTATCAAACCAGAGAGAACCAAACAATGATAGAATATTCGTCACAAAAGGACAGTAGAATGTGATAGTGGTGGTGGTGGTGGTAACCTCGATCATACACACAGACTCCGGAGAGAGGCTAAAGTTTATCGAGATGAAAACGTCGTAGACACTTTCTTCTCGTGGTTGATGAAAGACGCCGAGGATATGATGAAGGTAGTACGACATAACGTACATTGCAACATTCAGTGAGCGTTACGTGTCGTTCTCTCTGGGTCCCTTGCGTTTCGTAGACTCTTTTCAATTTCTTAATCGCTCTCTGGACACACTCGTTACGTCCGTCCGTCCATCCGTCCGACTGTCTATATCTGTCTGTCTGTCTGTCTCTGCCTGCCTGTCTGTCTGTCTGTCTGTCTGTCTCTCTCTCTCTCTCTCTCTCTCTCTCTCTCTCTCTCTCTCTCTCTCTCTCTCTCGTTGTCAAACGTTATGTTCAAACCGTTTCTCCTCTCTGTGGTCATTACCGCGGCGCATGTATATGATTTTAGAAAGTTTATATATATTCGACAAATATTAACGGTGTACGTACTTACAACGCCCGCTCTCTCTCTCTCTCTATTTATCTCTCTGTCCGTCCGTCCGACTGTCTATATCTGTCTGTCTGTCTGTCTCTGTCTGTCTATCTCTCTCTCTCTCTCTCTCTCTCTCTCTCTCTCTCTCTCTCTCTCTCTCTCTCTCTCTCTCTCTCTCTCTCTCTCTCTCTCTCGTTGTCAAACGTTATGTTCAAACCGTTTCTCCTCTCTGTGGTCATTACCGCGCATGTATATGATTTTAGAAAGTTTATATATATTCGACAAATGTTAACTGTGTACGTACTTACAACGCCCGCTCTCTCTCTCTCTCACTCATCGTCAAAACGTTGACTTCATTTTTCATTGTATTAAATAATTAACAAATATTAACTATGTGTGCGTGTGTGTTGTCAACTACTTACATGCGCGTTCTCTCTCTCTCTTAACATAACGCTTCGTGTGAAGCGTTTTGTAGAGCAGGTTTCAACTGTGGAAGGTTTCATCGGACAAAAGGCTTGCCGCATGACAACTGGCACCAATCGTACACTCTAGTGTTTTTGGTGGTCCTAAAAAGGACCGAGTTGTGAGAACGGCGATGTTGGTAGTGCCGCGCTGAGATGTTCGGCGGCTGCGCCTGCTGTTCACGGCGTACTACAGTCCTCCTCTTCTTCCGACACTGGTTGTAGAGTCAGCTGCCGACCCAGCGAAATCCATCGCTGACGCGGAACTTTAAAAATTTTCTGTCGGCTCAGGTTTTATTAACTAACTGGCATCGCTGATTGGCTAGCTCCGAACACGAAGTTGGTTACGTCTCGGTGGCTGCTGATGTCTGATTGGCTCGCTGTGTCCACCGCTGGTACCGGAGAGCAGATGTTCGCATACCGCTGCCATCACAATATATAACCGGTGAACTTCACAATCGTTCGTGTTGCTGAACACTACTGTGCTACAAATTGTATGTTACAAATTGATATTCTAATTTACTTTGTGAGATATCAAGCGTTTAAGATACACTAACATAATACCAGCGTTATAACAGTTTCTTTGTTTTTCAGTATTCACTCTCACGTCTGAATATCATCATGTCTGACCTTCAACAGAATCCAGAACATCAGCAGGAACAGGAACATCCTCAACAAGGTAAAAATTTACCAATTTTCTCTCTCTATAATTATGTAGCAAACCAAATTTGTTTGATATGAATTAACGTGTATAAGATAGTCTCTTGACGTTGTTTAGAAATTGATATGGCGGAGAAAATTTTTTATGTTCTGACATAGGTTTGTCACCTTCTCCCCAATGTATTGTCTCTTGACATCGTTTAGAAATTGACATGACGAAGAAAATTTTTCATGTTCCACCATAGGTATGTCACCTTCTCTCCAATGAACTAATTCAATTCCGCAACAAAAGCATTTAACTCTATCGTCTATGAATGACATACTATGTCCACAAACATCATAATTTAGCGGATAGTAGTAAAACCCAGCAAACGCTAACTCGTCGGGACTGACAAACGTCACTTCCCAATACTTGAACGGTTTTCTTCTTTCACTTTCAATGCTAAAATCAGGAGTAGCTGCCATCTTCACAGTTTGCAATAAACTAACGTATTACTAACGTGTACTATCTATTTACCTCAAACATGAATTTGTGTGTGTGTGTGTGTGTGTGTATGTGTTTGTGTGTGTTATTCATCATTCCTATTAGCTAATACATGTGTTTCTATTGTTTCAGATATGACACGATTTTATATCGTGCGAAACAGTAGTATTAGAGGATGTCTCACAACTTTTAATTACCTGCCTGTGTACACAGAAGAAGAAGATCAAGATATAGTACCGATAATGACCGAGGTGCGACCTTTATTGCGCAAGGATATTCTGGCAGAACAAGCACGTTTACGCAGTATCAAATGGCATATTGCATGCAGGATACGTTTCACTAAAACTGTGTTAGATGGTGACAGCGGCGAAGAAAAAGAGTTAACCAAAGACGCCGTCTTCCACGGGCGTTGTCGTACGTTGCTCACGGACGACAACGACGAGTTGAACTGTCTACTCGATGAATCCTACGATAAAATCATGAATAGCATATCCAATTTTACCCGTGACGGGAGCGGATGGTCGGTGGATGCTGTACTGAAGCTGGAACTGGTTGTTGGACGGTACAGGCCTCTAGCAGCGTTCTCCTACCTTCCAACACCGCGAAAACTTGCACTCACCAAGGCAGTAGTCAACATCAATAACTCCCAAGATGAAATGTGTTTTCTATGGTCCGTACTAGCTCACATACACCCTCAAGAACGTAATAAAGAACGTGTTTCAAAATACACCTCATTCATAAACACAATAAATATGTTCGGTATCGAGTACCCTGTTTCTATAAACTCACTTTCTAAATTTGAAACACAGAATCCCAACATTTCTATAAACGTTTTCGGCTATGATATAGAAGACAATATCAGAAACGAATCAAAAAATGAGGTTTATCCGTTAAGAATTACCCCCAATAAGGACAGATTACATCATGTTAATCTTTTGCTTCTGTCCGATACAAATAGCCGAAAACATTACTGTCTTATCAGTAACATGAGTAGATTGTTATCATCCCTAACAAAACACTGCAATAAATCATTTTACTGTGACTACTGCCTGCATCGTTTCTCCACAGAACATGGTCTGTCCGATCATCTCCCCTACTGTACACCTTACGGCGAGCAGAAAACCAAAATGCCTACAGAGGAGGAGAAGTTTATGTCATTTAAAAATTACGCGCACTGTCTTAAAGTACCCTTTACCGTCTACGCCGACTGAGTCCCTTATCACTCCGCTTCAATCGTGTTCACCTGGTAACAACGTCCCGACGACAGTGCACGAGTTAGGTGAATTCTACTCAGTTGATAGCAACGGTGCCTGTCAGAAAATAACTTCTCCTCCTGTATCGTCCACATCATACGAAGCGATGCATATTCCGTCAGGTTTCTCCTATGCTATCGTTGATCATACACACAGACTCTGGAGAGAGGCTAAAGTTTATCGAGGTGAAAACGTCGTAGACACTTTCTTCTCGTGGTTGATGAAAGACGCCGAGGATATGATGAAGGTAGTACGACATAACGTGCAAATAATTATGTCCGATGATGACAATGTTGCGTTCACTAACGCCACCGTTTGTCATTTGTGTGAGCGCCCTTTGACAGACGATGACAAGGTACGCAATCATTGTCATCTTACGGGGAAATTCTTGGGAGCAGCCCACAATAGCTGTAATCTAAGCTACAAGATGCCTCGTCATATCCCCGTCTTCTTTCACAACCTTCGTGGCTACGACTGTCACCATTTAATGCAGGGTTTAGGAAAATATAAGGACCAACACGTATCCTGCATTGCAACATCCAGTGAGCGTTACGTGTCGTTCTCCCTGGGTCCCTTGCGTTTCGTAGACTCTTTTCAATTTCTTAATCGCTCTCTGGACACACTCGTTACCAATCTGTCCACGTCCGGGAGCCAATTTCCTTTGCTCAGAGAGGAAATGCTTAGACGGGGTTTCGACGAACAGACCAATCTGCTCGTACGCAAGGGGGTATACCCTTACGAGTGTGTTGACAGCATTGATCGGTTCAATGAAACAAGTCTACCCGCTCGTGAACACTTTGATAACCGGTTGTTGGAATCGTCTATTTCGAACGCAGATTACGAGCACGCACAAAACCTGTGGAGTGCATTCAATCTGCGTACGTTTGGAGATTACCACGATTTGTATTTGTTGACAGACGTAATGCTGCTGGCCGATGTCTTTGAAAGTTTCCGAGACATGTCCTTACGCGATTACTGTTTGGACCCGTGTCATTTTTACTCGCTTCCCGGACTAGCTTGGAACGCGATGCTAAAAATGACAGGGGTCGAATTAGAGCTGTTAACAGAGATAAATCTGCATCTGTTCCTTGAGTCTGGGATTCGCGGAGGCTGCGCGATGATATCCAACCGTCACGCAGTCGCTAACAATCCTCTAATTCCAGATCAGTACGATGTATCGAAACCGACCTCCTTCATTCTGTATACAGACTGTAATAATTTATACGGTGCAGCCATGTCGCAACCACTCCCTTACGCAGACTTCCGATGGCTCGATCGTAACGAAATCGAGTCCTTGGACGTACGTAATGTGAGTGATGATTCCGACATCGGGTACATCCTTGAAGTCGACCTACACTATCCTGATACCTTACACGACCTGCATTCCGACTACCCACTTGCACCTGTGCGCCAGCGCGTAACACCCGATATCCTTTCCCCCTTTTCCAAACGTTTACACGAGAGTATATACAGATCATCGTATAACGAATCAGGGTCATCCGTAGAGAAGTTGTTAACAACTTTGGAGGACAAACAAAATTACGTTCTCCATTATCGAAATTTGAAATTGTATTTAAGTCTTGGCTTAGAGCTGAAAGCGACTCATAGGGTGTTGTGTTTTAAGCAAAGCGCTTGGTTGAAACCGTTTATCGATTTCAACACCCGCAAGAGGCAAGCAGCCGTCAACAGCTTTGAAAAAGACCTTTTCAAACTGATGAACAACGCCGTATACGGTAAGTCGCTGGAGAACGTACGGAAACATATAGACTTTGAACTAGTCTCGGATGAACGACGGCTTCAAAAACTAGTTTCCACACCTAGGCTAAAACGTATGATTCGTTATACGAACGATCTGGTGGGGCTCTCACTCCGTAAAAAATCCCTTGTTCTTTCCCGTCCCGTGTATGTCGGCTTCACGGTGCTTGACGTTAGCAAAACGATAATGTACGACTTTCATTATCGTTATGCTGTCGCCAAGTACGGTTGCAACGTTAAATTATTAATGACAGATACAGACAGTCTGATGTATAGCATTCAAACATCAGACTTGTATGCAGACATGAAGAAGGACCTACACGTTTTTGACACATCGGATTACCCTACGTCTCATCCTTGTTATAGCCTTAAGAACAAAAAGGTTGTCGGACTGTTCAAGGATGAAACGTGTGGTCGTCCTATTAGAGAATTCGTGGGTCTCCGTGCGAAATGTTATTCGTTCCTTGTGGCCCACGAAGATCCCACCCAAGAGTGTCAAAAACGTGTATGTAAAGGTGTGCCTCGAGTTGCGATTAAGAAGAGTCTGCGACACGATATGTATCGCAAGTGTCTCACTGATCATTGTCAGTTTTCTACCAGTGCGCTTTGTTTACGTAGCGATCATCATAAGCTGTACACGATGCGTGTAAATAAGCAAGCGTTGTCACCGTATGATGATAAGCGTTATATATTAGACAATGGTCATGATACGCTTGCATACGGTCATTATCGGATACGACAACGCATCAACATGGAAACGACGACGACGACACCTCCCCACCTACTAAAAAAATTTGTCTCCATGTATAGTAACCCTCCTCAACACTTGTTTCTTTCGTCAGTTGATGTCTCTCGGTGCTTCAGTCCAGACGTCTGTAAACGTAAGTTCACATATTAATATCGCAACGATATTTGTATGTTTAAACATAATATATACATATATAGAGTTTGTAATGTGTGGTTTCTTTGTCTTACAGTATTATGGATAACACTGCAGTTATAATTGACTTCCAGTGCTTTTTCGACGACAACGGAAAATATATTGTGAAGGAACTGTCAATCATGGACGTTCTGAGATTTGCTGGTAGACATTGGATTTTGACACCGCCTGCTACATCCGTTACGAATCCCAAATACGTTAGGACAAACCACTGGTTAACAACAAATTATCATAGACTTAGATGGAGCGAAGGGGAGACACCATACGACAATCTTGTTTCATTGTTAACATCACATACACGTATATATAAATATGTGTTTGTGAAGGGTTTTGAGAAAAAACGTTTTTTGCAATCAAAGATAATACACAATAATATCATCAATCTCGATGACTTTGGTTGTCCTAAAAACATACCGTATATAATTCATGGAACAGAATGTCTTAGACATTTCAATTCTTCTGACCGTTGTGCCAACTATAAGGTGCATGCTATTCGGGAATGGATTATTCATGATTTTTGCTTTAAACAAACATTTTTAATGTAACAAATTTAGAAAGTAGGTCACAGCGAATGATGACATTTATATCTCTCTCTCTCATTCTGTTGTGGACATGTACATACATGCATAGCTGTAAGCAGTGACTATTTTCTTATGAAAATGGACTTTCCTAATGACATTGTTATATTTTTGGTGTCTCTAATTTCGTCTGTGGGACATGTTCATACATGCAAATGAAAGTGGGACACCGACGTTACCACCACCACCACCACTATCACATTCTACTGTCCTTTTGTGTCGAATATTCTGTCATTGTTTGGTTCTCTCTGGTTTGATACAGACGTGTTCACTAGTGTCTTCTAATAATGTCGTTTCTTGTAAAGTTTAATGCTGTAAGTGCTATCGAGTACAAACGATGTTCAGAATTGACAGTGAATAAAAAATATCCCATCATGGTCTTAACAAATGTGGACACAAAATATGGGAACTCTGTGCTTGCTACGTTGGAGGAGGATGGCGACCGCCAGTATCGTGTCTATCTTCCCAAGAGGTATGCAGGTGTCTTCACGAATGAGGAGCTCAGACATATCAAACCTAAAGAACTACATTTAGTGTATCGAGGAACGAGAAATCAAACAACACAAGTAGAGATTGAGTCCTAACGTCGTAAGTAGCAATCGTGTTAACAAACAATTTATTGATGTGTGTAGTTTCAACTCTCTGTACTTAACACTTTAATAATTGAATTTGTATGTACATGATAAATGTATCATTGATTCTATTTAGTTTCGTTGAATAATAGTTGGTTCGATTAGAAATTATTTGAAAGTACATTAACTTATGCGATAAATGTATCATTGATTCTAAGCAGTATTTACAAATTTCCAGTGAATAATATTTGGTTTGGTTTGATTAGAAATTATTTGAAAGTACATTAACTTATGAAAAATGACATATACTTGAAAAAGTTTACTTACTTAACGCATTTGATTCTTTCCACTAACTGTACGTGTGCATGTGATAATTGAATATTATCGTATCAGTGATTCTAATATCGACTGTATTGTTATGTTACAGATAAACTTCCTCGTGAACTGTATCTACAGCCGTGAAATTATTATTTAAAAATCTTACAATGTCCAAAATTATTATTAATATTGTATTTATTTTATATAACAATGTTTGTTTGTGATATATGTATATTTAATCAATGTAAAATGTATTTTGAATAATTGTATTATAACGGTTTGTAAACTATATTTTAAGTTTGTGTACAGTGCTGTAAATATATATTTAATCATTTAAAACAATATTATTATTAATATTTTATATATAACAATGTTTGTGATATATATATATTTAATCAATGTAAAATGTATTTTTTGAATAATTGTATTATAGCAGTTTGTAAACTATATTTTATGTTTGTGTACAGTGTTGTAAATATATATATTTAATTATTTAAAACAAATTATGGTTTATTTTAATTTATTTCGTTATAAACCTCCGAATATGCATGCAATTATTTGTATAGTAATCAGAAATGTGTGTGAGAGAGACATTTTAATAATTTGTAGGTTGTATCTTACAATCATGAAAATTATTATTTAAACTGATAATTGTTTTATTAAAATCTTACAATGACGAAATATTATTATTTCATTGTTTACGATATATATTTAATGCAAAAATGAATTTTTAAAATTACAATCGTCTGTATTTAAGTTCGTGTACACACATACAAATCGTTTGAATAAGGGAATTCTTGTCAACGTTTGCAGTGAGAGAGAGAGAGAGACATATACAATGTGTGTATGTGTACACAAAACTTTTGAAAATACCTTATTTCAAGGAGATTTTTTTTTATGCGTAACACTTTACCACACACACACAGACTTGGCAGTATTTTAATTTCTAAATCGTGGTCAATGACTGCCATGTGTCAAAAAAGGACGCAACGAGGTAGGTGATAAATATATATATTTCCTGGTGATTACATTTTAGTATCGCTACTTACAATAATCCATAAGTAGCACGACGCTTATGTAAAACTGATGACATAAAGAGAGAGAGAGTTTATATCGTGATCGACAACTATGTCTAGAGACAAAGAGAGAGGAGGGGAGAGAGAGTTGATATCGAAGTCGTCGTCAACAATTTACTATAATATAGTTTGAATTTCCCACCGAAGAAAAATGTTGGCAGATCTGTTCTATACACACACAATAATGCAGGATTGGTAACCCTGATCATATATTTTAATATACACTATAATACACACACACATATCAAGTTTGAACCCATACATAGGTTGGTAAACCTGATCATATAGATTTAATACACATTATAACACACAACAAATTTGAACTCATGCAAGGTTGGTAACCCTGATCATATATTTAATATATACACTATAATGCATCAAGTGATAGAAAGTGAAAGTGATCTAGGCTCACGAAAGGCGGCATATAAAAAAATAACGCGAAAGACGGCATATATTTTAACTTGACGCGCGAAAGGCGCCATGCAATTTGATTGGTCGATGCTGCTGGTCCAGCGGCGGTGGTGGGGGAATAACTGTACTTGAGTCAGAATCATCATTTTCCCTCTACTGTACTTATTATCAAGAAACTCGTGTATGATATTATTTTGGGAGTGGATGCATTAAATAAACTGCACGCGACCATTGATTTCCCAAATAAAATATTGAAATGTACGGTTAATAATAGTAAACACGATATCAGATTAGGACGCAGGAGGGGTAAGACGGGGTCTGATTGTGAACCGACTACTGTAGCTCGCCCAGCTGTTCAACTTGCTGATAAGATAACACATAATCTGCGGACACACAGCAGGCAGATAACGAGCAGTGAGCAAGATAAACTGCAAAGTGTGCTTGATAAATTCGGATCGGTGTTTTCAAACAAACCTACCACCACAAATGTATATGAACACAACATTCAAGTCACCGATGAAAATAAATTTGTACGGAAGACTTACCCCATCCCCCTTCACTATCAACAGTGGGGCAAGCTCATATATTACACAGACTATGGACATTCATGTTTATATTGGTAGATGGTTAAATTTGGTTATGTTATCAGTTGTATTTAGTAAGGATAAGGGTTTAGTTTAGTAAAACTGTGCATTATTTATTTATTGTTATTCTGTACTGTGTTTGTGGAATTGTGCGCGGGTGCGCGAGTGGTAAACGTTTCCCGGGCTGTGCGTGAAGTAATTATCGTTGTTTGACATTGAACTGAACATAGACATATGTATTTGCTACAATCCCTTTATATTTCTGACTATTATTTACGTTCATTTATGATAGTAGTAAAGTATGCAGTTATGCATGAGATAAGGGTATTCTGATTACCGCTATGCATGCTGTTACAAAGTAAATGCACTTTACAGCATGAAAAGTGCATGTCATGTGTACTAACCATGTGACTTCCGTCCACCAACAGAATGCTGAATGGTGGTTGGAAATTTTCTTAAGCCTGTTGTTACACAGGTAGTTCTTCTAGGCCAGCTATCGCGAACAGGACGTGCAATCCTTGTCCAAGATTCTACCGCTTGCAAGGAGTTGTAATAGACTATTCGTTGTTAGTGACGCGTGAAGACTCAGAACTGGGTGTGTTATTATACCGGCACACAGTATTGTTATTAACGCATTGCGCATATAATTACGAGAGTTATTCTCTACCCACTATCACGATTGGGTCACGCAGTTCTTGTACAAGATTCTGTCGCTTGCAAGAATCTGTTAAGACTTTTCAGGGATAGTAACGCGTGTGACGCAGAACAGTTGATTATTATCTATTTACACACGGTATTATTATTATTATAGTATTACGTGTGTAATAAGTGAGTGTAACTGTACCACTGTGTGAGATTTTCTGCAGTGTCAGTATAATTTTATGATTACGGAATAGTAAGTTGTTCCATCAAGACGTTTCCGTGTTAGTGCAAGATTTCCTCATAGGGTGGTCTGCTGATCGTGGTAGACCTTGTTATTCGCGTGAACACTTGAAGAAGCCGGAGTGGTATAAGTTCAATATACCGTTATTAGATTAAACTCACTGTCACCTGAGATACTACTTGGTCATAAACTCTATATTAATTTTACGAGTAATAAGATCCATAGTACCGTTGTGTGTGCCAAGCGTTTGATTCATTGTGGGAATTACAGGACACCAGCCCAGCTGTTACGAGACACCAGCCCAGCTGTTATAGGACACCAGCCCAGCTGACAGGACACCAGCCCAGCTGTTACAGGACACCAGCCCAGCTGTAATTGGACACCAGCCCAGCTGTTACAGGATGCCAGCCCAGCTGTAAGCGTTCAGGGTGAACGTCTGTCATTTATAAGCCACATCTGACGACCCAACTACACAGCAAAGACCTGCCCTTCTCTTCAGCAACATCATCGTGGGAATCTTCTTTATGTAACGTATCACGTCATGCGTATGATCAGTATTTAACACTTTTAAAAGAAAGACTCTATATCAGACACTACATTCTGTACATATCAAATATACCATATAAACAATTACTTGTGTTTTTTGCAATAAATAATCTTAAACCCTCCAATATAGACTTTTAATTTGAGATACACATACTATCATATCCTATGCGCCAATAGTTTAGTAATTTGTGTTGTCACAATATATATATATAATAATTATATATATATATATAATATTAACTTAATTTACGTGTTTACTTGTCAATTAATAATTCTATAACGTTTAATTTATTACTGTGTACTTGTCTTACGCCTCACCGTTGTAATCGCCACTTTGTAATGTAAATTTGTTTGAGGTTTAAATAAGCTCCACGTTATTAATAATTTGTAATAATATTACTAACGTGCATATTCTGTATATACGGTTATTTTGCCGCACGTAGGATGCGTAATTCTGTAACTAGTGTTTTCTGTATAATGTTGTTCTGATAAATGCGTTTGTATTTGTGGACTAATGCTTTTAACTTTTCCCGCACTTCTGGTTGACACGGCGGCCGGCTCTATCCGTATGTTGGCAATTGTAGGTTAGTTTGTATCTTTTGTCGCCGGCAAAGCTATGTGGCCTTGCGTGCCTGCTCGCTCCCACAAATACCTGTGAACAAACTCTTATTCTACTCACACACATGAAGTGACAACTCTGGTATTGGTAATCATAAGTTTGTTTTATTATTTTTTCAGCTTTTTGGTTAAACAACACAAGTGGTTCGGTCTTGGATCGACCTTAACAGTTCAGTATCGATTCATATTTGAATCCGCTCTTCAAAGATTTGTAAATAATTTTAACATAAATTAAATATCTCAGGGCTCGGGTCCTTTGGGCCAGTTATGAAGTCAGAAAAATGCTTTAAAAGGGAGTACAACACATTACAATTACATATAAAACAATAAAACTCAATTATCAATGTTTACAAAATAAAATATTTAGTTTTTTCACCGTCAGCGGTAACGAACTCTGTCGGCACTGGAAATTGAATAACAAACAAGATGGCCGCTTAATCGGCTAACCCAAACGTCATGTATGAATGTTTTTTGGTTTTAAATAAAAGTTTTTTTTATAAATGTTTTTTGGTTCATTCTTGAGTAGCAGAATGAACTTGAACGGGTGCGCACCCAAATCCGCGAACGGTTCATATGCATATTTTAACATTTTAACTTTTTAACGATCTCGTATGAGTGACTGTTTTAACTTTTAATATCTGATGATGGAGTATATGCTCCGAAACGCGTCATAGACGAAGCATAGGAAATCACACGGCGGATAATTAAGGTAATTAATTTATTAATTTTAAATAAATTTGTTTTTATCGTTAATCACTGTGTTAATGATCAACGGGTGTTCCAATTAGCACTGTAAATTGTTTATATGGTGTAGTGAAGTGGATTTGTGTATATTGTGGTAATTGAAATACTTCGGATTTATAATTACGTTCCTGTAGTACTGCAAGCAATCACTCGCTAGCGTCTTTTGTGGTTCTGAGGTAGGATAATGCTTCCCTCGGTCAGTATTTACTTCTTTATAATGTCTGGGAGTTTTTCTTTACTTCACTGGTTTATTTACAACATTGGCTGAGTATTACTTGATTAGTTTGGTTTTATCACAAGCGTCCGCTATAAGACTCAACTCTTCAGCGTGGCATCTAACAATACAACTATCCGTTCAACTCGTCTTTGTAACGGCTTTTTGACCAGTAGACTAGGGTTTGATTGGTCAGTTTCCGTGAACTGAGGTCAAGCGGCACATATTACAAAAATTATATTCTTGCCTTTACAGTCAAAAAATACTCCCTCGTTAATTTGTGTTTAAACTAAAATTGGTTTACATATTTCTGTTCCTCTTTTAAAGGTCCACATTTTGGTATACAATTTCGTATAAGTTAACTTCATATTAGGTGTCCTTTCACATTTACAAAATCTATAAATCTGGACTATAACACTGCCCTTACATTCACATGATACAATACTTAATTTTCATTAGATCAATTTCATTTGATACACAATTACTCTAAGACTTGTCCATTATTAAATTTTGACCCTATTTTGTTATTATCGTATTATATTGATTTGATAACTTCATCATTTCTGACATTATTTAATTTTATATTTCATGTTCGGCCTAGGCCTCAAATTTGACTTCATATTCATTGTCTAAGTTACATTAATTATTAAATTGTTTTCTGGTTTGAACCCTTTTGCTTGATTACATTTGTTCTAAAGATTACTACATTTTTCTTTAACTTATTCTAACAATGCTTATTAACTAACACAAAATTCTTTAACATACTAACTAAAATGGTTGCCTCCATGGCCAAGATTACATTCATTTTTTGACAAATGATAACATAAAATATTTAGTTTACTATAATACCCATTACATTTCCATACTATTAAGCTCTACTGATGGATCATTAATAGTGTTTATATGAGATCTCTATTTAAGTATTTTTGGGTATTATGTTGTAACATATACCTTCTATTCTGCCTATAGGCATAGTACACTCCTTATAATCCTTTACATATGATTTATTAATGATAACAATTATTGGCATTGGCCTAAATAAAAGAAAAGTAAACATGGTTAAGCACTGCTAATGCCTTCTACTTTAACAACCAACAACATGGGATAAATAAATATAAAACCTTTCAATAAATAATGCTACATTACTACAATTGTTTGTTTACACTCTAACATTTAGTGTGTCTGTCACTTTACAATACTTTTAAGAGTTGTGTCTCTTGTATAGACCTATTTGGTTTTTTTTTACATTTAACATAATTAGAGGGATCACTGATCTTTACAGTCTTATCTGTGTGATTAATGATCACCCTGGTTTTCCACTTTTCACTTTTCACTTATGCACTTTTCACAGGTTTTGTCTTATTATCTATAGTACATGGCTTCTTATTTATCACACTATTGTGTTGTACTTTTTATTTTAAATTGTTACATACTGGATTTTATTTATTCTGACTTTATTATTATTATTTGGACTATTTTCGTTAATCGTTTTGGGACTCTCATTATGTCACATTACATAATTGCTCCCCCCCCCCCAAGACATGGTTATTTTTTTGAGACTAGGGTTTAGGGAAAAATAAGCTGTTACTTTTATTCCTGGAATTTTTTTCATTTCCGTGATGTTATATGTTCCCTTTATTTTCTTGGTATTTGGGCTCACTAGCACGTATGTGTTGTTATTATTGTCTTTGCTTATTAAGAACGGTCCATTTTATAATAGCAGCAACTTCTTCATAATGCCTTCTGCTCCACTCGGCTGCTGTCTATTCCTAATTAATACCTTCTCTCCAACCTCAAACTTGATTTCGGGTGTTCCCCTTTTGTCTCGTCTTTTCTGTTTTAATTCCATTTTATGTAATATCCGGTTGTACACCCGGGTTACATCTACCTCTTCGCTCGGCATCTCTGGAAAATCTATGATTTTGGTTATTTGTCGGGGTGGTGGCTTATTGAACATCATCTGGTACGGGCTGATTCCCAGAGTGTCGTGGCACGCTAGATTCAAATACATTTCTGTGTTAGGGATATGTTCACTCCACAGCCTATGATTCTCATGGCAGTACGTCCTGAGTATTCTACCCACTTCTCGTAGTACTCTTTCGGCAGGATTGCTCGACGGGTGGTAGATAGAGGTTTTGTAAGTTTTAATATTTTTATTTAGTAATTCCTCTCTCCATCTTCTACCTTTGAACTGCGTTCCATGGTCAGTTATGATGGTCTCTGGGGCTCCGACGTCAATTACATATTTCTCATTTATTATCTTGATAATTACATTTGTTGAAGCTTTACTAATTGGGTACAACTTCGTATACTTGGAAAAGTGATCCCACACTATAACTATGTACTTATATCGACGCCTACCTCCGCTTCGGGGAAAAGGCCCGCCGATGTCGAGAAATATTTTCTCCAGCTTTCTGCTTGAAGTGATGGTCATTAACACTCCTTCTTTCTTGGAATTGTTCACTTTAACCTTCTGGCAAATGACACATTTTTTTACAACTTGCTGAACTCTTTTATTTATTCCTTTCTTGAACATGTGTTCTTCTAGAGTACTGACCACCTTTGCGGGTCCCATATGGCCGTACATGTAATGATAATTCTCAATCAGCCCCTGCTCCAATGATTTTGGGTTACATAATTTCCACTGGTTGTTTTTTCTGTTGGGTTTATTGAACAATAGCTCGTTGTGTATTTGGTAATATAGTGTTAATTTCGGGTCATTATTTAGGATGCGTTCCCTGATCTGAGCAAATTTCTGGTCCGTGACTTGTTCTGCTCGGATCTTAGCCAGTATATCAGCAAGTTCTTTTTTATTTATCACTGTATAGTATACCTTCCCGATGTCTTCTCTATCCACCTCAAAAGTTCCCTTCTCCAAATTCACTCTCGATAGGGCGTCGGCAACTGTGTTCTTTTTTCCGGGTATATACTCCCATGTGATGTATTCTTATAACGTCAAGATCCAGCGAGTCACCCTTCCATGACTTAACTTGCATCTTTGCAGGAAGGAAATAGATTTGTGGTCGGACCTCACCGTGATGGGATAGCCCAATATGTAAGTCCGAAACTTATTACAAGCGAAGACTACACTCAGTAGCTCCTTCTCTGTGACGATGTAGTTATGTTCGCTCTGGTTAAGCACCCGGCTGGCAAAGCTGATAACTAGGTGGTCTCCCTCATCACTCTCTTGATATAGCTCTGCTCCTAGACTAACGTCGCTTGCATCACAATTAATAAAAAATTTTCGGTTGAAGTCTGGATGGTGAAGCATGACCTTCTCTAGAAATTTTTCTTTGATTGTTTTGAACGTTTTATCGTCTTCTTCGCCCCACTTCCACTTGTATTTCGAGGACAACAGATGTTTAAAACGGGATGTTAATTCTGAATAATCTTTTTGGAATTTCCGGTAGTAGTTACCAATCCCCAAGAATGATTGTAATTGTCTAACATTTCTTGGTCGTGGGAAATTTTGGATTGCCTCTACCTTTTCTGGAGCTGTTGTTATCCCTGTTTCTGTGAGTACGAAACCGAGGAAATTCAATTTATTGGTAAGTAGGTGAGATTTTTCTAATTTAAGGGTGATATTACCTTCCGCCAATCTATGTAATACCATTTCTACCCGTTTGCAATGTTCTTCCCATGTTTTGGATGTTATGAGTAAGTCATCCACGTATACAGTGGAAAACTCCAACACCTCTCTGCCCAACACTTGATCCATCACCTTCACAAACACAGCTACTGAATTGATTAGCCCAAATGGGAGTCTTTTGAAGTGATAATTTCGGCCCTCGAAGATGAAAGCGACATACTTCCTGCTGTGTGGATGTAGTTCGACTTGCCAGTATCCACATACTGCGTCTAGGATGGTCATATATTTGCAGTCGTTAAACTTTTTCATAATCTCGTCTATCTCGCCCGGTGACGTCCTGTCATTGATGATATATTTGTTTATTTGTCTTGCATCCAGGCATAAACGTACCGTCCCATCTTTTTTCTGCACTGCGACAATTGGACTCGTGAACGGTGATGAACTACTTTCAATAATATCTTGATCGATCATACGTTGTATCTCCTTCCTTACTGCTGGTTTCAAGGACTGTGCAATAGGGTATGATTTTTTATTAAAATTTATTGGGTGATTGAACGTCAACTCAGTTACAAAATTTCTAGCTTTACCGGGCAAATTTGAAAAAACTTTTCTGTACCTACCATATATCGCTACCAGTTGAACTTTTTGTCCTGCATTTACTTTTTTCGTGTCTGTAACTTGAAAATCATATATCTCCTGTACTTTCTGGGTCCATACCTCTTCTTCTGGATAGTCTGATTTCTGGTTCCATTTCTCCTTATTCTCCCTATCATCATATACCAAGGTGAATGTTTGCCGATCGTGAGTGGCAAAATTTCGGCCTACAATCTCACTCGACCATTGACCTTGTTCATGGCATAGCGATACTTTCCCACTGCCCATATCAATCACAGCTGAGTGCCGCCGTAGCGTATCACAGTCAATCATCACTTTGAAAGGTAGCCCTTGAGCTACTAAGAACGTCATTGGAATCATTTTACTTTTACTGGATACCTCTATTTGTACCTGCTTCTTGACAGACTTATTTGCTTTCCCAGTTGCTCCCATGATTATCATATTAGTAACTGGTAGTGTAGGTATGTCTTCTTTACATGTATCTTTGATTCGGTTAAATTCTGTTTGGTCTATCAGTGATATATTTGCCCCGGTATCAATCATTATTTCTGTCGTTACCCCTTGCAACTCAGCAGTGATGAATATTATTTGAGTGTTATTGTCATTTGTAGTGGGTGACACTTCTTCCATTAAATCGTCTCTAATGTTCTTTAAGTAATTATTCTTCATATAGATTGGTTTGTTAAAAGTACACCCGTCCAATTCTCGCAGTGATGGGCCGGTCTCTGTTCTCACTGCCGCATTTAGTTTTCCGTTCTGTCCTGAGGTGAGTTACCCTGGACAGTCTCTTCTTGGTTTCTAGGACGTTGGTCTTCTACACTCCTGTTTCTTGGTTGGTTCCTCCTGTCATTATTTTGGTATCCTCTACCATTGTCAAAATTTCTTCTTTCTTCTCTGTACCTATTATTGTTATTATTGTTACCATTTCGGTTGTAATTATCATTGTTATTATTGTGATAATTACGGTTGCGATAGATATTATTATTGTTACTGTTATTACGTTGATCGTGGTCATTCCTGTTTGCATAGTTTGTTCTTGGATGCTGATCACGGTTTTGGTCTTCCCTGTGGAAATTCATTCTTTCATGTTGTCTTCTCGACCTCCTGTAATAATCCTGCTGTTCATAATCACCTAGCAGTGCTTCCATTGCGGATATGGTCTTAATTTGACCGAAAAGTCTCGCTTGGATGATTCCTTCATCAAAATGATATGCCATTTTGTTTACCAGACATTCTTCTGAGATGTATGGTTCCAATTTGCGAACTACGCACACTTTACCCAGGAAATAGGCTGTTGGTGACTGGCCTAGGTTGTGGTTATATTTTCCGTTACTGAGATTATCTCTCACTATATTCTGTATAGATGTGACGATTTAAATTGTACCAATAATCAAAATAATAAAAAAATTTAAAAAATTAAGGTTGCGAGCTCTTAAGCCATTTAAATCTCACTGTAATAATATAAAAAACCTGTATGTACTCAGTATGAGAGTAAGAAGTAATTAGTAAGTACGAAGATACTCTAATAAAAAAGACAAATTGTAAAGAGTTATTAATATCGTATTTAACCCTTTGCTTGTTATCTGGCGCTGACCTGTTAATTCCAGACTCGACATGTTTTCCGAGTCTTCTGGAATTTAGAATAAGATAAAAAAACCTAAGGTTAATAACTAAAAATCTGAAGACACAGATAGTCGCTAAAACAACTTATTTAAATTATGTATATTTATTTAGGGATAGTTTGTATAAATAAAAATGTTTACTTAAAGAGAGACAGGGACTATATTCTCGCGCAGTAATTGCCCCTCTACTTTTGTTAGGTACCAGTCGAAGGGAGCAGAAATCGCTCTCTCGCTATGGTGACTTCATGCAGTACAGACGTACGAGCTATGCTCTTACACTATGTTACCGATACTTTGTTTTACCTTAATGTTGTATACAAGAAATTGCTGCTGAAAGCATATGTTATGTGTTAACCAGTATAGTTATGTAAAAAACAAGAGACTTAAAGTATAACTCGAAATATTAAAATGGTGTAAAACAAGATGACTGCGAACTTCAAGAACTAACAACACTTCCAACATCATACCTGGAGATGTGAACTACCAGAACTGACAAACTCTAGTAGACACGACAGAATATGCAGACCAGGACATCCAAGAATCTACAAGTACCATCGTAGAAGGTTCAATCTACTCTGCGGACTTTAGAACCCTTTAATGACGAAGACCAGACCGAGATGATGACGGCGCTCTTAAGGATTCCCAAGACGGACACCCCAGGACGAGGTTTCTACATATCAATTTAAAGGTGACTCGATAGCCTGTCTATCGAGGGTTAATAATATTTGTTACACAACACACTTTAAAAGAGACTTTTCAGAGACTATTAACTTTGTAAAGATTAAAAGATTAAATCTTTTTCATGTAACTATTCAAACATCATACGTTGTAACAGTTTATATGTTAATGTATCGTAGTATAATTCAAGTAATAATACCATTATTCAAATGGAATAATAAATAAAGAAAAAACAAAAGGTTTTGCAAGCTAATATCATGAATTAAGTATAACTAAAAGTTTTAATGACTAAATACCGAAGGTTACCCGGATCCGAGGTATAGCTAAATAGAATCAATTTTGATCCCAAAGTTTAAAGAAAGCATTCAAATAACTTTAGTTTAATTAGTAATGTTATGGGATCTGTCAGTAAATGTTTTTAAATGTTAAATAAAGAGAAGTCGTCTTGTTACACACATATAATGAGTGCGTAAATCAATAGTATACCTTCCCTTGTTTCCTTACACGGTTAGTAAGTAATTTGTTAAGTTAATTATTTGTGGATACATTTTGTTACAACGTAGGGAGCCCATCTAACTGACGGAGCTTAATTAAGATGGGTTCCCTGGATTTGTAACGCGGCAAAAGACGTTGCAAATTACGCAACTCTGCTAATGATTTATGTAAAGGGTTGTTAAGCATCGTGACGCTAACAAAATTGCGCCACTCTGCCAATGATTTATATAAAGGGTTGGTAAGCATCGTGACGCAACAAAATTGCGCCACTCTGCTAATTTTTATAAAGTAGTTGCGAGCATCGTGACGCAAACAAAATTGCGCCACTCTTTTTAAAAAACAAAAGGAAACAAAGGAGAGAGTTTTATTTGTGTATAGAGTGTCACAAACAAAATTGGGCCACTTGTGACATGTAAACAAAATTGCATCACCATGATTAGATAATTTGTATATTCAGTTATTGATCTATGCACTCAGAAAGTTACCTTAATAACTTTAATGTTCAAAACATATTTAATATTTTACTAAGTTACGTAAATGATAGTATGTATAAGTTGAAATATCATTAGCGTCATACAATGCAAAAGCTATATGCCAGTAGGAACCTGCATTACTCTATATAATTACTTGCATACATGAATTGTGAATAAACATTACAATTGTGGTCAACTGGACAATCTGAAACAGGTTTGTTTACGACAATCCGTGACCTGTTGTTTCCTGATTCATTCTGCACAGTGTATGTCCAACATATAGCTTACATACACTGGTATGTGCTATGAAAAAAAAAATTAATTAAAAATAACTTTGTTAATAATAATGTAATTAAGTAGAAGTTCGTGATTTAAAACTTGTGAACAAAATAATTAATTTATTTAATTGAGAAAAGTATATGAATGTACGGAGTCAGTGTGTTACCAGGCGTAGTAATAATAATAGAGTTGAATGAGATTCACCCTAACGTCTGCACGCCCTGTCTCCTGTTTATACCGGTCGTGGTGTTATTCAGTCGCATTGTGTAGACAATAATATGTAAGAGTAAAACTCCCTTCCTCGGTCACACGCTCAACCTTCCTTTGTTAACTAAATACAGAGGGTGACCTACATTCCAGTAAACAGCTGACCGGCTATTTAACTTGATAAATATGTGTGTGGAATTTCTGTCTCTCCCTTAGAAGAGAAATTGTTCTTTTCTAATTTGTGTAAATTGATTACTTAAGAATTTATTATATATATGTGTACAGTATAGTAGTTCACGTATTTACCCCGTGACGACAATTAAATACTGTAGTGACTTAATAATAATAAATTTATTAATAATAAATAAAGTGTGCTAAATAAATATGGTACTTAAATAGGAAATTAATTCTAGGAAGTTTCTTAAATCCCCCAAAGAAAATAAATAATAAGTGCATAATAACATTTGATTAAATAATAAGGCTAAATAAATCTTAAGTTAAACTAAATTGTGTGAAGTGTATCAGTAAATAAAAGAAATAATAATACAAGTAACGTTGCATAGTGTAAACACTCCCAGTGGTGGCCAGTTAGAGAAAATAAAAGCGTGTTCAGTATTGTAGTAAGCAGGCACGCACCCTCCCTCTATTGTGATAAACAGGTGCTAGCCTAAACAATTGAAAACCACCCCTCGTGTGCATTACAATGCATTGTGTAAAGTGCCTCCCCTCCCGCATAGTTTGTTTAAGTATTGTTAAAGAGATAAAAGAGAATTATCTCCGTGAGGTTCCGCTTCTCTCAAAACCGTAATCTAGAGTGGAGTATGGGATCCTCTTTAGATTACATTAGAAATAAGTTTATGATATATAATCAAGAAGTGATTATACGTGTAACGTAACAGGTCACAACGGCGCCGACTGGAAAGGGTAATGATAGGGCAGAAAGGTGCCAAAAATCATTAATAAATGCTGAAAGCTAACTTGAGTAGTTAGAGTAAGCTGGTGTCAGTCGGGCCGCGATGTTGTGAGTTACGGATAAGTAGGGATCTTTCCAATCTAAGGTTTGGAAATTAGTATTAAGATTAAAATATAAGTTAGTACTGTAAGAAGTGAGAAAAAGGGAATTTCACGAAGGCGATCATTTAAATGAACAAGGTCATTTAAAGAGAATTAGAGAAAACAAACTGTGCACTAATAATAAATAGTAATAATAATAAATAACTTCACATACTGACCCTAAACAGTTAGGACGAATTGGCAGATGGATATTGAAATTAAACTGCTACAAATTCAGAGTGCAGCATATTAAAGGTACTCAAAATGTAGTCGCCGATACCCTGTCCCGTATGTTCCAGTCACCCACTAAAACTTCCGAAAACATAGTGAAGCCGGAAATAGCAAGTGCTAACGCCGTAATTACTGAATTCCCCCTTGCCTTTACAAACATTGCCCTGTATCAACAACAAGACCCCTTACTGAAGCCTATTATAGAACAACTTACCCAAGGTATTAAATCCGAGAAGTACGTATTGAGTAAGAAGGTACTGTGTCTCAAGATAAGAGACGGAAAGGAATTAAGAATAATAGCCCCGGATGTAATTAAGCCCATGCTAATGGAATACTTCCATTCATCTACCATAGGAGCCCATATGGGAATCAATAAGACGATACATCGTATTCGAAAGGAATATCATTGGAACAATATGAACTGCGAAATAGCTAACTTCGTAAAGAAATGTTCATTATGCGCCCTTAGTAAACCAGCCAGAAATACTCAAGTAAGCCAATTGATTTCAGAAATCCCAAAGACTCCTTTTTCGAAACTTTATCTAGATTTCTCAGGTCCGTATCCACGATCCAAATCAGGAAATACCATGTTACTGATCTGTGTAGATTCGTTCACCAAATTTGTGTGGATGTGTCCCATGCGACGAGCATTACCGTCGACAACTGTTAAAATACTACAGGAAAGACTATTTAAAGACTACGGTACTCCAGTACGTATAGTATCTGATGACGGTCCGCAGTTTAAAGCAAAAGAATTTAAGAATATGTGTTTCAAGTTAGGGATAGACCATATAACCACTACAGAGTATCGACCGCAAGGCAATATTGCTGAAAGGTATCTACGAAACCTCAAATCTGCGCTAATCGCCTATCATGCGAACGATCACACGTCGTGGGACCAAAATCTATCCTGGATTCAATACGCTTTTAATTCAGCTTACCACGAAGGTCACAAGTCGACCCCGTTCAAGTTACTATACAAGTATCGACCAAACCACCCTTTGTCCACAAGATGGAATACACACGATCTGCTGCCTCCGCAAATAACGGATAAGCAGATAAAGCGAATATGGAACAAAGCCCGCTCTAACTTAAGAGCAAGCTTGGAAAAATCCAGAAGATACCACGAGAAAGGTAATCATAGCAACTCAGTCAGGTACCAAGTAGGTGACTTAGTAATGTACAAGACTCACCCCATTAGTAGTGCGATTGATAAGACCACCTCTAAACTATCATTCCGATGGTGTGGACCTTACCAAATCCAGAAGTAACTAACTCCAGTTACAGTAGCCCTGTGCGAACCTGCGACTCAGAAATATGTGCGGAGAACGCATATTTCACAGCTAAAATTGTATAAGAAGAAGAGACGGAATAGTATAACCCGAAATAGAAAAGGGAATAGTAGGCAGTAAAGAAAATTATATTTCTGAATCCACGTGGAAAAATGTAAAACGTAGAGTTTGGAAACGAGGCCTGATCAACCTGAGTTCCAGTTCTGCAAAGCATACATTAATGAATACTCATTAGATGGGTACTAACACTCATTAACTACATGAGTTATCTAGGACTCACAGAAGACAAGATAGAATTCTAAATAGTAAAGATTTAGAAAGTTACTCTACAGAAGAGAGAGTAAGACAAACAAAAAACCCGGTAGTAGATTTAAGTGATAGAGATAAGAAAGAGTTTTGTGTTTTAATTGTGTAAATATTAAGTGTAAATAGTATGTATAAAAAAAAGGTAGTTAATAAGAATACATAAAGTATACTGTGTTATAACTATATCGTATAACTATGTGGACAACGTTGTAAAGTGTCCAACAACTCTGTGAAAGAAATTACACACACTGACCCCATTCATACTCCCAGTCCCCAATTGTGAGTTAGACAAAAACCGTAGCGTGCAAATTAAGCGGTGGAGTATGTGACGATTTAAATTGTACCAATAATCAAAATAATAAAAAATTTAAAAAATTAAGGTTGCGAGCTCTTAAGCCATTTAAATCTTACTGTAATAATATAAAAAACCTGTATGTACTCAGTATGAGAGTAAGAAGTAATTAGTAAGTACGAAGATACTCTAATAAAAAAGACAAATTGTAAAGATTTATTAATATCGTATTTAACCCTTTGCTTGTTATCTGGCGCTGAACTGTTAATTCCAGACTCGACATGTTTTCCGAGTCTTCTGGAATTTAGAATAAGGTAAAAAAACCTAAGGTTAATAATTAAAAATCTGAAGACACAGATAGTCGCTAAAACAACTTATTTAAATTATGTATACTTATTTAGGGATAGTTTGTATAAATAAAAATGTTTACTTAAAGAGAGACAGGGACTATATTCTCGCGCAGTAATTGCCCCTCTACTTTTGTTAGGTACCAGTCGAAGGGAGCAGAAATCGCTCTCTCGCTATGGTGACTTCATGCAGTACAGACGTACGAGCTATGCTCTTACACTATGTTACCGATACTTTGTTTTACCTTAATGTTGTATACAAGAAATTGCTGCTGAAAGCATATGTTATGTGTTAACCAGTATAGTTATGTAAAAAACAAGAGACTTAAAGTATAACTCGAAATATTAAAATGGTGTAAAACAAGATGACTGCGAACTTCAAGAACTAACAACACTTCCAACATCATACCTGGAGATGTGAACTACCAGAACTAACAAACTCTAGTAGACACGACAGAATATGCAGACCAGGACATCCAAGAATCTACAAGTACCATCGTAGAAGGTTCAATCTACCCTGCGGACTTTTGAACCCTTTAATGACGAAGACCAGACCGAGATGATGACGGCGCTCTTAAGGATTCCCAAGACGGACACCCCAGGACGAGGTTTCTACATATCAATTTAAAGGTGACTCGATAGCCTGTCTATCGAAGGTTAATAATATTTGTTACACAACACACTTTAAAAGAGACTTTTCAGAGACTATTAACTTTGTAAAGATTAAAAGATTAAATCTAAGAGTTTTAATGTAACTATTCAAACATCATACGTTGTAACAGTTTATATGTTAATGTATCGTAGTATAATTCAAGTAATAATACCATTCTTCAAATGGAATAATAAATAAAGAAAAAACAAAAGGTTTTGCAAGCTAATATCATGAATTAAGTATAACTAAAAGTTTTAATGACTAAATACCGAAGGTTACCCGGATCCGAGGTATAGCTAAATAGAATCAATTTTGATCCCAAAGTTTAAAGAAAGCATTCAAATAACTTTAGTTTAATTAGTAATGTTATGGGATCTGTCAGTAAATGTTTTTAAATGTTAAATAAAGAGAAGTCGTCTTGTTACACACATATAATGAGTGCGTAAATCAATAGTATACCTTTCCTTGTTTCCTTACACGGTTAGTAAGTAATTTGTTAAGTTAATTATTTGAGGATACATTTTGTTACAACGTAGGGAGCCCATCTAACTGACGGAGCTTAATTAAGATGGGTTCCCTGGATTTGTAACGCGGGAAAAGACGTTGCATAGATTCAGACCAGTATTTGGACTGAAAAGCTTTTTTAAATTCTTCATATGTGTTTACCTCATTTCTCACTGCTGACCACCAATTGTCAGTTATTCCTTTGAAACCATCGTCCAGCAAGGTCTTAGTCACGCTCCATCTGTTTTATTTCATTCGGCTCAGTTTTTCATTTATGCGTTCCAGGAATTCAATGGGGTTTTTTCTGTAGTCTTTAAAGTTCACGCTGTCCCTGTTCTCTAGTGTGGTGTGGTAAGTACTGCATGTCGGTCTGGTGATGTTTAGTCGGTCCACTTCTTCCTGTATGTTTAATTGGATGTGTTGTATACTTTCTATTTTTTCTTTGTTGCTATTTACCTGACTCTTCACTTGGTCTACTTCGTCATTTATTTTTGTCATTCTGCCGGACATATTACCTTGGATTTCATCCAACTTCTCCTGTGTTTCTTGCTGTGTTGCAATTATCCTGATTTGATTATTGGTTTCTACTCGTTCTATCTTGGTATCCAATTCTACTCGGAACTGTATGATGGTTTCTTCAGTTTTCTCCAGCTTTTCCTTGGTCTCCGCTATTTGTTGTTTCACTTCCTCCTTGTACTCGTCTACCCTCTGGCTGAGTGTTTCGGTGACATTTTCGATCCTTTCGTTTATAAGATCCCTTAATTCTCCCTTAATACTTTCATTTGTACTGTCTATCTTCTCATTGATTTTCTCAAATTTATTCTCCAAATTCTCATTCATTTGTCTATTATCTTCCTTGATCTGTCTTAAACTCTCATTAGTTTGTTTAACATCTCCCTTCATACTGTCTATTTTTTCATTCGTCAGTTTATTATTCTCCTCCATACGTTTAAAATTCTCTTCATTTGTCAGTCTGTTATTCTCCTCCATTCGTTTAAAATTCTCTTCATTTGTCAGTCTGTTATTCTCCTCCATTCGTTTAAAATTCTCTTCATTTGTCAGTCTGTTATTCTCCTCCATTCATTTAAAATTCTCTTCATTACGGTCAAACTTTTCATTCATTTGCCTAAAATTTTCCTTGGTTTGTTTAGCTTGTTCGGTTATGAAATCCATCAATTTCTGTAATTCTGGTGAACCCAGGCCTCCTCTAGCTTCTTCTCCGTCACCCGCCGGTTGTTCCATTTCAGTGTCTTGTTGCTCTGCTGTTTCTTCTTCCTGTTCTTGGTCCTTTGCCAACCTCTTCGATACTCCTCTGGTATGCATCTCTAGACTTATAATGGCCGCCTGCTAAAAATTGGTTGACTGTATTGTTTAATAATGGTATTACAGTCCGTAATTTTTCCTAACTCAGCCTCACTAGTGGGACGAAAATTCTATAATAACTTAATTTACGTGTTTACTTGTCAATTAATAATTCTATAACGTTTAATTTATTACTGTGTACTTGTGTTGTGATGCGTCTTACGCCTCACCGTTGTAATCGCCACTTTGTAATGTCAATTTGTTTGAGGTTTAAATAAGCTCCACGTTATTAATAATTTGTAATAATATTACTACCGTGCAAATTCTGTATATACGGTTATTTTGCCGCACGTAGGATGCGTAATTCTGTAACTAGTGTTTTCTGTATAATGTTGTTCTGATAAAAGCGTTTGTATTTGTGGGCTAGTGCTTTTAAATTTTCCCGCACTTCTGGTTGACACGGCGGCCGGCTCTAACCGTATGTTGGCAATTGTAGGTTAGTTTGTTTCTTTTGTCGCCGGCAAAGCTATGTTCACCTTGCGTACTTGCTCGCTCCCACAAATACCTGTAAACAAACTCTTATTCTACTCACACACATGAAGTGACAACTCTGGTATTGGTAATCATAAGTTTGTTTTATTATTTTTTCAGCTTTTTGGTTAAACAACACAAGTGGTTCGGTCTTGGATCGACCTTAACAGTTCAGTATCGATTCATATTTGAATCCGCTCTTCAATGATTTGTAAATAATTTTAACATAAATTAAATATCTCAGGGCTAGGGTCCTTTCGGCCAGTTATGAAGTCAGAAAAATGCTTTAAAAGGGAGTTCAACACATTACAATTACATATAAAACAATAAAACTGAATTATCAATATTTACAAAATAAAATATTTAGTTTTTTCACCGTCAGCGGTAACGAACTCTGTCGGCACTGGAAATTGAATAACAAACAAGATGGCCTGTTAATCGGCTAACCCAAACTTCATGTATGAATGTTATTTGGTTTAAAATAAAGTTGTTTTATCGTTAATCACTGTGTTAATGATCAACGGGTGTTCCAATTAGCACTGTAAATTGTTTATATGGTATAGTGAAGTGGATTTGTGTATATTGTGGTAATTGAAATACTTCGGATTTATAATTACGTTCCTGTAGTACTGCAAGCAATCACTCGCTAGCGTCTTTTGTGGTTCTGAGGTAGGATAATGCTTCCCTCGGTCAGTATTTACTTCTTTATAATGTCTGGGAGTTTTTCTTTACTTCACTGGTTTATTTACAACATTGGCTGAGTATTACTTGATTAGTTTGGTTTTATCACAAGCGTCCGCTATAAGACTCAACTCTTCAGCGTGGCATCTAACAATACAACTATCCGTTCATCTCGTCTTTGTAACGGCTTTTTGACCAGTAGACTAGGGTTTGATTGGTCAGTTTCCGTGAACTGAGGTCAAGCGGCACATATTACAAAAATTATATTCTTGCCTTTACAGTCAAAAAATACTCCCTCGTTAATTTGTGTTTAAACTAAAATTGGTTTACATATTTCTGTTCCTCTTTTAAAGGTCCACATTTTGGTATACAATTTCGTATAAGTTAACTTCATATTAGGTGTCCTTTCACATTTACAAAATCTATAAATCTGGACTATAACACTGCCCTTACATTCACATGATACAATACTTAATTTTCATTAGATCAATTTCATTTGATACACAATTACTCTAAGACTTGTCCATTATTAAATTTTGACCCTATTTTGTTATTATCGTATTATATTGATTTGATAACTTCATCATTTCTGACATTATTTAATTTTATATTTCATGTTCGGCCTAGGCCTCAAATTTGACTTCATATTCATTGTCTAAGTTACATAAATTTTAAATTGTTTTCTGGTTTGAACCCTTTTGCCTGATTACATTTGTTCTAAAGATTACTACATTTTTCTTTAACTTATTCTAACAATGCTTATTAACTAACACAAAATTCTTTAACATACTAACTAAAATGGTTGCCTTCATGGCCAAGATTACATTCATTTTTTGACAAATGATAACATAAAATATTTAGTTTACTATAATACCCATTACATTTCCATACTATTAAGCTCTACTGATGGATCATTAATAGTGTTTATATGAGATCTCTATTTAAGTATTTTTGGGTATTATGTTGTAACATATACCTTCTATTCTGCCTATAGGCATAGTACACTCCTTATAATCCTTTACATATGATTTATTAATGATAACAATTATTGGCATTGGCCTAAATAAAAGAAAAGTAAACATGGTTAAGCACTGCTAATGCCTTCTACTTTAACAACCAACAACATGGGATAAATAAATATAAAACCTTTCAATAAATAATGCTACATTACTACAATTGTTTGTTTACACTCTAACATTTAGTGTGTCTGTCACTTTACAATACTTTTAAGAGTTGTGTCTCTTGTATAGACCTATTTGGTTTTTTTTTTTACATTTAACATAATTAGAGGGATCACTGATCTTTACAGTCTTATCTGTGTGATTAATGATCACCCTGGTTTTCCACTTTTCACTTTTCACTTATGCACTTTTCACAGGTTTTGTCTTATTATCTATAGTACATGGCTTCTTATTTATCACACTATTGTGTTGTACTTTTTATTTTAAATTGTTACATACTGGATTTTATTTATTCTGACTTTATTATTATTATTTGGACTATTTTCGTTAATCGTTTTGGGACTCTCATTATGTCACATTACAATATATATATATATTGCATTGTTCAAAAATATTAAAATTACAAAAACCGAATTTTATAATCAGGTATTTTGGTTGAAATCTGTTTAATTTGATAACTGCCTTGGGTTTTAGCGGTTCGAACTTGAACAATTTATTCGGTTTATGGTTAAAATCTTCTTTATTTTGGTACCCTATATACGTAGGATTTTGAGTTGATTTCAGAATATTTGAAATTATTTTGGACTTTGGTATTTCAAAATTGAAGTACTTCAGACATTGGTACTTCAAAATATGAAGTCCGCAGAACTGAACACTGTATGTGGTTAGAATGTGGCAGAACTGGTGTATGTGGCAGACTGTGGTTAGAATTCTCTGAATTGTGGAACATGTAAAATTAAAAAAAGTAAATATCATATTTGATTTTTGTTAAGTTTCCCTTCAATGTTGGCAGCGATTAATTCAGTTATATAAATACGTTATTTCTATTCTAAGCCCAGCACTCAAAAATTTTGAAATTACAAGTACTGTGTTTATTTAAAGAGTAATTAAAATCCTTTTTAATTTGACACTCCATACGGATATTTGCGATTTTTCAAAAATTTTAACACTGTCAATTTGGGGCTATTATTGTCTAATTTTATTTGAGGGGAGATTGATTGTTTTAACAATAAGTCCATTTTGGCTAAAGGTATGGACATGTATGCCAAGTTTTACGAAACTCGGTTGCTACATTCAGAAGTTAATGTGCGACGTGACCCAAAAGAAGGGAGAGAGATAGATATACTTTTATGACAATGCCAAATTGTCGAGTTAAAACTGAGAATGAACTCGATCAATTATTATTATTATTAATATCACTTCGTCTCTAATGGAAATGACGGTAAATTTCGTCTACGTAATATTTCAATATAATTCTTTATCTCTTCATTTACGAAACGAAACATTGCGTAAGTAGTAGCATTAGTTTATAATATAATGGAAGTAAAGAGATAAAAAGATTCTAAACACACCCGAGTAAATAAAAAAATAAGGTACAAGGAAAAAGCCCAAGTTACTATTAAGGGAAATTTTGTGCGGGAAAGTCGGAATAGACATCCCTACAAGCAACTTAAAATAAAGACATTGTTTAAACAATTAAATGGGTTGCGTAATAGGGTACTGCCAACTATACTCTACATAATTTTAATAATTTACAATAATAAAGGGTCTAATTCATTAAATGTATTATTTACATGTTTAAATGTTAGAGAATAAAAATTCCAACATGTCGAATATTATTAAGTATTGCGACAGTACAAATAAGTGATGTACTGAGCATTGAATATAAAAATTTAAATATACCTAATAAACTGTAAATAATTAATAATGTATTAGAAATAAGCATGTCAGGGATTGCAAGCTTGGCTCAGACAAATATATGAACAGGTGTTTCGACCGGAATCGACGTGCACACACACACAAATGTAACTGAAAGTGTGTACACCAGTATTTTGCTAGTGTGTGTGAACGCAGGTCTATGCAGTTTACCACCCCAAGATGAATAATTGCATAATTACAGTTTTCCGTAATTATTCATAAACTATAATTAAGAAGTAAAATCCAAAATCACAATAAAATGTAAAAAAAATTACTAAATACTGTGTACGAAAACTACGTGAAAGTGCCACACCGTACGAGTGTAATAGTGAAATAACTGTGAACAAATCGAAAGGGTTAAGTTGCAATGTCCAAAATTACAGTGAATATGTGTTGAAAAAATAGTTATATGATAAGTATAAGAGTACACTTACAGGACTCTGCAATTCGCATAAATATAAGAAATAGCGAAATTGACAAAGAGTGGGGGAACTGAACTCAGAGAAAGTTTCTGAAATGTCGATTTCGTAACACTTCAGATGTTGACTAACACATGGGTATAAATAGGACACACAAGCTACAGTGGTTCTCTTTCTTAAATCATCCACGGTGCAGCGGGAGCTTCTGCCCGTCCGCACAGAATATTTAAATTTTTGTAAATAGTTTCATCCTCCCAGTTACATACAATTATGTAACTAGATTGTAAAACAAACCATTTTTAAGTAGTAACAAAAAATTACATAAGAAGATCCACATAAGAAGATCAACTGACGTCCGAAACAGCACGAGGAGAGGTTCCAGAGAGCGATACGACGCTGGACAAGAGGAGAAGAGAAAGGAGACGCTGGACAGAGAGAGAGAGTCGACGCTGGACACGAGAGGAAGCCGACGCTGAACAAGAGGAGAAGAGAGAGGCGACGCTGGACAAGAGGAGAAGAGCGAGTGATGCAGAAGTTCGAGACGAGGACGATTACAGACGGATCAAATGATTGAGTATGATTGACGACGATAAGGTGTTAAACACCTTATTTATCTCTTAATCGAACAATTAACGTAAAGACAATTAAGGACATTCTTGTTCTAATTAAATTAAAAGTCAATGTTTTTTGTAAAATTATAATTAAAATCATAGCTGTTATTGAAATAAGATTAACGTAAACAAGAGCTCAAATTAGTATTGAAATGAAAAGAATACAAAGCATTTAATTAAAAATTAGCGTTTGATATAATTCAGTACTGAGAAACAAAAGATAAATTCAGTAACTATTGATATATTTGAGTTACATTGCAATATATAAGAAAATATTTAAATATTGATATTTTGTAACACACTAATTGACTGAGTAGTCTGGAAGTGAGATTTTTCGTTAAAACAATAATTAGTAGAATAGAATTTTTAGTCAGTAAGGATGTATATAGCATAAGCCTTACGGAATAATAACGAAATAATAACGAATGTTTTAAGTGGAAGTAAGTGCCATGTGCACAATTTTATTAATTGCAAATAAATTTGAAATACCGTTAAAAGTTACATAGAGTTCTTATTACAGATACACCTGAAACCCAAATGAAATGTTATATTTCATTTATAATTTGTCGCTCTTGAACGTGAGGCCAGTCACGCCTATTTTTATGTATATCGTATCGTTGCATAAGAAATATCGCTTCCAACGTGGTGCATCACAAATGTAAATTAAATTATATGTGCAACGTTATATCGTTGTATAATTTGTCGCCCTTGACGTGGGGCACGACGTGCCTAAATATATGTACAAAAATTTGTTACATAAATTGTAGCCCATGAACGTATGGCCCGATCCTCATCATTTAACTATAAAAATTTTTTATGTAGCTAAATGGTTGCTCTAAAATATAAAGAGTGTGCTAAATGAAAAATGTATAATATGTAATAATTATTTATATTAAACACTAACTGAATGTAATGTTAATTGTTGTGTAATCACACAGCTGGCGCCCACGAATAATATTGTTTGTCTATGTAACAGTTGTGACTGTAATGAGTATTAATAATAACTATTAATAAAAATAAAGAAATAAATAAATAAGTAGGGAACGGTTATCAATAATAATTGTTAAAGAATTACTACTAAATAAATATTTTTATAATACTTCAACATGACGACTCCAGGAAGTTTAGACGTAGAAGCATTCCAGACGATGATGCGTGCCTGGGTCGATGAATTAAGCACAAAACAGACAGAAAATTTAAATAAACAGACAGAAAATTTAAATGCTAGAATAGACGAATTAAAAGAATCTAATAAGGAATAATTGGAAGAACAAACTGAAAATTTTAGACAAGACACCATAAAAATTTCAGAAAGTCTAGAAGAGTTAAAAATTGACAATCTTGAAATAAAACAAAGTATAATTGACAGTAATGCACAATTAACCGAAAAATTGGTGACACCAAGATACGTATTGATACTCTAGAATATAATTTTAAACAAGCCTTACATGAGCAAGTTGTACGGATTGAAAATAAACAAAAAGAATTACGTCTCGAGTGGAGAAAAGATTTAAAAGAAACACATAAACAAATAAATGATACTTTAACTACTATAACACGAGAACATGATGATAAAATTCAAACTATTAATAATTTATCGCAAACAAATACCAGTAAACTTAGAGAAATAGAAACATGTACTGCAGTTATTGAGAATAAAATTGAAGAAACTACGAAGGACCGTTCGGGAGACGTATCACATATGAAAGAAGAAATTCAAGAGGAAATGAACCAGCTACGAAGTGAGTTAAGAAGACGACAGAACCAAATGACCATATTTCCTACACCAACGGAAGAAAGGAGCAGACTTAAGTTCTCAGGTGGTAAAGGGGAGAACAGTATGGAATTCCTAGCTAGAGTAGAGAAGGAAATAGAAAAAATTGGGAGTGCAATAAATGACGACGAGACGATAGACTTCGTCACGCTATATCTTAGAGATTCAGCCAGCCAATGGTACTCTATTATTAGAGATAACGTCACTACATATCAGCAGTTTCATGAAGCATTCGAGAACCGATACTGGAATCTACATACCCAACGACAAGTACGGGATCAACTCGAATATGGAAAGTTCAATGCACAAGGACAGCAGAGTATTGAACAATACACAATTACGCAAATAGAACGTGTAAAGCATCTTAAACCTAAATTCTCAGAATACGAAATTGTTTCAAAATTATCTTACCATTTTCAGCGAAATATCCAGTTAGCAGTTTATACGCAAGGAATTAAAACCATAGAAGAATTTTTAATCCTTGTAACACAGTCAGAGAATACCAATAAAGGTAAGAACACACAATACTGAGAACAAAAACACGCAAATCACCACCATAATTATCACAGAGATGACAAGAAAGCAATACAAAACACTACACCGCACCGTGATAATTATAAAATAAGTTATTCGCCACCAATGTACAACACTACAACACGCACAGCTAAAGAGACTGAACAAAATAATACAGCTAAACGACAAGGAGACGTTGTATGGTCGTCCAATTGTAAACAGTTTTCAAAACTAGCTGACAAACGCGTTGCCGCAGTACGAGGGTACGATGAGAAAAAATTGAAGAGAAACGGACGAGAAATGAATGAGATGGAGACAGTAACATTCCACAGCCGACCGTCTACATCAAAGGCGTCACAACGACTGAATAAACGGAAGCAAAAGTATAAAATAAACAACATATACCCCTACGATATTAGGGAGGAATTATTAAACAATGTAGAGGATATAAAGCGAGACGCGCAGCAAACACAATGCCCTATTGTGACAGTGAGTATAAACAGATGTAAAATACGGATGCTAATTGACACTGGCAGCCAACTATCAGTTCTTAACGCTGCATGGGTCCAACGCAATAAGAAACATTTTTAAAATACTGCAATTTTGCCCATAAATAATTTAAATATTACAACAGCCACCAATAAAAAAGAAAGAGTTAAAAAACAAGCATATGTAACTCTAACATATAAAAATCTAGAATTAGAACACACCCCATGGTAATTATGCATAAGTTGATTTATGATGGAATTTTAGGTATCCATATACTAAATGCAATAAATGCTAAGATTAATGTTAATGATAATACAATGGTGTGTAATTATAAAAATGTCCAATATGAATTAAATATGAACAGCGAGGAAGAAGAATGCAAGGTAAGTGAAACACCTATTACTTTGTACAAGCCACAGATACAGTATGGTCCAACTCGACATGTGAATGCGGTAGATGAAGGGATGACGACACAGGAAGAAGATAAACTGCACGAGTTAATAGAAGAATACAGTGAGGTATTTAGTGAAGTACCGACGCAGACGACAGTATACGAGCACTCTATAGTTGTGTCAGACCCTACGAAAGCCATTAGGAAGACATACCGTATCCCAATGCGATATGAGGAAGAGGTTGAACTGGAAATTCGGCGTATGATCGAAAGTGGAGTCATAGAGCGATCGAACAGCAACTTCCTGAATCCTCTAGTGGTACTGAAGAAGAAAAATGGTGAAATACGTCTATGCCTTGACATGAGGGAACTGAACAGCATTGTATTAAAGAAGTATGACTGTGCACCAACTGCGGATGAATTATTTACTAAGTGTGAAGGAGCAAGGTATCTGGCGAAGCTAGATTTACGCTCAAGTTTCTGGCAGATTCCAATTCGTGAAGAGAATAGAAAGTACACTGCTTTCCTGTATAAAAATAAATGCTACCAACACAGGGTAGTACCCTTCGGATTAAGCACGAGTTTAGCAGCCATCGTAAAGTGTCTAGAAAGAGCCGTAGGACCTGAAATGGAACCCTACACCATGATATTTGTAGATGATATCTTAGTTGTATCTAAAACGTTAAACGAACATATAAAACATCTAAGCACGATATTCCACAAGTTTAGGCAAGCGAACATATCCCTTAACCTAGACAAATTTGAATTTATCAAATCCTCTATCCAATTCCTAGGTCACATTATTTCCTCCTCTGTTATTCAACCCGATCCTATCAAAATTTCCAGCATAACTAATTTCCCTATACCCGGAAATCTCAAAGAGTTAAGAGCATTCTTAGGACTAACAGGATACTACAGAAGATTCTCACCGTTATATGCAAGGTATACACAACCGCTTCTAGAGCTGACGAAGAAAGAAAAAAAATGGAAGTGGGAGAAGAAATATCAAGATGCCTTTAACCAAGTGAAAGAGATGTTCGTCGAAAATATTATGTTACATCATCCTCAACGAGAAGAAAAATTCGTAATATACTCCGATGCTAGTGACTATGCAGTAGGAAGTGTACTGTATCAACAAGATACTATGGGAGAGCACCGAGTTGTTGCCTACGCCAGTAGAGTCTTCAAAGGAGCTGAAAAACACTACTCCACATCAGAAAAAGAAATACTTGCTATAGTATACGCTATTAAGAAATTCTGATATTATGTTTATGGTACTCATTTTGAGATACATACTGACCACCAAGCATTATCATTTCTATTGAAATGCAAAATAACAAATGCCCGATTATTAAGATGGATTTTAGCCATTAACGAATACTCATTCACCATTAAATACTGTAAAGTTAAAGACAATATTATAGCTGATACACTAAGCCGATACATCAAAGAAGAATGTGAAGAAGTTTATGAGAGCAAAAAGAAAGAAGTACGATTGTTATCAATTAAATTCAAAGAGAATGATGAAGTAAAACAAATGCTGAAAAATGTAGCACAACAACAAGATTTGGACGTGACAATAAGGGAGATGAAGGACCAAGAACAGCTACCAAATCATTATAAGGTACTTAATGGAATTCTTTTAAGGTTAGTAAGACAAGACTGGAAGATAGTACTAACGAATGACATGCTACAAAAATTAATTCAACCAGCGCATGAGAGTTTAGCACATGCTGCCGCTTTGAAATGTTATCTGAGTCTACGAGAAGATTTTACGATTAATAATATGTATCGAAAAATAAAGAAGGAGGTAAAGAAGTGTTATGAGTGTCAAACGGCGAAAGGACCGAATTTACACACATACATAGAAATACAGAGCATCCAAAAGGGGAACAAGGGAGAGCTAATTGCAGTGGATTTTCTGGGACCACTACCACGATCAAGTCGAGGTGTGATGCACATAATGGTATGTATCGATGTGTTTTCCAAGGCAGTCCAACTGTACCCAATTATGCGACCCACAACCAAAGTTGTTCTAAAGATACTACTGCAGAAATATATTCCGTCATATGGAAAAATGAAGAAGGTACTCATTGATCAAGGTGTACAATTCCAGAGTGAAAAATGGGAGAGGACGTTAAGGGAAAATGGAATACAACCAGTACTCACATCCATAAGACATCCTCAAGGAAACCTTGCTGAGAGAGTTAACAAAGAATTAAGTAAATATTTACGAATATACTGCCATGATCAACACAATAAATGGGCAGAATATTTACCATTTCTTGAAAAAGCCATCAACGAAAGTTATAGTGAAGCAACAGGATATACTCCAATGGAATTAGAAGAAGATAAGAAGCCAAACATATTTTGGACTAAGTATGTAAACAAACCTAATAACCAGAATGTACCTGTACCAATAAGTGTGAAAATTGAATACGCAAAGCAACGGATAAGAGAAAGAGGTAACAACAGAGCAGAAAGATTTAATCTAACACACAAGCAACAACAATTCAACGTGGGAGAAAGTGTACTACTCAAAGCTAATCCAGTGGGAAAACGGAGTGATAATACGGCGAAGAAATTCTTCAGACTTTATAATGGACCGTATACTTTAAGACAGCGAGTAGCTAATCCAGTGGGAAAACGGAGTGATAATACGGCGAAGAAATTCTTCAGACTTTATAATGGACCGTATACTTTAAGACAGCGAGTAGGACAACATACTTTCATCGTATATGATGAGATACAGAAGAAAGAAATTGGTAAATTTCACGCAACGTCATTTAGGAAGTTTTACACATGAAAACAACGAGGTCAATGAAACCAGTCAGATCAGCTGTTTGTTGAAGCCACCCTACTACAAGATCACGAGCAGTGAGCGTATAAAGAGGGTAGGTAAGACATTTGTATACACTCCAATTAAGGGTGAAATGACGAATATTATTCTTTATTATTTGTTACATTTTTTTTACAAGTGTAATAATAATAATAAAAAAATTTTAATAAATAAATTTATTAAAATTTTTTTTTGTTTCCAATCAGAGGGATAATGCGACAGTACAAATAAGTGGTGTACTGAGCATTGAATATAAAAATTTAAATATACCTAATAAACTGTAAATAATTAATAATGTATTAGAAATAAGCATGTCAGGGATTGCAAGCTTGGCTCAGACAAAAATATGAACAGGTGTTTCGACCGGAATCGACGTGCACACACACACAAATGTAACTGAAAATGTGTACACCAGTATTTTGCTAGTGTGTGTGAACGCAGGTCTATGCAGGCGAGTTTAACACCCCAAGATGAATAATTGCATAATTACAGTTTTTCCGTAATTATTTATAAACTATAATTAAGAAGTAAAATCCAAAAACACAATAAAATGTAAGAAAATTTACTAAATATTGTGTACGAAAACCACGTGAAAGTGCCACACCGTACGAGTGTAAAAGTGAAATAACTGTGTACAAATCGAAAGGGTTAAGTTGCAATGTCCAAAATTACAGTGAACTTGTGTTGAAAAAATAGTTATATGATAAGTATAAGAGTACACTTACAGGACTCTGCTATTCGCAGAAATATAAGAAATAGCGAAATTGACAAAGAGTGGGGGAACTGAACTCAGAGACAGTTTCTGACATGTCGTTTTCGTACCACTGCAGATGTTGACCAAGACATGGGTATAAATAGGACACACAAGCTACAGTGGTTTTCTTTCTTAAATCATCCACGGTGCAGCGGGAGCTTCTGCCCGTCCGCACAGAATATTTAAATTTTTGTAAATAGTTTCATCCTTCCAGTTACATAAAATTATGTAACTGGATTGTAAAACAAGCAATTTTTAAGTAGTAACAAAAAAATTACATAAGAAGATCCACATAAGAAGATCAACTGACGTCCGAAACAGCACGAGGAGAAGTTCCAGAGAGCGATACAACGCTGGACAAGAGGAGAAGAGAAAGGAGACGCTGGACAGAGAGAGAGAGTCGACGCTGGACAAGAGGGGAAGTCGACAAGAGGAGAAGAGAGAGGCGACGCTGGACAAGAGGAGAAGAGCGAGTGATGCAGAAGTTCGAGACGAGGACGATTACAGAGGGATCCAATGATTGAGTATGATTGACGACGATAAGGTGATAAACAACTTATTTATCTCTTAATCGAGCAATTAACGTAAAGACAATTAAGGACATTCTTGTTCTATTTAAAAGTAAGAGTCAATGTTTATTGTAAAATTAGAATTAAAATCATAGCTGTTATTGAAATAAGATTAACGTAAACAAGAGCTCAAATTAGTATTGAAATGAAAAGAATACAAAGCATTTAATTAAAAATTAGCGTTTGATATAAATCAGTACTGAAAAACAAAAGATAAATTCAGTAACTATTGATATTTTTGAGTTACATTGCAATATATAAGAAAATATTGATATTTTGTAACACACTAATTGGCTGAGTAGTCTGGAAGTGAGATTTTTCGTTAAAACAATAATTAGTAGAGTAGAATTTTTAGTCAGTAAGGATGTATATAGCAGAAGCCTTACGGCATAATAACGAAATAATAACGAATGTTTTAAGTGGAAGTAAGTGCCATGTGCACAAATTTTAATAATATCAAATAAAATTGAAATACCGTTACAAGTTACATAGAGTTCTTATTACAGATACACTTGAAACCCAAATTAATTGTTATATTGTTACATAATTTGTCGCTCTTGAACGTGAGGCCAGACACGCCTATTTTTATGTATATCGTATCGTTGCATAAGAAATATCGCTAACAACGTGGGGCATCACAAATGTAAATTAAATTATATGTGCAACGTTATATCGTTGTAGTATTCAAATAGTTCAACAATTGTTGTAGCTTCGTCCAACTGAATCACCTCAAATCGCCACCAATCCTGGTAGTTTTACTTGATTGCTAGTCTTTCAAGAAAATGATTTGCAGTAATTTTAACTGTAAGCAAAAGAACATTCCAACCAATGTAAGAAATGTTTTGACAGATCTGTATAGGCTACTTGTTTTCTTTCTAAGAAAAACTTATAATCTTCTGAACCGAATGTACGTTCTGGCAATTACAATAAGTATAATATTCTCTCATACAAAGAGTACATAACAAATAGAAAATATTCAAATCTCTGAGTCATTTTCATTCCATAAAAGTGAAACTGAAAGTGTTTTTCGGCAGTTAAACAATAATATATTCTAAGAACAAGAAAACGTCGCCTCTGTCAAATCTTTGATTTCAATTCAATCCAGTTCTTTGCGTATGTGTCTGAATTTCATAGAAATATAACGCTTCCAAAGAATAAAATGCTTAATTTAATTGGGTAAGAAATATATTTGGTACTGTTTTTAAATCCTTAAATTCGTAGTAACCGTCAATCAATGAATGTTTTGGTGAAGGGTTTGTGACGAATTTACGATGTACTTAGCTATTTATACTTAGCAAATTTTAATCTGTATTTAGCTATAATATATTTTTCTATGCTCTATGTTGACTTGTTTATGTATAAATGTTTTCTGTACCAATTATAATATCTAATTGTTAACTACTGCTTTTATAATTAATTAAAAATACCATTACATTATGAGTAATTTAAATAGTAATGTTGTGTTAATTAAGTTCTATGATATTATAATTTTCTCGTTGTCTTTAAAGAAAACATATAAGATGTAAAACGAACTATCTGAACTCCTTCACGTATACAATGATATATTCATACGCAAGCACACGTGCGTGCGCACACACAAACACGTTCACTCAAGTAAGTGTTCTGTTGTGTTTGAAATTTCTTTTGTATTCATAGACAGGTCCTGATGATGACAACAAACATTGTCGAAACGTCGACATAAATAAGTTTAAACTTTGTGTTATATTTTTTGACCGATCGTCACAAACCCTTCACCGAAAAAAAACTGCGTTTAAAATTTTGTATGATTTAGGAGTCGGAGTTATATAATTAGTGCAAGTTATTAGTTTGTCTGCGAGCATTGCGCGCCGCACACATCAAACACCTAAAGAAACATGCTTCTCCCGGTAACACACAACACCCTTACGTTAGGTACGACACATTCCATCGGAACCGAGATTCAGAGACGTCCAGAATACAGATTCAACATTCCAGTACTAACAACATTGCTAGGATAATATAAAAGTATTTACCTGTGAACTTGACGGTATATCTCTATGACAGACGTAGGCAGAGGTAGTGACAAGTAAGGGGAATGTTTTGTGTGTTTGCGTGCGCGTGCGCGTTTGCGTTCTGTGTAGTAGGCTGTTTGGGAGACATACAGATAAGCAGTAAGTGAAGCGCCAAGTATCTGGTGCTGTCACTTGACGGAAATTGTCTCCAATGCTTGCGTGCACACTGCAAGTTTGCAGTTGACACTCGAGGCTTCTGGCAGTGCAGTAATCTATGGCAATACGGATATACTGTTTCCGAATAGAGATAAGTTTGAATTTGCAAATTACAAAGGTAGTAAGGAAATTATATAAATTAAAATCATGGCTTAATTCATGTGAATTTTAGTTATACGATTTTGATTTCGTCTTTTGCAACTTTTGTTCATATCACTAAAACTGCATCTTAAAAAATTTAGCATGTTCAAACATGTTAATACTAAACACACGCGCGCTTGCACACACAGAAACACACACACACACACACACACTGCGATGCAATTGTATACAGTAATACTCGTTATCCACGGGGATTATATTCTGCAACAGTTCTCAGTTAACGAAACAGTGGATAAAAAGGATAGAACAAGAAAGTTGTTTTTCAGAAAATACGTGAAGTACTGGCTATAAAACAATCTTTATATATTAACGTCACAAAAGTTTATAAATAATATTCTCCAAAGATAAATTTGTTATGTTTATTTAATACAGTAGAATATCTGTATTACATTCAATACAGTGTAGAAAATCATTCCTTGAATAATACATTACTTAATGACCACAGTAATATACTAATGTTTAGTATACATGTTATATATATTTTCAGTAAACACAGCTTAAAGACGTTTAAAAGAAGATACAATATTTGCTAGGAATGTTGAAAGACGTTGATTTTGTCAAATTATTAAAAATACCGAGTTTGCATTTTTAATAAAATTCCCCATAACCTAATAACCCAAATAGACATTTGTAATTTTCTTAAAATTTTGAGCTGCATTTTTGGGCAGTAGAATTCACAAAGTTAACAGGTTTTTATGATAAGCCTACAATCAGGTTTTGATTAAAAATTCCTTTAGTATGACTCCCTGCTGGATGTTTTTAACTTTATGTGCCATAGTATCCTAAAACTTTGAAATTTCCAAAACTCTATACTATATTTAGACTTTAGTAAAAATTCTCACTAATTGAATTCCCCACATGGATTTTTGCGATTGTATACAAAATTTAACCCACCTTCTAAGACCTGGCATTCCAAAATTTTGAAAATAAAAAATTGACAATATGTTCTAATTTTGGTTAAACCTCGCTTCAATTTGATACCCCGGATACATTTTTAATATGTTTCTACAAGTAACCCCCTTACATTTTTACGTCACACTCTAATTTTGGAGGCATCAACTTAAAAAACAATAGCCTTATATACAGTGAAAATATGGATATGCACGCCACGTTTTACGAAAATCAGCTGATTCATTCTAAATTTATGGTGAAATGTGCCTCAAATAGACAGTGAGACCGACGGTCATATGTACAAATATATATATATATATATATATATATATATATATATATATATATACAAACGGTCGACTTAATACTGAGAATCCGTTTAGCTTGTTTGTTTGTAGTTGAATATCTTAAATATATATTCTAAATTTCAAATCATATTACTATAAATATATATAGTAAAGTATATGTTTTTTAACTACGTGTCACATATTAGGTTGGATTCGTAACAGATTCTGCCTAAAACGTGTAAAGTATAGAAGAATATAGGCCTATATGCAAAACACACACAGAAGTGCGTGCGCCATTAAACACTAAAAACACCCTTCAAGAGTATTTATTTTGATTTAGGATTACCGCTTTCAAGAACATAACGATGTCCAGTGTGAACAGTGGACTCTGACGAAACTGACATGGCTAGTCATAGAAAAAACTGTCCAGGAAATAAAAGTAGAGTCTAGTTTTGTTAAGTTAATAATAATCTACATCAGTAAAATTAAAAGGACGTTTACTGACAATTTTTAAAATATCTATTCAGCAAGCAATTTTGGGAGGAAAAATAGTTGCCTTTAGGGGGGATACGAAATGTTGGGCTATTTTTTAATGGTCTAAAGTATAAATGATAGGAACGCGTGATGATAAAACAACGGTGTGGTATTATCAACACAATAAGTTTAGTAACGTACAAATATAAAATCATATCTGTGTTTGTCAGTTCATTGTTCTTTTAATAATAGTCACTTACTGTTTAAAATACACACTACTCATTTAAGTTACGTATAAAACAAAAATTAACACGCAGTTAAGGGACAGTTAGAATTTAGTGTAATTTTTGAGTAAAACAACGAACCTACATAACGAGATATGAATTTCGTATCATAGTCACAATTACAAAACCATTCTGCAAACAAAAGCCGACAAAAACGTTTGTCTGAAGCGACCATTAAGGGGGATTTCTCCCATTCCGCCCCCATGGATGCGCGCCTCAATGTATATATCTTTATGGCTGAAACGTTCAGAAGGAAATTTGATGTATTAACCACGTAGGGTAGTGATGAATCAAATTGAGACAGATGAGCAGTGTTCCCTTCACCTTATATTTAGCCTAGGCCCATAAATGGTTGCGAGAAGGTGTTGAAAGAAACATTCAACTCTTACAGCTACAGGCATTCTGTGTTGAATCAGTTGTTATTTATGTTGTGTACAACCGTGCTTAACTATTTCACCGCTTTTCAATGTGGTGTACCTAGGAAAATAAAGTCGTATTAGATGAATGTCGTAGTAAAGAAGCATTTGGGTGGAAATATTATAGAAACAACACACACCTTATCCTTCCGATAAAACATGGCCTGCCTTACAAGAAAGCATTGTTGCTTTGAGCCGAGTAAAGTAGTGTTTATAGTTGCCCTTATCGTAGGATGCATTACTGGGCACAGTAATGTTATTTACTGGGTTTGGCTGTATTTTCAGTAGTCTGCAATAACCCGTAAGAAACAATAGTACCAGAAGGCAATCACGTAACGAGAACGTACTGGTGCCCTAAACATAAATATAGTTTAAACTTAAATTCTATGTTTTCCGACTAGAAGTGTGTGTTTGTGTGTCCGTATGCGTATTAGATCGTACAAAGTGAGGTTGGTGCTTTCACCCTTGTGCTGTTTCCTTTATAACCTTTTGAACGTTAAATTCGTCTATCTGCGTGCTTTTACGAACGCCTCTGAATCTTCTTTCGATTCTTGTAGTTATCATCACATTTTACTACATTAATAACTTAAACACTTTATTATGTTTGTTGCTTTAAAATTTTTAAGATGTGTTTATATTATTTAAGTATATATTATAATATATTTCAATCACTTTCTGCTACAGTCCGTTTCTTGATGTATGTAATACTATAATACTTATAACTATTTTACCTCAAGATGTATTTTTTCTTTAGGGACATGTTTCGGGAGATCCTGTTCTCCCATCTTCAACCTTCGCCATCTTGCTTCTGGTGCAGTATTTGTGTGTTGGCTTCTGGATGGTATTATGGTGGTTTGTTGGTCTTTGGTCCTTCAATGTTGCATTATTGTGTGTGGTTGTGGTATCTGTTTTTGTATTTTGTGTATTTTCGATGTTGAGTGCTTTGAATATTGTGTCATGTTTTGTATTGATTTGTATTTGTTCTGGTATTAATTTGTTTTGTGTTTTATGTTTGTAAATCTGTAAATTTTCCCAAATGTTCATTATGGTGCCTTTGTGTGGTATATGTTTTATTAGTGTTACATTGGTTATGTCTGGGAATTCCAAGAAGCCAACACACAAATACTGCACCAGAAGCAAGATGGCGAAGGTTGAAGATGGGAGAACAGGATCTCCCGAAACATGTCCCTAAAGAAAAAATACATCTTGAGGTAAAATAGTTATAAGTATTATAGTATAATATATTTATATGTTTCATAATATAACCATCTATTGTGCGATATAATATGTAATATTACAATATATAATTTCTACAAAAAATATATTAATATTATTAATTGACGTCATAATGTACTTATATGATAAAATAAGCTACATAAAAATATTATAAATGTAACATAATATAACACTATATTCTAGAATAAATTATACTATAAAATAAAATATAGCATATAGCGCAATGAAAAATATATAATTTAATGATATATTACTTTTACGTATATTACGTATGTGCATAGACACGCAGACACAGTTAGACAAACAGACACACACACACACACACACACACACACACACGCACACACGGGTGCGTGCACGTTTGTGTATGTGTGTGTAATTGTGTCCTTGTACTGAGCGGGTAATTGTGAGAGGCCAGCTATCTTAGGTCACCGTGGTTCCACTGTACATTTTACACGCTATTTCTACTGTATCGAAAAATATATAAACTGGTTTGTATTGTTAACCGAAATTGGTAAGCGATGTCTATATTTATGGGTGACGACAGAATTTTTTTTTTACTTTTAATTTGGCTGGGTTAAAGTTAAAATGCTGTGTGTGTTGTTTTAAGCGTATTATCAGAATCACAATAAAAATACAGATAAAAGACAATGCTCTCATACGTGCAAGCACACACACACACACACACACACACACACACACACACACACAAACTATTCAAGTTATTCTGCACGGCTATCAAACTATAAAAAAGTGTTACCTGTTTCTAGTAATATTTATAATGATAAGTCTACATTCCTTGGCATGAAGAAACATCAAATTTGATCTTTTCACGTATAGTGTACGAAATGTTAAAACTGCTAGCAATTTAGGAGTCGGACAGCTTCACGGAAGTAAGAAATAATATAATTTTACTCGAAACTATATCCTTAAATTCGTAGTGACCGTCAATCATAGAATTTTTCGGTGAAAGGTTTGTGAGTATCGGTCAACAATATAACACAAATTTTAACTTATTCTTGTCGACGTTTGAACAATGTTTATTGTCGTCATCAGGACTTGTGTATAAATACAAAAGAAATGACAAATACAACAGAACAATTATTTGTGTGAACGTGTTTGTGCGTGCGTGTGCGTGCGTATGTATGTATCATTGTATATGTGAAGAAGTTGAGATAGCTTGTTTGAATCTTCAAATGTTTTCTTTGAAGACAGCCAGAATATTATACTATCATAGAACTTAATTTATACACTATTACGATTTACATTACTCATAATGTAATGGTATTTTTTAATTATTTATAAAATCAATAATCAACAAATAGATATTAGAATTGGTACAGACAACTTTAATATATATACCAGTCAATATATAGCATAGTAAAATGTATTATAGCTAAATACAGATTGAGGGATTTTCAATTATGTAATTATAAAAGTTATTTTTAACATTTTCCACTCAATACTGGTATTGAAAAGAATCATTAATTTAGAAAATTCTAAATTACACAATAACTGTAGAACTTTATGAACTTACATCAGTTAATTTACATAATGTTACAAACACAAGTTTATTTTCAATCAATGTATCAACTGATAATCATATTGTTGTAAATTATAGTACAGAGTACTAAAGAATATTGTAAAATTATGTGTATGTCAACAATCACACACTCTCTCTCACCCATTCTCCCTCTACCTCTCATTCTCACTCCCTCTCACTCTATCTTCCTCAAACTCACTCTCTCTCTTGCTTTCTCTCTCTCTCTCTCTCTCTCTCTCTCTCTCTCTCTAAAATTATCATAGAAAATACCTCACAATAATATCCAGCATACAGTTGTAACCACACAATTTTAGAAACAAACATGAGAACCATTAACAGCATTGAAACAAGTACTCTACTCCAAGCTTCCCTACAAATATATAGTGGACAACAAACCTAGAATCAAATATACGGATTAAACTGGTGTTAACAACACCACCGTGATAACTAGTGTAAGACGGACTAGACTGATGGAGAAGGCACAGTAAGTATTAAACACACTATACGAATAAAGCAAATTCTTAAACAACAATTTTTGAATAGTGAAAAAATATAGTGATATTGTGTGACCACAGAGGCATACCGCAGCGGCAGCGCTGTTGTTGGTTAAACCCTTCCCACATGTTACAAAGAATAGACAAAAAATTTGAATAAAAATGTGCTAGTAAAAAGCATAAATAGAATTAAACAATTAATAAGGCACGTGAGTAACAAATTTCACTCTGAAGTCAATAATCCGTCACAGGCTACTAAATTTAAAGGAGATTGTAATAACATTTGTTGATTTCAAAAAAGCCTTTAATTCTGTTGATACAGAGACTATAGATAAAATAATCCGAGAATTTGGTGTTAAATAAAATTTGGCAAATCTAATCCGTAAAACCTTACGGACACATTCTCAAAAATAAAATTCATGGGAGAAATATCCCAATCGTTCAAAATAAATACAGGTCTAAAACAGGGTGATGGTTTATCCCCAATTCTTTTTAACTGTGACCTGGAGAACGTAGTGAGGATTTGGAATGAAATATTAAAGGGATGCAAAATATCACCAATTATGTTGGGAAGAGGGAACAAACGTATTAAAATAAACTGTTCGGCATTCGCAGATGACTTTGTTATACGTTCTGGACATCTGTCATATCCAGTAACACAAGTTAATATTTTAGAGGACATAGCCAGTAGAACAGGCTTAAGAATTTCTGCAAAAAAAAACAAATTGCTCACGAACATTAAAAATGCTCCAAAATCCCTGATAACAGATATTGGTCGAATAGAGAGGGTTCGAAAATTTAAGTATCTCGGACAAATAATTCAAGAGAATGGTTTATAAAAATCTGCTATAGAAGAAAAATTCATAAGATGGAAATGGTATATGGTATAACTATAGATATTGACAATAAAAGTGCCTAAATAAAAATGCAAAAAAAGGCATTACAGTACAATAGTGAAGTGTGCTATTCTAATCACTAGAAATATTGGAAAGACGAATTATTAAAAAAAACATTAGGCCCACAAAGAACTTCAGAAGGTTAGAAATTAAGAAGTAATAATGAAATAATATCAAAGTATATAAAATCTAACGGCAACAATGAGAAAAAGTAGACTTTTATTTTTTGAACATTTATATAGAATGGACGAAAATAGGTTAACAAAGAAGATCTTCAAATATCTGTTGGGAAGAAGCCAACATCACGTTGGATTAAAGAAGTCCAAAAGGATTTAGAAAAATAATATACACGCAGAAGAAGCAATTGAAAGAGACATTTTTCGGACAAAAGTGTTAAAATTGGAAGGAGTCCAGTGTAGGAGAGAGACAAACGGAGGTTCAAAGTGGACTGAAGACAGGAAGAAGAGACACAGTGAAAATATGAAAGAATATTGGAGAAAAAGGAAGAACAAAGAATAAAGAATTGAAATTGGCATGTGGTCCTCAGATGGCCGAAAAAAAAGCACGTGAGAACAAGGCTGTTAATGACACAGGTGGTTGTCGTTTTACTCGGTTTTAAATAATGTCATTTACTACTTGTAGCCTATCTAGTAATTATCCCATTTATTGATACATTGATTTTGTACCATTACGAGACCGTTACTCGGTATTCAAATGTTTTCGTTACTCAGTAGATAAATAAACCTGACAGCGTACGCGACACTGTTTGTATTATTCTCTGCAGGTCTATTAGGCCGTCATCTACTACTGACGTAGCTTACAGACTTTTCGGCCCCACCATCGGAGGCCATCTTCAGTGTATCAGAACTATTGTGTAATTGGCAAGATGTACGCCACTTCCCTCAGTACTGAGGTTCAATCTATACTTAGTAGTTCTGATACCTGAAGTTGGCTTCCAATGTTAGGGCCAAACGTCTGTAAGCTACGTCACGGCCTAATAGCCCGGCAGAGAATAATATCGACAGTGTTGACGTAGGCCGTGAAAGTCTTAGATATTGTTTATGTTACGCGACATTCGGAACGGGCGTCGTTTACAAGCGCTCCACACTCATTAGGCCTGCAGATTCTGTTTGCAGTTTACTGTATCAATCGTAGGGAGGAGGCGGTAAACATTATTACCGCATACAGGTGAACAGGCAGAAGTGAGATTGTTCCCTCTCCGTCTGATTATCAAATGTCTACATGGGTAGAGGGAACGAAGTGTCAAACTCTATAAATTTGAGTTGAAAACCTTAAGTGTTGAATCAATGGTTATTATGGCAATATTTTCCTAAGCTATTGGATCGATTTAGCGTCAAATTGTGCGGTCAACCACGTATCTGCGTACTCCACAGAGCGATATTTAAATTTTTATTTTCCTGGCCATAGTGCGGACACTTTTATGCATACCTGCGACAAAATGAGTACACTAATTTACTGTCACTTGCAAACTATTTACAAACAGGTACTCATTAAGGCGAAGTATAAATTGACGGCGTCTGCTGACGATGGGAGAAATTTTGTGCCATATTCCTGGTACCATTTAATTTATTTGTACAAAGTGTAATCTTCATTGTTTCATGACTTTAGTAAGTTTTAAATATCTAATAACGTTTTCACACTTACCTTTCTGATTATAGAAGAATAGGATGTAGAGTTCTTTTCTTGTAAACTTTTTTAAATGTAATTTAAAAATCTAAATCATTTTCAGAAAGAAATAATATCTGTGTGTGTGTGTGTGTTTTTTTATTATTACAGGACGTTACAACAGATTTGATTTGCACCAACTTCATTGACGTGGGCGTAATACATAAGCGTATAGGAAACTCATCAATAGTATATATTTACACGTATGTGTTCACGCCCTCATACGTATGGATATTTGTTGCTGCACACTCATAAAACTGTTCTTTTGGAATTTTACCTTAAAAAAACCGTGATTCTATTGTTAACGTATATATGTTACTGTTACAAGTATTTTCACATTTGCGACAACGTTCGTGTCGGTCAGCTCGTACGCTTTGGTGGTTTTCGAGAATACCAACACTCCCCAAACGTCTCGTCCATACTACGATGAAGAATCCCCAGTGGTTTCCCTAAAATGATTGGTTTTTAAGAGAAATACAACGACATTGAATAAATCGAAGTTGAGTTTAGGCGAATGGTTCTAAATTCGAATACTCATCCAAAATTTTATACGCGATCGTCTGTTATAAACATTCAATGACCGTCAGAAACCTTTATAACCGACAAACGTACACACATACGCATTTATAATATACAGAGTATGTTTGTAAATTAGCGTGCCTCTGTGCTTCATATGAATCGTTATTAAGGATAAATTAATTAAACAAAATCGCTGGACTCACTGGAAGGTCATACTCATTTGTTAAAACTTCATACAAATTACATGTTACTATCAGAAACACGCTATCAGCGAGTTCACTGGCTGTTGGGAATATTTTATTTCCTTGTTAATTGTTTACTAGTTTTTGCATTGCTGAACCTCGTTTGTCAGGAACCGGATATACTAGCACCGCGGCGATAAACAGTGTGATAATCTGTTTTGAGTATAGTGACTCATCTGTGACACTGTTACAATAATTGGTGTTAGTTTTCGAGTTTTGTCACGCAAAAAATGCTACAAAAGAAGTAGAAAATTTTATATTACTACTGAGCTATAGCCGAATTTCGGTCGTCAGTTTTTTTCATCTCTTCCCCCCCTTTTCTAAGTTAGCTATGTATGTAATTATCTCTGTGTCCCTTTAGTAACTTCCTTCACGTTGCTGTAACTAATAGAACGGCTGTTCTTATCACATCTCGTTTCTATAAAGTACATCATCGTCGTATAAAATATTTTTAAATTATTATCACCATAGGTACATAGACCTCATTTGTAAAAAAGGCGACCGTTCTATTTTCTATTGCCCGAAATCGATGTACCTGGACTTGCAGGTCGGGACATAAATCCACAGGTTTGCAGTCTGTAATTTGGTTTTTAATCTGCTAAAAGTTGATTATCTCTGGACCAGACGATCTCTGGATATTATGACGAACACATGAAAACGGACTGTTAGATTGGCTACGTATAAGTTATGATAATTTATTATTATTATTTTTATTATTGTTATTAATATTGGTGGTAGTAGTAGTAGTAGTAGTAGTAGTAGTAGTAGTAGTAGTAGTAGTAGTGTAGTAGCAGTAGTAGTAGTAGTAGTAGTAGTAGTAGTAGTAGTAGTAGTAGAAGTGGTAGTAGTAGTAGTAGAAGTAGTAGTAGTAGAAGTAGTAGTAGTTGTAGTAATAATATTAGTGGTGGGAGTGATTGTAGCATCACAAATGTTGGTAAAATGATTATAGTGTTCAGTAATAAAGATAATTATTATGTTATGCTCATTAGGCCTAATAATTCTTATACTGTCACTGCACTTGTCGTTATTCTTGATGTAAATTATTACGCTACTCCTCATGTAAAGTGTCCAGGTGTTGCTGTCCGTTTCATGTAGGACTTCCCAGAACTCAGTACGACCTATTCCTCAATGTAACTGAATTAATTGGGTCCAATGAAACTTCTTTTAAAACTGATTTTGTACCTTCTAAGTTTGTCCAGTATATAGTTATTGCTGTACATATTTTTTTTTTTTTGAAGATTACTAAATTATCGGTCTCGGTCAGTTACGACGAAACAAAGTTTTTGCCTTGTGATTAACCGATCAATTGTGCCCCGCATTTTTACATGGTCGTAAGTGACCTAAATCGTAGCAACTATTAGAAACGTTCCTGTTCCAAACTTGAAGAGGTGTCAGTTCTGTAACTTTTATTTGGTAAGAGTAATCTCAATTTTTTTGTTAGGTTACGTTAGGTTGATTCCTTCTAGTTTGAGTGTTTAGTTTCTCCGTCTTCACATAAGACGGAGGCTGATGACGTTAGTGTAAAATGAGCACATATAGACTATAACAAATGCTGCTTATTTTACACTAACGTCATCAGCCTCCGTCTTATGTGGAGTCGGAGGAACCAAAAACCTAAACTAGAAGGAACCACCCTAAGATAAAAAAAAGATATATATATATATATATTATGGCGATTCATAATAGCGTCCTGTCAGAGCATTATATGAAAGCTATAAACGGTACGAGCGCAACGCAGTAAGGAAGAGAGAGAGCGCATAATAGCAGCTATCTCACTCTAACCAAGTCACCGCTACAGTAAAATCAAGTTCAAACAGGTAATTTTACTCAAAGTGAATTATCAGTTCAACCTGCAATAACTTCAAAAGTTGTAAATATACGGCAATTCTGAAAACAGCATTGTATTCAGCAAGAAAAGCTTTATAAGTAGCCGCAAGCTCAGTTAATATAATTAACAAATAAAGAAGTTATACGGATGACGCACGCCAACAGGAATAACGAGAGAATTATGCTACGTACGAACAAGGTGTTTTCACACACACACAGATAAAGACCTAAGCAACAATAGTCTGTGGTCAGATCTTCGGAAACACATTTGCAAATACCTGTAATCAACCGATTTGCAAATACAGGAAGTACGATTTTGACAAGAATTTCTCTGCCGTTTGGAACCTGTCACCGCGTGTAAGACCGACCTGTTCGAGATTGTCACAACTGGAAAAACGCATGATTTATTTGTACAACCAATCAGCAGCCCGTATTTAAAACAGACGCCAGCTAAAAGCGTGGGGTAGCATCACTCTTCGTTCGGTACTGAAACACACTAGACGTGTACAATTCGCCTACAGAAATTTTTAAATTACACAACAGTGCAAATTCAGTTATAAATCGAGAAGTAGTCCGCAGTGTAGATGAATTAACAACATTCAATAACACTAGCTGCGTAATATCACCATTAATTAATTAATTAGTTAATTAAATAATCCATCAACCGTGAAGGACCTGTGCTACAGAAGGCTACAGCATCTGTAATTGCCAGGGCATCTTCCACAACATTGATCAACCCATTCTTCTGTGCATCACCATCGAAAGGAGAACCTCTACGGATTCCTACCTTCGGTCAACGCATCAAAACAGTAAGAAATAAATTCATTGATCAATGATATAAGCGCTGAACAAATAATAAAACAATAAACAATTTTAAAAAGACACTAAGAAAAGCACACATTGTATTTTAACTGTAAGATTAGTTTTAATTTAGTATAAGAGTGTTGAATGGAAAATAGTGAGTAGTATTGGACGTGCAAATTATTGTAGACCTGTTCTTTAGCACTGGTTTGGGAGATAGAAATTTCTTAATCAGACCAGATAAGAGCTATAGGTCGTTTGAGTGTCTTAATCATTACTTTCCACACTCACTCAATAATTATAAGGTTAGGGTAGAATTAAGCCACTACCATTAACAAGTTAAAGTTTAAAATCATTTATTAAAACATTAAAAATAATAATCAAGCAAATCTTAAAGAGTTACTTGTAACGATTCCCCTTGAAAAACACAATCACTGAACGAATCCTGAGAAAGAGTGTCTCCATGCGCTGAGCTAAGCTGAAACCGTGTCATTTGTATCTGGGATTTGTTCTGGCGCCCAGGTAAAGTAAAATCACGGGTAAGTAACTTTTTATCTAACATTACAAATATTAGATAATTGTGTTAGACGAAAGGGAGCGTTGTAATATATATATATATATATTCTCAAACACTTTTTGCTACAGTCTACTTCTTGATGTATATATTATCTTTAATATTTATAGTTACTTTACCTCAATATGTATTTCTTTATTTGGAACATGTTTCGGGACATCCAGTATTCCCATCCTCAGCCTACTTAGTTTTGGATCTTGTGGAGTACTTGTGTGTTGGTTAGTTGTTGTTATGGTTTCTAATGACACTAATAAAACACATACCACATAAAGGCACCATAATGAACATTTGAAAAAATTTACAAATATACAAACATAAAACAGAAAACAAACTAATACCTGAACAAATCCAAATCAATACAAAACATGACACAATTTTCAAAGCGCTCAACATCGAAAATACACAAAATACTAATATATACACCACAATCACACACAATAATACGAATTTAAAATACCAAAAACCAACAGGAAACCATAACAATAACCAACCAACACATAAGTACTCCATAAGATCGAAAATAAAGAAGGCTGAAGATGGGAATACTGGATGTCCCGAAACATGTTCCAAATAAAGAAATACATCTTGAGGTAAAATTACTATAAATATTATATATATATATATATATATGTGTGTGTGTGTGTGTGTGTGTGTGTGTTACAATGAGCGGAAGAGTTGTTTTGGATGAGATGTTCTATCAACTGTTGAGTTATATAGCTAGACATGATGTGACAAAATGTGTTAATGTTGGTTTAGCTGCGATCGGAGGAAGCATAAACAACTTGTTATAGGTACAAGCGTTGGAAGCTAATGCTTCGATGAATGTCACACATAAGTATTATTTTTAGATACCCGCAAATCGATAGGTGGCCGAAGGTGTACAGCGAGCGAACAGAGCACAGAAGTCTGTCGCACACGTTTAATATGTAGAGTGTAAATAGTATGTAGTACGCGTATAGTAGCTTAGCATGTAGACTGATTGGTCACAATAGTTTCCTACGATGGAAACTGCAGTATACATTAACATCTCAGGCGTAAGCCTTTACATCTTCGTTTAGCTTCGATAGACGCAGTCTGTGTTTTTGCTGGTAGGACGATGTTTTCGATCACAGTCGGCCGGGTAGCAATGTACCTGGTTCAAATGTTCATCTCGGTAGCAACTGGCCGCGAGTTTTACAATTGGGTTACAACTGACCGCGCTTCTAAATAATTTTCAGAAATTATATTATTAACTAACATGTAGAAATTCCACAATGTCTAAGTTTATTTTGGATTGTGTCGTGTATTACGAAATTGTCCTCAATTTAAAGTAATTAACAATTTCGACAGTAGATTACAAATTTTACTTAAATGTGTTTGCAGTAACTTTTCAACGGCAGAGACTACTGTTGAAGGTGACCAAGTATATAGTAGGCCTACAATAAATAAAATTTTCACACTTTCCCGAAGTTGGTATCCATTTCCTGGTATATATTTTTTTTTGTATAAAAAGTTAAATACAAATTAAAATGTGTTAATCAAATTTACTCGTAAGTAGCTGACATTAACCATAACTGACAAAAAGAGATCCTTTAACGAAAAATATTTTAATCTCCAAGTGTAGATTATTAAAAAGTTTACCTAAATTTTAACATTCTAAAATATTATTTTTAGTTACTTTTTACTTGACTAGTATGCTCTTTAGTTGCTATTTTGTAATTCGATTGTTACATAATTATTAGATTGGCAATCAATGTTTGTAATAAGTGACAATCAGTTATTATGTATTAATGCCTGTCTAATTTTTTAAAATTTCTTTACTACGGTTTAAAATCTTTCCGTCGCTTTTGTCAAATAGCAAAGACGTGGGACGTTTTTAATCTACTCACAACGTTCGCGCCTTACGTTGGAGACATTACGTAACTTTCTTCAGACACTCTGTAGAAAAGCGCATTAACTAAATTGGAACAGGTAGTTATAAAAGGAGGAGAGTATAATTACATAGAAATTAACAAGATCAAAGTTGTAGTTTCATGATACTTACCAACTACAGGGCTTTGCTTAAGGTAGATCCAGGCTTACAAGACAACCGCGAAATTCGTTGTTACCATCCAGTTCTCATTCTGGTTTGCCGAGTGTTAGGCCATGGTATTCTGTTTGATATGTAGCCAGCTACAAGTATTTATTCTAGAAACCTGATGATAATGTCACGACCTCGTTCTAAAATTACCTTTTAACTACAATTATAAAACGTGTACGTGTTTCCACAGTTATGTTTCAATTAATATTTTGAATTGTTAGGTAATTTAGTAAGCCTATTGTGTGGTCAGGTAAATGAATGTTAGTCTACTGTTGGTCTATTCTTAAGCTGCAGGAAATAACTTCTATTGCGTGATAACGATGAAGACTTAACAACAGTAACTATGTTTTGAATTTCTTGGTAGGTTTGTTATTTGTAAGCGGCGTGCGAGATTCGTAATGTTTAAAACATTCAGTTTCCTAAACAAGACAGTTATTCCAGCTATGTTCCCACTGTCTCTGACTTTAACGGCATGAGTCATCGAAACAGGGAAATGAAGGACTAAAGGTAATAATGGGGCTTCTTTGGCAGTTTAATCAGCTACAGTATTTCCTCAGATATCTGAATGGCCAGGTATACACGCAAAACAAATACGTACGTTAGAAATTGATAATAAGATGAAAATCTTCTTTCACAAAGATTTCTTGACAATATAATTTGTCTTTATTAATGAATCTTACATTTATATAATTACTGTAGTAACCAAATGTTCACTCCGCGGAGTAGGTATTTGATTTGCACAATCCCTGAGGTAATGTTTAATTTTAACCAGTGCATAAATCAAAATACACAGTACATGGAGTCATCGTCAATGCTTTTTGCTTTGCATACTGTACGACTTCAGAAAAAATGCGGGGAATACCCAAATTTAATATTTAAAAAAATGTTTATGTTCCCTTATATAGATTAAAAAATACATCAACAGGCCAAAAAAAATATAAAAATAAATAATATTGTATTTTATTAATTTTAATATTGTAGTACTCATGGCAACTGTGACAACAAAATTATAATTTTAATTAAGAAAGTTGTGCTAGTGGTTACAATCACAAACAGAATTATCACTGTTGCACACCACTACAGAAAAATTATTCCGATTAGCGCTTTCAAGCTTCTCAGCTCATCGTCAGTTCGGAATCGTCAGCTCATTCCGATCTGACGATGAGCTGAGAAGCTTGAAAGCCCTAATCGGAATCATTTTTCCATAGTGGTGTGCAACAGTGATAATTCTGTTTTTAAAATTATAATTGTACTTGTTCTTAAAATTTTTATTGTATTTCATTGTTGTTTAAATCCTGACCTAATTCGAAGAGACCTTTTATACAAATTCATTTTTCTATATGTAAAATAATATAAATATTTTTGGTTAGATATAGACTATACTTGTTATAATCGGCTATCGTTAATGGTAAAAAATAGCTTTGTACCACTTAAAAAGTTATAAATTTTACACTGTCCGCACCATTATTATTGTGAGAGTGTAAAATAAAAAAAAGGGAATCGTAAATACAAGAGTAATTTTTGGGGTCTCTTAAGGGAACACGTAAATTACACGAGTTAACTGTCAGAGCGTGAGAGATTTTCTATGAGTTAATAATAAAAGTATAGCTATAACGTGTTGTAGGAACGCAGGATGGAATGGAAACCACGTCACTGTTTATAGTCGGAAGCAATTAGAGCAGCAGGCGCGACAGAGGAACTGAGCTGAACATATGTGCGAGCGTCGTGTCACATCTGTGCAAGTTTTTTGGATGCTACAAAAAATCATTCGGACGGATATAGACACAGGAAGGACGTAAAAAGAGGCAACTTCGTGTACAGCCTTCAGTATGCCTGATGCGTTCTGGTCTAACTGATTAACGACATCCCTTTTGGAACCTCCGCGTGTTCGGTTAGTGGACTGTTTGCTTTAATTATTTCCAATCCTCTGTCGTATCTGACACACTGTGCCTCATTAAATCGCTCAGTTTGTTTACTGTGCAGGTGAGTATTATTGCTTTTCTGTTAGTGTTTAATACATTAGAATAACAATTCTATAAATATTCTAAAAACAAATAAACTTGCTTTCTACTACAAGTAAAATTCGTTCGAGTTCTATATTTTGACCACAAACGGAATTATTACTGTTACACACCACTATAAAAAAATTATTCCGATTAGCGCTTTCAACTTCACAGCTCATCGTAAGATCGGAAATCGATCGATTAAATCAGATTTCCGATCTGACGATGAGCTGTGAAGCTTGAAAGTACTAATCGGAATAATTCTATGGTGGTGTGAAACAGTAATAATTCTGTTTGTGATTATAACCATTAACGCACCTTTCTTAATTAAATTTATAATTTGACCATCTAATATATTTGATTAACAGTTTATTTACAAACAAAAACAACGACTCATATTATACTAATTTAATTCGATACTAATCATATTATAATATTTTAATATATTTACATTATAATATTATAACAGATTAGTATTATAATATTATAATATTTTAGTACTAATTATATTATAATTATAAATAGAAAAATATTAAAGTTAAATAATTTAGTTAACTTTTAACAATAAAATTAAAACATAGCTAAAATAACACGAAAATCTTATTTCAAAACATGTACAAAGAAGTTTAAAATATTTTTAAAAATCTTTATGCGTATATTTTTTAGCAAATTATTAACATTTATGTAAATTATTAACATATGTTATCATTATGTGTACAAACACAACAAAAGCACACAACACACACGCGCGTTCCTACTCAAAACAAATTGTTTAACAATCTTTTATGATAATAAACAAACTGACACAAGCACGCCGGTTTTAAAATTTGCCTACATTATTTTTATGCATCCCACTTCACACGTTAAAAATTAATTTTTCTGATGTACGTGTAAGTATACTTTCAGCAACCGTAATATCCCTTTGATGTTGTCTAAAGTACTGCAAATACTATAAGTTTAGGTACTGGTAGACGATAACCCTAATGATTTTGAAAAAGTAAAATGAATTAAATAATTTTAGATCCATGTTTTTCGGTATCCAAGCCACTTATAGTATATAATTAGTAAAATAGTTTACCTTTTTCTTGTCCGTCTGGTGGCCTTTTCTCTATATTTCATTCAACGCGTTTCAGGACATATGCCCCATCATCAGGATATCCCTTGTTGAAGTTCGTCGATCGTTAAAATATTAAAAACACTGTACACACAATTCTACACATAACAATAAATATAATATAAACATAAAAACACATAAAATACCCAGATTTTAGACACACACGATATCGGTGGTGCGCACCACGACATGCTATAGTCGACTGCCAGATGTCGACGACGACGACGTGGCAGTCGACTATAGCATGTCGTGGTGCGCACCACTGATATCGTGTGTGTCTAAAATCTGGGTATTTTATGTGTTTGTGTACAGTGTTTTTAATATTTTAACGATCGACGAACTTCAACAAGGGATATCCTGATGATGGGGCATATGTCCTGAAACGCGTTGAATGAAATATAGAGAAAAGGCCACCAGACGGACAAGAAAAAGGTAAACTATTTTACTAATTATATAATTAAATAATACATTCATGAGAAATATAAACAATGACTATTACAAACTTTTATCCTTTCAAAAGTGTTAAAAATGTAATTATTTAATAATGTCTAAAAATAATAGGTGTTTAATGTATAATACATAATAATATTTAAAACAATACAAAATATTGTTTTAAACAGTATTTAATTTATACTATGACGGAATAGTTAAAGTGATGTGGCAAAAATTATTCAGGTCTCACTCCGTGCTAGCCTTCTTCGGTGCGAAACTCAAGGCTTAAAACAGTTTGGTTTCGTCAGTAATTTCAGTTTACTTGTAGCTTTCCCATAAACATTTTGCGTTAAAGCCTTTTTAATTTTATTCAATAACGTATTAATATAAACTTCAGTAAAAGCAGAAGCCCTATAGTAATGAAACTGATAAAATAAATTAGAAATATAAAAACGTTTAAGAATAACATTGTCACTAAACCGAGCAAAATATTAAACATGCGTCCATAAGTTGTTAGCAAAAAATGCAATAAAATCTATTGCATCATGTCAAACATATGACATTAATAGAAGCTTATTTAACAAGACAAGGTATGAATAAGAATACCTGCTTTGATCAATTTCATCCACTTCTCTTGTTGTTCCCGTGGATTTTTGTTATGTTAATTACAATTCTATATTGATTTTTCAATAAATATCTTATAAAAATGCTTGTAATTATTCATTTATTTCTTGCATTTAACCTTTTTTGTGTTTAATTTTAGTATGAACAACCTTTTAAAGATTTAGTTCTTCCATTGTAGTACATCCATGTTTCTTCTTGTTATTCAGACTGAAAGTTTTATACATTATAACACCCTATAACTGAAAGATATATTGTAGTATCACAGAGAGCTTGTAAAATATTATTTCCATTTAATTCTCTTATAGTTTATAATTACAGAATGATTTATTTAATATTTAAGTAATTACTAACAAATTGTAGTGAATGCTGCTTTATAACTCTCAGACCTATTCATTATTCATCTTGACCAATATTTAAAAATTAATCAAATTAGAATTAAAACCTTATATCACTTAGTATTCATTTTGTATTCACAAAAAATATAATGCTACAAATTCATCTTCGATGAATATCATACACTACTATTTTTAAAACGTATTTCTAATTTAGTTTAAATTTAAGTAATTTAGGTATGTAGGCAAATCGTATTGATTGAATTTAGAGTATTCTATAAGTATGGGGTTTATGTACTAATTAATTCTGTCAGTTAATACAAAACACAATACACACACACACACACACACACACACACACATATAAATAATCGTATGTGCAAATAATTATATGTACGTATGCATAATGGGTTTAAATGTTCTAAATATGCTTGATGAACTCTTAGCAATTGAAGTTAGCCAACACCAGATGCAACTTGTAGAAACGCGTCTGGAAAGTTAATATATCCAGCAGCGGAGAAATACCAGAACTGTTTAATGAATTTACCCAAAATATGTGTAGGATTTCATTTCACGGAAATGTAAATTGCAATTGTATATAGCTCTTAATATTACAACAAAATCGAATTATACAGGTTAAAACAATAATTGTTCAATACATAAATCTTAACATTAACAACAACAACAATATCAATGACAGTAAAATAATACTATTTTTTATTTTTTATATATTCTTTTTTATATAGCCTAAAGCTACCATATAATGTTATTATTTATATTCTTAAAGCGATCGATTTCGGTCACAAACAGAAATATTTATGTCTACAAATTCGTTTTTATAAATAATAGTGTTTTATAATATTGTGAACACAAATGTGCTATATAACCTGACGATGGTCAGTGACGAAATCGATCGCTTTAAGAATATAAATAATAATATTATATGGTATATTTAGGCTATATTAAAAAAATATATAAAAAATAAAAAATTGAATTATAGGTACCATTAATAGAAAACAATAAGTGTAAGTATAAAATACATCACATTATCATTAGTAATAATACTATTCATAATAATAGCGATAAGAAAAAAGAATAAGAATAAAAATAAAATAGTTTATTTAAAATTTGGGTTTTTGAAAGAATGTTTCACACACACACACACACACTCTCTCTCTCTCTCTCCCCCTCCCTCTCTCTCTCTCTCCCCTCTCACTTTCTCTCTCTCTCTCTCTCCCTTTATCTTCTCTCGCAGAGGAACCTAAATATATTTGCCCGAAAAATAGTAGCCTCAGACGTTCCCTCTACAAAGACAGGTGTTTGTAACTCCTGAGGTACAAATATTTTATGTACTAAAACCACATCAATTTCAGTTTGCCTGTCTCCAGTTTTAATTGGCATTCCTCTTTTATGTGGCACAGTGCTCAATTCACAAAGATTTTATTGCGCTTTAATCATTTAATGCAGTTGACCTACTGGGACGAGTTATTTTAATAGTAACACTGCTTCCTAATTCAATAAAATAATAACTGAAAACAGTATATTTAACACAAACACAAAACGTCAATACTGTGAGCTAATATATTTAAGATTGCCTAAATGTACACATTTACTTGAGAATTACGAAAAATAACTGTCCCTTCTTAAATAATTCTAAAGAGATGAAAATTCTTTGGCAAGAAAATAGATGTGTCCACCTTTTAACCTTTTCTTCAAATAGTTGTTGCTAGAAAAACTCAACATTTTACTGTTTTCTCGAAAATTTGAAAAAATATTTTGTAAAAAACTGCTGATAGTTACGTGATAAATATATTAAAATTAAATTAAAAAAGCTCTTATATGCAATGATTGTGTTCAGAATGTAGAAATTTGTAATACGTGCATACCCTATTAAGGCAGTCACTAAGTACAAGCGCGTGCGTATACCTAAGATTTTTTCTACTGGGAAGAAATATACTGGTAATAAGGCGAGTGTTACCCTTGTAAAAAGAAGTGTGTGTGTGTGTGTGTGTGTGTGTGTGCATACGCGCGCGCTCGGATACACAAATCTTAAACTGATGGGTAGAAGGCATTTGTTTAGTGTGCTTGAAAATAGATTGTTTTGGTCTCTTTTTTTGTATCGGCCATCTAAGGACAACATGCCAACTTCAGTTCTTTGTTCTCTGTTCTTTTCTTTTTCTCCAATATTCTTTCATCTTTCACTATGTCTCTTCTTCCTGTCTTGAGTCCACTTTAAACATGCGTTTATATCTCTCCTACCCTGAACTGCTTCCATTTTTAACACTTGTGCCCGAAAAATTATCTTTCATTTGCTTCTTCTGCGTTTATGTTATTTTTTCCTAAATCCTTTTGAATTTCTTTAATCCAACTTAATGTTGACTTCTTACCCCACAGATATTTGAAGATCTGCTTTGTTAACCTGTTGTCGTCCATTGTAAATGTCCAAAACAAAATAGTCTTTTTTTCTCATTGTTTCTTTTATATTTTCTATACCTTGATATATTTCATCATTTCTTCTTAATTTCCAACCTTCTGAAGTTTTCCGTGGGCCTAATATTTTCCTAATAATTCGTCTTTCCAATATTTCTAGTTTATCTAAATTATAATTCAATGCTAGACATTCACTTGCATATAGGCATTATTGTTTCACTGCTGTACTGTAGGCCTAATGCCTTATTTTCGCATTTTTAGATATGCACTTTTATTGTAAATATCTTTAGCTAGATCTATGCCCTTTCCATCTTATGAATTCTTTCTTCTATAGCAGATTTTTCTAAACCATTCTCTTCAATTATTTCTCCTAGATACTTAAATTTCGAACCCTCTCTATTTGACCAACTTCTGTTACAAGGAATTTTGGCGCATTTTTAATGTTCGAGAGAAATTTGTTTTTTTATGCAGAATGTTTTGGTTATATGATTGTGTTTGGTTACATAATTGTGTTTTCAATTATTGTTTGCAGCCGTGCGTTTATCAAGAATAAATAATTTGTTGATGCAAACTGAAGGACGACAACATAACTGTCCAGAATTATTCTCAGGTGTGAATAATAAACGTTTACCTACCTTTCACGTTTTAAAGGCATTATTAACTAGCGTACATTGTTTGTATGCAATTTTATACAACTGTGCATGTAAGTCATCGGCCCAGCACGTCACATAGAAACATTGGCCTTGTCTTCCAAAACTAATATTAATAACCACTTGTTATGTGAATTCCATTTTACTTCCATATTCCTTAAGGAAATGGAAGTATGGTGATGGCAAAAAAAATCGTGTTCGAGATTATTGCAGATTCAGGTTGTACTACACTCAAAACATGAAAAAAAGTCGTTTTCCGAAAAGTGTGTGTGTGTGTGTGTGTCTGTCTGTCTGTGTGTCTGTCTGTCTGTCTATATGTCTATGTGTAGATTTTTTTTTTGGCAAACGATAACTGCCGCAAATTCAAACAGAATCAAATAATTTTTTGCATACAGCCCTGATTTGTAGAGTACTCACGATCTATTGTTTTTGGTGAAGATCGGTTGAGGGGAAGGGGTAGTTTACCAGCAACGGTTTTTTTTTATCAAGGGAAATTTTTTCTTGCAAACGATATCAGCCGCAAATTCAAACAGAATCAAATAATGTTTCGCATACAGCCCTGAATTGTAGAGTTCTCAAGATCTGTAGTTTTTGGTGAAGATCGGTTGAGGGAAAGGGGTAGTTTACCGGTAACGTTTTATGTTTTAACAAGGGTATTTCATATGGCAAACGATAGCAGCCGCAAATTCAAACAGAATCAAAAGATTATTTGCATACAGCCCTAAGTTGCAGAGTTCTCAAGACCTGTTGTTTTTGGTGAAGATCGGTTAAGAGAAAGGGGTAGTTAACCTGCAGCTTTTTTTTATCAAGGGTATTTTTTATGGCAAACGATAACAGCCGCAAATTCAAACAGAATCAAACAATTTTTTGCATACAGCCGTCATTTGTGGAGTACTCAAGACCTATTGTTTTTGGTGAAGATCGGTTGAGGGGAAGGGGTAGTTTACCAGCAACGTTTTTTATCAAGCGTATTTTCTATGGCAAACGATAACTGCCGCAAAATCAAACAGAATCAAATAATTTTTTGCATACGTCACTGAATTGTAGAGGACTCAAGGCCTTTTGATTTTGGTGAAGATCGGTTAAGGGGAAGGGGTAGTTTACCTGCAACCTTTTACGTTTTAACAAGAGTAAAGTACTTGAAAATTCATTTAAACTTTTTCAAACAATGGTAATTGTTAAAAATAAAATAATTTTGTTGCCAGGCAATAAAATTATAATTTTTTTTCATTTTAATGTAAATCTGTACATAGTATAAAGTAAAGTCGGTCCGTTTTCTCTGTGTGTTTGGAATCGCTAATCTCAAAAAGTACTGAACGGGTTTTATTCAAGTTTTCGCCAATAGATAGAGTGTCTATCGAGGAATATTTATGTGTATAATTAATACATATATGTTGTACATTAGCTTAGCTATCACGGTTTATGTCAAGTAAGTGGTATAGTTTACATCTTATATATAAAAATGAATGTTTCTTTGTTTGTCCCGTATGCGTTCCTATACCATTCATCCGATTGCGATGAAACTTCGGTGAGTTGTGGGCACGTCCGCGAAGGTTTCTTCCACATCTCCTCCTAAACCACTGTACCGATTTCAACCAAACTTGGCACAAATATTTTACGCAACGGGAGAACCAACATAGGATAGGTGTTTTTTCGATGGGGTCCTTTTGGGGGTTCTTTGGGGACTTCCACATCGCCTCCTAAACCACTGGACCGATTTCAACCAAACTTGGCACAAATATTTTACGCAGAGGGAGAACCAACATAGGACAAGTGTTTTTTTCGATACGATCCTTTGGGGGGTCCTTTGGGGTCTTCCACGTCTCCACCTAAACCATTGGACCGATTTCAACCAAATTTGGCACAAATATTTTACGCAACGGGAGAACCAACATAGGACAGGTGTTTTTTTCGATACGATCCTCTGGGGGGTCCTTTGCGGTCTTAAAAAACTATTAGATCTGCTTACTATGGCAACCCAATAGAATAGATTCTGTTCTAAATATATTATCGCATTAAATTGAAGACCACGCGAACGAAGTTGTGGGCAACATCTATTTATTTTTAAGAAGCCTACTTTAATTAAACTTTATTAATTAAACTAACATTTTCATTACGTACAACGTGAAACTCCGTAGCGAAGCACGGGTATTCTGCTAGTCATGTATAAGAGAAAATATATCGTGCGTGGCAGGCAAGCATATCTCAGTTATGTACTGTTTACGTTTCCATTTTATTATTATGACTACCGCAATAAAAAGGCAGGGAAGACGCGCGCGCGCGCTCGCACACACACACACACACACACACACATACAATTCGCGTTATTTCTGGCCTCATTCATGTTTATTTTCTTACATTTGCACGGTTTTTAAATGGAAAGTGCCGAACCCATACCAACATAACGCATGCAAGCCGAAAAAGTGTCCAGCGTGGATAGCGATTTGCTTCCTGTGGATCGCTGGGCAGTGTAACTGCACGTGTTTACAGAGGAACGATTCATAGACAGACTTTTCGTCTTTAGGGAATGAACCCTCTGCAAGATGCTGAGGGTCTATGAGTGACTTCGGAGCGCTCCTTCTTTTCCGCGTGTTTGTTCTGTGAAACGTACACTGTAGATTCGCAGATTTATTCTAAGCAACGGTCAATAGGAAATGTTGAAAATTTTTGTCCACGGTGAACCCTCATACACACTAAACCTGCTCTGATGTTTTAATTACGGACATCATAATATTAAAACTTTGGAAACTTGAGCACTACTTAATGGAGATCAATCATTAACTTATACAAGCCATTAATTTTATGCATATTTTTTATATATATGTGTACAACGTTATCGGCAACAAAGAAGTAGTTTTTGTTAAAATTCCTTCCCGGGATATTTGGCCGTAGTCCAATGTTTTCTACAAAACCAGACGTTTCGGCAATGCCATTGACTTCCATCATCAGTGAAAATCGAGTGCGATAACGTGAGGTGGTATATGTTAGTAACCACAGTACTGTGGTTAAGGCAGAAGCAGTAAGTAGAAAGAAGTAGTTTCTATGGTAATATTTCATTTCGAAAATTATTTTAAAAATAAATCTTAGAATATGGAAGTCATGTATGGTTCTCCATACCGATATTTTACTTCCATGTTCCATAAGGAAATGGAAGTATGCTGATGGCGAAAAAAATCGTGTTCGAGATAAGGACTGATTCTGATTGTACTACCCTCAAAACATGAAGAAAGGCATTATCCGAAAAGTGTCTTTTTGTGTGTCTGTGAATCTGCCTGCGTGTCTGTGTGTAGAATTTTTTATGTGCCAAAATATAACTGCCGCAAATTCAAGCAGAATCAAAAAATGTTTTGCATACTTTCCTGAGTTATAGAGGACTCAAGTCGTATTGATTTTGGTGGAGATCGGTTAATGGGAAGGGGTAGTTTACCAGCAACGTTTTATTTTTCTAACAAGACTAATTTTATATGACGAAAGATATCTGCCGTAAATCCAAACATATTCAAATAATTTTTTGCATGTGTGCCTAAGTTGCAGAGGACTCAAGGCCTATTGATTTTGGTGAAGATCGGTTACGGGGAAGGGGTACTTTACCTGCAACGTTTTATTTTTAAGAAGAGTAAAGTATTTAATTTTGATACATAACGATCCTGAAAAGAAGGACACAATAATTTACTGTAGAAAGGTAGAAGGAATATTTAAAAATAAAAATGGTATTTGAAGGGGGAGGGGATAACTTTTTATATGTTTACTACGTTATCGGCAACAAAGAAATAGTTTGTTGTTAAAATTCCTTGAAGGCAGTGGCCGTGATCAAATGTTTTCGGCAAAACCAGACGTTTCGGCAGTACCATCGCCTGCCATCATCACTGAAAATCGACTACGCTAACGTGAGGTGGTACGCGTTAGTGGCCACAGTACTGTGGTTAAGCCTGAAGAAAGAAATATAAGTCACGAAAGTCATGTATGTCTGTCCATAACGATATTTTATTTAAGTGACCGTGTTTGAATTTTACTTGTCATGAAAATTGTTTTTCAATATAACTTCCTCAGTTGTCAATTGTCAACCTAGATATTTAATTTCTTGGGTCACTTCAAAAAGTGAGGTAGTACAAGAAATTAAACATTTTTGTCCTGTATTATTGATCTGTAATTAATAACCATGTTTGTAAGACGCGATCGCTTATATAAGAGAAACTGTACATTATAATTGTGCCTGTGTGTTAAGTGAATTACACTTGCGAGTGTTAAACACCTAAAAATTAGTTCTATTTAATCTGTGCGCAAAAATAACTACAAACAGCTTTACATTATTACTGTACTTAAAAAGTGCTGATAATGCACTTAAACAAACAGTACACACACACACACACACACACACAACTATTTATACGATTGTCACCCATTGTTTGGTATAATTTGTTGAATACCAATTTGTCGGTACTTTTCTTGAATGTCAATTACAATTTTAAAGAAAGTTATATTTTTGAAAGAAAATGTTTTACTGCATTCACTTTACTCAGTGCGAGATGCAAACAGAAAACATCAGTATAAAAAATTTTACTTTCAACCAGGTTGCCAATAACGGGGTGTTAATGAGTTACAAGCTGATTCAACTTGAACTAACCCAGCCGATAATCAGATCATTTAGGTTGGTTTTTACCTAGCAAGCAAGAAAACCTGATTACAGATCCCCAATGTCGATTCTTCAAAAGTATTAAACAAATAAAACATTTGTCTAGCATGCGCGCGTGCGTCCTAACAGTAAAATTAACATTCGGTAACCTACGTTTCTGAGGCCATTATCATATTATTTTCCTTTCTTTATAAATACTGAAATTATATATATATATATATATATATATATATATATATACTTTAAGTTTAGTTAAGATTTACACAATATGCTACTTAGTAATTTATTAATAAATAAGTTATTAATCATAACAATGGCATCTATATTCACTGTTTAGGAGTGACGTTGCCTGTGTACTTCGCCTGTGCCTGTGGTTTAGTCTTCACCGATTTTTAGCACACTAGTTTAAAGGGAAGAGCACCAACATGCACTGGATACATTTTATGGCTTGTCTTTGCGCATCAGTTTTCTTCATAAATGAGGTAATGATATAATTTACACTAACTATTACCTATACATTATCCATTATTAATATAATATTGTGAGCGTACTAAAGGTGTCATTAATTGCTTGACTATATACACATATGATTAGAAATGTTACTTTTAAGGTACTTAAAAACTTTTACATCATGAAAAGTTTCATATTACTTCTCAAATTGTATTATAAAAATGAAAGAAACATTAATGTCTCCCTTTTATTGCTAAAATTACATAATTAATTGCTAAAACTACTTTTATTGCTACTATTATAGAAATGATATAGAAATACAGAAGATTAGGGGGAAATTAATTTTGTTTAATTTTGTACATAGGAAATTTCTGTTTAATTGTGTATGAAGTGATCGACAAATCATACGAATATGGATGAATTTGAAAAATCGCTTATCGTCCCTGACATGTGGGAAAATTTATTCGTACAAAAAATGATTTTCTCGTTTCGTCTTCTTATAAGAGGAATTTGGGGTTTAAGTCTTCCGAAGAATCAAGTTTAGAGTTCAATTTATGATTCCTACATATTGTTTGAAAAGTATTTTGGTTTTTCTGTTGCAATTCTTACAAGTAGATATTATGTTACTGTAAAATCTGAATTATAAGTATAAATATATTTATATAAGTACATATAGGTATGTACATAAATATATAATATTATATATAATCAAATTATAATTACATCTGCAAGTAGTTGATCTTTAAAATTCGATTATTTGTTAGTTCACTTGTAAAGCTCTGAAGATACTGATACAATCAGGAAAACATGCGTCAGGTCGATTAAAACGATAAAAAATAAGATCAACTACTTGCATAAGTAATTGTAATTTGATTATACGTAATATAATATTATACATTAACACTGAAAGTAACTCATAGAGCTAAAAAATAAGAAATTACATATATATTGTTACCCGATTACAGAACGTTCTACATGTTTCTCGGCTATCCCAGCAGAGTCCAGATGTAATGTTTGTGTGTATACGTGACACTTAGGTAACACGCAAGACGGAACATGCTCGTACATTCGATAGTGTTGTTTTACAAGCTTCTCAACTAGCCCAACGCTGCATGTTTCTACCAAGGCCGTCTTGAAGTATCCTCCAGAATTTTCCATCGCTTGTTAATGACGTAGGACGTATATTATGGAATCCTGCAGACTATAAATAGCCCACACCTGTCGTTTAGTTTTCAGTTTACTTCGGGGGATTACTCTGTGCGTTCAAGTGGTTATTATTGAAAAGTGATTGTTGTGCGGGTCTCTATTAGTTGACATTATTGACATTATTATTGGTGTGGACAAATTAACTTGAATTATTGTACGAGTATTATCTTGTTGAATAACGTGTTGATTACAAACTGTTAATTGTGGTAATTAAACCTGGTGTTTAGAGACTTCAGTAGTGTCTTGTATTTTGTATTTCACTGTATTATACTTGTATTTTGTATTCCACTCGTACGACGATCAGTGAGACCGTCGTTACACACACACACACACACACACACACAACTTCTAATTTAGATTTATTTTTTATCCAAATTCATCCATTGTTAAAGTTCTGTTTTAGCCTTGTTATTGGTTAACAGGCTAGCTGTTTGGCCACATTGCTTTACATGAATAATTATTGAATCGTATCAGATATAAAAATAATTAACGTTTTATCAGATATGAAAAAGATATCGCTAGTGGACTGATGATTTTACACTTGAAGAGACTGCATTCCGTCTCTAAAGAGGCCGCGAAAGCAAAGACTAGTTATGGGGCTACTACATTTATACAACTACTAGCTTCTTCCCGCGACTTCGTCACGTAGAATTTGTGCTTTTGACGCAGAATTTAGAATTATTGCCTCAACTACTTTGAATTATATGTAAGTAGAGCATGTAACAAACTTCTTTGTAAACAATGTTCTTTAGCATTTTTGAGGGCGGTGCCAAAATAACCAGGCTTTGGGGTGAGCACGCCACGTAAAACTGACCGTGGGAGAAACAGTCTTGCCTCAAGTCAACTCCTGCGAATTTAAGAGTTTGCCTTTGCGACTTAAGAGTAGCCATTAATGGTATATACGTAAAAATACGTGTTAGGAGGTGATATTTTTCCCCATAGGTACCTACAAACATTGAACCCAATTTCACCCCCTTTGGGGTTGGTTTTCAAAAACACAATATTGAAAACGTGTTATATTATACCCCGTCGCGGCTTTGCCGGCGAAACTTTTAAGCTGTAAGCAGCATAATTCAAACATTTTGATGAGAAGTTTTAATTTACTAATTACTAATTAATTTATTTTTATTTTTATATAATCTACAAAATCTTGAGATACTGAATTTTCTCTCATTCAAATTTTAGTAGCTTTCCTCTTACGTTTAATATGAATGATAGAGTAATATCAGAAACAGAATAACATTTTTTTAAATCTGTTGTTTTCATCATTCATACTCATCATTATTAAAATAAGGTATATAAAAAATATTTATAAAACGATTTATTCTACTACATCTCCTTCAAATGAGCGAAGCAATTGACATTAATCTCAGATGCTCTGTCATTTTTAGGAGTTAAAATGGCACGTTCACTGTAACATTCCATAGTTTTTTCTTTTATTCTAAAAATATCAGAATAAATTGTACTTATAAGCTGATGTAAAGTATTAACTACCTTGCCCAAAGTTTCCGGTATTAAAACTTTTCCTGCTCGTTCTGGATATTCTCCATTCCCTATTTTAAGCAGAAGCTCAGAAAATAGTCCTGCTGAAGAATCATTTTTTAAATAAACTCTCATATTAGTTTTAAGAGATAATTTCTTCAAAACGTGACGATTTGATGCGTGCATTTGTATCGGGCATTTTATCTGCCCGAGTGCCTCTTTGTATGACAGGTAATGTTTGCCTAAAATCTCCAGCAAGTAAAACGGTGACTCCACCCATTAAAGATTTGGTGTTTCTTAAATCTTGAAGTGTACGATCTAAAGCTTCAAAACCACCCTTATGCATCATAGTGCTTTCATCCCAAACAATAAGTTGACAATCTTTCAAAACTTTGGCTCTATTACTCTGCTTAGCAATTTCGCACTTAGGAGATTCAGTATAGTTCAAATTAAGAGGTAATTTAAAAGCACTATGAGCAGTTCTTCCTCCTTCTAAAAGGGTAGCAGCAATTCCAGAAGACGCTGTAGCTAAAGCAATTTTTTTTTATTACTACTCACTTTTGCTAATAGTAAATTAATTAAAAATGTCTTCCCAGTCCCACCTGGTGCATCTAGAAAATATGTCTGCCCTTCGATGATTCTATGCTATTCATAAAGTCAAGATAGATACTAAGCTGTTCTTGTGTTAATAATGCCTCGTTATTTCTTGCCACTTGTTCCAATTTTTCCGAGTTATAGTTCATTTCCCTTAAATAATCAATATTGTCAAAGAATTCTTCATTTCTTGTAGGCTGTGGTAAACTGTACTGTTTTAAACCGCTTGCTCCCAACGCCATCACAGCATCCTCGATCGATATCAAACATCTGTTATATATTTCGTTCGTAAATCCTTGAACCCCATCTTGAACTGCCCTTTCTACTTCATGCCTAAAATCTTCACTTAAACTATCTTTATGTTTTTCCCAAAGATTTAAAGGGTCGGAAACATGACAAAACACCAACATCACTACAAACACCTGCCGCATTTTATACGGTGATTCACACAAAGCGGCTTCTTGTAAAGTATCATCCCAGTGTCCGTCGCTTTCTATCAAACCTAAAGCTTTGCAAGCTGATTGAAATGATTGATGAACTACACCGTTAACTGTTTTAAGGTATTCAAAAGATGTTGGACCTCGAACTACGTGTAGTAACAACCTTAGGTGATAGCATTCAACGTTGTTTGGATGTACCGTATATACTCTTCCTAGGGCTGTCTTTCTTTATCCCTGGCCAATTCTCAACATTTACGCCTCGCTTTCTCCTTTCAAACCGTCTATTATCTTTCCAAACGTAGTAAGATGGAACTTCTGAGTACAGCAGGGTCTTGGCTCTTTGGCACAACTGGAAGAATGCTAAAAGTGTTGTTTGAGGAGGGTTATTAACTCTCTGAGCTAAATTATCTGAGGTGAAATAAACACGTCGGCCATTTTCTAGATGTACAGCAAGATGAGCAACAGTAGGTTATCGTTACTGAATTGGAAAACCAAGTATTCTCCAAACTGCTTCAGAACTACTTATATAACGGACGCTTTCATATAGACTGACTTCATGTATTTCGTCAGTTTTATTGTGTATGCCAAAAGCTGCCTGATATGTCCCCTTATTGATATATTAGCAGTTGTATTTAATAGATTTCACAGAATTACAAATTTCAACGTTAATGTGGGCATTGAAAGCGCAAGATGAAACGGGGTTGTAAGGCACAACCTAACTATTATCTACGTCTATACCTTTTATTTTTACTGTGAATCCACCATCATCGGGTGATAACCTTCTATATTTCGGGTATCCATCTTCTCCGGTTTGCGTTTCTTTCAAAAGAGGTCGTGGATATTTATTGCTGCACCGCCCATCTTTCATGCATGGAGAATTTACGTTGAAAGTACCACATGGCCCGTGAATCATGTTAGACTTAACAATTTCATGCAGAAGAGGATCTTTACTGACATCAGGTATTTCTGCAGAGATGCCTTTATCAGTTAAACTCGGGGTCAGGCGATCTTTTACCCAAAGCAAAATGTGTGCGTGCGGAAAACCACGTTTTTGGCACTCAACTGAATATATATAGCACTCAACTTCGCCAAAAACGTTGCCTTTCACTAACAGATCTTTCATAGCTTTAAGTTTAAGATGGAATATCCTTGCTATAATGTCATGCCGATCTTGTGATTTTTGACCAGGAAACAATACATCTTTAAATTCTATCTACTTCGGATTACATGTAAAAGTGATAAAGAGGTCAGGTCGACCTTCGCAACGAACGTATGTCATTGCATCCTGAGCCCGTTCATGCATATATCGTGGCCCTCTAGTGAAAGATGATGGAAGTACTACCAATTTTCCTAATTGATCACCATTCACATCTCTTCTTCCAATCGCATCTTTCAAATGAATATATTCATCGACTCTAAGTTTGCTTTGGTTATTTCTAATGTAATTTAATCGTTCAGTTTCAATTTTGACAAACATATCAACCAAAAATTGACTCAACAGTGATCCAGAACGAAGAAGAAAGTTAAAGTCATTATTTCTAACCATAATACGATATGCATAGGAATCGGAAGCTGTTATTTTTCCTCGTTGAAGTGGTAACTTTGTAGTAGGATCACAGTAAGGCATATTAATGCTGTAGCCATCTTCACCACGACAAAATAAAAGAGGATATTGTAAAGAATCATACGAACGATGAATTTCACTTATGCGGCGTAAATTTCCATCATGGCTTTGAAGAACAATATCTCTATTTTCAAATTGTTGTCCGCTAATTACTAATGCTATTTCAGATGCTGTTGACTCATTATATCGCATTGCATGAGCACCAGCTGGTTTCCTATCAGCGTGAATAACTACTTCAAACTTGTCACAATTATGAGGAACTTTTTCTAAATTAGTTTTGATGTAAGCGTTGTGCTCATGCAGCATATGCTGTAATTGCTTTACCAATGCAGGTTTTACGTCTGGATAGTGACTACACCTTAGTCTTGTTTCCCGTTCATCTTCTCCGACGAAGTAGATTTGAAGAAACCGAGCTTCTTGATCTGGCAATGGCAGTACACTTCCTACTAAATGATATACTTCTCCGAGAACTTTAAAAGTTGGCATACATCTATTTTCTACAACCTGATTCGCACCAAATGACGTCATCTGAAAGCAACCATTATATTTACGTATCGAGCTTATGAAATGAACATGCTCGGGGTGACTATCGTTTAACAAACTATGAAGAGGCTCCGGTGGAGGTTGGAGGTTGGGTAGGTAACAGTTGCACTTCTCCACCATTACAGCACATTCCAGGTGTCTCAGTTTTCCATTTAAGAGCTCCACAGTATTGGCACTCAGAATTCATTATACCTATGCTTATACATAGACCTGTTTCATATTTGATTTCTACGTTATATTCCATAGCTGAACGAAGTTTTTTTGCCCATGGTCGCTTTCGTCTTTCTTCTCGAACTCCAGGCGTATTTATTTCATAACGATTTTGAGCTGCTGTATGAACCTGAGGGTGTTACCGCTGATATGCGGCTGCTGCTATCCTGTGAACCTCAGGATGTTGCTGCTGATATGCGGCTGCTGCTATCATGTGAACCTCAGGATGTTGCTGCTGATATGTGGCTGCTGCTACCCTGTGAACCTCAGGATGTTGCTGCTGATATGCTGCTGCTGCTACCCTATGAACCTCAGGATGTTGCTGCTGATATGCGGCTACTGCTACTCTGTGGACCTCAGGATGTTGCTGCTGATATGCGGCTGCTGGTATCCTGTGAACCTCAGGATGTTGCTGCTGATATTTAGCTGCAGCACCCCTATGAGCCTCATGATGATTTTGCTGGTACTTAGTATTAGCAATCTGACGTGCAAGGGGATTGTTTTCCAAAAATGTTTTCTTAGCCGATTTTAGTTGCTGTTTGCATGTTGCTATATCTCGGGCGTCGCTTCTTAACTTGTTTCTTGCCCTCGGAAGGTGATGGTGTCAACATTAGATGTCTTTGGATTTCATATACGTCAAAATGAACATTAGATAGTGCGCCAGTGAAGCGCTTTTAGAGGGATTGTCATTATTACCAAATACTTCATAAAGTTCATTATTGCGGTATACTTCAAAACAATAAGGAAACAATTCTCCTGCTGCCGTTAGTTTAATAAATCAAGCATAAGTTGAATGCTGAGACATATGAGTGTATTAACTACTGGAGTCGGAATAATTATTACCGTTATTATCTTCAGAAAACGCAGAAAATCTATCCCAGTTTTCTACTACATGTAGTACGATAGTTTGACGAATATGACAACATTTTTCTTGAGTATTATTCATAATTTAAGATAGAGATCGATATAGACACGCACCATCCCCAATAATTGGAATTACGGCGTGCATTATATTTTTACCATTTATATTTACATAATCAACAGCCATATTATGTAGTTTAAATATATAAGACTTATTTATGAATCGGATATTAGAGTTAAAAAATAAAATAATTAACCAAATGATCGTTCTGAAAAATTAACTAAAGAATAAATGAAGTCAAGTATTTGTAAACATACAAAGGTTTTTTAATTGTTGTAATATGTTAAACTGAATTACACAGTCTCGACCACGGTCTCGAGTCTATCGAAAAAACTCAAAACTTAAAAGCCCTTTGTTATTTAAACTATTTAAAAAATATAATAAATGATCAATGGAGCATGGACACGAGTAAGCAAATTGACTACAGATTTTAGTCTACCAAATTATTTTTGAATTGAAATCAATTATTCTTATTCGCATCAAATTAACTTTAGTAAACGATAAACCATATACTCATATTCAAAACTTACAACTACTGCGATCGCTGTTTAGCTATACGATACAAATCTGATGCAATTGTACTCAGTTATCACTGTTGCACCGATACACATGGATGTTAAAAAATTCACTTTTTACTATTGCGCCGATACACACAGATGTTAATAAATTCCCTTATTACTATTATTATTAGGATCGCCAATTATTATAATCTGCATTGTTTGATTATAATCACATTACGTCACTGATCCCGTGTTATTTTTACGTTTTAAAACGTACAATAATTTATTTCACGTGTACGACAATTTATTTAATTTACGATTGCACTACCTAATTATGTAACTTATTTGTGTAACGAATAATTTAATTTAAATAATTCAGTATTGCACTAAGTAATACAATAAATAAAATTAGACTAATAATTGCAGCAATAAGATTTTTGTATATATTTCTAATGAAACAACGTTATAATGCAACAACGTTATAACAACGAAATTCATGTGTTTCGAACGAAATCTCGAACAAAACTAAAATCTGTAGTTTCAAATTGTATAGATTCATTTGAACATTTAGGTAATTATTGGTATTAATAATAGACACGGAGCGGTTGACAGACCGGTTTTTTGAACATGCACATGCATGTTTAAGCGTGTATATATGACGTACATAACAATGTGGGAATACGTTTTCTTTTAAATGAAAGTCAAAAAAAGATCAATGTAAAATACAGCTTCAGTAAAAACCAAAGTTTAAGTATATACACGTAAAAACCAAATGATTTTATGATAAGTAGTAACCTTGTATTGATAAAACAAAAGATACAATATACATGTATAGGTCCATGTGTAAAAACAATATAACAATTTCAAACGGCCAGGGAGTCGATTAGCCGCACCCCGTCGTTTCTTCCTACTGTTAACACAGATGTAAAGTACAGTATGCAATAGTACATGTCACCCACAATTATTATTAACAATCGCCAAATTTTTATTTTATATTTATTTTCATGTTTCAAAAACGAAAATGCCAAATTACGTGACTAAACAATAGGTAAAGAAATTACTCTCTGTTGTGCCATGAGGTCCTCCTGTTGATTTCAAAAGACCTGGTTCAATAAAAAACACATAGGCATGGGCGGTTTCCTTAATAACACTCTGTATACGCTGTACTAATAGAACAGATATACTTTCTCTTTTGAGAGCGAACTCGTATACTCTCTGTGTATTAGCTATACGAAGCGTTGCGTTTCTTTGAATTCTTGCGATTTTTACCCCTTAAAATTAAAATTTTGCAAAATCCTTTCTTAGTGAGCATCTACGACCCAATAAGAATATACTTTCGAATTTTGAGATCATTATCTTCAGTAGTTTTTGCTCTACGTTGATTCTCTGTCAGTCAGTCAGTCAGTCAGTCAGGACAAAGCCGCTTATATATATAAGAGATTAGTGGAATACACGGTTAATCTGAAAATTTCTAAAAGAGCCTTTACACATTCAGGAGATCGCAGAGAGTTTGCTCCCAAGTTTTTACTCTAGCCCATGATCGGAATCCAATTATTTTAGCTTTCCTAAATGGCCAATTTATTACTTCCATGTTCCATAAGGAAATGGCGAAAAAAATCGTGTACGAGATAACGGCCGATTCTGATTGTACTACCCTCAAAACATAAAGAAAAGTCATTTTTCGTAAAGTGTGTGTGTGTGTGTGTCTAGGTGTAGAATTTTTTCTATGGCGTACGATAACAGCCGCAAATTCTAACAGAGTCAAAAAATGTTTTACAAACATCCCTGAATTTTAGAACACTCAAGGCCTGTTGTTTTTGGTGAAGGTCGGTTAAGGAAAAGGGGTAGTTTACTGGCAACATTTTATGTTTTAACAAGGGTAAAGTACTTAATTTTGATAAATAAAGTATCCTGATAAGAAGATCATAATAATCACTGTAGAAACGTAAATGAAATATATATGAATGAAGAGGCTATTTGAACGGTGTGGTGGTAATTTTCTAAAAATAAAAATTATTGTCGAAATGGGACGGGATAATTTTTTATATGTGTACTACGTTATCGGCAACAAAGAAGCAGTTTATTGTTAAAATTCCTTTCCGGGCTGTTTGGCCGTAGTCCAATGTTTTCTGCAAACCAGACGTTTCGGCAGTGCCATCAACTGCCTTCAACAGTGAAAATCGAGTGCTATAACGTGAGGTGGTATACGTTAGTAACCACAGTACTGTGGTTAAGGCTGAAGCAATAAGTGGAAAGAAGTAGTTTCTATTGAAACTATTGAAATATTTCATTTCGAAAATGATATTTTAAATATAAAACTTAGAACATGCAAGTCATGTATGTTTCTCCATACCGATATTTATTTCTATCGTGCACATTTTGAGTATTTCTGTTTCTACATATCTAAAGAAAATTAAAAAAAAATTGTCTTTATTTTTGTGATACAGTACTTTACTCTAAATCTATGCCATTTAATGTCCACATAGCTTCAAACAAAATGTAGAACACATAGTACAGGAAAAATTAAAAAATAACAATTCAAAAAACACGACATGTATATTCTTGACATTTATAGTAATTTTCTTCTACTGTAGTAGTAGACAACTTGCCAAACCTTGAGACAGTCCGAACGGCTGGCGGCATCGAGAAGAATCTTGCAAATGTGTCTACAGGCACGTACGCCACACACAGTAGAGCAAGATTCTTCTGGCTCATTCGACAAACACGTAGATTGTTCTGTGATGTCGTAACACTGCGTCCTCCTTAAGACTATTCGTCCCGAACTGGCAAACCGTCTCTGAAGTAGTACTTAGCCACGTGGTCTAGGTGGACGACCTTGAACTTTCGCTGTCCTTCCTGTTGAATCCGATAAACAACATCGTTAATTCTTTTTTTCACAGCGTAGGGTCTTTCCCAGTTAGACTGAGGCTTAGGTGAGCGACCACGAAGGCGCTTTGGATTGAACTACCAGACCTGATCTCCTTCTTGAAAACCCACACTATTGGTGCGAATGTCATACCGAGTTTTCATTTTATCACTGGCAATCTTCAGCCGTCCTCTTACCAAGCGATTCATTTCTCGCAGTTGGTTTTATAATTGCGAGGAATAGTTCTGCGGCTCTTGGGACTGAGTCTCAGGTGATCTGAACATTAAGTCCCCAGGAAGACTAATCTCCCGCCCAAACACCAATTTCGCTGGAGTCATGCCGGTTGTGTCGTGTACTGATGATCTATACGCCATGAGGAATAGTGGTATACGTTGGTCCCTGTCTATTTGGTTCTCGTCAACAACCTTCGAAAGATGCTGCTCAAGTGTTCTATTAAATCTCTCAACCATCCCGTCCGACTGAGGATGCAGAGGCATTGTCCTGGTCTTTCGAATTTCGAGTAGACGGCATAATTCTTTAAACACTCCTGATTCGAAATATCTGACTGGATCCGTATGGATTTCCATAGGGGCTCCACAACTGCATCAGAAGTTGTGAACTAACTGCTCTCCCACAGTGGTAACCTCCTGATTTGGAATTGCGTAGGCTTCCACCCACTTAGTAAAGTAGTCACCTACAATTATTATGTAACGGTTTCCAGTAACTGAATAGTCCAGCAATGTCTATGGCAATTCTCTCGAAAGGTAGTCAAACGTTATATTGTCTCATTTTTCCCCTGCTTCTGGTCTGCGGGCTCTTGCTTGCAGCACACATTTCACACGTCCGAACCCATTCCTCTACGTCGTGGCGAAGATGAAGCCAATAGAATCGCTTCTATATTTTGTCAAGGGTATTGTTAACGCCAAGATGGCCTCCAGATGTTCCATCATTCATCTCCTTCAAAACAGACTGAACTTTACTTTGGGGAACTATCAACTGCATGACCACGTCTTGTCCATCTGCACTTTCCCAAGCCCTTTTCAGCAATCCGTTTTCTAATGTGAGAGATTCCCATTGTGCCCAGTAGCCCTTCAGCACTTCGGAACCATGGCAGATATCTTGCCAATCCGGGCTGCGACCTTCCTCTTTTGCTGTCACGATTGGTCCAACGTCTTCATTAGTCATCTGTTCTTGTCGACAGTCTTGTGTTGTCCAGCCGTCTGCCAAGAAATCTACAGTGATGGCTTGAATATGTTCGCTTGAATTTTGTTCTTCCTTTCTGTAGCAATTTCGGCAGTCTTCCGGGCACGGTCTTCGTGATAAGCCATCTGCATTACCATGCAGGCGCCCCCGTCGATGTTGTACCTTGAAGTTGTACTCTTGCAGACGTTCAAGCCATCTTGCCAACTGTACTTCCGGATTTTTAAATCTCAAAAGCCATGCAAGCGCGGCATGGTCGGTGCGTAGTGAAAACTCTCTCCCATAAAGAAGTGCTCCAAAGATCTGACAATTGCCAACAACTCTCTCCTTGTAACACAATAACTTCTCTCTGGTTTAGAAAGCGTCTTGCTGTAATACGCTATTACTCGTTCTTTACCGTTCTGCACTTGAGACAAAACTGCTCCTAGACCCAGTATTATTTGCGTCTGTGTCTACGATGTAATTCCCTTCGGAAGCTGGGAAAGCAAGAATTAGCTGCCAACATAATACAATCTTCAAAGACCTAAATGCTTGGTCCCACTCTCTAGACCACTGGAAGTTTCGTTTATTTTCCGTTAGCTCATGTAGAGGTTTAGCAATAGTAGCGAAGCCTTTCACAAAACGTCGGTAATATGAGCATAACCCCAGGAAACTCCGAAATTCCTGTACTCCTCAGAACTAGCCAGTCTCCTACGGAATCTACTTTATTAGGATTCATGCTAACACCCGATGCCGAAACCAGATGGCCCAGATACTGTACTTCCTTCTGGAGAATACTTCTTCCGGCTCAGCTTCAGTTGTGCACCGTGAATTCTAGTTAAAACTTCCATAAGGTTTTCTAAATGGGCTTCGAAATTCTTCCCGATCACTATGACATCGTCTAAGTAAACAAGGCAAGTTTTCCTCGTCACGCCTCGAAGTACTAGCTCCATCAATTTCTCAAAGGTTGCCGGTGCATTACAGTAACCAAATGGCATGACGTTAAATTGGAATAAGCAAATTCGGGTCGAGACTGCGGTCTTATCCTTGTCTTCTTGATGAAGACCCACTTGCCAATATCCACTCTTCTGGTCCAATGTGGAAAACCACTGTGATACGGACAACGTGTCGAGTATATCGTCGACGCGAGGTAATGGATAGCGGTCTTTCTTTTAACGTCATTTAACCTCCGGTAGTCTACGCAGAAACGCAATCCACCATCCTTCTTCGCTACCAGCACTACAAGAGAAGACCAAGCACTTGACGAAGGTTCGATTACTCCTTCTGTCAACATGTCCTGTACTAACCAAGACATTTCCTCTTGTTTAGATAACGGAGGCCTTCGAGGAGGTTGGCGTATCGGTGTTGTGTCCCCGGAATTGATGCTATGTTGCACAAGAGAGGTTCTTCCCAGTGACTGTCCCCGAACTGCAAAACAATCTTTGAATTCGTGTAAAAACTGTCTGAGTTCTTTTACCTCACCAGTTGAGAGGTCGTTAGAAGATCTGTTCAATAATTCATGCAATTCCTCTGGTAATTTATAATTATCCGAAGCATTTAATCTTCGTTGCTTTATTCCGGTTACCAAGGCCACAGGAGTCAATTTGCCTAGGAGCGTATTGCTTTGTAAAGTGATAGCTTGACCAAAAATATTCGCCACTGTAATAGGTACATTTCCGGTTTTGTCAGGTTTTACTAAACTTCTGGCAATTAGTATACCCGGTGTGCTGACTACCTGGGGTTCGAATATAGAGCACTGGTTGTATTCTACCTAGTATCTTCCTCGGTTCTAACCATCATGATCTTTTCGGAGTTTGGCGGAACAGTTACGGCCACTTGGTTTACGACGTCCATAGATTTTTCTGTTGTCGTCATTGTTGATAGCGTTACCTCTTCGCCACCGATTCTCAAGACATGTTTTTGAAGTCGACTATAAATCCGTATGCGTTAGTAACGTCCACACCAAGAATTGCTTCATCCACAATGTCTGCAACCAGTACTTGATGATTAAACTCAAGTCGACCGAGGCGTAGGTGTATCTCCACTTTTCCATACACTTTTACAGGCCGTCCAGTAGCTGTTCGCAAGCTGCAAGAGCACCGGATTGGCTTGCGAACTTTCACCACGTCGGGGCGCACAATAGAACTGTTGCGCCTGTGTCAACTGTAATCGAGGTTGGCCTTTCTTGAACAAATCCGGTAACCACCAAGCTCCCGCTGTTTTCTGAAGTGTAGAAATTGCGTATTGTCTAGGGGCTTCGTTCCTCCAGTTAGTCAGCACACGCCCCGTTGTACCGACTATTGCTCGTTTCCCTGCTGCTGATTTCTAACCCGACAATCTCGTTGTAGATGTCCAGGTTTCCCACGTCTATAACACTTCGGTCTTCCATCCTTTCTTGTTTTATTCTGTGGCGCCGACCGTCGAGTCTCTGTTCCTTGTCCTTCTTCCTCATCGTCTGTGCCGTCGCGAAATTCTAGCGCGCGCGCGCTTTATGACTTGTCCAACCAGACGCTGATTTGGCGGCCTCAAAGTGCAAAGCATGTACCAGGGTGTCCGCACTGTTCTGGTGTCTTGCCATTCGTAACACTTGCCGTAGTTCGTTATCTCGGACACCGGCAGTATATGTCTGCATCGCAAAACTCGTTCGAAAATCTTCTGACTCTTCAGGATAGGCCAGTCTAATTAGTCTGTCGATACTTGCTTCAAACTCTTGAAGGCTGTCTCCGGCATGCTGTCGCCTTGCTCTCAACTGGTTGCAGTACACATCTCGCAAATGTTTATCACCATAGCGTAATTCCAGAGTCCAGAGATTTTATCAACTTGGCATAGATGTTCTGGCTGTCAGGTGGCACTTTCTGTAGTAGTTCTGCCGCGGGTCCTTTTAATGAGAGAATGAGTGACTTTTTTGTCTTTCTCCGTCCAATTATTTGCGCATGCAGCAGCTTCGAATTGGCGTAAATACGTCGCCCAGTGCGTGCTTACATCCAATGTTGAGGCCTTGACATGAACTGTCCCAACCGCAGCCGAGGTGACTTTCTCTATCGACTTATTGTCCGTGTCTTTCTCTGTCTTTATCATACAGTCTGTTCACAATGTTGTTTTGGTTGTAACTTTAGGCACTGCTCCACTTCATTTTTAATCTGCTCTTTTATATTTGTAATCGAGTCTTCTATTTTTATTGACATAGCTTTTTCCACACTCGACAGATTTTTCTACTTCAGCTATTTTATTTGACATGGATTCTTCTACGTCACATATTCTGGTAATTTGAATGTTAAGCTCACCTCGTAATTCACCTACGTCACCACGTAGGAGACCCAATTCTGCGTTAGTATGTTCTTGCATCTGCTTTTGCTCTTGAATTAACACTTTGATGTCTTCTGTTTGGCGTTTCCGTTCCTCTGCCTGTCGTCCTTTCAACCCGAGGAACAGTGCTTTTTGTCTTTCTTCAGTTTCAAGCAGTAGAGTTTCCTGTCTCTCTTCCGCTTTATCATCCTGTCGTTTTTCTGCTTCTTCCGCCTCCTGCCTGCGTTTCTCATGCTGTCCTTTATCCGTCTGTAACTGCAGCGCCTGTACATTTTTCATGATCCATTGTTTACCGATTAGATATGAATTACCTCGTTTTGTACAAAGTGTCCACTATTTCCACTGTTAACAGTTCTGTCCCAGTTCTGACACCACTGTTACGACTGTCTACTCGATCGTCGTAAGTACAGTGGAAAACAAATTATAAGACACAAATTAAGTCACTAATCACACCTTTAATTTTTACATTTAAACAGTACATAATTAACAACACAGTCTCTCAACAAATCAAATGAAAATCGTTTACACGCAATAAAATGTCCACTAAAATTAAACACAATTGTGTTACAATTATACCGTCCGATTATAAATCACCACTCTTAACTAATAAGCACTTGTACGCGCACAGTAATCTCGCTACTATACCTCTGGAACCGCACTGTCAATACCTCGCACTAATACTGAAATTTAAGGCCGCTGCCGCCATGTATTCATAGCCACCGGAAATCTAGACGATTTCTAATTGCGTCTTAGCGTCCGTATGAATTACGTAATTAACTGCGGCCTTGAGACAGTTTACAGTTTACATGTCTGGCGGCATCGAGAAGACTCTCGCAAATGCGTCTACATGCACGTACGCTACACACAGTAGAGCGAGATTCTTCTGGCTCATTTGACAAACACGTAGATTGTTCTGTGATGTAACAATATGGTGGCCGTAACCGGGTCCAACGGCTTTCGCAAAAAGGTTTAATAGATTATGTGTACTGAAGTGGTATGCTTAAATTCCTATCTGCCTTCATATGTGTAGTAATGAATACGTTACTTACCTTGGAGTTGATCGACGGAAATGCAGAACACTGGCCGAAAATAGATGTGGCCGATATAAAAGAAAATTCAGGGCACAACGTCGAAAAAGTCCAAGCATGGACGATATTTTACAGCATGGCAATTTTAGGCTGAGTATACATCCAAGGAAACTTTTTCAAGGATGTTGTTTGAGTTTTTCAGGCAGTGGATAAAGGGTTCTGTAATTTATAGGATACATAATATGCTAAACACTACTAGTTAGGACTACTATAAATCTGGAATTTTGGTCGTGGTTCGGGTTACATATCAAAGGCCAATGAAGTCTTTTCTAGAGTCATCACTTTCTGTTATATTGTTCCTATAATTTGTAACTTTTACATCAAATTTTAAATCTGCAGAGACACAAATTAGAGATATGTTTTATGATGTACCCCGATGTTATAGTCTATTATTAATTTGATTATTACTAATGGATTATTGGGCTTAAGTACACATTCAGTATTCCATTGCACGGATGTGACTTGATATGGACTCAAGACTTTTAAAATATTTCTTTGATTTTACATTTCATATTTTTTTAAATGTATACCTGTTATAGAGTTAATATAGCGTTATAGAAAACGCTGATATAAATAAGGTTATTACTGTAATTTTACTGTAATGCTAGAACATATCCATAACATATGCAACAGTGTTTGAAATTGTGACTGGTAGATCATGGTTAAACACAAAAAACAATATCAATTACAAAATAAAACAAACAAAAATAACATTAATTAAAATCCTGTAGACCCACTACATCCTTACAAAGCAGATGTAATCTTGGCGTATCGTTGGATAATAATAATAATAATAATAATAATGAGAAACCAAACGAAATTGTTGATAATGGTATTTATTAAATGAGGCTTTCAGAAGCTAACCCGACTAACTAACGTTACCTTTGAAGCTCTGAGGTTGTTTGAAATTTTTACTACTTTTGAAGAAGTCAAGTACCGTCAAGATCTAGTATCGTGCTTACACCCTGGTTACTTAGGATTTTTAAACAATGCTGTCGAGGTCGCACTACGCTTCTAGGTCATGTCTTTTAACTGTCCACTTGTTGTTTACAAACAAATGTACGATAAGCATCTACTTTCCCTTGTCTACAATTTTGGTCTAGCAGCCCTACCCACATTATAAAGATAATACGTAAATTGTCTGTGTTCTGTACGAAACGTTTTTGTGTAATTCAAGCTCCCTATGTTATGTATTTATCCAGACGTTTAAATTCTTCACGATTTTAATTGTCCATCTGCATTTGGGTCTTCCATCGTGCCATCGTTCTTCTCATTTTCACATTGTCATAATTGTTCCTGTTCCTTTTTTTCTTTGATAACCTTGTCTGAGCTATTCTTTCTCTCTCATAAACATTTCCTTTCTTTTAGCGGCAGGTCAGTAGCAATCGGAAATATCGCTACGTGTAGACTGTAAATACATTTCAACCTGTCAGTTGAAATCCAATCTCTGAAGCAGCCGTAACTGGTGAAACAATTGTCAGGAAAATAAAATGATCCGTAGAACTTACCAAGTGTTGGTTTATTAAATTAATTATTATTAAATTCATAGATACGGTCTATTTTGGAGGCTTGTTTGAGGTAAAAGTCAACATTATTCTCGTTATTATATAATATGAAATATTGTATCGTTTTATTATAAACTTATGATAATATATTGCAACAGTACAAATAGGTTGAGTACTGTGTGTTGCACCAAGTAATTTAAATAAGTGGCTAGAAAAAATAAATAATGCATTTTGATAATAATAAGAATTCAGCCTGCAATAGACATTGTAAAAGAGACGCCTGACTTGCAGGTTGGGACAGGTGATTGTCTCCAGCTGCTCTTTGTATGTGTGTGCACACGTAAAGGGTGTGTGTGTGTGTGTGTGTGTGTGTGTGTGTGTGTGTGTGTGTGTGTGTGTGTGTGTGTGTGTGTGTGTGTGTGTGTGTGTGTGTGTGCGACTTGTCCATTCCGGGAAAGCCCCACCCTTTTCAGTAACGATGTAAATTATTGTATTTAAATTAATTTATGATGCTTGCGTGCATGGTAGCGAAAAACTAAACACACCAAAATGTGTGGTTAAAAATATCGAACAAGTGTATAAAAAATTGTAAAAAACGAATGAAAAGTGTAATGATAAGAAGTTAACAATCAATAGTAATTAGAGTAAGTAAGATAAGGAAAAACGGTTTGTGCATGATGAACACATAGAAATTACCGATCGAATGAATATCGGATAATATGCCAAAGACTTCGCAATTCGCGAAGACGAGCAAATTAAGTGTAACAATAAAGCGTTAAGAGTGACGCTCTCGACACTTTCAAACGTGCAGAATATTATCGAGACATATATAATATCAGAACAAAAGAAAAAACATAGTTTTGAGTCAAATAAGACTACGAATTATACGTAGTAGGTACGTAAAAATACGAATCATTTGGAATCGTAACATAAATAAGAAATTAACGTGTAATCTGAGATAGCAAATTACCCGTAATAAATATGTCAAAATAATAATGAGATTCTAAACCGCAAAACAAATAAAAAAAAGTGTTAATAAAAATTGAAATGATTTATAAACCAATGAAATAGAATTATTATTATTATGATTACAACCTTAATTCTTGCACACACACGAATTTAATGTGATGTAATGTACATAAAGCAGTGGCGGCGCTAACGAAACGGGTGCCCCCCCGCGAAACTAATTAGGGAGCCCTATAAAAATGGTTAAATTTTGTATACGTAATAGGGGAAAACACTCAAATGAGTTTCTATTTACGTGTGTTTCACAACAATGGTTTGTGAATACTTTCTCGTCTATCACAAACCGTTTGCAATTTGCAAAGGATGTTTTACACGTGTACAAACTCTTAAAATTCATTGTTGCTAAATAGACAAAGTTCTATACAAACTATACAAAAACCAAAATAAAAAGAATGATTTATTTTTACGTCAAAGATCTAAATTCAGACTATGAAACAGTACCGCACACAGAGTGTTAAAAATTTATTATTTAAAAACGAATATCAAAGTAACATTCTAGCTTTTTTCAAACATTTAAATTAGTTTGTAACTGAATTTGTAAAATTCTTGAACATACTCTATACAAGTTCTCCTTAAGTCTAATCCAATTCAATAACACTCGAACTCAAGTAATGTACAATATTTACAGATGAGGATCAACCAAAGTTCACTGTTTTCCTAAGCCTAGTCTTCTTTCTTTAATAGCTAAGAACTTTTCAACCACTTCGTTGATATTAGTTTTCTGTGTCTCTTCATGCTCAATGCTTAACAGTGCCAAGTCACTCAACCGAGTTTGGGCCATGGTACTTCTTAATTTAATTTAATGACTTAACTTAATTAATTTAAGTTTTGAAAAGCTTCTTTCCGCTGTAGCTGTTGTGACAGGTATGGTTAAATAAAGCTGCAAAGCTGTAGTTAAGTCTGGGAGGCAACTCATAAGGCAGCTGTTTTCTTCAACCAGTAAATTCATCATTTCTCGAATTCTTTTCTTGTGTACAATTTCTTTGGTCATCAGAGCTTTGAAGGATATTACTTGGTCAGGCAGTGATGTGGAAAGGTCACCAGGATACACATTTACGAGAGCCTTATTTTTCTCCACTATTGTCTCTTGCGAGAAGTTTACTAAATTCTGAGGCGTCAGGAATGAAAAACTATCATCAATGCAACGCAATTCTTGGAATCGCATTTGTAGCTGAGCTATTACAATATCTAGTGTTGCATTGAAAACTTTTACTTCAAATGATTTCACTGGGTCGTCAATTCTATGGTCAACTGATAATTCAACAAAGAAGCGTTTTACAACTCGTTTACGCTTATTTTTCATGTTACAAGTTATGTCCCATGACTGGGCCAACTGGGCCCCCCCGCGCCGCGGGGTCTGCGGGGGCCTTATCGCCGCTACTGACATAAAGGTTTAACACACATTTTAATAAACGCAATAAAATCGTTGTGATGTTGTAATATAAATTACTTATTTATGTAATTGTATAGAGATTATAAAGAAAACCACTTGTGTAAAAGGTAACATTCGAAACAGAATATCATGTAGGCTACTTGATTGTTTTTTTTACGTATTAAAAAAATTATTTGGCAAATATGCTTCTGCCGCCAAAACTGTGCAATAGATGGCAATCGTCATAAGTTTTATTTATTCATTCCAAGTACCGAGCCTTTATAGCAATCAATGGCTACATATAGTTTATGCAAAATTGATGGTACTGGGTAGCGTGTTACTTTCCTTTTCCGTATATTCTTGCTGGCAGGGTATCAATCATACAGGATAATATCTCCCCTTCTGCGACGTGATGCTAGTTGAGATTATATAAGAAAGATGTTTACGATTTCTTGCCGAACCAAAGTGACTAAACATTACACATCGCTTTTATTTACGAAAAAAGTTGCAAATAATTAGTGCTATTTATCTTCCTATTTTCCGAAACGAGTCGACTTTTCACACTTTAGTTTCAATTTTAGCACGTAGTTGAGTACCTCGTTAAAAGTTACCCTGTACAGTGGTATAGTGACTGTTCATCAAAGTTCTGATAATTTTTGTTAATATTGTGAAAAACATTTTTTAAATTCCCGTGAATTAATATAAATAAAATAACTTTCGTACAATGAAATTAATCGGTATTATTGGGAAAGATAGAAATCAGGAAAACAAATTTGATTATGTTTTGTCCAAACTACTGGACGTGGAGATTTGATATTTGGTATTAAATTCCAAAACTTATAATCTTTCAGCACATGAAATGTTCACAAATAAAAAAGTCACAAATCCGAGAACACCTTCTTCATCATACTTCGTGTCTTTATACCTGTATCTGTCTCTGTCTGTCTGTCTGTCTCTGTCTCTCTCTCTCTCTCTCTCTCTCCCTCTCTCACTCCCTTCACTCTCCTCTCTTTTCCTTTCTCTCCTTTAATTAAACTTTTAAATTCAATAGTAAGTATCGTGACTCCACGAAGTTGTGTCTACTGATACCTTTCATATATTGGGTGTAAACTAATTTTCCAATTCATCGAATCTAATCAATTTTTGAAAGAGACTACTTAGATTTTTTTTTAGTTTCCCTTAATGCGATGAAATTATTTTGCTGACATTTTTATTTTTTTGGGTAGGCAAGGAATGTTTGTTACAGCTTACCTAACGCACACGACAAACTGCTTTTTTTTACATTAATCTATTACTCGTATGCTTTTTTTAGAAACGTCTTTGAATGCAAACTTGAGACTCAAAATATTTGTAATATGTGTATATGTCTAGATATAGCGAATAGAGAAATTGAATAGTTTTCTCTTATAGGGCTGGGGAAATCTGTCAGCTGTACCTAAGAAAAGTTCCGTCCTTTTCCTTTCCGGAATAAAGACTATGTTGAGATATATCCTGATTCTAATGTTATGTAGGCCTATTATGGTTTTTACACCACCACGCTAGTACATTATACTGAACAACAGTGTTTTAAATAAATTACGGGCTAAATAAATTAAATACACTTCTCGTTTTAGCTTTTTACTTGTCTTTTATACTCGATTCCAAGATCCGACTGGAATATAAAACTCTCACAGTTTTTAAAGGAAAAAATCGGTATGGAGAACCATACATGACTTCCATGTTATAAGATTTATATTTAAAATACTTTTCGAAATGAACTACTTCCATAGAAACTCCTTCTTTCTCCAGCCTTAACCACAGTACTGTGATAACTAACGTATACCACCTCACGATAGTGCACTCAATTTTCACTGACGATGGCAGTCGATAGCACTACCGAAACGTCTGGTTTTGTAGAAAACATTGGATCAAGCCCAAACAGCCCAGGAAGGAATTTTAACAACAAACTTCTTCTTTGTTGCCGATAACGTAGTACACATGACATATAAATCAAAATTATCCCCTCCCCCTTCAACTCTAATTTTCATTTATAGAAAATTACCCCCAACCCGTTCAAGTAGCCTCTTCATTTATAGATATTTCATCTACGTTTCTACAGTGGATTATTAAGATCTTCTTATCAGGATACTTTGTGTTTATCAAAATTAAGTACTTCACTCTTGTTACAACAAAAAATGTTTCAGATAAACTACCCTTTCCCCCTAACCGATCTTCACCAAAATCAATAGACCTTGAGTCCTCTACAACTCAGGCACATATATAAAAATTATTTGATTCTGTTTGAAGTTATGGCAGTCATCGTTCGTCATGTAAAAATTTCTCTTGTGATGACATAAAATGTTGCCGGTAAACAACTACCCCTTTACCTTAACCGATCTTCACCAAAATCAACAGGCCTTGAGTTCTCTACAACATAGGGAAGTATGCAAAACATTATTTGATTATGTTTGAATTTACGGCAGTTATCATTCGTCGTAGAAAAAATTACCCTTGTTATCACATAAAAAGTTGCAGGTAAACTACACCTTTCTCTTAACTCATCTTCACCAAAATCAGTAGGTCCTGACTCCTCCACAATTCAGGGAAGTATGCAAAACATTATTTGATTCTGTTTGAATGTGCGGCAGTTATCGTTCGTCATAGAAACAAATACTCTTGTTAAAACATTAAAAGTGGCCGGTAAACTATCCCTTTCCCTTAACCGATCTTCACCCAAATCAATAGGCTTTGAGTACTCTACAATTCAGGCACATATGTAAAAAAATATTTGATTTTGTTTGAATTTACGGCAGTTATCGTTCTTCATGGAAAACGTTCTCTTGTTACAACATAAAATGTTGCTGGTAAACTACCCCTTTCCCTTAACCGATCTTCAACAAAATCAACAGACCTTGAGTTATCTGCAATAGAGGAAGATATGCACAAAACTATTTGATTCTGTTTAAATGTGTGGCAGTTATCGTTCGTCATAGAAACAATTACTCTTGAAAAAACATAAAATGTGGCCGGTAAACTACCCCTTCCGCTTAACCGATCTTCACCAAAATCAACAGGCCTTCAGTATTTTACAATTGATGAATGTATACAAAAAAATTTTTGATTCTGTTTGAATATGCGGCAGTTATCGTTCGTCATAGAAAAAATTACCGTTGTTAAAACATAAAATGTTGCTGGTAAACTACCCCTTTCCCTTAACCGATCTTCACCAAAATCAACAGACATTTTCAACAGGTCTCTATAGCTCAGGATGGTGTGCAAAACATTATGATTCTGTTTCAATTTGCGGCTGTTATCGTTTGCCATAGAAAATACCCTTGTTAAAACAAAAAGTTGCTGGTAAACTACCCCTTTACCTTAACCGATCTTCACCAAAAACAATAGGTCTTGAGAACACTACAATTCAGAGTTGCATGCAACAAATTATTTGATTCTGTTTGAATTTGCGGCTCTTATCGTTTGCCATAGGAACAAAATCTACAGACAGACACACAGACAGACACACAAACACATACACACAGAGACACTTTTCGGAAAATGGCTTTTTTTCATGTTTTGAGTGTAGTACAATCAGAATTTGCACTAATCTCGAACATGATTTTTTTTTGCCATCACCATACTTCCATTTCCTTAAGGAACATGGAAGTAAAAAACTTTATACCCATGAATGGTGCCTCCATCTGCCTCGTAATTACACATTTGGCTACAAACTACAGATGCACACAATAAACCCCAACAAGCACTACTCTCCAATCTACGTGGCTCCACCTTCTCAACGGCCGGGCCTGTCAGCAATGGCGTACGTCTCCCCACAATTCCCATACCATCTGGCTGAAGGGGGCTTACCCCAGACCAGCACGAGCCTGGCCCTAATTCGGACCGGACTCAAACAACCCCCCCCACCGATAAAAGTAGCAACATATTAAATTTTACTTACGTAGTGCATACATTACAATAGAAAAAATATAGGCCTATATTTTTATTAATTTTTAGTTTAGGTTCATAAAAAATATTACGGTTGAAAGTTTATATTTCTAACAATTATCATTATTAATTTTTACGCTTTGATTAATTATTAGTTATTTGGGTTATATTGAAGAATGACGTACATAAATGTATAAGAAAAGTTTTATTATAATTAAGGTTATGATATTAGGTTAAGACTATACTTCAAATTCTGACTCTTATTGGTAGTAAATAAAACTCTTTTGGCACAACGAGTCGTAATTTTATCATATGGGCACACAAAAGAGTAGAAATAAAAAAGTGCAAAGGAACAAAACAGAAAAACATACAAGTAACGTTCACACTTAGAACTTAAACATACGCGTGCGCGTGCGCGTGCGCGTGTTTGTGTGTGTGACAGAGAGATAAGAAGTAAGGCGGATTCAATAGGTAAAATAGAAGAATTTAATACGCAGCATATCCACTTTAAACGTTATTACTTTAATTTTTCAGGTGACATCTCAAGTCACAAAAATGCCGTCTTCACAATACATGCAAGTGGTGGACGAGATGATAGAAGAAAACAGGACTAAGCTTGAAGCGGTCTACATGAACAACTCAATTCGTCTTCACAACAGTGTTTCCAAAATGAAACATCAGCTGAATAACACGATCAAAGTATCCGTTGACACCCTTAAGGATATAGCATCGTTTATTGAATCTGCAGCGCAATACGTTCGAGCTATAAAACCCAACCAAACAGGATCGTTTGAAGACTTTGTTATCGAAAAACGAAACATCGTGGAATTCGGAAACGACACCATACAGTCTGCGTTTCAACCGCACTATACAGCCGCGGAGAAACTGTTGAAAAATGTCAGTAGATTGTTGAAAGTAATCGATATAAATACAAATCACGCGAGAAAAATTAACCTAGAATTCTGTCTGACAGAAAAGACGAAGCCTCTTAGAATATCTTGCCTGCAAAGCATAATGAAGTCCTATTTAAGGCACTTGGTTAGAGTTAAAAACGCGCTAAAATCATATAACGAGTTCAACGACTCTCTTCAGCGTAAAATCGATAACGTGACTAGAACGGCGGTGATACACACGTTTCAGAAAGCCCATAATTCGTCTCGAACTGTTGTTAAGGATATGTTCGATTCGTCATCGATCTCACCTGAAACACTAACGATGCATACGCAGAAGAAAGTAACACAGTTCTCCAAGTCAATTAAATCGTATATTTCCAAAACAAACGAAAAAATAAAACTAGGGGAAAGCGTTTACAACAACTTCAATGCAGAATACGAAAATTACAAGACAATTTTTGATAGTCTTCAGAATCTGGCTCTATTTGCGGTTGATATTATTGTCTACTCAAAAAACGTGACCGCGTCAGAGTTAGATTACGTAAAGCAGGGGATCGCAAACCGATCCGTCGATCATTTCAGGAAATTAACAGACTTTTACAAAGACGTTAAATCAGAGTTTGGCTCTATCCGAGAACAAATCAATACAATCGAACAACAGTTAGGAGTGACGAAACCTGTCAACGTTACATGCCCTGTCCCGCAATCTGGCGTCGCCGATCTCTTTGACTGTTTACACGACAAGATTTTGTATTATTCACAGATGCTTAACACAACCAAGAATGTGTACAACAATTTAAAAGCTGTTGCCGATAACATACTAGAAAACTCTGACATCTATAACAGGAAGGTCTATGATGATTTCACTTTGGAAGTGTACAATTTAACGTTGGGCCTTATTAAAGACTACCACTTAGGCGCAGATGAAGTTATTTCTTATGAACAAACGATAGCTGAGAAGAAGTATAACGATACCTTATCAGAGATTTCAAAAATAAGTGAGAAATTTAACGAGGACTATACAAATGAGATAGAGAATAAAGTAACAGCAGTGAGTATAATAAACGATGTTATCGATAACATGGTACGTTCAAGTCCGGATGACGACAAACTGCTACCGGCAAACGAATTATTGACGGAAATGAACGAGACTATTGCCAGTCAATACGAAACCGCCACTGAAAATATTGCCAATAGGATAAGCAACATTACAGAATATTCAGCAGAGGACAAAATAAACGACATATTGGCTACTATGTCTGGGGGAAGGTTAGCTGAAAAGTGTTCGATAGGGAACGGCAGTCTGAACGTGGTGAAAGTTGGCCACGCCTTACAGTGCATCGAACGGGAGCGAACGAACTTCAATAACTCTATGACCGCTCTCGTCAACGATTATCTCACGCTTACGTCCGAACTGGAAGAAATCAACGCGCTGTTCCTGCACGACGTACAGGCGTCTCTGAGGGTTGGCATTAGAAACGTGATGCCTCTTATGGATGACAAAACTACAGGAGAACGACATCCTGGTTACGACGTGCTGATCTGTGTGAACAAGATTGATATACGGAAAAGTAACTCAAGTCAACTGGAAACTGACCTTAATCAGTGCAACTCAATTTTAGCTGAATAGATATTGATAAACTGGGAACAATGTTACAGCAATTATGTTACTTACTTTATCAATGACCATGAATACGGTTTTTGTTACTGATGTAAAAAATATACTAGTTACACAGTAGTAAGCTTAATGTAACTGTTATTATACCATCCTTTATAACTTTTATATATCCTTTAACCCTTTTTTAAAGATTATCCTCTATATGCATTTATAAAATAAGCAGTGACCACTTACGGGGATCCGCCACCTCCAAAACTTATATTTTTATTTTTAAACAGAACTTCCTTATTACAATGGACATTCCTTTCAGTATGTCTAAATACTCTAAATACAGTACATGTGCTGTCAGAAGAAATTTTTTCTCCCCATTTTCTATAATTTTGAGTTTTATGATTTCTTTTTATAATTGTAAAAATTTGAATAACTTTTTTGTTTATCAACCAATATCAAAGTTCTTTTGCAATTTTATTTCCTTTAAAGTAACAAAACCTTCTGCGTATGCAATCTATGGTAACCCTAGTACAAACTAAACTAGAGAAATGTATTTAAAATTTCAATATTCTTACGAATTAAAAAAACAAATTCTTTTAAATTAGACAATTTTTTACATACATGGTACTGCATACACAGAAATCTTTTAGATATCAGTAGGAAGAAGTGGTGAAAAATTCATTACTCTGTCTCGAATAGAACATACATATCAGCCGTGAAGAAGGTACCGGTCTACGAATTGCGAACACTGTCAACTTACTTGGTCACCACCTGAAACTCCTCATTATCTGAAAAATAAAAATAAAATGCTAATAAATCCTCTGACTATCGATTTCTTTTTGATTTATTCCATTGTCTGAAGATCACGGCTCACGCTATCTAAGTAACAACGTTATTCTTTTTTACACAATGCTGAGACTGCATGCAAACCTTTTCTCACACGATTGCTTAATTTAAAGTGTAATATGACGCACATAACTACTAACGTAAACTATGAAACAATAACAAGACGAGAGCATAATCAAATTTAGTTTTAAACGAATAAAATCAGTAAGTATGTTATAGCATTATAGGTTATAGCCTATAAATAGTGTTGACTAATTAACCTATGACTAATTATTTAATAATGATGATAAAATAGGGACAAAGTTTACTAAAAACATGACGTACTGAGTAGTGTGTAAGGGGGGTATCGGGCCAGTCAGTGTGACGTCACGATCAGCTCACCAGCGGATGGGGAGGGGGTTGATGACGTCACGATCAGCCACGACCTCCCTCAACAGCCAGTGCTGTCACTGAAACAACAATGGGCGTCATTGTTTTACTAGCGTCTGTTGTTTCAGTAGCGCCCATTGTTTCAGTAACGCCCATTGTTTTAGTGATGCCATTGTTTCAGTAGCGCTATTGTTTCACGGACGTCACTGGCTGTTGAGGTAGGTCATGAGCAGCCGATCGTGAGGCCGTTGGTCTGGTCAGAGTAGATCGTGACGTCACGCTTCCTGGCTCGAAACCCCCCCCGTTCTTGATCCCGCGCGCGAATTTTTTCGCATAATATTTCGGTCTTGGTCTCGGTCTTGCTTATTTCGGTCTCGGTCCCAGTGCTGGTGCTCGGGCTCGGGCTCCGGACGAAGCGTCGCTTGCGACTGTCGTCACAAGACTGAACGGGATAGCCAACGAGCCCTGTTTATATACGCGGACAATCCCCCTCTTGTTCCACTATAAAGTGTAACTACCACTGTTTCAGTGATGTCACTCTCTTTTTCAGTGACGTCATGCTGTTTTGGTGACGTCTGCGCATCCGATCGTGACCTCGTTGACTAGGTCAGTTGATCGACACGTTTCTTCATGTTTCAATATTCGCTCCGTGTTGTACGCTTGCAGAGGGGGAGGGGGTTCTGTTGGCGTGTATTTGTATGCTGGTGGTCGGTAGGTGCTGGGTTCGGTCTCTGGCTCGGGACGAAGCGTCGCTCGCGACTGTCGACATAAGACTGAACGGTATAGCTAACGAGCCTCGTTTACATAGACGGACAATCCCCTCTTGTTCTACTATTGAGTTTAACTCATTCATAACATCCTGTCAACACGTATTTGCAACATACTGTTTCACGGTGATACGATGGAACAGTTCTATCGATTGAATTGCGCCATACTGTGTCACAGTGATATGATGCAACGGTTGAAACAATACTTTTCCTGTAGCCGGTCGAGTATTGTGACATACACTTACATAACTTTTTCTAGTGAATCTTATAAAGAGATGCATACATATCGTTGTGTTAATTACGTATAAATAAAACAACGGTATTTACTCTCGTCTAATTAAAATTCTTTATAATTTGACACTCCACACGAATATTTGCGATTTTTCAAAAATTTTAACACTGTCAATTTGGGGCTATTATTGTCTAATTTTATTTGAGGGGAGATTGATTCTTTTAACAATAAGTCTATTTTGGGTAAAGGTATGGACATTCATGCCACGTTTTACGAAAAATCGGTTGCTACATTCAAAAGTTAACATGCGACGTGCTCCAAAAAAGGGAGAGAGATATATACTTCTATGACAATGCCAAACGGACGAGTTAAAACTGAGAATGCACTTCACTCGATCAATTATTATTATTATTATTATCAATTCGTTTCTAATGGAAATGACGGTACATGTCGGCTAAGTAATATTTCAATACAATTCTTTACCTCTTTATGTGCGAAACGTAACATTGCGTAAGTAGTAACATTAGAACCCGAGAAAATAGAGAAATAAGGTACAAGGAAAAACCCAATATACTATTAGGGGAAATTTTGTGCGAGAAAGTCAGACTAGACATCCCTACAAACAACTTAAATTAAAGACATTGTTTAACAAATAGATGGGTTGCGTAATAGGCTACTGCCAACTATACTGTACCTAATTTTAATACTTTACAATAATGAAGGGTCTAATATTTTAAATGTATTATTTACATGTTTAAATGTTATTGTTAGAGAATAAAATTCCAACCTCTCAAATATTATTTAATATTCAAACAGTTCAATAATTGTTGTAGCTTCGTCCAACTGAATTAACTCAAATCGGCACCATTCCTGGTAGTTTTACTTGATTCCTTGTCTTTCAAGAAAATGATTTGCAGAAATTTCAACTGTAAGCAAAAGAACGTTCCAACCAATGTAAGAACTTTTTTGAGCACCTATCAGTGAGAGAAAGACACATTATTGCAATAGTGGAGCCAATACCTTTTTTGGCAAATGATAAAGCGTACCCACGGATTGACAAACGCCATTTTCCAATGAATTTCAATACAGAATTGCAGAAAATGGTGACAGAATTAAACGTAGGTAACTTGTGTACTCTCGAACGGCAGACGTAGCGTTTTGCTTGTCTTGTCGTTTATTTAAACCTTCCGTTCAATCTTTTTTTTTGGAAAGAAAGAGGGATTTAACAAATGGAGAAAATTTTGTGAACTAGCAAAATCTCACGAGACATCACCTGAACCTTTTCTTAACACTCAAAAGTGTATTGATGCCGAGAAAAGGTTGAAGGGAGATAAAGCTATTGATCAACAGCTAATAGACCAAATAAATGTTGAAACAGAAAGATGGAAAAGTATTTTAAAACGAGTTATATTATTAATAATGTTTCTGGCCGAAAATAATATAGCTTTTAGAGGATCTTCAACAGAGCTTTTCACAAAGAATAATGGCAATTTTCTGGGCCTCATCCAGTTGCTGGGGCAGTTTGACCCGACAATGAAAGAACACTTACGACAGATTGAAGCTGAAGAACAGCGGGTCTAAATGTTAATCGTTAAAATCCAAAATGAAATTGTTAACCTACTTGCTCAGCATGTCAAGGAAGACATCATCAAAAAAATACATTCTGCAAAATACTTTTCTGTGATCATGGATTGTACGCCAGATGTCAGTCACAAGGAACAAACGTCACTAACAATTCGTTATGTTCATGAAGAAAATGAAACTAATGGTGAAATAGTCGTCCAAGAAAGCTTCATAGGTTATACTGTTGCTGAAGAGTCGACAGGTGAAGCTCTCTCAAATCTTTTGAATCAAGAAATTGAATTTTGTGGACTTGATCTCAAAAACTGCAGAGGACAAGGGTACGATAATGGGGCCAACATGGCTGGAATACAAAAAGGTGTTCAAGCTAGGATATTGTCAAACTACCCGTTAGCCTTCTATACGCCTTGCGGCTGTCATAGTCTTAACTTAGTTGTCTCTAATGGAGCAAAGACATCGGTCAAATCTACACTACTATTCGGTGTTTTGCAACGAATATACACAATATTTGCAGGATCCCCAAAGCGTTGGTGTATAGTAAGCGAGCATGGTCAAGGCTTCACGCTGAAGCAAGTATGTGAAACCAGGTGGGAAGCACGAATTAATTCTGTCTCTGCCGTTCTTTACCAGTATGGCAGTGTTATAAAATCACTAGAACAGCTAAGTGAAGACTCAAATAACGCTACAATATCATCAGAAGGAAAGTCTTTGCAGATTCACATGGAAGGCTTTTCTTTTCTGGTGTGGTTAGTCATATGGCACGATTTACTGTTTCAAATAAACATCGTGAGCAAAACACTCCAGAACAAAAGTGCTGACATTGCTTTGGCCACAAAACAGTTAAAGGCTTGCACGGATTTTGTAAAGCAGTTCCGAGAAAGTGGATTGAATGATTCTATAGCAAAAGCAAAATAAATAGCCAAAAACCTTGACATTGATTCTACATTTCAGACAAAATGACCAAGGATGAAGAAAAACATGTTTTCTTATGAAAGTAAAGATGAATACAACCCAACCCCTGAGGATATGTTTAAAAGAGATGTTTTTTTTGCCACTGGTAGACACAATGCTGACGTCTTGAAAAGATAGGATGGATACGTTTTCTATCCATAAATCAAAATGGGGATTTTTATTGGATTTGAATCATTTGCCATAAAAGAAAAACTTGAAGAACTTTGCATCAGCTTGCACGATCACCTTACTGTAAATAACGTTTCTGACATAAATGGCAAGGACCTTTACAATTAACTTTCACATGTAAACGCTCTGACAAATAAAACCCCAAATGAAAAGCAAATGTCTCCTCATGAAGCCTTGAGAATTATAAAGAAAACTGATCGAAGAGACCTATTCACTAACCTGTGGATTTCCCTCCGTATTCTCCTCACTATTCCAGTTTTAGTGGCAACCTGTGAGCGTAGCTTCAGCAAATTAAAACTAATAAAAACTTACTTGCGTTCATCAATGATGCAAGCAAGATTATCCTCGCTCGCAATACTTGCCATCGGGAATGAAGTCACCAAACAACACAACATGGATGACATTATTGCCAATTTTGCAAAAATGAAAGCAAGAAGAATTCCAATTTAAAGTATATAGCAATACTAGCAAAGGCGGACCCGTAATATTGTTCTCGTACTAATTTAAAATGCTTTGATTTAATCTCCATTTTGAATGTAATTTTGTTTTAAAGTCCAATTTGACACGTAACACAAAATACTATATCTTTTAAGCCCTTTCTGTGTATATAGGCCTACTCAATAGTTAACAAATTATAAAAAACTCAATTTCTTTACTTTTAGATGGAAATAATTAAATACAATCACGTTCTATGAAATATCTTTTATTGTTTCTGTTCTTATTTACCTAACACTCATGACTGCTAGTCAGTATATTTTTATAAAAACCAGTCTAGATTGGCATGGTCAGGACACAGGGAAGAGAACTTCTCTTCTCTGTGGTCAGGACGATTTCAACCGATGCGGGAGGGGGCGCCCAACGTGAGCTTGCCCCGGGCGCCTAGACCCCTAGAGACGGCCCTGACTGTAAAGAGCTCGTTAACTGATCACTTGCCGTCGGCGAGTTCATTTCGTTAAGGTCGATAACACTGCGGTGGTGGAAACGTAGAAAAGCGGCCTTCTCCGAACAATTAGTGTAGATCGTGGTGAACCTCGCACAGATTTGCTCGATCGTACGCGACACGCCCGTGTACGGAATGTAACCGTCGTCCCATTTCAGACAGTGATAGCGCCGTTCCAACCATTCGTTGGTTCTTATCGTCTTCGCGGTGAGTCGCGATAGTTCGTAAGGAGGCGCGAAAAACTCCACTGTAAAACATCGTGTAGACAGTTCTACCGCGGCGAACTCCTTGACAACGTACTCCTTCTGCACACCGCGGAACGCTTGAAACTCGACGACAGCGGTTCGAACGTTCTCGTCTGCTCCTTGCGGCCACATGACGAAAAGTGTAACTATTCTAACGCGTACACGATGTTTAATAATCAGTCACCATTTTGTTTTTTGTTGTTTCTTTTTCCTTCAACATTCTTCGTCCTGTTCAAGGTTACGTAGCACCTCGACTACGGTATTATCGTGTATCACGGGTTCCGCTTTCCCCTACATAACGAGTTCGTCGTACAAACAGTCGTACATCACGATATCGCAAAACACGTCCGGTGGGCACACGTATCGTCTCCCGCACGCGATACCACGTGATCGATGTACAGTTTAATATTCTCCTGTTCATAAAACAAACGCGCTACGTACTTTTTAACTATCGGTATTAGCCGAACAATACACGACCACTCGCTGTCATTCATTACGATCGAACCGTTCTTTTTGTCTTTCAAATGTAGGCCTACACATCCGCATTTCGCGTAAACACTTTAAATACTATCGTCTTCGTCTCCTTTGTCCTTGTCCTGAAACAAAACTAACTTAACGTCGGACGAACGAAGACCGTCGGTAATTCGTTCCTGTAGGAAAATCAATAAGTTCTAATCGGTGAAATCGAATAGCACGCTTTGCAGGCGAGCACCGTTCGTAAACGAAACGCACACATCGTGTCGGCGTTCATCAAACAATCCGGCCGTTACGTATCGTCTGTGCGAAAACGGGTACGTTAGACCTAAGTACACGTCGCAGTGTATCGGTTGCGAATGCTGCTGCTGCTGCTGCTGGTTGAGTCCAACAATTGTCGACGCCATGTTGTTGGGTAAAAACACACAGTCACAACGTTCACAGTAACTACAACGTTCTCAGTCAACTGCACCCTCTCAACTGACACAAGGTGATGCAACACTCGGTAATGTATTCAGGTCACGACTTCCTGTTGGTAGGGGGGAGGAGACAACTACCCCGAGTGGTGGTGGTAGTAGTGGGGGACGAAAACAAGTGCGTCTGTGCACAGTATTGGACAGCGGAGTGTATGCATTGAGGGAATCGTGAAGTATCATGCAGAAGGCTGTGGTTTCGGGGGAAATTTTCTGAAGACTCGAATTCCAGTCACTCGTCGACTGGTGAAGACTTGAGCGACTCGTCATGTCTGCTACAATCGAAGACGAATAGCTGTGCTTTATCTCTAAAATCGTCCGGCGATAGAAGTACGTTGGGTTGAGTCTTGTGGTAGTACGATTTTTGAAAACTAGAATACATGTCGTACAGCAGTGCGTAGCGTCCGTTAGCGATATCCAAGTTCAGGTTATCATACGGGTAGTACTTGTCGTTCAGAAAGAGTATCGCGTTGGTCACCTTTCAGTGATCGAATTCGTCAGTGTGTTTTTTCAAATCGTCCTTTCTGCCCGTCTGGAAGGTGAGTATCACGAACCGCGGCTTCTCCCGTTGCGATGACGTCTTGATGGTCCACGTCTGTCTGCTGGTCGTCGGCAATACCGGGTACTCGTAGAGTTCCCAACTACAAAACGGTATGGACAGCGGTAGGTCCTTCCGCATTAGCTCCAACAGCTCCAACCGCGTATCGTTGTTCACGTGCACGTACGGAACCATCCACAAGATTTTAGTCAGTTCGAGATCGGCGTTAGCAGTAGTCATGTTGCTCGTCGTCATCACCATAGCATTTAATTCGGTGGACGTGCGTAACAGTATCAGTTCTTGTTTCATGTTTAAAATAATCCCTGTAAAGTCTTCAGCGAATCCCATCAACATCCTCAGCTGTACGCAAAATCTGAATTCACCGTTGCTCCCTTTCGGTGTTATCTCGTTATTCGTCAGTGCCACCCATCAGGCGATTTTCATCGCATCAGCGTCCGGTTTTCCGACGGACAGCGGAAAGGGAGTAAATTAACGAGGAGGGGAAAAATAACGCTTTCAATGTTTGTCAATACAGGTATTGTGAGAAAAAACACAAATATAAAAGGTGTTACAAAATTACATTCAAACAATTTTAACAATCTTGCAATTGTAATGTTCTCTACACGATCTCTTTGTCCGTTGTACTGTAGGTAGAGCGTGTCCGGTTGTACGTCATGTAGTTCCTCGTCCGTAAACAGTATAGCGTATCTCTTTGTCAGGTAGACCTTGAATAATCCCGTGCTGTCCTTTCCTCTAGTCATAACGACTGCCAGAGAAGGTCCGTACCGCGTCTTCTCGTTATGTAACAGGCGAATCGGATACTTCGTCCCCGTTTGTAGGTCATGACATCGTACGTACTCATAAACGGTGACGCTCCCAAATTTCTGTATAAACGAATCCATTTTGCTTGCTTGCTTGCTTGCGTAGTAAGTCTGCTGGTTGCGATGCGTTGCTTGCGACTGTCGACACAAAAGTGAACAGTATAGCGAACGAGCTCCCGTTTATATAGACGGACGATCCCCCCACCCTCTCACACCCACCCTCCCTGTTCTACTGTTATGTGTAACTATTGCACAATATCCTGTCAACACGTATTGCAACATACTGTTTCACAGTGGTATGATGCAATAATTTTTCCAGGAATCAGTCGAGTATGGTGAAATACAATCACATAAATTATTGTAGTGAATCTTATAACTAGATGCATGCATACATGTTGTGGTAATTACGTATAATTAAAACAACAGTATCTACTCTCGTGTATTCCAAACTACCCATGAGGTAAGACAAGATATGCTTCGCTTTTATTACATGGTTTCCCCGTTTCGTGGATATACGAAACAGGACTACTTCAGCGTTACCAAACACATAACACGCTTAGAACTCAGTACTTTTAACGTGTACATTCTTGGGTAAAACAATCAGACGTACACTACACAATGCTGACTAAAGCTATCTTTTATTGTTTTTAATAGATTTTTCACTTAATCTAATAATTTGATATATAGTTGGAATATCGAGAGGCTTCGTCTTTTCACGTATCACGCACACACACAAAGATTCTGTTAAATCGAGACGAGTTTACAGGTGTTTCCACCGTGCCAATCACTCGTCTCGGACAACGCGACTACGTTTATGAGTATTTCTACCGTGACAGTGACGTAGTCGGTTGCAATCGTTCATCTCTCTCTCATAACATGAACAAACTCGGACGACACACCTAGATATCCTAACCGATACACAAACGTATATGCTGTACACATGCTTATAATACGCACCATTGCATTCTGTAGTGTAAAGTCACACACACACAAACATGCTTTAAACTACATAATGTTCATGCACAGAGTACACTGTCTCTACTATACAGATACTTATAATAGACAATATTCTATTGTGTGTGGTGTAAAGTCATACAGCGCACGCGAGCGCGTTAATCGCTTGCTGTCTATATCTGACATATTCTTCTCCCTCCTTCTCCGCCACTAACGGTCTTCACGTGTAACGAATCACGCTTTCGCTGTTCGCGGTCCGTATCACGCTAGCCCGTTTTTGTTGAATCGTTGTCGCACGTCCCCCCTCTTTCGTCTCGCGAATTCTGTAATGTCCGTAGGGTAACGTTTTCTGCCCGTCGTCAAAGACGTATCTCTTGTCGTCGAACGGCGATAAAGACAGTTACACAACCTGGCGCGTGTAGAGTCGATGGTCTTCTCTGCGTATGATCTGCGCGGTCGTTTACGTTTGACGGTTAGTTGACGTCGATGTTGTCGATGACAGCAAACAGCGTTTGTAATCCGCGTGAGTCGATCAGTTTTGTATAGCCACTTGCGGTACGCCTTTCGCTACGCGTTTCTCCTTTCTCTCGCCGTCGTCCTGCAACACGAACAGCGAATACGATTTTGCGCGCAAGCCGACGAATTCGACGAGAGGTTTTGTGTGCGTCTCGTCCTTCAACGTTCCTAAACGTATTTTATTTACCGCGCTTTAACAGGGATGGCTCGTGGGATATTCTGACGTATCGAATAGATGTAGGTTCTCCTTAATGTCGTCGTACACATTATCGGTGCGTAGCCAATATCATATAGCAAACGGTCCGTATCCGTCATACACAATCGCACACGCTGTCCGTACTTCGCGGCAATGAACTCGTAGTGAAAACTGTACATTATGTGTTTACTAATATCCAACCCGGTGCATCCTACGTACAGCGGACGGTTGAGATATATGGTTCTTTTTTCATCATTACACCTACCAGGACTTTGTTGTACACGTTTCCGTGCACGAATCTCGGGCTCGCACTCAGTTTTTTCATTTCGCGTTCATTGGAGACTAAGCAAAAATTCATACGCTTTCGATACGTTTCCGGACGTTTTCTAACGATTTGCCGTACACCGCGTTGATCATCATTTTAAAGAAATGTTTTTCGAAATCGTTCGCCACGGTTTTCCGTTTCTCCGTGTTAAAGTCTATGAACGGCTTCATCCACGCGCTCTGACGGAACGCTAATACCCGATTAACGGCTTTCAGTTCCATCCCGAGTTTTAGGTACAGCTGCAACGTTCTGTAGTGGACGATATCAGGAGTGCGGTAACGGCTGTTTCATCGCAGTGCCGTACATGTTTGTAGAGTCCAGGTAGAGGAGGTAATTATTTTCTCGTTCGCGATCGTAGTCCGGTACGTAAGGGTTGTTTTCCTTGTCGTACCTGGTGGGCACCATCATGCATGTTTATATCCTGTAGTAGTTCGAGTCGAATTCCCGTCATTTTCAACATCGCGTTCCACGCCAGCCCCGGCGTGGTGTATACGTTTCACGGATCGATCTCGTAGTATTGCAGGCTGGTTCACGAAAGTTTTCGAATACGTCGGCCTACAGCAGTAGTTCAGTTTTCAGGTAGAGGTCATGATAATCGCCTAACGTTTGCATCCCAAAAGACGTCCATACGTTTTGCGCGTGCGCGTAATCTTCGTTGGACACGGGCGTCTCGGCTAGTCGGTTGTAAAAATGTTCCGGAGCGGGCAGAGAAACTTCCTCGAACTTCCTTCCGTCCGTCATGTACTCGTACGTGTAGACCCCCTTCCTGACCAGCATTTCAACGTGTTCTTCTTTTTCTTCTTCGTTTCCGTCCGGTTGCATGCACAGTCTTAATATTTTAAATTTGTCTTTTCGCATGTTCTTCACTAGCTTCTCCAACGACGCGTTCATAAACTGCGCGGAATCAAAGACCGCAGAGGACTGAGGGACACGGACACGTACCGCTCGCTGGTCGTGGCAATATACAGGTTGGCCCATAAGTCAGTTGGCAAAATTGCAAATAGCACTTTTATTGTACAGGTGCAGCAGGGATACAGATACAGATAACGCACACAGATAGTTAATAGCATAGTTCTCATGACCTACAAGAAATGCTCAAAGTGGCCTCCATCCTTTTCTGTGCTAATTAAACATCTTCGAAGCACTGAAGCACAAATTATGTCCGAAATATTTAGGGACTGTAGGTGTTCAAATTCAGATTGAATGCCTTCCTTCAATTGTTCCACATCACGAATCTTCATTTTTTCGTGAAAAAATGCAAATCGGTCTGCATTTTTTAGTATACTCCAGACCGAGAAGTCCATCGGGGTAAGATCAGGAGAATGTGGAGACCATTCAACACGACCCCGTCTGCCAATCCATTCATCGAATGTTGCATTCAAAAAGTCTCTCACAATCAGTCCATAGTGAGGGGGTGCCCCATCTTGTTGCCATATTAACTTTTCTCGAATTGGCTGCAGGTGTTCAAAAAATGGACTGTTTTCTAGTTCCATCAACACTTCGTAAAGCGTTTTTAGATAACTTTCAGCATTCACTGTACCATTAAAAAAGTAGGGTCGGATGATCACACCGGCAAAGATCCCTGCCTAAACTGTAACCCCCAGAGTGTTTAACTCTGTCTCTATCACCACGTGTGGATTCACTGTATCCCAGTAAACGCAGTTGTGCCTATTCACTGTACCATTCAGCTTAAAAGTAGCCTCGTCACTCCAAAGAATGGTTTTGTAAAATTGCGGATAGGCTTCTTGTCGTATTGTTTACCATTCGCAGAATTCTGTACTCCTATCAGGATCATCTTCATTTACGCCTTGGAGTAAAGTGGGCTTATATGGTCTCAACTTCAACGTTTTCTGCATCCTTTGCAGGCTTGTTCGAGGTATTCCATACTCATTGGATGCTTTTCGTGTTGATTTCTTTGGTGACTCCACAAAACATTGCACAACGATATTTAAATTTTCTTCTGTTGTAACTGTTTTTGGCCTACGTGATCGAGGAAGTTCCGCTATCATTCCAGTCTGTTCAAATCTCTTATTCAGTTTTTCGAATACATTCTCTAGATGGAGGTGCGATGTTTGGAAAATGTTGCGCAAATAACTCAACAACACCACTATAATTATGGTCCTGTTTCCACCACATCTGCAGTACAAAAACTCGCCGCTCTGTACATAGTTTTCTATTCATTGTCTCACAAACAACACGAACAACAAACAAGCGCTAACAACAGCATACACATCAACATCAACCTAACCTCATAACCTCAAATCTCAACTGAATTATGGGAACTACTGCTCTAGTCAAGTCAATTAACTACTATGCTAGTCAATCGAGCGTCTACATACTGCTAGTGCCAACTGACTTATGGGCCACCCGGTACTTAATTTCGTTGTGTTTTAATTTCCCGAACCCTTGGATGAGATGATGGCAATCGTAGCCGCGCAGGTTATGGAAGAACACGGAAACGTGTTGCGGTAAGTTATAGTTTAAATTACACGCGTTATGCGCGGCTCCCTGGTACTCGCCCGTCACGTGATCGTGTTTTTGCACTTTGTCATCACCGCCGCGCTCGATACTCTTCTTGCACAGATGACAGGTGGTGGCGTTCTGGAAATCCCGTTCGTTGTCTTCGGTCATGAGGAGCGGTCTCTTAAAATCTCTTGCGAGTCGATTCACGTCTTCACGAAGAGTGCGGAGAAACGTCTCCACCACGTTATTACTGCCGCGGTACAAGACGGGTTCTTTCACGGCTTTTCCCGTCTAATCAAGGATCACGTAGCAGAAACTGCAAGGTACGTGATGTGCGATGTCCTGTGAGTGCGATCTGTCCTCTTTGCGCGTACATCCTGACACTGAGCGAAGAAAAGATTCAAAGTCCTCGTAAACCGTGTACGAAACTCTGTGACATTTCATGTAGTCTTTACAATACATGTGGCCGTGTTTCCTGGTCGGGAGTTTGACTTTTTGCGCTCCGTGCGGCGTGCAGAGTACCTCGTGATCCTCGAGTCGTTTTCGCGCCATTTCAGGATCCGTGTTATTGCGAAATCTTTGCAAGCAGTAATTGCATTAGAATGAGGACGACTTACTTTTAGATAAAATATTCAATAACCGAGACTTGTTTCTAATAACACAATAATGTTTGAGCCCTTCTTCGTTGACCAGTAATTGCAGATGTACGTGGGTCCTACCTTTGTGCTCGGTTATCCGAATAGGGTACACTTCGTCTTTTCTGTATACGAACTCGTTGATTTCGCTTTCGAAACCGAACACGTTCACCGAAATGTTCACGTTTTGTCTTTCAAATTTTTTAATTTGAGTCACCGGCACCGGATAGTCGATCCCCCTCCATATTCCGCTCGTTTTCGTACTGTTTGTAGTGAGTCACGCGGTACGGGTGAGAAGCGATTGGATGTTACCCGGCTAGAACGCACCAAAGTAAGCATTTCTCGTCGTATAGATTTTGCACGTTCACTAACGCTTCCTTCCTTGCTAATTTCTTCGGTGTTGGTATGTAACTGGATCCGACCAGAGGACGATATTTAAACAAGTTCACTTCGAAGGCTACGATCCCGTTCTCGACCCATTACCATTTTCGTCCTTTCTTTGTCAACTCTAATATAGGTTGAGTCCTTTCGGCATACAATGGTGTAATCCTCCTGTAATATCCAGTTAAACCTAAAAATGCACGTAAACCTTTCAGATTCCTGGGTATAGGAAAGTTGGTTATACTGGTTATTTTGGTAGGATCTGGTTGTATACCTGAGGATGAGATGATGTGTCCTAGGAATTGGATGAAAGTTTTTATGAATTCATATTTGTGTAGGTTTTGGGACATGTTTGCTTGCGTAAACTTATGGAATATTGTTCGTAGATGTTGGATGTGTTCATTGAATGTCTTAGATATCACTAGAATATCATCTACGAAGATCATCGTATAATGTTCCACCTCTGGGCTTAATGTTCTTTCCAAATATTTCACAATAGCTACCAAACTCGTGTTTAATCCAAATGGTACTACCTTATGTTGGTAACAATTGTTATTGTACAGGAATGCAGTAAATTTTCTATCCTTTTCTCGGATTGTAATTTGCAAAAAATTTGAACGTAGATCTAATTTAGTCAAGTAGCGTGCTCCTTCACATTTTGTAAACAGCTCGTCCGCATTAGGCGCGCAGTCACTCTTTCATTATAATACTGTTCAGTTTCCGCAAGTCCAGGCATAGACGAATATCCCCGCTTTTCTTCTTTACTACTACAAGAGGATTTAAAAAGTTGCTGTTGGACCGTTCGATCACGTTATTATCCAGCATGCGAGGTATTTCCGTTTCTACTTCTTCCTCGTAGCGCATTGGAATAGAGTATGTCCTCCTGACGAATTTTGTTGGGTCTGTTACAGTTATGGTATGTTTGTAGACTGTCGTCTGCGTCGGTGTTTCATTAAATACATCTTCATATTCATTAATTACTTCTTGAAGCCGCTTATCTTCCTGTTTATAAATCTTGTCGGTTGTCTGACTTAAACATCGAGTTGGTACTTATTGAATTTTATTGAACCTTTAGTGAACCTTTGGTTTAGTTAAGACAATAGGTGTCTCACTTACCTTACACTGTCCTTCTTCTTCATTCATACTTATACTATGTTGAACACCCTTATAATTACATGTTATCTTATTACTAATGATATCAATCTTAGCATCTATCACATTCAATAAATCGATTCCTATAATACCATCATCTATCAGTTTATTCATAATAATCATGGACATTCAATTTCCAAATTTTCATGTGTAATTGTTACGTAGGCTTGTTTTTTACCTTTTTCTCGCTTATTAGTAGCGGTTGTAATGTTCATATTATTCACAGGTAATATCGCTGTATTTTTTTTATAATTTTTATTTCGTTGCACCCAGGCAGCGTTTAAAACTGACAGTTGACTACTTGTGTCTACCAACATTTTAATTAGACAATTGATGATACGAATATTAACAGTAGGGCAATGTGTGTGTGTGTGTGTGTGTGTGTGTGTGTGTGTGTGTTCCGCTTGATTTACACCCTCGTCTGTGCTAAGCGAATCATCTCGTATGTCGACAGTGTATATATATATTATTTTTGTGTGCTGCAGCGTACGCTTCTCCAGTCATTGTTTATAAATCGATGGTATACTTGCCGTTTCCGTTGTGCATTCTCTCTTTGAGCTATTGTTCATTTTTACCGCGTTAACTGCTCGCTCATTAGGCTTCGAAAATTTCTTCTTAGAAGTCGGCAATACATAGCCTCCCTTCTCACCTCTACTCGCCCTCTATCTTTCACTGCTCCTCTCCTTCTTTTGACGACCGCATTCCAAGCGTTGAGTCGTTGGTGTGTGACAGTAGTGGTATAATGCCGGTTCAAACTCACAAAGGAATGCCGCCTTTCTTAAAAAACAATAAAAAACACTAAAAAACATGATCTAAGAGATGACGCCGCCACCGCTGGACCCGCAGCATCCCAATGGGCCACAGCACCGCGAATTTCCGCGAATAAATTTTTTTATTATTTTAATTTGGTTTTTTCATTTTTTTTATTAAATTGATTTTTATATCAAGGGGGGTGGGATGAGTGAGGTTCAATGGACCACCAGCATCCGTGAATATAATTTTTTATTTTTTTAAGAAAGCTGATTTGCATATCAGTGGGTGCTGTTGGGTGGGTGGTTTTTTATTTCATATCAGTGGGTGGTGGTGGGTGGGAGGTTCCAACTCGATGCATTATAGTGTATATTAAAATATATGATCAGGTGTACCAACCTTTGCATGAGTTCAAATTTGTCGTGTGTTATAATGTATATTAAATCTATATGATCAGGTGTACCAACCTTTGTATTATTATTATAGTGTATAGATATTTTATATGAGCAGGGTTGTCAACATTTTCTGCGGCGGGGGGAGGGAAATTCAAATATGTGTTATATAGTGTATATATTAAAATATATGATCAGGGTTACCAATCTTACATTATTGTGTGTGTATAGAGCAGATCTGCCAACATATTTTTATCTTCTGTGGTGGGAAATTCAAACTATATGATCATAATTGTTACTCTCTCTCTCTCTCTCTCTCTCTCTCTCACATTTGAATGTAAGTAAAACTATCTCTCTCTTGTTGTCAAACGTTATGTTCAAACCGTTTTCTCCTCTCCCTCACTCTCTCTTTCTCTCTATCTCTCTCTCTCTCCCTCTCTCTCACTGTGTACATTGAGTAAATAATTTTAGCTCTCTCTCTCTCTCTCACTCGTTGTGTATGTCTCTCTCTCTCTGTGGTCAGTACCGCGCGCATGTATATGAAATTAGAAAGTTTATGTTTATTCGACAAATATTAACGCCATCTCTATCTCTCTCTCTCTCACTCTCACTTGTGTCAACTCTGTCAACAAATAGTAACGTCCTCTCTCTCTCTCTCTCTCTCTCTCTCTCTCTCTCACTCTCACGCGTTTCAACTATGCAAGATTTCATACCCTTTCTCCTGTCTCTCTCCCGTACATTGAGTAGTCGGTGTGATGAGTAAATAATTTTAGCTCTCTCTCTCGTTGTCAAACGTCGTCTTCATTTTTCATGTATCAAATAATTAATTAACAGTTTATAATGCAGTCAGTGTGATTGGTCCTTGTTAGAAATATATATATTTGGCAAATATTAACTATGTACGTGTGTTGTTGTCAATGAACTACTTACCTGTGTGCTGTTACAGATGACAAATCCATACGTTAACGGCGTAGCAATCTTCAATACACTCTTCTTCATGTGGTACAATACTTCTGTTTAATGGGTACAGTTTACACACGCACATAGGTTCAGTGGTGTATAGCGAAATAAATTAAAATTATACACACACATGAAAACGGTGGTTGAAATTCATACAAATCTTCTGATGTAACAGTTCACAAAAATAAATTAATTGTACACATGTTCAGAGGTGTAGAGTGAAATAAAATAAAGTCATAATTTGTTTAAATATATTTTAAAATTCATAATATAAAATTCACAATTCATAATTCAATAAATACATTATAAAATTGAAAATTCACAATTCATAATTAAATAAATACATTATAAAATTGATATTTTTTCGAAAGTTTATATATATAATTGTGTCGTACTTGTAGGAGAAGCAACCTGCAACATAACAATGCAACAACTTTAAAATCACGTTAAATATCACACACACACACACACACACACACACACACACACACACACACACACACACACACACACACACACACACACACACACACACACACACACACAGGTGCACACGCAACGCGCGCACACACAGACGCACACGCAACGTAATCACACACATACATACGACGTGCACACGTTTGGGTTACACCATACACGCAACGCGCACACACACACAGACGCACACGCAACGTAATCACACACATACATACGACGTGCACGCGTTTGGGTTGAATCATGTACATGTAGGTCCAATAAAACAGATAACAGATTTAAATATGCTATAGTCATTGTAAGACGTTACAATCCTTGAAGTGTTTAATAAGTAAATTGTATGTATATATCACTGAATAATAATAATATAATCGTTCTAGTGTTATCGTTTGCTGCAACAGGTAACGCAGTTTACAAATAATTACATATAGGTTCAGAGGCGTATAGTGAAATAAATTAACAATAGAAATTAATTTCCTCATAAGTTAATGTCCTTTCATCAAAACTTTGTAAATTAGAATCTGCACTACATTCAAACACACGCACACACAGTGATAAAAAAATTGTTTATTAAAACTAGTTTGTCACCTTAACGAGGTACTATTTCCACATGCGCTGTCTGGTTCCTCATCCCTCAAAACACGAGATGTAGGTCGCTGGGATTTATATGACGGAGTTCTTCATCTGTAAAGACGTCAGCATACCTCTTAGGTAGATATACACGATAGCGGCGCGCACAATCTTCTAACGTTACAAGCACAGACTTCCCATATCTCGTGTCCACATGCACCATGTTAACGATCGGATACTGCTTGTTCATTGTTAATTCTGCACACCGTTTGTACTCAATAGCAGAAACTGCGTTGAATTTGGTGATAAACGACATTATTAGAAGTGAAGACGTCTGTATCAAACGAGGTGGAACCAAACAATGTCAGAATATTCGCTACAAAGAAGACTAGTGAAAGTAATGGTGGTGGTGGTGGTGGTGTGGTCATCAGGAAAGTTCACTTTCATCGCCTGAAGCTTTGCATGTACATACACACAGGCAGAATTAGCGCTGTTACAAAATATATATATATTATGTGAAAACAAGAGAAAAGACATACTTTACGGAATTTCTTGAAATTTTTTTTTTGGTAGTTCGTCTTCACCTCATCACCCTTGCATGTACTAGCAGTGTGTTTGGGTACAATTAAAGATTTAAATTCAATGTTCTGAGAAGTACACATATTCATCTGCTCGCCTCCCTCCCGTTTACTGACAGCATGTTTGGATGCAGTCAACCACTGATAAGAATTCATCTTCTTGTTCCTATAATAATAATAACAGTACCTGCTTCATTATCATATACATTATGTGCTATATATATATATATATATATATATATATACATAAGGCTTTCAAAACACACACACACACAGCACATACCATAAATCCAGAACAGGAAAGGTATTATAACAAACATTACGAAAACAAGTACGTATGGTCACGTACATAGATCAACGTTTAAAACAAACAGATTAATACCTGAATAAATTTTTTTTAAAACAGGACAGCGTATTATCTATATAACGTTCTGTTTCAGATAAGAATATTTTGGATATAAAATGAAAGGGTACGTTGTATTTTGTTATGAGAAAATGCATTTCTAAATTTCGTTATATTTGTAAATTACAGAATTGTTCTTCAACTACAGTCACAATCGTTCAGTTTCATTAACATTTGAAAATTGATGGATTTGGTACTCGATATATTCTACACTCACAGTATTTTCATTGATACATTTCAGAAACTGAGTACAGAATAAATCTACAATCACCCAGGCGGAATCATTAAGTTTTACAAAAGATCTTATTGATCAGACGTATGAGTAATTATATTAATCCTTATGTAGCAAATACGCACGCATTCATAAAATACAGCACTCAGGTGTAGGGCAATTAATCCTTTTTGTATTGAACGTATTTAAGTAGGCCTACTCGTGATATCAGTAAATTCTGTCTAAATGTCTAGTACATAAACGTACCCGGTAATCGCTTCTTGAGTCGTAGTCATTCTTAAACTCGACATAACTACTTGTGTTACTCGATTGATGTTCATGTTAAACGATTGATGACTCATGTAATAATACAGATTAACCTCGTATAATAATAATGACAGGACAGCGTATTTAGAACACTTAAAATGGGAAATCTACAAACACATCAAAAATATCTGTCAAACCCCTATCAAACAAAAACCCCGTTCTTATCGAGAGACAACAGTAACTGACCTAAGCACATGTGCTTCATTAGGCAACAGACCAAAAAATCAAATAGACGACAATAAGCTGAATTTAAATAAAATCTGAATATTCAATAAAATTATTTTTACTTAGTAACATATGCAAATCTTTTACTTACCTCTTAAATGTTGTTGTTGTTATACACACAATAGTCGATTGTACGATGAGTGTCTCATACAAATGAGAAATAGTGACATGTCGTCTTGTGTGTGTATATATATCATACGGCGGTAGCGTACACGTTTGAAAGTTGATGCACATTAAATTGTCTCTCTCTCTCTCTCTCTCTCTCTCTCACACACACACACACACACACACACATTTCTGATTACTATAAAAATAATTGCATGTATGTTCAGAGGTTTTGGTGTCTAAATCGATGCATTTTACTTTCACCTTCTAATTTGACACATGGCTTACTTTCATACAGAAATAGCTATCGCCCATATCCGTCTACGAGTGTTGGTAAACGAAATTAAAAATGCTGTAATACATAACGTCCTGTTAAATAGATATGGTATGTTTTTAGGACAGTCAAAAGCATGAAAGTATTATTTAAATCTGTTATCTGCTTCTGTATGGAAGTCATCTATAAATATCAGGTCAGTGCGATACAACGTAATTGGACCTAACATGATTCATGCCAACGTATGCGCTCGTTGTGTGTGCGTGTGCGTCTGTGTGTTCGTGTGTGCGCGCGTTGCGTGTTTGGTTACGTTGCGTATGCGTATGCGTCTGTGTGTGTGTGTGTGTGTGTGCACGTCGGATGTGTGATTACGTGTGCGTCTGTGTGTGTTCGTGTGTGCGCGCGTCGGATCATGACATAGTATTCGTAATGACCGAGGCACGTCCTTTATTGCATGAGGATATTCAAGTAGAGCAGAGCAGACACGTTTACGCAATATCAAGTGCACACACACAAGAATCAGATGTTTTGTATACGTTCTAGGTGAAAAACTACTGGGGTGTCTCTGACTTTATTTGGAAATATATAACATTACAGATATTGATATGGTACTATGAGTAGCCTATACGTGAATACTATACATCAGACTGCCTGTATCTGTCATTAGCAATCTAACGTTACGACGGCAGCATAACGATAATGAAAGTCATATATTATCGTTATTTTGTCTAAGCTATGTTAACTTCACACAGACAAACAGACACACACACACACTCACACACACGGAAATGGAGGAAGAACTAGCATAGGAAATACAATTAAGTGTAACAATAAAAGAAGTGATTGGAAGCCAACTGTGGGTGTCGAGACAAAACTCTTGCTTGTTCCTGAGTTGATAGAAGCGCCTGAGGGCAAAGTTATGCAAGAGGTTGTTGACGAGAACCAAACAAACTTGGATCAGCCAGTAGTGTTTAGGTCATCAGTACATGACGCAACGGGAGTGATAGGTCCAATTAGGTTTGTTACACGTTGTGTCGCACTGACATGATATTTATAGATGACCTCCATACAAATACAACAGCATAAAAATCATGTTAAATATCAAATTATCACATGTTAGGTTAAAATGCAGTCCATTCACGTTTCATGTTAGGTTAAAATGCAAACAAACACACACACACATGTTAGGTTGCAACCTAACACGTGTGTATGTGTGTGTGTGTGTGTTTGTTTGCGTTTTAACCTAATATGAAACGTGAATGCACTGCATTTTAACCTAACATGTGGTAATTTGATATTTAACATGATTTCTATGCTGTTGTATTTGTATGGAGGTCATCTATAAATATCATGTCAGTGCGACACAACGTGTAACAAACCTAATTGGACCTATCACTCCCGTTGCGTCATGTACTGATGACCTAAACACTACTGGCTGATCCAAGTTTGTTTGGTTCTCGGCAACAACCTCTTGCATAACTTTGCCCTCAGGCGCTTCTATCAACTCAGGAACAAGCAAGAGTTTTGTCTCGACACCCACAGTTGGCTTTCCAATCACTTCTTTTATTGTTACACTTAATTGTATTTCCTATGCTAGTTCTTCCTCCATTTCCGTGTGTGTGTGTGTGTGTGTCTGTTTGTCTGTGTGAAGTTAACATAGCTTAGACAAAATAACGATAATGTATGACTTTCATTATCGTTATGCTGCCGTCGTAACGTTAGATTGCTAATGACAGATACAGGCAGCCTGATGTATAGTATTCACGTATAGGCTACTCATAGTACCATATCAATATCTGTAATGTTATATATTTCCAACTAAAGTCAGAGACACCCCAGTAGTTTTTCACCTAGAACGTATACAAAACATCTGATTCTTGTGTGTGTGCACTTGATATTGCGTAAACGTGTCTGCTCTGCTCTACTTGAATATCCTCATGCAATAAAGGACGTGCCTCGGTCATTACGAATACTATGTCATGATCCGACGCGCGCACACACGAACACACACAGACGCACACGTAATCACACATCCGACGTGCACACACACACACACACACAGACGCATACGCATACGCAACGTAACCAAACACGCAACGCGCGCACACACGAACACACAGACGCACACGCACACACAACGAGCGCATACGTTGGCATGAATCATGTTAGGTCCAATTACGTTGTATCGCACTGACCTGATATTTATAGATGACTTCCATACAGAAGCAGATAACAGATTTAAATAATACTTTCATGCTTTTGACTGTCCTAAAAACATACCATTTCTATTTAACAGGACGTTATGTATTACAGCATTTTTAATTTCGTCTAGCAACACTCGTAGACGGACATGGGCGATAGCCATTTCTGTATGAAAGTAAGCCATGTGTCAAATTAGAAGGTGAAAGTAAAATGCATCGATTTAGACACCAAACCTCTGAACATACATGCAATTATTTTTATAGTAATCAGAAATGTGTGTGTGTGTGTGTGTGTGTGTGTGTGAGAGAGAGAGAGAGAGAGAGAGACAATTTAATGTGCATCAACTTTCAAACGTGTACGCTACCGCCGTATGATATATATACACACACAAGACGACATGTCACTATTTCTCATTTGTATGAGACACTCATCGTACAATCGACTATTGTGTGTATAACAACAACAACATTTAAGAGGTAAGTAAAAGATTTGCATATGTTACTAAGTAAAAATAATTTTATTGAATATTCAGATTTTATTTAAATTCAGCTTATAGTCGTCTATTTGATTTTTTGGTCTGTTGCCTAATGAAGCACATGTGCTTAGGTCAGTTACTGTTGTCTCTCGATAAGAACGGGGTTTTTGTTTGATAGGGGTTTGACAGATATTTTTTATGTATTTGTAGATTTCCCATTTTAAGTGTTCTAAATACGCTGTCCTGTCATTATTATTATACGAGGTTAATCTGTATTATTACATGAGTCATCAATCGTTTAACATGAACATCAATCGAGTAACACAAGTAGTTATGTCGAGTTTAAGAATGACTACGACTCAAGAAGCGATTACCGGGTACGTTTATGTACTAGATATTTAGACAGAATTTACTGATATCACGAGTAGGCCTACTTAAATACGTTCAATACAAAAAGGATTAATTGCCCTACACCTGAGTGCTGTATTTTATGAATGCGTGCGTATTTGCTACATAAGGATTAATATAATTACTCATACGTCTGATCAATAAGATCTTTTGTAAAACTTAATGATTCCGTTGAGATGACGTTTAGACAGAATTTACTGATATCACGAGTACGCCTACTTAAATACGTTCAATACAAAAAGGATCAATTGCCCTACACCTGAGTGCTGTATTTTACGAATGCGTGCGTATTTGCTACATAAGGAGTAATATAATTACTCATACGTCTGATCAATAAGATCTTTTGTAAAACTTAATGATTCCGCCTGGGTGATTGTAGATTTATTCTGTACTCAGTTTCTGAAATGTATCAATGAAAATACTGTGAGTGTAGAATATATCGAGTACCAAATCCATCAATTTTCAAATGTTAATGAAACTGAACGATTGTGACTGTAGTTGAAGAACAATTCTGTAATTTACAAATGTAACGAAATTTAGAAATGCATTTTCTCATAACAAAATACAACGTACCCTTTCATTTTATATTTAAACTATTCTTATCTGAAACAGAACGTTATATAGATAATACGCTGTCCTGTTTTAAAAAAAATTTATTCAGGTATTAATCTGTTTGTTTAAACGTTGATCTATGTACGTGACCATACGTACTTGTTTTCGTAATGTTTGTTATAATTCCTTTCCTGTTCTGGATTTATGGTATGTGCTGTGTGTGTGTATGTGTGTGTGTGTGTGTGTGTGTGTGTGTGTGTGTGTGTGTGTGTGTGTGTGTGTGTGTGTGTGTTGAAAGCCTTATGTATATATTTATATATATATATAGAGCACATAATGTATATGATAATGAAGCAGGTACTGTTATTATTATTATAGGAACAAGAAGATGAATTCTTATCAGTGGTTGACTGCATCCAAACATACTGTCAGTAAACGGGAGGGAGGCGAGCAGATGAATATGTGTACTTCTCAGAACATTGAATTTAAATCTTTAATTGTACCCAAACACACTGCTAGTACATGCAAGGGTGATGAGGTGATGACGAACTACCAAAAAAAAATTTCAAGAAATTCCGTAAAGTATGTATTTTCTCTTGTATTCACCTAATATATATATATATATATATATATATATATATATATATTGTAACAGCGCTAATTCTGCCTGTGTGTATGTACATGCAAAGCTTCAGGCGATGAAAGTGAACTTTCCTGATGACCACACCACCACCACCACCACCATTACTTTCACTAGTCTTCTTTGTAGCGAATATTCTGACATTGTTTGGTTCCACCTCGTTTGATACAGACGTCTTCACTTCTAATAATGTCGTTTATCACCAAATTCAACGCAGTTTCTGCTATTGAGTACAAACGGTGTGCAGAATTAACAATGAACAAGCAGTATCCGATCGTTAACATGGTGCATGTGGACACGAGATATGGGAAGTATGTGCTTGTAACGTTGGAAGATTGTGAGCGCCGCTATCGTGTTTATCTACCTAAGAGGTATGCTGACGTCTTTACAGATGAAGAGCTCCGTCATATAAATCCCAGCGTCCTACATCTCGTGTTTCGAGGGATGAGGAACCAGACAGCGCATGTGGAAATAGTACCTCGTTAAGGTGACAAACTACTTTTAATAAACAATTTTTTTATTACTGTGTGTGCGTGTGTTTGAATGTAGTGCAGATTCTAATTTACAAAGTTTTGATGAAAGGACATTAACTTATGAGGAAGTTAATTTCTATTGTTAATTTATTTCACTATACGCCTCTGAACCTATATGTAATTATTTGTAAACTGCGTTACCTGTTGCAGCAAACGATAACACTAGAACGATTATATTATTATTATTCAGTGATATATACATACAATTTACTTATTAAACACTTCAAGGATTGTAACGTCTTACAATGACTATAGCATATTTAAATCTGTTATCTGTTTTATTGGACCTACATGTACATGATTCAACCCAAACGTGTGCACGTCGTATGTATGTGTGTGATTACGTTGCGTGTACGTCTGTGTGTGTGTGCGCGTTGCGTGTGTGGTGTAACCCAAACGTGTGCACGTCGTATGTATGTGTGTGATTACGTTGCGTGTGCGTCTGTGTGCGCGCGCGTTGCGTGTGCACCTCTGTGTGTGTGTGTGTGTGTGTGTGTGTGTGTGTGTGTGTGTGTGTGTGTGTGTGTGTGTGTGATATTTAACGTGATTTTAATGTTGTTGTATTGTTATGTTGCAGGTTGCTTCTCCTACAAGTACGACACAATTATATATAAACTTTCGAAAAAATATCAATTTTATAATGTATTTATTTAATTATGAATTGTGAATTTATATTGTGAATGTTAAAATATATTTAATCATTTAAACAAATTATGTATGAGAGAGAGAGAGAGAGAATGACACATAATTTAAGAAGTTACTCGCGTAAAGCGTTGATTCTGCCAACTATATCTGTGTGTGTGTGATATTTAACATGATTTTAATATTGTTGTATTGTTATGTTGCAGGTTGCTTCTCCTACAAGTACGACACAATTATATATATAAACTTTCGAAAAAATATCAATTTTATAATGTATTTATTTAATTATGAATTGTGAATTTTCAATTTTATAATGTATTTATTTAATTATGAATTGTGAATTTTATATTATGAATTTTAAATTATATTTAAACAAATTATGACTTTATTTTATTTCACTCTACACCTCTGAACATGTGTACAATTAATTTATTTTTGTGAACTGTTACATCAGAAGATTTGTATGAATTTCAACCACCGTTTTCATGTGTGTGTATAATTTTAATTTATTTCGCTATACACCACTGAACCTATGTGCGTGTGTAAACTGTACCCATTAAACAGAAGTATTGTACCACATGAAGAAGAGTGTATTGAAGATTGCTACGCCGTTAACGTATGGATTTGTCATCTGTAACAGCACACAGGTAAGTAGTTCATTGACAACAACACACGTACACAGTTATATTTGCCAAATATATATATTTCTAACAAGGATCAATCACACTGACTGCATTATAAACTGTTAATTAATTATTTGATACATGAAAAATGAAGACGACGTTTGACAACGAGAGAGAGAGCTAAAATTATTTACTCATCACACCGACTACTCAATGTACGGGAGAGAGACAGGAGAAAGGGTATGAAACCTTGCATAGTTGAAACGCGTGAGAGTGAGAGAGAGAGAGAGAGAGAGAGAGAGAGAGAGAGAGAGGACGTTACTATTTGTTGACACAGTTGACACAATTGAGAGTGAGAGAGAGAGAGAGAGAGAGAGAGAGAGAGAGAGAGAGAGAGAGAGAGAGAGAGAGAGAGAGAGAGAGAGAGGGCGTTAATATTTGTCGAATAAATATAAACTTTCTAATTTCATATACATGCGCGCGGTACTGACCACAGAGAGAGAGAGACGTACACAACGAGTGAGAGAGAGAGAGAGAGCTAAAATTATTTACTCAATGTACACAGTGAGAGAGAGGGAGAGAGAGAGAGATAGAGAGAAAGAGAGAGTGAGGGAGAGGAGAAAACGGTTTGAACATAACGTTTGACAACAAGAGAGAGATAGTTTTACCTACATTCAAATGTGAGAAAGAGAGAGAGAGAGTAACAATTATGATCATATAGTTTGAGTTTCCCACCACAGAAGAGAAAAAAATGTTGGCAGATCTGCTCTATACACACACAATAATGTAAGATTGGTAACCCTGATCATATATTTTAATATATACACTATATAACACATATTTGAATTTCCCTCCCCCCGCCGCAGAAAATGTTGACAATCCTGCTCATATAAAATATCTATACACTATAATAATAGTACAAAGGTTGGTACACCTGATCATATAGATTTAATATACATTATAACACACGACAAATTTGAACTCATGCAAAGGTTGGTACACCTGATCATATATTTTAATATACACTATAATGCATCGAGTTGGAAACTTCCACCCACCACCACCCACTGATATGAAATAAAAAACCACCCACCCAACACCACCCACTGATATGCAAATCAGCTTTCTTAAAAAAATATAAAATTATATTCACGGATGCTGGTGGTCCATTGAACCTCACTCATCCCACCCCCTTGATATGCAAATCAATTTAATTAAAAAAATTAAAAAAAACAAATTAAAATAATAAAAAAATTTATTCGCGGAAATTCGCGGTGCTGTGGTCCATTGGGATGCTGCGGGTCCAGCGGTGGCGGCGTCATCTCTTAGATCATGTTTTTTAGTGTTTTTTATTGTTTTTTAAGAAAGGCGGCATTCCTTTGTGAGTTTGAACCGGCATTATACCACTTCTTGTGACCTATATTAAGAGCTGATCTATTCTGCGTGTGTTACCTTGGTTGCTTATAATTATTAACGTTTTAATTATGGTTATTATTGTGATTACTTAGCGGTTGATACTTGTGTTGTGTATTCTCACCGCGAGTGATATTTTCAGATTGTGTTACAAATATTAAAAATTCTTCCATTTATTTAATACCTTTTGTGTAAACAGCGAGTTGGGTATTTTTCTGAAAACAGTAAGACAGTTTAGATAAGTACAACTATTATATTAACGACTCGGAACACAAAGTTTTTTATAAGTAAACCATAAAGTTTTACCTTACAACCTTAACCGGTTTTCACCTTTAACAAGCTTCTTCAGAGGTTGCCGCTCGTAGCGATGTCCGTTCTGTTGTGGGCGACAGAATCGAATTTCGAAAGTTCGATGTTGTGTGTGTGGGGTGAGATGTGTTCGAATAATGCGTGCGATTTGAATTGTGTCTGTTCGTTTAGGATGTCGTTTTATATCTTTTCGTGTGTTTGTATATTTCCAATTGTTCTAGAGTGTCTAGTTTTCGGCCTTTTGTGTGTACGTGTGGAATGTTCATGTTATTGTCGATGTTTTTGTATGTGTGGTTTGCTTCGATGAGGTGGTTTGCAAAGGTGGATTCTGTAGTGGAGTGGAGTGCCTTTGTGTGTTCAATGTATCTCTGTTTGAAGCTACGTCGTGTCTGGCCTATGTAGAATTTGTTGCAATTTGAGCAATTTAGTTTGTAAACACCGGGTAGATCGAATTTGTTTTGTGTGTGTGTTTTGATAGTGTGTGTTCTATTATGTTAGTAGTTTTGTAAGCAATTCTGTATCCTACTTTTTTGAATTTGTGGGCTATTTTTTCAGTTTGTTTGTTGATGTATGTTAGTGTTATGAATTTGTTGTTTTCTGTCTTTGTCTGTTGTTTGTTTTGTGTCTTATGTAGGAGTTTACTGACTATTGTTCTGTCATATCCGTTAGATTCAGCTAGATATTTTATCGTGTTTAGTTCGTCTTTGTAGTCTTTTTCATCTAAGGGGATGGTTGTTAATTCTATGTATCATGTTTATGAAGGCAGCTAGTTTGTGTTGTATTGGATGATTGGAGGAGTTGTGTATTATTGTGTCAGTTGTAGTTGGTTTTCTGTATATACTGAATTTGTGCCTGTGTTCAAGTTTTGTGATGGCGAGGTCTAAGAGGTTTATGGTATTGTTGTGTTCGTATTCGGCAGTAAAGGTTATGTTTTATGTATTTTGTTTATGTGCGTTAGTTACTGTTCACATTGCTTTTGTTTCCCCTGTATAGTATTTGAATGTCATCAACGTATCTGTGTGAATATAGTATTTTATGTGAGTGTCTGTCATTGTTTGTGAGTATTTTTGTTTTTCTAAGTGTTGGAGGAAGACTTCTGCTAGAATGCTGGAAATGGGGGAGCCCATGCGTAGACCATCATTCTGTGTGTAATATTTATTGTTATAATTAAAGTAGTTTTGTTTTGTGATAATGTTCAGAGTTTCTGTTATTTCGTTGATAAGTTCGTCTGGTGTGTTGTTCTGTTTGAGTTTGTTTTGTAGGATGGTGATTGTTGAGAGGTGGGGATGTTTGTGTTAATATAATAGTTGTATTTAGTTAAGTAACGGACACGTCATGGAAAACAAAATCCACAGTTTAGATATTATTTCATAACGTAAAATTTAGGTTTAAGATGTTTCACTCTTTCAATTTGTGCTATTGTATACTGTCCAATACTCTGACGACCATGAATATTAAATTTACCATATTCTAGGTGATCACGTGCCTGACGTTGTGTATGGATATTCCAATACATATTTTCAAACGATTCACAGAATTGTTGATATGTAGTGACATTATCACGTATGACAGTATACCACTCTGCTGCTGAATCTTTGAAATGGCGAGTAACAAAATTTATTTTTTTATAATCATCAACATTACTACCAATCTTCTCCACTTCTTTTTCGCAATTGACCAAAAATTCCATGTTGTTTCCCATTTATTTTCTGCAAATATTAATTAATTTAACCCTTTCTTCTACTGGTGTTGGATACATCATCATCTGCGCTGGACGTCTACGTAGGTCAGCTCGAAGTTGATCCATTTCAGTCTTCACTTCCTCTTTCATCTTGGACATCTCTCCAGACTAATCTTTCTCAGTCTTGGATGTGTCTTCTAGCTTATTTTCTATTACCGTCGTACGTGTTTCTATTTCACGCGTTTTACTTGTGCTTGCTTGAAGCCGATCATGGACATCCCTTATTTTACTGTCCTGTTCATGTTTTGCTACAATTATTTTCTCATATACATTTTCAGTTATCTGTTTATGAATGTCTTTTAAATCTCTCTTCCATTCTGCGCGTAATTCTTTATGCTTGTTTTCTATCCTAACAGCTTCTTCATGCAGGGCTTGTTTAACGTTATTTTCTAGTCCACCTATGCGCTTATTCGTGTCTATAATTTTATCTGCTAACTGTGTAGTACTACCTATTATATCTTGTTTAAACTCTATTTTTTAATTGTACATTATCTTGTTTTAATTCATTTAGTTTATCATTAAATTTTCGGCGAGTTTTATATTCTCTTGTTTTAATCCTTCTTTTAATTTTTCTGTTAGTTTTATATTCTCTTGTTTTAATTCTTTAGTTTGTTTTATATTTAATTCGACCATCATGGCTCGCATCATATTTTGAAGTGCCTCCAGACTGAAGCTACCTGGTTCTGCCATGTTGAATTATTTTTATTTATATTATGTTTTTTAAAAAATAATTATTATTGGTGATCCCGGTTGTACTACTCTTTATTTATTATTTTGTTTATTATTATTATTATTAATATTATTATTATTAACGTTACTATTACAATTACACCCTTTTTTTACAATATAATTACATGTTGAGCGCCAGTTGTGCTACTATACTACACAACAACTAACATAACATACAAATAATATTTAATATTAATAACAGTTATCACATATAATATATTCTTTCATTTAACACACATTTACTTTTAGAGCATACATTTAACTTTACAATTTTTTAAAATAGTTAAATGGCATGGTCGCGCACCACGTTTTTTGGCGACTAATATTTATAAATATTTGTATCTGCTGTATATATCATTGGTGCCCCACGTTCTAGGGAGCCAAATATTTAAACATTAATATCTCGTTGATGAGCCCCCTGTTGAGTAGCACAAATATTTATAACGTTATAAATTTTCAATGGGTGTAATCGTAATAACAACAACGTAAAATTGTTTAAAATAATTAAAACATTTATTAATTAATATTTCGAAATAAATTACGAATTAAAATTTCATTATTATCGCATGTGTACGGGTAATCGTAGTACCCATGCTTATTGATTACATACACGTAATATCGCATATTCCATATAAACATAAAATACCCTTATAATTATAAATACATTGGATTATTAATTATATGGCTTTCGACTTGCTCAGTATTATTATGAGTAATTTATTATACTCTGAAATCTTTCTTTTTTTAATAAACCTTATTGTTATTGCATATGCATTACTTTAGTAACTTTCTATTCTTTCTAAATATTTTCAATAAATTATTAATCCAAGAATTATGCTTTTATAATTACTATAAAATTTAAATTTAAATATTTTCAATAAATTATTAATTCAAAAATGATGCTATAATTACTATACAAGACATATACAGGGTGTCCCAGGAGGAGAGGGAAATAATTTGAGAAATGGTTCTGTAGTGTAAAAGAAGAAACAAAGTTCATATAAACATATGTCCGGAAACGCTTTGTAAACGAGTTACGGTTAGCGAAAGATTTCGCCCGGGTTTCGGTTCCCCCGGGTAAATGAAGACTTTCTGATATTCTGGGAAGGTAAATTATGGGGCGAATTATGTTGTTTCTTATGGTTTTTGACCTGAAAAATCGAATAAAACAGGTTGCAGAACTGTATCTTCTATAACGTTCATGATATCCGATGTAAAACAGAAAAATCTTTGCCTAAAAACGTATTGTATGGTTTTCAACCAAAATTGGAATTTTTTGTTTATTTTTATTGACTTTATTTACACCATTTTTCTCAGAATTAAATTCTTTACAAGTTTTGTTTTTAACTTTTATGCATTTATTAATCATTTAACAAACTTATTGTACTTCTAACCTAAAAACACTTTTTTAATCGGTTATGTATAATGATTATTATTTTTGGTAGTTAACCATTTTTTTCTTTTCATGTATTTGAAAATTAGTGTTGTTTGTCACCATAGCAGAGAGGTTAGCAACGTCTATTTTTTGTACAATTTTTGATTTGATTAATTCAGATAGGTAAGTTAATTAAATAGAATAAAGGAAGAAAAATTAATAAAGCATTTCAAAATTTAAAAAAATCAAGACTATAAATAGTTTCTGAATAAATATTAAGTAGAAGTGAAGAAGAATACAGTGGTAGAACTACCACTATAGGTATAAATTTAATTACAATTTTACTGAATTTATACAACAAGAACAAGGTGAACATTCTTCAACCAAGTGATTGAATAATTACTAATTAACTAAATAGCCTGGAAGAATTAGATTATTATTTAATTTTTTTTTATTGTTTATTCTGTTAAACAATTTGGGGCTCAACAACTTATAAAGTAATCTAAATAATTGTTTATTATTAAATGAAAGTTACAGAAGTTAAAGGGACTAGATTTTAATTTTTTTTAGAACTGAGGAGGTTAATGATAATTATTATTCATGTTAGAGAATTAGCACCCAACAACGTGAGGAGTTACAAGGATCAAACCAAACCACATCATACATTATTTATTTATTTATATTAAACAAATATTCTCAATTTTATAGAATTAGAAACAACAAGATTTTATGGGGACAAAGTATATTTATTTTACAATATATATATATATATATATATATTCAAACCCTTTTTGCTACAGTCTATTTCTTGATGTATATATTATATTTAATATTTATAGTAACTTTACCTCAATATGTAGGCTATTTCTTTATTTGGAACACGTTTCGAGACATCCAGTATTCCCATCCTCATCCTTCTTAATTTTGGATCTTGTGGAGTACTTGTGTGTTGGTTAGTTGTTGTTATGGTTTCTAATGACACTAATAAAACACATACCACATAAAGGCACCATAATGAACATTTGAGAAAATTTACAAATATACAAACATAAAACAGAAAAACAAACTAATACCTCAACAAATCCAAATCAATACAAAACATGACACAATTTTCAAAGCACTCAATATCGAAAATACACAAAATACTAATATATACACCACAATGACACTCAATAATACGAATTTAAAATACAAAAAACCAACAGGAAACCATAACAATAAGCAACCTACACATAAGTGCTCCACAAGATCGAAAATAAAGAAGGCTGAGGATGGGAATACTGGATTACCCGAAACATGTTCCAAATAAAGAAATACATCTTGAGGTAAAATTACTATTAATATTTTATATATATATATATATATATATATATGTTACAATGAGCGGAAGAGTTGTTTTGGATGAGATGTTTTATCAACTGTTGAGTTATATAGCTAGACATGATGTGACAAAATGTGTTAATGTTGGTTTAGCTGCGACCGGAGGAAGCATAAACAACTCGTGATAGGTACAAGCGTTGCAACCTAATGCTTCGATGAATGTCACACTTAAGTAATATTTTTAGTAACCGCAAATCGATAGATGGCCGAAGGTGTAGAGCGAACGAAGAGAGCGCAGAAATCTGTCACACACATGTTTAATATGTAGAGTGTAAATAGTATGTAGTCTAATAGCTTAGTATGTAGACTGATTGGTCACAATAGTTTCCTGCGATGGAAACTGCAGTATACATTAACATCTCAGGCGTAAGCCTTTACATCTTCGTTTAGGTTCGATAGACGTAGTCTGTGTTTTTAGCTGGTAGGACGATGTTTTCGCTCACAATCGGCCGGGTCGCAATGTACCTGGTTCAATGTTCATCTCGGTAGCAACTGGCCAGGTTTTTACAATTGGGTTGCAACTGACCGCGCTTCCAAATAATTTTCAGAAATTATATTGTTAACGAACATGTAGAAATTCCACAGTTTCTAAGCATATTTTTGGATTGTGTCGTGTATTACGAAATTGTCCTCAATTTAAAGTAATTAACAATTTCGACAGTAGATTACAAATTTTACTTAAATGTGCTTGCAGTAACTTTTCAACGGCAGAGATTACTGTTGAAGGTGACCAAGTACATAGTACATTAAATAAAATTTTCACACTTTCCCGAAGTTGGTATCCATTTCCTGATCTCTCTTTGCGTCCGACATGTTCTTTACGTTCCAGACGGCTCAAATATTTTAACTGGTTATCTTTGCGCTTACAAGGACCTGAAGATTACATGGGTAGAGTGGGTTTACATGCAATGTGTGCTGAACGTAGTTAGAATAAGTGTTATTGTGAAAACTGATTGTCATGCGTGATGCATTCCAAAATTTGTATAATATAATTTATATAATTAAATAAAATTATATAAATATTATTTAAAGCTACATGTATTATGTGGGATATATACATAATATAAATAAGTATATATTTTGCATTTATAATATATGTTTGTATAGCCAAAATGAATAATTTTACAAAAAACATCACCTTCAATGTATACAAATATTTTGTAATATTTACTCTTAGAGTTTTTATTTATGTCAGTAATAATATATGTTTGTGTGAAAATAGGAGTGTGCCAACGCGCTAACAAAGTTTTTTGGCTTTCACAATTGCAAAAAAGAAGGTAAATTAATTCCTTATTCTTTTTCTGATGTTCAGTAAATATAATTTTTAAAACCGATTTCAAACTTTTTTAATTAAATAAAGAAATAAATTACCGTATTTTTTTGAATAAAAAATTACATACTATTTAAAATGTGTTAATCAAATTTATTCGTATGTCATGACTCGTGGCATAATTTAACAGTGATTTGTAAACGGTAGATTATAAAGTATAACTCACACATCAACCGTAAGTGACAAAAAGATCCTTTAACGTAAAATATTTCAATCTCCAAGTGTAGATTGTTAAAAAGTTTACCTTAATTTTAACATTATAAAATATTATTTTTAGTTACTTTTACTTGACTAGTTATGTTGCTCTTTTGTATTTCGATTGTTACATAATTATTAGATTGGCAATCAGTGTTTGTAATAAGTGACAATCAGTTATTATGTATTAATGCCTGTCTAATTTTTTAAAATTTCTTTACTATGGTTTAAAATCTTTCCGTCGCTTTTGTCAAATAGCAAAGACGTGGGACGTTTTTAATCTATTCACAACGTTCACGCCTTACGTTGGAGACATTACGTAACTTTCTTCAGACGCTCTGTAGAAAAGCGCATTAACTAAATTGGAACAGGTAGTTATAAAAGGAGGAGAGTATAATTACGTAGCAATTAACAAGATCAAAGTTGTAGTTTCATTATAGTTACGAAGTACAGGGTTTTGCTTAAGGTAGATCCAGGCTTACAAGACAACCACGGAATTCGTTATTACCATCCCGTTCTCATTCTGGTTTGCCGAGTGTTAGGCCGTGGTATGCTGTTTGATATGTAGAATCTAGAAGTATTTATTCTACAAACCCAATGATAATGTTACGACCTTGTTCTGAAATTACCTTTTAGCTACAACTATAAAACTTTTACGTGTTTACACAGTTTCGTTTTAATTAATATTTTGAACTGTTAGGTAAATTAGTAAGCCTATTGTGTGGTCTGGTAAATGAATGTTAGTCTACTGTTGGCCTATCCTTAAGCGGCAGGGAACAATTTCTATTGTGTGATAACGATGAAGACAACAACAGTAATTATGTTTTGAATTTCTTGGTAGGTTTGTTATTTGTAAGCGGCGTGCGAGATTCCTGATGTTTAAGACATTCAGTTTCCTAAACAAGACGGTTATTCCAGCTATGTTTCCACTGTCTCTGGCTTTAACGGCATGAGTCATCGGAACAGGGAAATAAAAACTAAAAGTAATAATGGGGCTTCTTTGGCAGTTTAATCAGCTACAGTATTTCCTCAGATAACTGAATGGCCATATTTACAAGCAAAACAAATACGCACGTTAAAAATTTATAATAAGATGAAAATATTCATTCACAAAGATTTCTTGACAATATAATTTGTTTTTATTAATGAATCTTACGTTTATGTAATTACTGTGGTAACCAAATGTTCACTCCGCAGAGTAGGTATTTGATTTGCACAATCCCTGAGGTAATGTTTCATTGTAACCAGTGCATAAATCAAAATACCCAGTACATGGAGTCATCGTCAATGTATTTTGCTTTGCACACTGTACGACTTCAGAAACAAACGCTGGGAAAACCCAAATTTAATATTTAAATAATGTTAATGTTCCCTTATATGTATTCAAAAATACATCAACAGGCCAAAAATAATATATAAATAAATAATATTATATTTTATTAATTTTAATATTGTAGTACTCATGGCAACTGTGACAACAAAATTATAATTTTAATTAAGAAAGTTGTGTTAGTTCCGATCTGACGATAAGCTGAGAAGCTTGAAAGCGCTAATCGGAATAATTTTTCTATAGTAGTGTGCAACAGTGATGATTCTGTTTTTAAAGTTATAATTGTACTTGCTCTTAAAATTTTATTGTATTTCATTGTTGTTGTTTAAATCCTGACCTAATTCGAGGAGCCCTTTTATACAAATTCATTTTTCTATATGTACAATAATATAAATAATATTTTTGGTTAGATATAGCCTATACTTGTTTTAATCGGATATCATTAATGGTCAAAAATGGCATCATACCTGTTAAAAAGTTATAAATTTTACACTTTCCGCACCGTTATTATTACGAGAGTGTAAAATAAACAAAAAATGGTAAAGGGAAACATAAATACAAGAGTAATTTTTGGGGCCTCTTAAGGGAACACGTAAATTACACGAGTTAACTGTCAGATCGTGAGAGATTTTCTATGAGTTAATGATAAAAGAATAGCTATAACGTATTGTAGGAACGCAGGATGGAATGGAAACCACGCCACTTTTTATAGTCGGATGCAATTAGAGCAGCTGGCGTGCCAGAGGAACTGTGCTGAAAATATGTGCGAGGGTCGTGTCACATCTGTGCAAGTTTTTTGGTTCCAACAACAAATCGTTGGACGGATATAGACACAGGAAGGACGTAAACAGAGGCAACTTCGTGTACAGCCTTCAGTGTGCCTGACGCGTTCTGGTCTAACTGATTAACGACATCTCTGTTGGAACGGAGCGTGTTCGGTTAGAGGACTGTTTGCTTTAATTATTTCCAATCCTCTGTCGTATCTGACACACTGTGCCTCATTAAATCGCTCAGTTTGTTTACTGTGCAGGTGAGTATTATTGCTTTTCTGTTAGTGTGTAATACATTACAATAACAATTCTAAAAATATTCTAAAAACAAATAAACTTGCTTTCTACTACTTTCTACTACAATTAAAATTCATTCGTGTTCTATAATTTGACCACAAACAGAATTATTACTGTTGCACACCACTATAAAAAAATTATTCCGATTAGCGCTTTCAACTTCACAGCTCATCGTCAGATCGGAAATCGATCGATTAAATCAGATTTCCGATCTGACTATGAGCTGTGAAGCTTGAAAGCACTAATCGGAATAATTCTATAGTGGTGTGCAACAGTAATAATTCTGTTTGTGATTATAACCATTAACGCAACTTTCTTAATTAAATTTATAATTTGACCATTTAATACATTTGATTAACAGTTTATTTACAAACAAAAACAAGGACTCATATAATACTAATTTAATTCAATACTAATCACATTATAATATTTTAATATATTTTATATTATAACATTATAATAGATTAGTATTAAAATGTTATAATATTTTAGTACTAATCATATTATAATTATAAATAGGAAAATATTAAAGTGAAATAATTTAGTTAACTTTTAACAATCAAATTACAACATAGCTAAAAGAACACGAAATTTTATTTCAAACATTTACAAAGAAGTGTAAAATATTTTTAAAAAACATTATGCGTATACTTTTTAGGAAAATATTAAACTTTATGTAAATTATTAAAATATATTATCATTATGTGGATAAACACAACAAACGCACACAACACACACATACAAATACAAATAATTGTATGTGCCAATAATTATATGTACGTAAGCATAATGGGTTTTAATGTTCTAAACATGCTTGACGAACTAATAGCAATTGAAGTTAGCCAACACCAGAAGCAACTTGTAGAAACGCATCTGGATAATTAATATATCCAGAAGCGGAGAAATGTCAGAACTGTTTAATGAATTTACCTTAAATGTAAAATGTAATTGTATATAGCTCTTAAAATTACAACAAAATCAAATTACAGGTTAAGACAATAATTGTTCAATACATTAAATCTTAACATGAACAACAACAACAATATCAAATAACATTACAAATAATAATAATACTATTCATAACAACAGCAATAAAGGAAAAGAATAAGAATAAAAATAAAATATGTTATTTAAAATTTGGCTTTTTTAAGGAATGTTTCACACACACACACACACACACACACACTCACTCCCTCTCTCTCCGTTTCTCTCCCTTTCTCTTTCTCTCTCAGAGAAACCTAAATATATTTGCCCGAAAAATAGTAGCCTCAGACGTTCCCTCTACAAAGACAGGAGTTTGTAATTACTGAGGTACAAATTTTTTTTATGTACTAAAACCACATCAATTTCAGTTTGTCTGTCTCCAATTCTAATTGGCATTTCTCTTTTATGTGGCACACTGCTCAATTCACAAAGATTTTATTGCGCTTAAATTATTTAATGCAGTTGACCTACTGGGACAAGTTATTTTAATAATAATAACACTGCTTTCTAATTCAATAAAATAATAACTGAGGACACGAACGTGTATTTAACACGAACTCACAAAACGTCAATACTGTAAGCTAATATATTTAAGATTGCCTAAATGTACACATTCACTTGAAAATTAAAAAAAATAACTGTCCCTTCTTAAATAATTCTAAAGAGATGAAAGTTCGTTGGCAAGAAAATAGATGCGTCCACCTTTTAAAATATTCTTCAAATAGTTTTTGCTAGAAAAACTCCACATATTTCTGTTTTCTCGAAAATTTGAAAAAATATTTTGTAAAAAACTAGTGATAGTTACGTGATACATAATAGTCCAGTCGGGATCTGTAAAAAAAATGCTTTGGTTGACTGTACTCGTCGGAGCGCAAATTTTTATTGGAATGTCTCCCGAAGGATGCCTATAATGAGAATTTCGGTTTGCACCAGAAAAAAAAAAGTTGTGCTAAACTCAGGAAAAATCGTAGAGTGAAAAAATAGACATTTTGGGGCCTGTTTTATGGCTTTTCGTTCGAATATCTCGGTAAGTATCGTATCTACGTGGAAAATGAATACATGTTAATTTGTTCGCAATAAAAGTTTCTATCGGAATATGCTTTTGTAATATGGAAAAGTCAATTTTCCGCATCACAGGGGTGAAAATTGGCGAAAAAAGTCGAAAAAATGTCGCTTTGGAAAACTGCGTATCGGAAAATGAAGAAAACTCTTAATGCTTCTAATAATGTAGCTAGAAAAACTTTAAGTTATAACAAAAACAATCGCGCAAGAAAAAACACGATATCGTTTTTCGGTTTTGCACAATAATTTTGCAATCTAGCTCTCTCCGGAAAATCTGAAAATTTTGAAAATATTGGTGATTGAAAAATACAGTCTTGTATGAATCGCTGATTTTTTTACTCATAGAAGAGCATTCAAACTTTTAAACCCATTTTGAAAAATTCAAATCGGTTAATTAGGAGAGTCTAGGGAATTTTCAGAAATTGTAATTAATTTTTTTACTTATAAACAAATAGAATATTTTCGCGAATTTTCAACCTATCAAATTCAAAAAATACAGGATGAAAGTACTCAGCAAGATGCTTTATTCCAAAAAAGAAGTTGAAATTCGTTAATTCGTTCCCGAGGTATTGCCCGTCAAAATTCACCGGTGTTTACTAGTAAACAATTAATGCTATGAGCCTCATTCTTGAACAAAAGCCTTCGTTTTTCCAAGTACTTTTCATGTAAACATTTTCAAAAGTTGCACCCTTCGGCAACATAGAGAAAATACCGAAGAAAGTTTCACCTACCGCACGAAAAGTTGCTGGGAGGTGGTGGTGGGGGAAGTCAAAACTGGCTCGCTTCAAAATTATTTTGCTAGATTGCAAAATTATTGTGCAAAAACGAAAAAAGATATCGTGTTTTTTCTTGCGCGATTGTTTTTGTTATAACTTTAAGTTTTTCTAGCTACATTATTAGAAGCATTAAGAGTTTTCTTCATTTTCCGATAAGCAGTTTTCCAAAGCGACATTTTTTCGACTTTTTTCGCGAATTTTCACTCCTGTGACGCGGAAAATTGACTTTTCCAAATTACAAAAGCATATTCCGATAGGACATTTTATTTCGAACAAATTAACGTGTATTCATTTTCCACGTAGATACGATACTTACCGAGATATTCGAACGAAAAGCCATACAACAGGACCCAAATGTCTATTTTTTCACTCTACGATTTTTCCTGAGTTTAGCACAACTTTTTTTTCTAGTGCAAACCGAAATTCTCATTATAGGCATCCTTCGGGAGGCATTCCAATAAAAATTGGAGTTCCGACGGAAAAAAAGCAACCCAATACAGATCCCGACTGGACTATAAATATATTAAAATTAAATTAAAAATCTCTTATATGCAATGCTTGTGTTCAGAATGTAGAAATTTGTAATACGTGCATCATACCCTATAAAGGCAGTCACTAAGTACAAGCGCGTGCGTATACCTAAGATTTCTTCTATTGGGAATAAATATACTGGTAACAAGGCGAGTGTTATCCTTTTAAAGAGAATTGTGGGTGTGTGTGCGCGCGCGCTCTGACACATAAATCCCAAACCGATGGGCAGAATGCATTGGTATAGTGTGCTTGATAATACATTGTTTTGGTTTCTTTTTTTGTATCGGCCACCTAAGGACCACATGCCAAATTCAATTCTTTATTCTTTGTTCTTTTATTTTTCTCCAATATTTTTTCATCTTTTTACTATGTCCTTTCTTCCTGTCTTCAGTCCACTTTGAACCTGCGTTTATATCTCTCCTACCCTGGACTGCTTCAATTTTTAACACTTGTGCCCGAAAAATTATCTTTCAATTGCTTCTTCTGCGTTTATATTATTTTCTCCTAAATCCTTTTGGATCTTTAATCCAACTTAATGTTGACTTCTTAAACCACAGATATTTGAAGATCTGTTTTGTTAACCTGTTGCCGTCCATCCTATGTAAATGTCCAAAACAAAATAGTCTTTTTTTCTCATTGTTTCTGTTATATTTTCTATACCTTGATATATTTCATCACTTCTTCTTAATTTCCAAACTTCTGAAGTTTTTCGTGGGCCTAATATTTTCCTAATAATTCGTCTTTCCAATATTTATAGTTTATCTAAATTATAATTCAATGCTAGACATTCACTTGCATATAGGCATTACTGTTTCACTGCTGTACTGTAATGCCTTATTTTCGCATTTTTAGATATGCACTTTTTATTGTAAATATTTTTCCATAATTATATCTATGCCCTTTCCATCTTATGAATTCTTTCTTCTATAGCAGATTTTTCTGATCCGTTCTCTTGAATTATTTCTCCTAGATACTTAAATTTTGAACCCTCACTATTTGACCAATACCTGTTACCATGAATTTTGGCGCATTTTTAATGTTCGTGAGAAATTTGTTTTTTTATGCAGAATATTTTGGTTATATGATTGTGTTTGGATATATAATTGGGTTTTCCATTATTGTTTGCAGCCGTGTGCTTATCAAGAATAAATAATTTTTTAGTTATCGGCCCAGCACGTCACTTAGAAACATTTGCCTTGTCTTCCAAAACTAATATTAATAACCACTTGTTATGTGAATTCCATTTCTATTTCCATGTTCCATAAGGAAATGGAAGTATGGTGATGGCGAAAAAAAATCGCGTTCGAGATAAGGGCTGATTCTGATTGCACTACCCTCAAAACATGAAGAAAAGTCATTATTCGAAAAGTCTCTATTTGTGTGTCTGTGTGACTGTCTGCGCGTCTGTGTGTAGAATTTCTTATATGCCAAACGATAACTGCCGCAAATTCAAGCAGAATCAAATAATGTTTTGCAAACTTACCTGAGTTATAGAGGACTCAAGTCCTGTTGATTTTGGTGAAGATCGGTTAACGGGAAGGGGTAGTTTACCTGCAACGTTTTATGTTTTAACAAGACTAATTTTTTATGACGAAAGATAACTGCCGTAAATTCATTCAAACATAATCAAATAATTTGTTTCATATATGCCTAAGTTGCAGAGGACTCAAGTGATTTTGGTGAAGATCGGTTAAGGGGAAGGGGTAGTTTACCTGCAACGTTTTATTTTTTAACAAGTGTAAAGTATTTAATTTTGATAAATAACGTATTCTGAAAAGAAGGACACAACAATTTACTATAGAAAGGTAGATGAAATATTTATAAACAAAAATGGTATTTGAAGGGGAGGGGATAATTTTTTGTATGTGTACGTTTCGGCAGTACCATCGCCTGTCATCATCAGTAAAAATCGAGTACGCTAACGTGAGGTGGTATGCGTTAGTGACCACTGTACTGTGGTTAAGGCTGAAGAAAGAAGTAGTTTCTATGGAAATATTTCATTTCGAATATGATTTTAAATATAAGTCACGTAAGTCATGTGTGTCTGTCCATAACGATATTTAAATAAGTGACTGCATTTTAATTTTACTTGACATGAAAATTGTTTTTCAATATTAACTTTCTCAGTTGACAATTGTCAACCTAGATATTTAATTTCTTGGGTCACTTCAAAAAGTGTGGTAGTACAAGAAATTAAACATTTTTGTCCTGCATTATTGATCTGTAATTAATAACCATGTTTGTAAGGCGCGATCGCTTATATAAGAGAAACTGTACATTATAATTGTGGCTGTGTGTTATGTGAATTACACTTACGAGTGTTAAACACGTACAAATTAGTTCTATTTAATATGTGGGCAAAAATAACTACAAAGAGCTTTACATTATTACTGTACTTGAAAAGTGCTGATAATGCACTTAAAACAAACAGCACACACACACACACACACAACTATTTATACGATTGTCACCCATTGTTTGGTATAAATTGTTGAATACCAATTTGTTGGTACTTTTCTCGAATGTCAATTACAATTTTAAAGAAAGTTATATTTTTGAAAGAAAATGTTTTACTGCATTCACTTTACTCAGTGCGAGATAAATCAAACAGAAACCAACAGTTTAAAAAAACTTACTTTCAACCAGGTTGCCAATAACGGGGTGTAAATGAGTTTCAAGCTGATTCAACTTGAACTAACCCAACCGATAATCAGATCATTTAGGTAGATTTTTACCTAGTAAGAAAACCTGATTACAGATCCCAAATATCGATTCTGCAAAGTATTAAACAAATAAAACATTTGTCTAACATGCGCGCGTGCGTCCTAACAGTAAAATTGACATTCGGTAACCTAAGTTTTTGAGGCCATTATCATTATATTTTCCTTTCCTTATAAATACTAAAATTATATATATATATATATATATATATATTGTAATACTAGATGTTTACATACCTTACATCTATTCTGGTAGCACGTCTCACGTCATTGTTGTTATGTCAGTAAAAGTTCTATCCTATCTGGTTCTTTCAATTACTTAAATTGACTGATTTGTTTTGATTATCACTACCGAAATTTATTCTCGGTAGGTTTTGTTTAAATTGGGCGCCATATGGAAACTTCGATGAACGTTCCATAAAATTATCGTTGATTAGTAAAACAACAAATTATTGTTCAAATTATTATTTAATTTTATTATTCTGGTTCACTTTGAAGTTAGTTCAATTATTTGGTTTAAAATTTTAAATAATACGTGGTGCCTCAAGATTCGGTACTGCCAACGTAATCCTTAAGGTGGTTGAAAATTCCATCCTTCGTAAATAAAAAAATTATCAATCATAAAAATAATAAGTCGTACTAAATTAATCTGATTTATAACTCCTTTATTCTTCCTTTGGCGGTGTTTTACCGCTTCTAATTTCAATTAAATAACATTTGATTCGATATAAATTGACCTGGCTTATTATACCTTTAGCTCAGCAGTTTGGCAACAATACTTTCACTCAAAACGAAATAATGATTATTATAAATTAAATCTCAGTCGTGAATTCTTTTGATCTACAATAATATATAACGAATTTAACTGTCACGAATTATTTACAATAACGATTTGATTATGGTAAACACAAATAATATCTTACATCTAACAATGATCAAAATTCGTATAGGCCGAACAGTGGCTGATGTGAGGTTACCCACATGTGAATACACTAAACAGTTTCCAACAAGAAACTCTACGGATTAATACTTAAAATGGTAATAAATTACTAATGTGTTCGTGTTCTGGTGTAGTGATATATCGTACATAAATGTATATAAAGTAATGAGGTTATTTCAGTATTATGATTTACAGTTTGGTTATATATTTTTAAAGTATTTACACTATACTTTCCCTTTATTATTCACTCGTTCTTATTCACATTTCATTTAATAATTCACTTGATTGCCCTTATTATGTCACCACTAACTCACAACACTTTATAATTTTTCGGGGTTATGTTCTTGTTTACACGGGACACCTAACCTCCTTTAAGTTGATTCGTACTATTAGTTTGAGGTTAAAATTGACGCGGAGAGCCGTTATTTCTACGCTGGATGATGATACAAGAATGCGAGTGATGCGCTGAATTATGTTATTGTCGGCGTCTCTTTTTGGTGTTGAGTCTAATTTCTGCGGGATTCACACCCTCCAAACATAACATTCCGATTGGTTGATAATTACGTCATGGTAAACGATAATTACGTAATTATCAACGACGGCGTCTGTTTTTGAGATCATAATTCACAAAATATTTAAAGTTAACATAAGTGTCTTATGACAACGAAAATTCTTATTATATTATTAGCACTGCATTGCTTGCTTTATTCTAAACATTTTGAAATCTCATTGATATATTTTCATACATTTTTAAGAAAATTACCAATTTTAACTGTTGGCCTACACTAATACATAATTTTAAATTTATGTTTTTTGTTACAATTTTTGTTTCCTCTTTTGTATACATGATAATTTACTATGTTATTAATAAATGTTTTTTATACAAGTAATAATCGTTTTCATAATATCAATCATAATTATAAAACTTAACTTCCTATAAAACTCTTAATTTCTATAATAGGCCTAACGTTGGTTAGTGTACCTTAGATTATTTTTACTTCTTACAAAAAAGGGCTTAACTATTATACACTGTAACAATTAAGACTTAATTCTAATAGACATTATACTCTTTTAATATACCTCTAGTTATCAAAAACACGTTATGTATCTTACAATATCTTTATCTGTCATATATAGTATAAGTAGGGCTCTTTGGTCCAAGTACCTATGTTGATAATAATTATCTTCTTATTATTATTTTACAAGCATTTTTATATTAATCATGTCTAAATATGATCACATAAGTCCTTTCTTTACATATTGTACCTAGGCTATTACAAGTATTATGCCTTATATGGTCTCTGTTCTGCTATCAAATAGAAGTATGTTGTTGTTTTACATTGAATTCTTACTAACTATGTTATTATTTGTTAATAAACAATACTATTGGTTTATTTAATATTATTGGCCAGTAGTCAGTTCAATTGTCATAATCTATACTACAAGTTTAGTTATTTTACATTCTCCCTTACAATTCTATTATTCTGCAATACACAATAACAGCCTTCCCTTCTAACATACTTTACTACATTATTATACAAAATTAAAACTTTCACAACCTTTTTACAACAAAATGTTCTCCACTTTACTTGTCTCATGGTATGTTATTTATTCTCAGATATTATAGAATCTATACATTCAGTATATTTTATATTTTATCTATGTTTATAGTTCTTTAGCGTACATTTCTTTAAGGTTATGTTACCAGTTACTGGTTATACATTGTATATAACACTTTATATTTTATTTATATTTATACTGTGTCATTTCACATTTTAATTATCATTACTTATAAATTTCTTCTTCTTAATACATATAATTATGCTCACAAATCTCTAGTTTTTTATTATAATTTTATTCTTGTGATAATTTACAAACTCAGTCTTAGATCTGAAACATAGCTTAAATGTTATTCTTGTTACATGACTGATTTCCCTTAGTTTCAAATATATTTTGGTTTATATTGCAACAGATCAAATTTTATTATACTAATAATAGTATTTTTACAGTGAGTGTGTAAAAATCACATACAAGTCTATTATGGAGGAGATGAAAAATTATTTATTACATACATAAATATAGTTTTTAAAGATGTATATTGTTTTTTAAATTGTCATGTATTGATAATAGAATTAATTGAATTATGAAAAATATCCGGGCTGTTTGGCCGTGGTCCATGGTTAAAAACAAAACCAAACGTTTCGGCAGCTCCACTGGCTGCCATCATCAGTGGAATAAGATTTCTGCACTTGGGGTGTTTACGTGCAAGCCCACAGTACTGTGGTATAGACTAAAGCTGTCCTGCCATGCTACCTGTACATATAAATTCAGCAAAGTCCCACGTACAGGTAAAAATGACACCATCAACCAATCACAACAGAGATGGTATATGATTGGCCCGCACCAAGATACGCCATTATGTGACTCACTTGTTTTCCAAGAAATACTGTGGGGAAGGCTGCTGATTTCCCGCGATGCTACCTGTGCTAATTGTTTACTAATTGCAACCACCGCACAGGTAAGTAAACATCACCGGCCAATCAGAAACAAGAAGGTGTGTGAGAGGCTCGCATCGCGCCATGCCATAATGCACTTAATGAGATGCTTTCGCCCCGTCGATTCATAGCGATCGCAGCATGCTTCTGAATCAAGACGGACTCCATATGAAGACGAGGGAAGTAATCACTCACCGCCGACAAGAGTTTCGTCTCATCGAAACGGATCCGATGGTCGGCATTGGCGAGCGCGTGTTCGGCCACGGCAGACTTCTCCGGCTGTCCCAGTCTACAGTAACGGCTATGTTCACCCACGCGTGTGCGGACGCTGCGCTTCGTGGTACCAATGTACACCTGGCCGCATGAGCAGGGAACTCCGTACACACCGCACGATGACAGCGGGTCTCGGACATCCTTCGTCGGCCGCAAGAACTGGTGTATCTTCTTTGTCGGCTTGAATACTGGCCTCACACCGTGCCGACTGAGCAGCCTACCAATGCGGTCCGTCACCACATGAATGTAGGGCAACGCCGCGAAACCGACGGTCTCACGTGAATCCACTTCCGGCCTGGCTGTTCTTCTCGGCCGGACCGCACGTCTCACCTCCCCGACGGAATACCCATTGGCCTGCAGCGCTAGTTCGAGGTGGCGCAGCTCATCATCGAGGTACCGGGGCTCGCATATCCTCCTAGCCCGGTCCACCAAGGTCTTCAACACCGCCCTCTTCTGGCTGGGATGGTGGTTCGACTGTTTATGGAGATAGCGGTTATTGTGCGTCGGTTTTCTATAAACTTTATGTCCGAGGCTGCCATCGGTACTTCTAAGGACCAACACGTCCAGAAAAGCCAGCTGATTGTCGGTCTCTCTCTCGACAGTAAACTGTATCCGTGGGTGAACCTGATTGAGATGTGCCAGGAACCTGCCGAGTTCTTCCTCACCATGGCTCCAGATAACAAATGTGTCATCAACATACCGGAACCAGCACCTCGGCTTCAGCGGAAAAGATGTAATTGCCCGCTGTTCGAACCGTTCCATATAAAAGTTCGCCACCACAGGACTGAGTGGACTCCCCATGGTCACACCATCAATCATTTCAAAGAACTCACCGCCGTACTGAAAATATGTAGTTTTCAGAACATGCCGGAAAAGAAGCGCTGTAATGTCTGCCGGAAAAAGGTTGGCTAAGTGGCCAAGGACAACATCTACGGGCACCATGGTGAACAACGAAACCACGTCAAAGCTGACCATTATGTCTCCAGGCTGCAACGACAACCCACCGAGCCTTTCAAGAAAGTGTGATGAATCCCTGACATATGACTCCGTACCACCTATATGTGGCCGGAGAAGCTCGGTCAAGTGTTTAGCGAGATGGTAGGTTGGAGATCCTATGGCGCTGACGATGGGTCTGAGCGGGACGTCCGGCTTGTGGATTTTGGGAGGCCATAAAGCCTTGGTGGAAGGGCTTCCGAACACCGGACGGCAGCCTTCACATCAGGCTCCAAGGAAGACCGCTTAACCAGAAAATCGGTCCTTTTTAGGACCACTGCGGTCGGATCTCTTCGCAGTTTTTTGTAGTTTTCTGGGTCCAGCAGTTCTCCGATCTTCCGTTGGTAGTCTTCGGTGTTCATTACAACAGTCGCACTCCCCTTATCCGCCGGTAATATGATGACAGACTCATCCCGCCTTAATGACCTTAGTGCCCGAAGCTCACTCACTGGTATGTTGCATCGCGGCGGTTTCGCTCTAGCCAGGATCCTCGATGCTTCGATCCTGACTTCATCTGCCTGTTCACGCGGCAGCCGCCGCACTCCAGCTTCAACGTTGGCAATGATGTCCTCCACTGGAATCTTCTTAGGGGCCACTGCAAACTTCTCCCCTCTCGCCAAGACAGCAGTTTCGGTGGTGGTAAGTTGGCGGTCCGACAAGTTCACTACTGTCCTGTCCGTCTCTAAGCTGCTTCGCTGTGGTTCCTGATTGTTCTCCTCGGGGCTATCTCTCCAGTACTTACTCTCTTGGCGCGATCGAACACTATCGCGAACGGCCTCGGAAGCGCTGGAACTTAGGCTATCCACCAGATCCCAGTGGCCAGGTGACAACACAGTGCTTAATTCCAGGTGTAGACGGAACAAGCTCATATTGTTGTCGGCAAGATCTTTCCTGGTCTGGTGGATACGTTCGCGTAGCATCGCCTGCTCTGCACGTCGATAAATTCGACTGGCTTGCGGTGTAAAAATGGAGTTCTTCAATTTAAGAAACCGGGGAATAACACCAGTATCCCGGCATCTTGATAGAAAAGCCAGTGAACAGAGCAGGTGTACCCTCTTCTTTCTTAGCCCCTCAAATCGTCTGATATTTTTTTGAAACATCCTCCCCGTAGAGGCGTCTTAAATTATTCCTTAGGCTTTCACGGCCGGTGTCACTTGAATTATGAAAAATATCCGGGCTGTTTGGCCGTGGTCCATGGTTAAAAACAAAACCAAACGTTTCGGCAGCTCCACTGGCTGCCATCATCAGTGGAATAAGATTTCTGCACTTGGGGTGTTTACGTGCAGGCCCACAGTACTGTGGTATAGACTAAAGCTGTCCATGTAGCATGTAGCATTGTAGTAGCGGGGCGTCTTTGCACCCGGTGCATGACTGCAGCATCTGAGTCGAGCTCAATGGCTGCCTGTAGATATACATAGGTCTGGTTCTTCGACTGGTGCCTAATATCAGGAATGGACAACCGCCAACCAGTTAACTGAGAAGGCGGGGGAGAAAGGTTTTAATTTTTATTTATTTTAAAATTTTTGCAATCAGTGGGCACTGCCGCATGAACGGGTTTAGATGACAGATGTCACCCGTTCCCAGTCCCGCGTTCAGACGCCGTGAGGCGTCGGTCGCTCCCCGCGAGGCAGAGAGCCTCCGTGCCAGTGATAGCGCGTAGCAGCAGCATTCAGCGCGGTCGGCATACTAGGAAGGGAGGAAGGAAACAGCTTAGCAGGTAAATTCTGGGGCATGGGCAGATGGTGAATATTCAAATTGAGGTTTAAGCTTATAAGGTTAATAAGGTTACTTAAACTTATGGCGGGTCATCGAGAATCGCCCGAGGGCGTTTGACCCGGACAGGGGGAGGTGGTTGCGTGGTGCTGATGGTCCTGAGGTAAGGGAAGGAAGAGGTCTCAGCTGCGGCAAAGAGAGTCGCAGCTAATGACCAGACAAAGGCAGAGAGGGCAGGAACTCGTAGACACTACTCGAATGACACTATTTCGAACAAACCAAGGAGATCCCGACAAGGAACGGAGGGTTCTGGATTGGAAACTTTCCAGCCTACGCCTGTTGGTGGCGGAGGCAAGTGACCACCAAACAGGTGCCGCATTGGTCAATACAGACCGGAGAAACAACAGATAGAGGGTAACTTTCGTGCGCAGCGCCAGGGGGCTGCGGCACGCGAGGTATGGGTAAAGTTTGGCTCGAACGCCGCGAGCCTTGGCAAGGGTTTCCGTCACGTGGGTGTTGAAGCAAAGGCGACGATCTAGCCGAACGCCTAGATACTTCACCGACTCTTTATAGGCGATAGGCCTCCCTTCCAGGGAGAGGGGCTGGCATCGGGAGATGGACTTACGAGTGAAACAGATCGCCTCGGATTTCTCCGTATTGATCGTCACCCGCCATTTCCGTAGCCAGTTCGGAAGCTGGTCCAACTGACGCTGCAACTGTGTACTCGCAAAACGCGGGGACACAGAGCTGTAATGATACATTGCATCGTCAGCGAACAAAGACAATGTGACTCCGGGCAAGACAGGCAGGTCGTTCGTGTACACGAGGTACAGAACGGGGCCGAGGACAGATCCCTGGGGTACGCCAGCGGCGACAGGACGAACTACAGAGCAGGTTCCGTCGACGCTCACCCTGAAGGTTCGGTCGCAGAGATACGACCGGAGGAAAAACACTATGGACGATGGTAAGAGGGAGTTAGCTAGTTTGAAGAGAAGACCTTCGTGCCAGACTTTGTCGAAGGCCTTGCTCACGTCCAGCAGTGCGGCAGCCGTAGCCGCTCGCCTGTTGGTGGCGTTAGAGAGTTGCGTTACCACGCGGACTAGTTGAAGAGTGGTCGAGTGCTCTCTGCGAAACCCGAACTGTTCGCTGCGGATGAAATTATCCAACAACGGCGAGATGCGGGCCAGCAGGAGCCGCTCGAACACCTTCGAGATGACTGGCAAGAGAGATATTGGCCGATAGCTTTCAGGAAGCATGCGCGGCTTGCGGGGTTTAGGAACCATAACGATGTTGGCATTTTTCCACAGGCGGGGAAAGTACTGTAGCCGGAGACAAGAGTTGAACAGCTCGAGAGCGAGGTCAACGCCTGAGGCCGGGAGATATTGTAATGCAGCGGCCCCGATCCGGTCAGGACCGGGGGCGCGACGGCGGTTTAGTCGACAGACAGACGAAACGAGTTCGTCTCTGTCAAACGGGAGGTCTGGGCCAGCGGGAGGGCGAGAAAAATAACCAGATAGGAAGTCCCGGACTTCTGCCGAGTGGGCAGGGTCCGAAACGCCTCGATGAACGGTAAATTGCGACTCCATGCAGCCGGCGAAGACCTCAGCCTTGCCTTCTGATGAAGACACAACCCCGTTCGGGGTTTCCAGCGGGTTGCGAGTTCTCTTCTCGCTGGTCAGTCTACTCACCGCTCTCCAGACGGAGGCGTGGTCGACTTCAAGAGACTCAAGGTATGAGTCCCATTGATCAGAGTTTACGTCCCACAGTAGCTGGTGAACGTAAAGGGACTGTTGTTGAAATCGTCGCTTAACGACTGGGTCACGGGTTCTTTGCCATCTGCGGCGGAGCTGGCGCCGTAGCCAGATGGCGTGGAGTACTTCCGCAGGTAAGGCCGATTTACGATGATTCACCTCGAGTGCGTAGGTGTGTCGATCCATGACACCTTGGACCAATTCCTGAAGATTTGTGGCGCGGAGATCCAGATCGTCACGAGTGACGATTGGGTCCGTCGGGAGAGATGGTAACCTTCGAGAGAGCTCATCATGATAGGATCGCCAGTTGACTCTCCTAACAATCTGAGCGGGAAGTCGGGGTGACGCCGACAGCTCTCGAACAGTTATAACAAGGGGATTGTGATCGGACGAAAGGTCCGACACAGACGAGACCTCGATGTTGCGGGCAACGTTCTTGACAACTACTATGTCAAGAACATCCGGCCGATGGCCGTGAAAGGGGAAGTAGGTAGGGTCTTCAGGGCCAATGACATTAAGTGCCGGGTCGCCAGAGACGAACCGGAACAGAGAATTTCCATAGGCGTTGACAACGCGGCTGTTCCATGAAGGGTGTTTGGCGTTTAAGTCGCCGGCTACAATGGTTGAGAGGGGGTGATCGAGGAGGGCGTCCCACTCCTCGGGCGGTGGCGGAGTTCGCCGGCCAGGCCGGAGGTACGCAGAAACAACGCGCAGCTCCGATCCGCCGGCGTCCACCGCCACCGCGCAGCCTTCAATAATAGATGTATCTAGAGGAGGCAAAAGCCTGTGGGATATCCGCCTGTGGACTCAAACAGCTGTGCCCCCCGAGGGGGGACAGCGAGGCCGTAGGGGACGATCCTGACGATAACAGGCATAGGCAGGAAGGGAAAACGAGTGGTAATGAGCCAGATGAGTCTCGGAAAGAAGTATGATATCAACATCATACTCCGTTACGAAAGTCATCAGTTCAGATCGCCTGGGGAGTAGCCCGAAGGCGTTCCACGCAACGATCCTCAGGCTATTAGCCATTTAGGGGAAGTAGAGGAAAGAGGGCAGCTAATGATTGGAACACCAGGGCAAGCACTGTGGTAGTGTCGCGAGCAGTCCTGATGGACGCAACAAGATTATCTGCCCAGGCACTCAGGGGATCCGCCGAAGCCCGAGAAGATTCCCGGGATTCAGGAGGACAAGCCTGACTGGCCTCGACAGGGGTAGCAGATGGCGCTGGGCTGGTGGACTGAGTAGTAGACTGCTCGCTGGAAGGTTGAGGACGATGACTGGGGGCGGGTCGAGCCCGCGGAGAGGGTACAGGTGGAACCTGTGACGATGTAGGTCGGCCGGCGGAGTTCCGGCGACGACGAGAGCGCTTGGATTTGCCCGATCGGGCTGGAGGCGGGGCTGATTTAGCGGCCATGGCCGCGTAGGAAGGTGCGGGCGCTCCGGAAGGCGCCGGGATTGAGGCCGCTGCAGGCGGCGCCGAGGCGACGACTGCAGGCGAGACAGCGGCACCGGAAGCAACCGGAGTTGCTGCCGGTACCTTGGCAGATGCACCAGTGAGAGGCGGGGAAGCCGCTCGCCGGTTAGGGCCAGGACCAGCTACACGGCCTGCCTGCGCGCCAGGGCGCACAGGAGGTCGCTGCGGTTTCATGGCGGCGATAAAGTTAGGGCAGCCTCGGTAATTAGCCGGATGGGCTCCTTTGCATTTGCAGCATTTAGCTGTGTACCCCGTCGTAGGCTTATCACAGCCACGATGAGGTTCAGCACAACGCACGCAACGCGGGGGCTGATGACAGAAAAGACTGCTGTGGCCGAACCTCTGGCAGTTGAAACACTGCGAGGGGCCGGGCCGCGGGTCAAATGTTCTGACTTGCACCCGTAGGTGCAGAAGATTCTGGAGAGTGTAAATCTCCTCGAAAGGGCCTACTTTCAGTAATTTTACAAGAAAGCTGTTAACAGGTCGGCGGTCATCACCTTTGCCAACATGCAGGACGCTTACCGCGGTCGGCGCATAGCCGAGCGCAACAAGTTCCTGCCTGATGGAATCAGTATCAGTGAAGGAAGGAATTCCCGACAGAACGACCTTGATTTCTCGCTCTGACGGGAGGGAAAATGTATGAAAAGAAATCTTACGCTCTGTCAGGAATGACTGAACAGAGCGGAAGTCTGGGATCGTAGCGGTCGCCAGCTTTAGCGAGGCGCCTTGGCACCTCGCCTCGACCTTGACCGAAGGGAGAGCTCGGGATAAGGAACGTAAAAGTTCAGAATAATTCCTATTATCAGGAATTACAATAGGTAGCATGTAGCATGTAGCATTGTAGTAGCGGGGCGTCTTTGCACCCGGTGCATGACTGCAGCATCTGAGTCGAGCTCAATGGCTGCCTGTGGATATACGTAGGTCTGGTTCTTCGACTGGTGCCTAATATCAGGAATGGACAACCGCCAACCAGTTAACTGAGAAGGCGGGGGAGAAAGGTTTTCAATTTTTATTTATTTTAAATATTACAGCAATCAGTGGGCACTGCCGCAAGGACGGGTTCAGGCGACAGATGTCGCGCGTTCCCAGTCCTGCGTGCAGACGCCGTGAGGCGTCGGTCGCTCCCCGCGAGGCAGAGAGCCTCCGTGCCAGTGATAGCGCGTAGCAGCGGCATTCAGCGCGGTCGGCATACTAGGAAGGGAGGAAGGAAACAGCTTTGCAGGTAAATTCTGGGGCATGGGCAGATGGTGAGTATACAAAGTGAGGTTTAAGCAGTTTACTTAAACTTATGGCGGGTCATCGAGAATCGCCCGTGGGCGTTTGACCCGGACAGGGGGAGGTGGTTGCGTGGTGCTGATGGTTCTGAGGTAAGGGAAGGAAGAGGTCTCAGCTGCGGCAAAGAGAGTCGCAGCTAATGACCAGACAAAGGCTGAGAGAGCAGGAACTCGTAGACCTCCTCGAATTACACTGTTTCTAACAAACCAAGGAGATCCCGACAAGGAACGGAGGGTTCTGGATTGGAAACTTTCCAGCCTACGCCTGTTGGTGGCGGAGGCAAGTGACCACCATACAGGTGCCGCATAGGTCAATACAGACCGGAGAAACAACAGATAGAGGGTAACTTTCGTGCGCAGCGCCAGGGGGCTGCGGCACGCGAGGTATGGGTAAAGTTTGGCTCGGACGCCGCGAGCCTTGGCAAGGGTGTCCGTCACGTGGGCGTTGAAGCATAGGCGACGATCTAGCCGAACGCCTAGATACTTCACCGACTCTTTGTAGGCGATAGGCCTCCCTTCAAGGGAGAGGGGCTGGCATCGGGAGATGGACTTACGAGTGAAACAGATCGCCTCGGATTTCTCCGTGTTGATCGTCACCCGCCATTTCCGTAGCCAGTCCGGAAGCTGGTCCAACTGACGCTGCAACTGTGTACTCGCAAAACGCGGGGACACAGAGCTGTAATGATACATTGCATCGTCAGCGAACAAAGACAACGTGACTCCGGGCAGAACAGGCAGGTCGTTCGTGTACACGAGGTACAGAACGGGGCCGAGGACAGATCCCTGGGGTACGCCAGCGGCGACAGGACGAACTGCAGAGCAGGTTCCGTCGACGCTAACCCTGAAGGTTCGGTCGCTGAGATACGACCGGAGGAAAAACACTATGGACGATGGTAAGGGGGAGTTAGCAAGTTTGAAGAGAAGACCTTCGTGCCAGACTTTGTCGAAGGCCTTGCTCACGTCCAGCAGTGCGGCGGCCGTAGCCGCTCGCCTGTTGGTGGCGTCAGAGAGTTGCGTTACCACGCGGACTAGTTGAAGCGTGGTCGAGTGCTCTCTGCGAAACCCGAACTGTTCGTTGCGGATAAAATTATCCAACAACGGCGAGATGCGGGCCAGCAGGAGCCGCTCGAACACCTTCGAGATAACTGGCAAGAGAGATATTGGCCGATAGCTTTCAGGAAGCATGCGCGGCTTGCGGGGTTTAGGAATCATAACGATGTTGGCATTTTTCCACAGGCGGGGAAAGTACTGTAGCCGGAGACAAGAGTTGAACAGATCGAGAACGAGGTCAACGCCTGAGGCCGGGAGATATTGTAATGCAGCGGCCCCGATCCGGTCAGGACCGGGGGCGCGACGGCGGTTTAGTCGACAGACAGACGAAACGAGTTCGTCCCTGTCGAACGGGAGGTCTGGGCCAGCGGGAGGGCGAGAAAAATAACCAGATAGGAAGTCCCGGACGTCTGCCGAGTAGGCAGGGTCCGAAACGCCTCGATGAACGGTAAATTGCGACTCCATGCAGTCGGCGAAGACCTCAGCCTTGCCTTCTGATGAAGACACAACCCCGTTCGGGGTTTCCAGCGGGTTGCGAGTTCTCTTCTCGCGGGTCAGTCTACTCACCGCTCTCCAGACGGAGGCGTGGTCGACTTCAAGAGACTCAAGGTATGAGTCCCATCGATCAGAGTTTACGTCCCGCAGTAGCTGCTGAACGTAAAGGGACTGTTGTTGAAATCGTCGCTTAACGACTGGGTCTCGGGTTCTTTGCCATCTGCGGCGGAGCTGGCGCCGTAGCCAGATGGCGTGGAGTACTTCCGCAGGTAAGGCCGATTTACGATGATTCACCTCGAGTGCGTAGGTGTGTCGATCCATGACACCTTGGACCAATTCCTGAAGATTTGTGGCGCGGAGATCCAGATCGTCACGAGTGACGATTGGGTCCGCCGGGAGAGATGGTAACCTTCGAGAGAGCTCATCATGATAGGATCGCCAGTTGACTCTCCTAACAATCTGAGCGGGAAGTCGGGGTGACGCCGACAGCTCTCGAACAGTTATAAGAAGGGGATTGTGATCGGACGAAAGGTCCGACACAGACGAGACCTCGATGGTGCGGGCAACGTTCTTGACAACTACTATGTCAAGAACGTCCGGCCGATGGCCGTGAAAGGGGAAGTAGGTAGGGTCTTCAGGGCCGATGACATTAAGTGCCGGGTCGCCAGAGACGAACCGGAACAGAGAATTTCCATAGGCGTTGACAACGCGGCTGTTCCATGAAGGGTGTTTGGCGTTTAAGTCGCCGGCTACAATGGTTGAGAGGGGGTGGTCGAGGAGGGCGTCCCACTCCTCGGGCGGTGGCGGAGTTCGCCGGCCAGGCCGGAGGTACGCAGAAACAACGCGCAGCTCCGATCCGCCGGCGTCCACCGCCACCGCGCAGCCTTCAATAATAGATGTATCTAGAGGAGGCAAAAGCCTGTGGGATATCCGCCTGTGGACTAAAACAGCTGTGCCCCCCGAGGGGGGACAGCGAGGCCGTAGGGGACGATCCTGACGATAACAGGCATAGGCAGGAAGGGAAAACGAGTGGTAATGAGCCAGATGAGTCTCGGAAAGAAGTATGATATCAACATCATACTCCGTTACAAAAGTCATCAGTTCAGATCGCCTGGGGAGTAGCCCGAAGGCGTTCCACGCAACGATCCTCAGGCTATTAGCCATTTAGGGGAAGTAGAGGAAAGAGGGCAGCTAATGATTGGAACACCAGGGCAAGCACAGTGGTCGTGTCGCGAGCAGTCCTGATGGATGCAACAAGATTATCTGCCCAGGCAGTCAGGGGATCCGCCGAAGCCCGGGAAGATTCCCGGGATTCAGGAGGACAAGCCTGACTGGCCTCGACAGGGGTAGCAGATGGCGCTGGGCTGGTGGACTGAGCTGTAGACTGCTCGCTGGGAGGTGGAGGTCGATGACTGGGGGCGGGTCGAGCCCGCGGAGAGGGTACAGGTGGAACCTGTGACGATGTAGGTCGGCCGGCGGAGTTCCGGCGACGACGAGAGCGCTTAGATTTGCCCGATCGGGCTGGAGGCGGGGCTGATTTAGCGGCCATGGCCGCGTAGGAAGGTGCGGGCGCTCCGGTAGGCGCCGGGATTGAGGCCGCTGCAGGCGGCGCCGAAGCGACGACTGCAGGCGAGACAGCGGCACCGGAAGCAACCGGAGTTGCTGCCGGGACCTGGGCAGATGAACCGGTGAGAGGCGGGAAAGCCGCTCGCCGGTTAGGGCCAGGACCAGCTACACGGCCTGCCTGCGCGCCAGGGCGCACAGGAGGTCGCTGCGGTTTCATGGCAGCGATAAAGTTAGGGCAGCCTCGGTAATTAGCCGGATGGGCTCCTTTGCAGTTACAGCATTTAGCTGTGTACCCCGTCGTAGGCTTATCACAGCCACGATGAGGTTCAGCACAACGCACGCAACGCGGGGGCTGATGACAAAAAAGACTGCTGTGGCCGAACCTCTGGCAGTTAAAACACTGCGAGGGGCCGGGCCGCGGGTCAAATGTGCGGACTTGCACCCGTAGGTGCAGAAGATTCTGGAGAGTGTAAATCTCCTCGAAGGGGCCTACTTTCAGTAATTTACAAAGAAAGCTGTTGACAGGACGGCGGTCATCTCCTTTGCCAACATGCAGGACGCTTACCGCGGTCGGCGCATAGCCGAGCGCAACAAGTTCCTGCCTGATGGCATCAGGGTCGGTAAAGGATGGAATTCCCGACAGAACGACCTTGATTTCACGCTCTGACGGGAGGGCAAATGTATGAAAGGAAATCTTACGCTCTGTCAGGAATGACTGAACAGAGCGGAAGTCCGGGATCGTAGCGGTCGCCAGCTTTAGCGAGGGGCCTTGGCACCTCGCCTCGACCTTGACCGAAGGGAGAGCTAAGGTTAGAGAACGCAGTAACTGAGAGTAATTCCTATTATCAGGAATTACAATCGGTGGAATGCGTGGGGAAGACACAGTTTGGGTTCCAGTAGAATACTCACGCTCGCGCTGAGTGCCGCTGCTACCGTGACTAGACGACTGATCTGCAGCTGAGGCGGGCGGCGGAGTTTGGGCCAGTTTTCGCTTGCGTTTGGCAGACTTGCCCTCCACAAGCGAGAACTGTCCGTCCCCCGACCCAACACTGCACATATCGACCGCACTTTGATCACTTTCACTATCACTTTCACTGTCGTGAGGAAGTGGAGTGGAACGGAAGCCGGTTGAGCATGTTTCCATTAAGGAAACAAGCGGCGCCGGCAGAGGATTCGGGGGCGTATTCGACGCCATTTCGGACAAGCCGAAATGAACGTCTACGCAGGTCTAGGATTGAGGGATCACCAGACACTGAAAACTATCCACAGGCACAATTGAACACGAAACAGACCGCACAGCACACGGAAACAAAAACACTCCCGCACTGATTAAATAAAGCTGAGTCGCACTGAACTGTAGGTGAAATCTGTAGTGATGATGATGCTGAATACGATGATGATAAGAAAAATGGTGAAAACTGAATATTTCCGCACAAATTGGAAAAATTTTGCAGAGCAAAAACAGTCACAGCCTACCCGGGAAAATGCTCTAGGTAGACTCCGCTTTACAATAGGTGGAATTCGTTTTGAATACTCACGCTCGCGCTGAGTGCCGCTGTTACCGTGACTAGACGACTGATCTGCAGCTGAGGCGGGCGGCGGAGTTTGGGCCAGTTTTCGCTTGCGTTTGGCAGACTTGCCCTCCACAAGCGAGAACTGTCCGTCCCCCGACCCAACACTGCACATATCGACCGCACTTATATCACTTTCACAATCACTTTCACTGTCGTGAGGAAGTGGAGTAGAACGGAAGCCGGTTGAGCAAGTTTCCATTAAGGAAACAAGCGGCGCCGGCAGAGGATTCGGGGGCGTATTCGACGCCATTTCGGACAAGCCGAAATGAACGTCTACGCAGGTCTAGGATTGAGGGATCACCAGACACTGAAAACTATCCACAGGCACAATTGAACACGACACAGAACCGCACAGCACTCGGAAACAAAAACACTCCCGCACAGATTAAATATAACTGATTAGCACTGGACTGTTGGTGAAACTTGTAGTAATGATGATGCAGAATATGATGATGATGAAATAAATGATGAAAACTCAGGATTTCCGCAAAAATACACGAAATTTTGCAGAGCAAAAACCGTCACAGCCTACCCTGGCAAATGCTCTAGGTAGACTTATAAAGCTGTCCTGCCATGCTACCTGTACATATAAATTCAGCTCTGTTCATATAAGTTCACTACTGTCCTGTCCGTCTCTAAGCTGCTTCGCTGTTGTTCCTGATTGTTCTCCTCGGGGCTATCTCTCCAGTACTTACTCTCATGGCGCGATCGAACACTATCGCGAACGGCCTCGGAAGCGCTGGAACTTAGGCTATCCACCAGATCCCAATGGCCAGGTGACAACAGGACAGGACAGGACAGTAGTGAACTTGTCGGACCGCCAACTTACCACCACCGAAACTGCTGTCTTGGCGAGAGGGGAGAAGTTTGCAGTGGCCCCTAAGAAGATTCCAGTGGAGGACATCATTGCCAACGTTGAAGCTGGAGTGCGGCGGCTGCCGCGTGAACAGGCAGATGAAGTCAGGATCGAAGCATCGAGGATCCTGGCTAGAGCGAAACCGCCGCGATGCAACATACCAGTGAGTGAGCTTCGGGCACTAAGGTCATTAAGGCGGGATGAGTCTGTCATCATATTACCGGCGGATAAGGGGAGTGCGACTGTTGTAATGAACACCGAAGACTACCAACGGAAGATCGGAGAACTGCTGGACCCAGAAAACTACAAAAAACTGCGAAGAGATCCGACCGCAGTGGTCCTAAAAAGGACCGACTTTCTGGTTAAGCGGTCTTCCTTGGAGCCTGATGTGAAGGCTGCCGTCCGGTGTTCGGAAGCCCTTCCACCTAGGCTTTATGGCCTCCCAAAAATCCACAAGCCGGACGTCCCGCTCAGACCCATCGTCAGCGCCATAGGATCTCCAACCTACCATCTCGCTAAACACTTGACCGAGCTTCTCCGGCCACATATAGGTGGTACGGAGTCATATGTCAGGGATTCATCACACTTTCTTGAAAGGCTCGGTGGGTTGTCGTTGCAGCCTGGAGACATAATGGTCAGCTTTGACGTGGTTTCGTTGTTCACCATGGTGCCCGTAGATGATGTCCTTGGCCACTTAGCTAACCTTTTTCCGGCAGACATTACAGCGCTTTTCCGGCATGTTCTGAAAACTACATATTTTCAGTACGGCGGTGAGTTCTTTGAAATGATTGATGGTGTGGCCATGGGGAGTCCACTCAGTCCTGTGGTGGCGAACTTTTATATGGAACGGTTCGAACAGCGGGCAATTACATCTTTTCCGCTGAAGCCGAGGTGCTGGTTCCGGTATGTTGATGACACATTTGTTATCTGGAGCCATGGTGAGGAAGAACTCGGCAGGTTCCTGGCACATCTCAATCAGGTTCACCCACGGATACAGTTTACTGTCGAGAGAGAGACCGACAATCAGCTGGCTTTTCTGGACGTGTTGGTCCTTAGAAGGACCGATGGCAGCCTCGGACATAAAGTTTATAGAAAACCGACGCACACTAACCGCTATCTCCATAAACAGTCGAACCACCATCCCAGCCAGAAGAGGGCGGTGTTGAAGACCTTGGTGGACCGGGCTAGGAGGATATGCGAGCCCCGGTACCTCGATAATGAGCTGCGCCACCTCGAACTAGCGCTGCAGGCCAATGGGTATTCCGTCGGGGAGGTGAGACGTGCGGTCCGGCCGAGAAGAATAGCCAGGCCGGAAGTGGATTCACGTAAGACCGTCGGTTTCGCGGCGTTGCCCTACATTCAGGTGGTGACGGACCGCATTGGTAGGCTGCTCAGTCGGCACGGTGTGAGGCCAGTATTCAAGCCGACAAAGAAGATACACCAGTTCTTGCGGCCGACGAAGGATGTCCGAGACCCGCTGTCATCGTGCGGTGTGTACGGAGTTCCCTGCTCATGCGGCCAGGTGTACATTGGTACCACGAAGCGCAGCGTCCGCACACGCGTGGGTGAACATAGCCGTTACTGTAGACTGGGACAGCCGGAGAAGTCTGCCGTGGCCGAACACGCGCTCGCCAATGCCGACCATCGGATCCGTTTCGATGAGACGAAACTCTTGTCGGCGGTGAGTGATTACTTCCCTCGTCTTCATATGGAGTCCGTCTTGATTCAGAAGCATGCTGCGATCGCTATGAATCGACGGGCATTGCATTATGGATGCGGGGTGTCTTTGCACCCGTGGCTTGATTGCAGCATCTGGATCGTGTCCAATGGCTGCCAGAAGTAAACATAGTGCTGGTACATGTCGACTGGTTACCTAAGACTGGAAAAGGAAACCGCCAACCAGTTAACTGAGAAGGCGGGGGAGTATAACTGTTATTTGTTTAATGCACTGCCGCTGGTACCGATTCGAGCAACAGATGTTGCCCGTTTCAAGTCCAGTCAGCAGACGCCCTGAGGGCGTCGGTCGCTCCCCGCGAGGCGGAGAGCCTCCGTGCCAGTGAATGATGACAGCGACAAGCAGCCGGCTCAGCGTGCTAGGAGGTGGACAGGAAGGAGAGAAGGACAGTTTGGTGAAATACTCTGGTCTAGGACTGATGATTACTTGTTTGTATTTAATTTAAAGAGGATGGCGTTATGGCGGGTCATCAAGAAGCGCCCGAGGGCGCTTGACCCGAATGGGCGGTGGTGGTTCTGATGCACTGATGGTTCGTAGGTACGGGAAGGTGGAGGTCGAGGCTTTAGCAAAGAGAGTTAGAGCCAGCGACCGGACAAAGGAAGTCAAGGTAGGAACACGGAGACCCCTTCGAATCACGTCGTTCCTTACAAACCAAGGGGACCCCGTCAAGGATCGGAGTGTTCGGGACTGGAAAGCTTCCAGCCTACATCTGTTGGTGGTGGATAAAAGAGACCACCAGGCGGGTGCCGCATAGGTCAATACAGACCGGAGAAATAGTAGATAGATGGTAAGTTTCGTGCGCATGGCCAGGCGGCTGCGACACGAGAGGAAAGGAGATAATTTGGCTCGGACGCCGCGAGCCTTGGCAAGGGTTTCCGTCACGTGGGCGTTGAAGCAAAGGCGACGATCTAGTCGAACGCCTAAATACTTCACCGATTCTTTGTAGGCGATGGGTCTCCCTGCTAGGGAGAGGGGCTGGCATCGGGAGATGGACTTACGGGTGAAACAGATCGCCTCGGATTTCTCCGTGTTGATCGTCACCCGCCATTTCCGTAGCCAGTCCGGAAGCTGGGTCAACTGACGCTGCAGCTTTGTACTCGCAAATCGCGGGGACAGGGAGCTGCAGTGATACATAGCATCGTCAGCGAACAAAGACAACGTGACTCCGGGCAAGACAGGCAGGTCGTTCGTGTACACAAGGTACAGAACGGGGCCGAGGACAGATCCCTGTGGTACGCCGGCGGCGACGGGTCGAACTGTAGAACAGGACCCGTCGACGCTCACCCTGAAGGTTCGGTCGCTGAGATACGACCGGAGGAAAAACACTATGGTCGATGGTAGAGGGGAATTGGCAAGTTTGAAGAGAAGACCTTCGTGCCAGACTTTATCGAAGGCCTTGCTCACGTCCAACAGTACGGCGGCCGTAGCCGCTCGCCTGTTGGTGGCGTCTGACAAGTGCGTAACAACGCGGACCAATTGAAGCGTGGTCGAGTGCTCTCTGCGAAACCCGAACTGTTCGCTGCGGATGAAACCATCTAGCAGCGGCGAGATGCGAGCCAGCAGGAGACGCTCGAACACCTTCGAGATGACTGGCAAGAGAGAGATTGGACGATAGCTTTCAGGAAGCATGCGCGGCTTGCGAGGCTTCGGAATCATTACGATGTCGGCAGATTTCCACAGGCGGGGAAAGTACTGTAGCCGGAGACAGGAGTTAAACAGCTCAAGAACGAGGTCAACGCCTGAGGCCGGGAGATTTTGTAGAGCAGCGGCCCCGATCCGGTCAGGACCGGGGGCGCGACGGCGATTTAGTCGGCAGATAGATGAAACTAGTTCATCCCTGTCGAACGGAAGGGCTGGGATTTCGGGAGGGCGTGAAAAATGTCCAGATAGGAAGTCACGGACTTCTGCCGAGTGGGCAGGGTCCGAGACGCCTTGGTGAACAGTAAATTGCACCTCCATGCAGTCGGCGAAGACCTCTGCCTTGCCTTCTGGTGAAGATACAACCCCGTTCGGAGTTTCAAGTGGGTTGCGAGTTCTCTTCTCGCGGGTCAGTCTACTCGCCGCTCTCCAGACGGAGGCGTGGTCGACTTCAAGAGACTCAAGGTATGAGTCCCATCGATCAGAGTTTACGTCCCGCAGTAGCTGCTGGACGTAAAGAGACTGGGCCTGAAAGCGCCTTTTGACGCCGGGATCACGGGTTCTTTGCCATCTGCGGCGGAGATTGCGCCGTAGCCAGATGGCGTGGAGTACTTCCGCAGGTAAGGCCGATTTACGATGATTCACCTCGAGAGTATATGTGTGTCGATCCATGACACCTTGGACCAACTCCTGAAGATGAGTGGCTCGGAGATCCAAATCGTCACAAGTGACGACCGGGTCCGCGGGGAGTGATGGTAACCGCCGTGAGAGCTCATCATGGTAGGAGCGCCAGTTGACTCTCCTAACAGTCTGAGCGGGAGGTCGGGGTGAGGCCGACAGCTCACGGGCAGTTATAAAAAGGGGATTGTGATCGGATGAGAGATCCGACACTGACGAGACCTGGATGTGATGGGTCACGTCCTTGACTATGACAATGTCAAGGACGTCCGGTCGATGACCGGAAAAGGGGAAGTGAGTAGGGTCTTCTGGGCCGATAACTTGAAGTACCGGGTCGTCGGAGACGAACCGATACAGAGATTTTCCGTAGGCGTTGGCTACTCTGCTGTTCCAGGAGGGATGCTTGGCATTTAAGTCGCCGGCTACGATGGTTGGTAGGGGATGATCGAGGAGAGCGTCCCACTCCTCGGGCGGTGGAGGTAGCCGCAGGCCGGGCCGGAGATACGCCGCAACAACGCGCAACTCCGATCCGCCAGCGTCTATCGCCACCGCACAACCTTCAACAAGAGATGTATCTAAAGGGGGTAGTGGCCTGTGGGATATCCGCCTGTGGACTAAGACGGCTGTCCCCCCCGAGGGGCGACAGCCAGGCCGTTGGGGACGATCCTGACGAAAACAGATGTAAGATGGCAGGTTGAAGGTATGGTAGCGAGCCAGATGAGTCTCGCAAAGGAGGACGACATCAGCGTCGTACTCCGTTACGAAAGTCATCAGTTCAGATCGTCGAGGGACTACCCCATGGGCATTCCACGCAACGATCCTAAGACTCCTAGCCATTCAAAGGAAGAAGAGGAAAGAGGGTAGACAGGGATTGAAACACCAGGGCGAGAACCGTAGTTGTATCTGGAGCAGACCTGATGTTGTTTACCAAAGTTTCAGCCCAGGCAGTCAGGGGGTCCACCGGGGCCCGGGAAGATTCCCGAGATTCCGGAAGACGGACCTGGCTGGCCTCGGCCGGTGTTACAGATGGCGCAGGGCTCGGGGACGGACTTGGGGTCTGCTCAATTGGGAGCTTAGGTTGATGGCTGGGGGCGGGCGGGGCCCGCTGAGGTTTTACAGGCAAGGCCTGTGGAACTTGTCGCTGACGGCGACGAGTGCGCTTTGGTTTGTGGCTCCGAGGAGCGGAAGGCGGGACTGATGTAGCGGCCACAGCCGCGTATGAAGGACCGGGCGCTCCGGCAGGCGCCGGGACAGAAGGGACTGCAGGCGGCGCCGAAACGTCGACTGCAGTCGGAACTGGGGCCCTGGGAGCAGCCGGAACTGCTGCCGGGGCCTGAGATGATGCTCCGGAGAGAGGTGGGAAGGCCTCTCTGCGGTTAGGGAGGGGACCTGCAACACGGCCTGCCTGCGCGCCAGGGCGAGCAGGAGTCCGCTGCAGCTTCATGGCTGATATAAAGTCCCTACATCCTCTATAACTAGCCGGATGGTCCCCGCCGCAGTTGCAGCAAATGGCCGTGAACCCCGTCTTGGGCTTATCACACCCACGATGAGGCTCAGTACATCGCACGCAACGCGGAGGGTGATTACAGAATAAGCTGGAGTGGCCAAACCTCTGACAGTTAAAACACTGCGAGGGGCCTGGCCGCGGGTCAAAAATACGAACTTGCACCCGAAGGTGCAGGAAGTTTTGGAGGCCATAGACCTCCTCGAACTGGCCTACTTTGAGTAGTTTCACTAGGAAACTATTCACAGGACGGCGATCTTCCCCCTTGCCAGCATGCAGTACACTTACCGCCGTCGGCGAATAGCCTAAGGCGACAAGCTCCTGCCTGATGGCATCGGGGGCGGTCCAGGAAGGAAGTCCAGAAAGAACAACTTTAATTTCGCGCTCTGAAGGAAGCGCGAAAGTATGGAAGGAGATCTTCCGATCGGTAAGAAACTGTTGGACCGATCGGAAGTCCGGGACTGTTGTGGCCGCAATTCGAAGCGAGGAGCCTTGGCACCTGGCCTCGAGTTTGGCCGAAGGAAGCAGATTCTGGAGGGAACGAAGAATTTCCCTATAATTGCGATTGTCGGGAATGACAATCGGAGGAATTTTAGGCTTGGGCACAGATTGAGAGGGAGACTGAGTCGGATGGTTGGCGCTGTTACCGGGACTAGATACCCGATGCGTAGCAGCGGCCGGTGGCGGGCTGGCGACCAATTTTCGCTTGCGTTTGGCAGACTTGCCCTCCACAAGCGAAAATTCACCTTCCCCCGTCCCCACACTACACATCGACGCACAATCATCACTTTCACTTTCACTTGCACTAACTGTATGGGAAGGTAACGGGGTAGAACGAGGACCAGTACCGCAGGTTTCCATTAAGGTTACCAGCGGTGCCGGCAAAGGAACGGGCGTTGCGTTCGACGCCATCTCGGGATTAACCGAAATGAACGTCGAAGACGCAAAAAGGGCTAGGAATGAGTAACTTTCACCAGCACTGAATCACTACACTGACAGACAAAGAACACGAACACCAGACGCGCACTGCACACGAATCACAAAAACACACGCGCACGACACAATACACTGATAAAATGATGCACAATGTAGTTGATGAACACAGAAGAAGATATGGTGAAGAAATCACTGTGATATAATTACAAACAACGGTAAAAATTCACTGGCAAAATTGCCGAACAAAGTGACGCAGCCTACCCTGGCAACAGCTCTAGGTAGACCCTTGAATCGACGGGGCGAAAGCATCTCATTAAGTGCATTATGACATGGCGCGATGCGAGCCTCTCACACACCTTCTTGTTTCTGATTGGCCGGTGATGTTTACTTACCTGTGCGGGGGTTGCAATTAGTAAACAATTAGCACAGGTAGCATCGCGGGAAATCAGCAGCCTTCCCCACAGTATTTCTTGGAAAACAAGTGAGTCACATAATGGTCCCGGAGCGAGGAGTACTTTTCTTGGTCGCGCTGTTCAACGCGTGTCTTAGACTGGCCTATTTTCCCCAGAAATGGCGTAAGGCGACGGTTATAGTGATCCCGAAGCAGGGAAAGGACGCTTCCCGTCCCGGCAACCTCCGGCCAATTAGTCTACTGTCAGCCACGCCAAAGGTCCTCGAACGTCTCGTACAACGGAGAGTACTAGATCATCTACGAAATTTCGATGTACTGGTCCCCGAACAGTTCGGCTTCCGTGTGGGGCATTCCACCTCTCATCAACTGATGAGACTGGTGGAATACATCACGGACGCCGGGTGTCGGAAAGAGCAGACTGTCGCCTGTTTCCTAGATGTGGAAAAGGCCTTTGATAGTGTCTGGCACGACGGGCTCTTGTTCAAGCTCCGGGAAATCCAGCTCCCAGATTGCTACCTTCGCTTGATTGCTAGCTTTCTGACGGAGAGGACTTTCTGCGTGCGAATAGACGACCACGTCTCTTCCGAGAGACGTATCACAGCCGGGGTACCTCAAGGTAGCGTGCTAGGGCCTCTCCTGTTCTCCGTGTATGTCAACGACGCACCCAGAGAGCCTGGAGTCCAGATGGCTTTGTTTGCCGACGACACGGCGGTCTATACCGCCGATCGGAACGCAGACTTTGCTATCCCACGACTTCAGCGCGCACTCGATGCGTATTCGACGTGGACGGAAAGCTGGAAAGTTGCCGTCAACGAAACCAAGAGCTCCGCGGTGCTATTCACAAAGCGCCGGAAAGAACCACGAGGCCGAGTGAGATTCGGTAGAACGTACCTGCCCTGGTCGAGGGAAGTTAAGTACCTCGGTGTCCACCTTGATCGTCGGCTCACCTGGCGTACCCACGCTGAGACGATGCGAAAGAAAGCGTCCGCTCGTCTCGGTCAACTGTTTCCGATACTTGCCAACAAGGCTATGACCCGCAAGCTGGGTAAGTTGATTGTCAACGCGTATCTGTTGCCGATCATTACCTACGCTCTTCCCGTCTGGGGTTACCTCGCAACCGTTCATAAAAGAAGGTTGCAAAGCGTTCTCGATAGAGGGCTTCGGCTAGCGGATAAAGTCCCCTATCGGTTTTCTTCTCGTCTCCTGAGAAGAGGACTCGGTGTCCGCTCCTTGGATGACACCGCAAGGCGACTTGCACGTAAATTTTACGTCCGAGCTGCGAGGACCCAGACAAACCCACTCATAGCTGGCCTTGGCAGGTACCGAATACGTCCAGGTGAATCTTGGAAACGGCCTCGACAAATACTGTACTAGTCGACCTAGTACGAGCATGTCGTTGTAGCGACCATTAAAAAATTAATTAACAATATTCCGTCTGGACAGGACCACTAGGCAGGAGCCCCTACCGGAGGCTCGGTACTCGGAAACCATTGGGTCGTCTCACGACGCTCAACCCAACAGCTCTGACCACTCACATAATGGCGTATCTTGGTGCGGGCCAATCATATACCATCTCTGTTGTGATTGGTTGATGGTGTCATTTTTACCTGTACGTGGGACTTTGCTGAATTTATATGTACAGGTAGCATGGCAGGACAGCTTTAGTCTATACCACAGTACTGTGGGCTTGCACGTAAACACCCCAAGTGCAGAAATCTTATTCCACTGATGATGGCAGCCAGTGGAGCTGCCGAAACGTTTGGTTTTGTTTTTAACCATGGACCACGGCCAAACAGCCCTGATATTTTTCATAATTCAAGTGACACCGGCCGTGAAAGCCTAAGGAATAATTTAATAGAATTAATTGTTTGTATTGTTAGATAATATAAATCGATTTTACTTGGTTTCTGCAACGTCCTCCTTGATTCGTCGCTCCCGTCCTGGCGTCCTCCTCTTTTTTAGCCTCACTCCTTCCTGCTGTCCTCTTCGTCCTGGCGTCCTCTTCGTCTCGTTGTCCTCTTCTACGGCGCCACTCCTTCCTGGTGTCCTCTTCGTCCTAGCGTCTTCTTCGTCTTGTCGTCCTCTTCTACGGCAGGCGGCTCCAGCGGCGATATTTCACTGAGTCTCGTTGTTATGTTTGACTGCTAACATTAATTAGTTTCTTCATAAATTGTTCACTCACAATGATTATAAATTTCACTCGTACAGTTTATTATTAATTTATATCTTATATTTTCTTAACCTCAGGAATAATCTCGGTATTACTTAATGCGGTGCGTTTAATGTACACCTTCCACGATATCTTGAAGTGTCTTTAAATTCCCTAAGCGGATATCTTAACTTACACGAAACAGCACTGTATTATATTTTAAATTTTATCTAAATATTTTACCCAGTCGGTTCTTAACGCGAAACTTCGTTAAGAATTTCCAAGGTTTATTTTATGTATGATATTTCGACTTTCGTAAGAGAAAACTCTCTTCACCGGGCACAACTTCCCCTTGCAACTTCTACAGACAGACTGTGTCCATCCTAACTCTACAACGTATGAATCTCACTGAATTTAGTGTATTCTGATAGGCTAAGCCCAAGTCACATGATTGATGGAACAGACAGGTACACAAATTTCATGAAAAACTTTGTATAATTTAGCAAAGTCCTGCATGGAAGTTATCTACAATTTTTATTACCCTATCATTGATAAGAGTTACGATTGAGTTTCTCTATACTTAAAAAAAACATATTTTTAAATTAGCTAAAGATACTCAGAGTATACACAAATTGAAGCTATTTACCTAAATAATTCCTTGTCAAAGTTTCACGTCAATCGGTTAACTACCACTGAAGCTATAGTGATCACAGATTAATACACCCGCACACGCACACAAATTCATTCAAAAAATACATGATATAGAACACCTTTTTATAAAGAGTTTGGTATACCCTATATGCTTATCCATTTCTAAATACAAAACTTACGACTAAAAGACAAAATATTACATAAAACAAATTGGAACAAGAAAATGCTCGTCACCCATGTGCTCTGATATACACAACATAGCTTATCATCCTGTGTTCTGTTGCAATATACTAATCACTTATGGTTTCAACATTGTAGTATTATATATTATCTCACTCTCCTAATCTATTGGGTAACTTTTTATGTCAAAGTTATAGTCTAGTCTAGTCATTTTAGATGTCTGTCAAGTTATTTATTACATTGGCTTTCAAGGCTACATTAAGTTTTATTCTGCTCATGATTCTGTACTAATTATTATTTAATTATTTATTGTTCATTAAATTGGTTCCTATCACTCATCCTTTTATTTAATTCTCAAATTCCCTAACTAGTTTGATACTTCAGTTGGGTTTATGTGTTGGTATCATTTTGTGACGCTACAATATATATAGTAATTTTAAAATTTAGGTTTATATTACCTCAAGATGTTGTATTTTTCCTTTTCGGAATATGTTTCGAGAGCTCCCGTGCTTTCATCATCACAATATATATATATATATATATATATATTGTAGCATGACAGATAATCCACACAAATACATTACTCAATGATCATTAATAAAGCTCTAATATATGGAGTATCTAAATGAGAATCGTTTAAAATGCACTATTTACTAAATATATTCACAAGAAAGGTTAAATAAAGAAAAATTCTGCAAATAATATAATATAATACAAATTTAAAAACCCAGAAGATTAAAAATAATAATAACAAAATTACCCAGGTAAGATAGAAGCAGGCAATTAATATACCCCGTCAAGGAAACCAGACTAGAAGAAACCAAGGCATACACAGCGAAAAACTACTGAAGACAGAAGAAAGAAGAATAATTAAAACTAAAGAAGAAAGGAGACTAATTAAAACTACTACTACAGAAGAAGGAAGAAAGAAGAACAATCAAAACTACTGAAGACAGAAGAAAGAAGAACAATTAAAACTAGAGAAGAAAGAAGACTAATTAAAACTACTACTACAGAAGAAGGAAGAAAGAAGAACAATCAAAACTACTGAAGACAGAAGAAAGAAGAACAATTAAAACTAAAGAAGAAAGAAGACTAATTAAAACTACTACTACAGAAGAAGGAAGAAAGAAGAACAATCAAAACTACTGAAGACAGAAGAAAGAAGAACAATTAAAACTAGAGAAGAAAGAAGAACTAATTAAAACTACTACTACAGAAGAAGGAAGAAAGAAGAACAATCAAAACTACTGAAGACAGAAGAAAGAAGAACAATTAAAACTAGAGAAGAAAGAAGAACTAATTAAAACTACTACTACAGAAGAAGGAAGAAAGAAGAACAATCAAAACTACTGAAGACAGAAGAAAGAAGAACAATTAAAACTAAAGAAGAAAGAAGACTAATTAAAACTACTACTACAGAAGAAGGAAGAAAGAAGAACAATCAAAGCTACTGAAGACAGAAGAAGGAAGAACAATCAAAGCTAAAGAAGAAGGAAGAACAATTAAAACTCAAAGAAGAAAGAAGAACAAACTAAATCTAATGAAGAAAGAAGAACTAATTAAAACTACTACTACTGAAGAATGAAGAAAGAAGAACAATCAAAGATACAGAAGACAGAAGAAGGAAGAATAATTAAAATTAGAGAAGAAGAAGAATAACCAAAACTACCACTACTGAAGAGAGAAGAAAGAAGAATAATTAAGGTCAAGGAAAAAAGGAGACTAATTAAAACTACAGAAGAAGGAAGAAAGAAGAACAATCAAAACTCAAAGAAGAAAGAAGAATAATCCCAAACTAAATCTACTGAAGAAAGAGGAAGGAAGACTAATTAAAACTACTACTACTGAAGAAGGAAGAAGGAAGAATAAAGAAGAACCAAACTCAAAGAAGAAAGAAGAATAATAAAAATAAGAACTACAGAAGAAAGAAGAAGGAAGGATAATCCAAAACTACAGAAGAAGGAAGAATAACCAAACTCAAAGAAGAAAGAAGAATAATTAAGACGACCCATATAAAACAAAAAACCCATAGGGAAAGAACCCCCCAAAAAAAACCCCAAAATCAATGAATGCCCAAAGAGAAAGTATAACACATTAAAAAACCATATCACTGTAAAACTGACAAAAAACTAAAAGTGTTAGCTGTAGTAAATATTAGTGCATTCAAAAAGTTATTGTGTAATGTGTATAAACAAATCTTCACAGTTCCCCCATGGTTGAATATTTCATATTAAAAACTAGAAAAAGACTAGTAAATATAGTAATAATTCACCATGGAAAAGTGTAAGTGATCAAATTATAACTAATAAACTTTAAGAAAGGTGCATGAGTAGCAGTACAAAGTAACAAACTTTAAGTTTTGTGAACAGTGTCTACTTTGATAATGAAGTAGTAATTTTACTAATAAAAAGCTACTAAAACTGTATGAACATTCCATAGAATGGAATATAACTTAGATAGCCAGGGTTATACTTTAAGAGGGGGCATAAATCTTATAAAATGGGTAATTACAGAGCTAACTGTTTATGATGAAGTAGTAGAAGGTATTAACAATTATATATGGATCCAAATGTGGGGTTCCAATTAAATATAGCATTTAGATAAGTAAGGGTTAGTCATAAGAGATATTAGTATTATAATTGTTATTTTATTGTTCATGTTAATTTAGGAATGCATTATCTAAAATTAGATATCATTCCAATGTTGTAGAAATACTTTTTTATTATGTTATTAGGTGATATACCAAAACAATGTTATTAAGAACACCAGTTTTATATATCTGGGTGTTATATTTTAATTGTATAATCTATAATTACTGTTATGCCAGATCAGAGAACTAATTTTTAATCAAATATATCAGAGTCAGAAGTCAGAGAAGGAAATAAAATAATTACATTAGTAAAACATTCTGCAAATAGCCACAATTCAAATCTAGGCAATATAATAAAGTTAAAATGCAGAATAATTAATAAACCTAATCTTATAAACCAGTCAAACTGACAATATTTAGGCAAGATACACTCAACATATCAAATACTATGTAAAAAAGGCTTTCTAAAGATATGGTCATTATATGAGTAAAATTATTTAATTGTCTAATAAAATACCATTAAAACTGAAATAGATTAACTAACACTATCCTAGGGGAAGTCATATACAATTGAATTATATTAAAAAACCATCATTAGTATACTAAATTGCAATAAAATAAGTGAGAATTGATAATTATACAAATTTCAGATTTCATAGAATAATAATTATATTAGTTAAAATGGCTATTATTTACATAGAAGACAGGGAAGTATAATTTTAGGCCTACCTCCCAAAAAATTATAAGAAATATAATTTTCTGATAAAACTTTGTAATACTAACTTAATTACTATCAAAATAAGTAGAATAGAATAGTGAAAACGAATATGTATTTTATATTTCAAACAGTCAACTAATAACGAATTTAATTTATGAACATAATGTACATTTTTAAAGTGTAACGAAATTATGGCAATTTTAAACAATGTCTGAAATATATTATATAGGCTAAGATTTTCATGAGACGAAGGAAATACGGACAGTTCATTATTATGCGTTGACGAGTGCACTTAAAGTAACCTTTCGCCAGAAATAACCTTTAATGGCGTTTTTGTTATAAACCGTATCTCAGTGAAAATTTTGAAAATAATTATTTTAAACTATTTTATAGATCGTGAAGTGGTGAAAGTGACCAATGAACACAGTAACACTAATAAATTGAACCACACATAACTAGATAAGCAGAATAACACTGATATTACACCAAATATAGACCGAAATTTAGAGGTTAAACACGACACACATAAACACAACGAGATATATCCAGTGACAACATTCTACACAAAGTGAACTTTCCATGATACACCAGCGACAATAAACTATACTCCAGGACGATCGTATACAATTGCTGAGAGCATTTACTTGAAGGAAGAACACCTTTATTACAACAAAAACATCATCAACGCTGGAGGCTTCCTTGCGCATGCGTCAGTCAACCATTTCGGTCTGGTCCGCTGCAGTATAAAGAAACGATATGGCGACTATTGGTTCGAAATCAAATTATATATAAACTTTTAATATTTTTAATTATTATTGTATTGTTAAATTTTAAGACATTTAATAAGTGTAAGTGTTATACTTTCCTTCCCACAACCTTCTCTGGCTATATATTTTAATAACCGTTTAAAGAACCCTATTTTATAATACCAATATAAATTGTTTATATCGACCGTCCCTGAGCGAGTCGATACTGTATTGTGATATCAATTTTAATCAAACTATTTCATTATTTTTGTTAATAAACATTCTATTTCGGTAAATTGGAGTTGATTCTTTATTATAAAAAAGACTTAACAAGTAATTAATGAAGAAACCCAACTAACTGAAGGGCGGTATACACGAAACAACAACGTTTCAAAAAGAAGAAGAAGAGAGCCGTCTTTCATTCAAACTGGGAGTTAACAAGATTATCTTTTCAACAAAATTACTGAAAATGACACTGTTATTAGAATAACCACGATACCATTTCATTTATAATTTCAACCGACTAACTCGATTTGTTCCTAAATTTTAAGAACAAGTTACCCAAAGAACATTTTCCAGAAAATTAAAATTTTTTTTTTATAAAATTTTAAATTTTATTTTTATTTTTCAAATTGCTACAACAGCAATATACACAGATTTTATTTGTAACTACGAAGACTAGGAACATTACCAAATTGACGTTTCCGGAGCGGAACGTCAGAAAACTACACACGTACGTACATAAAATATTTTGTTACAGAACACCTTGTATTATTACAAATTGACGTATCCAACGTGGGACAGAATAACACGACAGAAATATTATTTATCATTTTTTATAGACACCACTCACAGTATTATTACAAAAATACATCCATCGCAGAAGTTGAAGAAACCAGGACTTCAACGTATTATTACAAAATTGGCTAGCCCAACCAGTGGGGCTTACAGGAGAACACAATCTACATACATCAACCTTTTATTTATTTTATTATACCCACTCAATCACCGTTATATTATAAAATTGGCGTCCAACTAAAGGGCTGTAATTAGGGGTTGAAATTACTGTAATCACTTACCCAATTCCTAATTCAGCTTGGCAGCGGTTATCCAGCCAGAGAAAAGGAAACAACAACAAGCAAAATGGAAGAACTTACAGAGGAAAGTAAAATGGACAAATTAATGGAGATGTTCATGCAAATGAGAGAAGATTTGAAAAAGGACAGGGAAGAAATGAAAAAGGACATGGAAGAAATAAACAAGAAAATGGTGGAAAATTTAAGCAATGATAATGAACTGTTTAGGGAAAAATTAAGAGAGGACAGATTAAAAAGAGAAGAATTAAGAAATGAGAGGACCAAAGAAATAAAATATGATAGCAAACCAGAACCAGAAGAAGTACCAAATGATATAAGGCAGGAACAAGTAATGGTATTACCTGGAGTTAAAACTAACGGAAACAAGGAAAATATTAAACAAAGGAAAAGGCGAGTGTATCCAAGAAATGTAATAAAAACGAAGGAAGAGTTGGAAATGAGGATCCATGGGTTAATTGATGGCAATAACATCCCAATTACCAAGGACAAAGACATCATGAGTTGTAGGAATTATAGGAGGAGAATCGAAGTAATTTCAGAAATAATTTACCACAAAGCAGTAATCTACCACTGGGAAAGGACCAGAGGTAAACGGAATACGACATATGGGCCAGATCAGTTTCAGCGAAGGACTGGACAGTGTATTCCAGAAAGGTGGAAGTATGACATCTTACCAGACTGTGATGACGGCACAGATGAATCACCAGGATGTGTTCCATTAGTGTACCATCCAGGACAGTTCCAGTGTACAGGTACACTAAAATGTATTCCTTCAGGGTGGATGTGTGATGATGAACCAGATTATGGGGCTTCAGATAAGCAAATAATTAATAATTCAGATGAAGATCCTCACAGATATTTCTCATGCAATACCACATATGGACCAGAGAAGTACTGGTGTATAACACACTATGATAGAGGGAGCCGAATAAGCTTAGCAGCCAACAAAGGAATAGCAGCTGGAAAAATGAAATACAAGACAAAGGCCAGAGATGTCACTAGTACCGGAACGATGATGAAGACTATGGTCATCCGGACAATGAGAGCGACTGAAGTGACAGACTACGGTTAAGTCTAATACCATACACCTCCACAAAAAGGGACTGATGTTATGATAACCGGCAACGGCAAAAAACTATGTCAAAGAAAAAGAAATTATGAGCAATTGTCCAACCTAATAAAAATCTTCAACCTGGGTATATAAAAGAAAAACAATTATAAGAAGTACATTTGAAATAAAGAAAAGAAGAGAGCTAATACCATATTTAGGGTAATAATATGATATGTTAACCATATTTATGAAAAAATATTATGAGTAAGGGAAGGTATAGAAGAAGTAGGAAAATCTCAAAATTCAAAAATGAAGTAATGACTACTTACTACCTATTATTTAGAAAACAATTTATGGACAAGAGAAAATGAATTTTGAATTAAACCACTAAATTCAAAAATGAAGTAATGACTACTTACTACCTATTATTTAGAAAACAATTTATGGACAAGAGAAAATGAATTTTGAATTAAACCACTAAATTCAAAAAGGAAGTAATGACTACTTACTTACCTATTATTTAGAAAACAATTTATGAATCAAAAGAAAATGAATTTTGAATTAAACCACCAAAATTCAAAAACCCAAGTAAAAACAACTTACTACCTTATTTTAAAAACAACTTTTAGAAATGAACAAGGAGAAAAAGAATTTGGATAAAACATTACAAACAATTATATATGGGACCAATTCTGAAAAACTTTCCAGAATAAAGAAATGGCAATACAAACCACTGATACAATTTAAATGAATAAACTTATTGTGAAGTAAAATTAATGGGAATTTTATGTCAAATAAACAGAGATATTAAACATATGGAATTAATAAATAAAGAGTGCATTTGGATAAAAAGCAAGAGCAGAATAAAATCTTGAAAAAGAAAGGAAAAACTATATATAAATAAATCCATAAGAAAAAGATGATCATATAATCAATGTCAATTATTAAAAAGACAATTAAAAGAGTAATTGAAAAAACATAATACTAGTGGAACGATTCACAAGAATTAAGAAAGGAACAAAAATATAATACAAAATATATGCTACCAATGACCAGAAGGAGATTGTGATAACAGTCAAAAAATGACAGAGAATTAAAAACTTTACACTGAATAATAAGTGATGATTATATTATACCAGCTTCCAATCACAAGGAGAAATAAAATGACAGCAGAGCTAACCATTGAGAAAAATAACTGAGATAGAGATTCACTAAGATAGAAATATAAATAGATCTGTTCGTATACGAAGTGAAATATCAAAAGATATTTAATTTTTTTTTATAGTCATAAGGTGGACTATTCTTATATAATTTTTATTAATGACTGTCTGAGATAAGTCCAGCAGTATTATTATGTATTGGTCAGAGATGATTTACCTCTGTTATCAATAAATGACGTAGCATGGCCAGCAGAGTGTGAAGCCTACAGAGCCCCTCTGGACACTGCCCCAGCTAACGTGTTAGGGAATTTTAGGGAATAAATATCCCAAGGATAAAGAAACGAGTTAAGAAGAAAATGGAAAAATAAAAAATAACGAACCTCAGATGACTATTACTATCAGTAAGAATCCAGTTAATAATGAGATATAGATAAGCTCAAAAATATAGGAGAAAAAATTTTAGAAGTGGGAAGGAAGTAAAGAAATATAATTTATAATATAATGTCATAAGCAATTACTTCAGACAAACTAAGTATGATCTGAACTAATCACTTCTGGAAGAGAGCAATCTGTAGCATGACAGATAATCCACACAAATACATTACTCAATGATCATTAATAAAGCTCTAATATATGGAGTATCTAAATGAGAATCGTTTAAAATGCACTATTTACTAAATATATTCACAAGAAAGGTTAAATAAAGAAAAATTCTGCAAATAATATAATATAATACAAATTTAAAAACCCAGAAGACTAAAAATAATAATAACAAAATTACCCAGGTAAGATAGAAGCAGGCAATTAATATACCCCGTCAAGGAAACCAGACTAGAAGAAACCAAGGCATACACAGCGAAAAACTACTGAAGACAGAAGAAAGAAGAATAATTAAAACTAAAGAAGAAAGAAGACTAATTAAAACTACTACTACAGAAGAAGGAAGAAAGAAGAACAATCAAAACTACTGAAGACAGAAGAAAGAAGAACAATTAAAACTAGAGAAGAAAGAAGACTAATTAAAACTACTACTACAGAAGAAGGAAGAAAGAAGAACAATCAAAACTACTGAAGACAGAAGAAAGAAGAACAATTAAAACTAAAGAAGAAAGAAGACTAATTAAAACTACTACTACAGAAGAAGGAAGAAAGAAGAACAATCAAAACTACTGAAGACAGAAGAAAGAAGAACAATTAAAACTAGAGAAGAAAGAAGAACTAATTAAAACTACTACTACAGAAGAAGGAAGAAAGAAGAACAATCAAAACTACTGAAGACAGAAGAAAGAAGAACAATTAAAACTAGAGAAGAAAGAAGAACTAATTAAAACTACTACTACAGAAGAAGGAAGAAAGAAGAACAATCAAAACTACTGAAGACAGAAGAAATAAGAACAATTAAAACTAAAGAAGAAAGAAGACTAATTAAAACTACTACTACAGAAGAAGGAAGAAAGAAGAACAATCAAAGCTACTGAAGACAGAAGAAGGAAGAACAATCAAAGCTAAAGAAGAAGGAAGAACAATTAAAACTCAAAGAAGAAAGAAGAACAAACTAAATCTAATGAAGAAAGAAGAACTAATTAAAACTACTACTACTGAAGAATGAAGAAAGAAGAACAATCAAAGATACAGAAGACAGAAGAAGGAAGAATAATTAAAATTAGAGAAGAAGAAGAATAACCAAAACTACCACTACTGAAGAGAGAAGAAAGAAGAATAATTAAGGTCAAGGAAAAAAGAAGACTAATTAAAACTACAGAAGAAGGAAGAAAGAAGAACAATCAAAACTCAAAGAAGAAAGAAGAATAATCCCAAACTAAATCTACTGAAGAAAGAGGAAGGAAGACTAATTAAAACTACTACTACTGAAGAAGGAAGAAGGAAGAATAAAGAAGAACCAAACTCAAAGAAGAAAGAAGAATAATAAAAATAAGAACTACAGAAGAAAGAAGAAGGAAGGATAATCCAAAACTACAGAAGAAGGAAGAATAACCAAACTCAAAGAAGAAAGAAGAATAATTAAGACGACCCATATAAAACAAAAAACCCATAGGGAAAGAACCCCCCAAAAAAAACCCCAAAATCAATGAATGCCCAAAGAGAAAGTATAACACATTAAAAAACCATATCACTGTAAAACTGACAAAAAACTAAAAGTGTTAGCTGTAGTAAATATTAGTGCATTCAAAAAGTTATTGTGTAATGTGTATAAACAAATCTTCACAGTTCCCCCATGGTTGAATATTTCATATTAAAAACTAGAAAAAGACTAGTAAATATAGTAATAATTCACCATGGAAAAGTGTAAGTGATCAAATTATAACTAATAAACTTTAAGAAAGGTGCATGAGTAGCAGTACAAAGTAACAAACTTTAAGTTTTGTGAACAGTGTCTACTTTGATAATGAAGTAGTAATTTTACTAATAAAAAGCTACTAAAACTGTATGAACATTCCATAGAATGGAATATAACTTAGATAGCCAGGGTTATACTTTAAGAGGGGGCATAAATCTTATAAAATGGGGAATTACAGAACTAACTGTTTATGATGAAGTAGTAGAAGGTATTAACAATTATATATGGATCCAAATGTGGGGTTCCAATTAAATAAAGCATTTAGATAAGTAAGGGTTAGTCATAAGAGATATTAGTATTATAATTGTTATTTTATTGTTCATGTTAATTTAGGAATGCATTATCTAAAATTAGATATCATTCCAATGTTGTAGAAATACTTTTTTATTATGTTATTAGGTGATATACCAAAACAATGTTATTAAGAACACCAGTTTTATATATCTGGGTGTTATATTTTAATTGTATAATCTATAATTACTGTTATGCCAGATCAGAGAACTAATTTTTAATCAAATATATCAGAGTCAGAAGTCAGAGAAGGAAATAAAATAATTACATTAATAAAACATTCTGCAAATAGCCACAATTCAAATCTAGGCAATATAATAAAGTTAAAATGCAGAATAATTAATAAACCTAATCTTATAAACCAGTCAAACTGACAATATTTAGGCAAGATACACTCAACATATCAAATACTATGTAAAAAAGGCTTTCTAAAGATATGGTCATTATATGAGTAAAATTATTTAATTGTCTAATAAAATACCATTAAAAATGAAATAGATTAACTAACACTATCCTAGGGGAAGTCATATACAATTGAATTATATTAAAAAACCATCATTAGTATACTAAATTGCAATAAAATAAGTGAGAATTGATAATTATACAAATTTCAGATTTCATAGAATAATAATTATATTAGTTAAAATGGCTATTATTTACATAGAAGACAGGGAAGTATAATTTTAGGCCTACCTCCCAAAAAATTATAAGAAATATAATTTTCTGATAAAACTTTGTAATACTAACTTAATTACTATCAAAATAAGTAGAATAGAATAGTGAAAACGAATATGTATTTTATATTTCAAACAGTCAACTAATAACGAATTTAATTTATGAACATAATGTATATTTTTAAAGTGTAACGAAATTATGGCAATTTTAAACAATGTCTGAAATATATTATATAGGCTAAGATTTTCATGAGACGAAGGAAATACGGACAGTTCATTATTATGCGTTGACGAGTGCACTTAAAGTAACCTTTCGCCAGAAATAACCTTTAATGGCGTTTTTGTTATAAACCGTATCTCAGTGAAAATTTTGAAAATAATTATTTTAAACTATTTTATAGATCGTGAAGTGGTGAAAGTGACCAATGAACACAGTAACACTAATAAATTGAACCACACATAACTAGATAAGCAGAATAACACTGATATTACACCAAATATAGACCGAAATTTAGAGGTTAAACACGACACACATAAACACAACGAGATATATCCAGTGACAACATTCTACACAAAGTGAACTTTCCATGATACACCAGCGACAATAAACTATACTCCAGGACGATCGTATACAATTGCTGAGAGCATTTACTTGAAGGAAGAACACCTTTATTACAACAAAAACATCATCAACGCTGGAGGCTTCCTTGCGCATGCGTCAGTCAACCATTTCGGTCTGGTCCGCTGCAGTATAAAGAAACGATATGGCGACTATTGGTTCGAAATCAAATTATATATAAACTTTTAATATTTTTAATTATTATTGTATTGTTAAATTTTAAGACATTTAATAAGTGTAAGTGTTATACTTTCCTTCCCACAACCTTCTCTGGCTATATATTTTAATAACCGTTTAAAGAACCCTATTTTATAATACCAATATAAATTGTTCATATCGACCGTCCCTGAGCGAGTCGATACTGTATTGTGATATCAATTTTAATCAAACAATTTCATTATTTTTGTTAATAAACATTCTATTTCGGTAAATTGGAGTTGATTCTTTATTATAAAAAAGACTTAACAAGTAATTAATGAAGAAACCCAACTAACTGAAGGGCGGTATACACGAAACAACAACGTTTCAAAAAGAAGAAGAAGAGAGCCGTCTTTCATTCAAACTGGGAGTTAACAAGATTATCTTTTCAACAAAATTACTGAAAATGACACTGTTATTAGAATAACCACGATACCATTTCATTTATAATTTCAACCGACTAACTCGATTTGTTCCTAAATTTTAAGAACAAGTTACCCAAAGAACATTTTCCAGAAAATTAAAACTTTTTTTTTATAAAATTTTAAATTTTATTTTTATTTTTCAAATTGCTACAACAGCAATATACACAGATTTTATTTGTAACTACGAAGACTAGGAACATTACCAAATTGACGTTTCCGGAGCGGAACGTCAGAAAACTACACACGTACGTACATAAAATATTTTGTTACAGAACACCTTGTATTATTACAAATTGACGTATCCAACGTGGGACAGAATAACACGACAGAAATATTATTTATCATTTATTATAGACACCACTCACAGTATTATTACAAAAATACATCCATCGCAGAAGTTGAAGAAACCATTACTTCAACGTATTATTACAAAATTGGCTAGCCCAACCAGTGGGGCTTACAGGAGAACACAATCTACATACATCAACCTTTTATTTATTTTATTATACCCACTCAATCACCGTTTTATTACAATATATATATATATTACTATAATATTTATGACTAAATTTACCTCAAGATATACTTTTTTCCTTTAGGAACATGTTTCGGGAGATCTTGTTCTCCCATCTTCAGCCTTCGCCATCTTGTTTCTGGTGAAGTATTTGTGTGTTGGCTTCTGGATGTTATTGAGGTAGTTTGTTGGACTTTGGTCCTTTAAAGTTGCATTATTGTGTGTGGTTGTGGTATCTGTTTTTGTATTTTGTGTATTTTCGATGTTGAGTGCTTTGAATATTGTGTCATGTTTTGTATTGATTTGTATTTGTTCTGGTATTAATTTGTTTTGTGTTTTATGTTTGTAAATCTGTAAATTTTCCCAAATGTTCATTATGGTGCCTTTGTGTGGTATATGTTTTATTAGTGTTACATTGGTTATGTCTGGGAATTCATGTCCTGTGTTTATTGCATGTGTGGCTAAATTAGATTTATATATATTTGGTTTTTTGTATGCATTTAGGTGTTCAAAATAACGTTTTTTCAGCTGTTTTCTTGTTTGTCCTATATAACATTTATTGCAAACTTGGCATTCAATTTTGTATATACCGTTGGTTGTTGTATTATCTTTGTTGTGTGAGCTATTTAGATTTTGTAATTTATTTTTATTAATTTTGTATGCTATTTTTATATCTGTGTTTTTAAATAGTTTTGTTAGTTTTGTCATTTTATTATTTATATATGTGAATGTGGCCCATTTTTTGTTGTTGTTATTATTTATGTGTTGTTCAGTTTGATTAATTCTTAATTGTTCAGTTTTTATTTTGTATTTGATTTTATTTTCTATTTTGATCATAGTATTTTTATTGTATCCATTTGCATAACCAATTTGGTATATTATATTTCTTTCTTTGTCAGTTTCTTGTTTGTTTAGGGGTATTTTGTACATTCTGTTAAATAACGAATAAAATGCTGCCATTTTATATTGTGGTGGGTGGTCAGAATGGTTAGGTATAATGATGTTAGTGGAAGTTGGTTTTCAATATATTGCATATTGTATGTGTTTGTTGTATCTTGTGATGGTTATGTCTAAATAGTTGATTTTGTTATGTTTTTCTTTTTCTTCTGTGAATTGTATTTTGGGATGTATGTTATTGATTTGTTTCAGTATGTTCTCTGCATTTGTGTTTTTGTTATTTGATACATATAGTCCATCATCTACATATCTTATCCATATGCCATCTGGGTCATGTGTTTTTATGATATTTTGTATTTTGGTGTCTATGTGTTGTAGGAATATTTCTGCTATTATGCTTGATAGTGGTGATCCCATTGCTAAACCTTCTTTCTGTTGATAAATTTTGCTATTAAATTCAAAGTAATTTTGTTTTAGTATTAGTTAGAGACTATTTTTTATTTCGGTTATATATTGTTTGTTTTCATTTTGTTCTATAAGTTTGTTTATTATTATGTCAATTGTTTCTTCTACTGGGATATTAGTGTACATGTTTGTTATGTCATATGATGTGAAAAATGTATTTTCATTTATATTTATTACTTTTAGTTTGTCTATTAATTCGTATGTATTTTTTATGTTATGATGGTTATTTGTTAGATGGTTACTTTTTAGTTTTTGTGCTATTATTCTTGCTATTTTGTATGCAGGAGCTTTTTTGAAATTGATTAATGGACGTATTGGGTTGTTTAATTTGTGTATTTTTATTAGGCTGTTCATTTTAAGTGGTTCTAGGTTATTGTTTATATATATGTCTATGTTTTTATTGTTGAAAATGTTTTTATTTGTTTTTATTAGTTTTATTGTTTTTTTAAGATAATTTTCTGTTGGGTTTTTATCTAGTTGTACGCATTTATTATTGTTGATGAAGTCTTCGGTTATTTTGATGTAGTCTGTTTTATCAATGATTACTGTTGCTTGAATTTTGTCTGCTTTAGTTATTATTAAATTATTGTTCTTTACTTTATTTTTAATTTCTTTTATTGTTTTATTGTTTTCCTTTTGTTTATCTTTGTTTTTCATTTCGCTAGTGATTATTTTTTTAATTATATGTGTTGCTTCTGTTCTTTTTTCTTCTTGTATATTGTCTTTTATTAGGTTAATGGCAAATTCTGTTTTTACTATTAAATTTTCTAGATTTTTGTTTGCATTTTGTGTTATGTTAGTTTTTGACATATTGTTTAAATATTCTGCCTCTTTTTTGTTAAATTCTGAATTGCTGAGGTTAATGGTTCGAGGGTAAAATGTGTGTTTATTTTTGTTTTTTTGTTCTTGATTTTTGTTTTGTTGTTTTTATGTGTTAAAAAGTTTTTTGTTGATTTTATAAGTCTTTTTGTTTTTTCGAAACTTATTTTATTTTCTATGTTGTTGTATTTATTGTTCCAAGTGATTGGATGTAATAAACTTGTTAGCTCTAAGTGTAGTTTGTATATGTCTAGTGTTATGCTATTTTTCTTACTGTATAATTGATTAATTTCGTTTTATATCCATAGCCTTTGTGCTTGTTTTATAGTTTTTTGTGCAGTCATATTTTTGTTGTTTGTGTTTATGTTGATGTATTTAGGTGTTAATTTATGTTTTTGGCATTGTCTATTGAAGTATATGTTTATGTTTGTGTTCATTAGTTGTTTTTTTCGTGTTTGAAATTTGTTTAACAATTTGGTAATGTGGTTATATGGAATTGTGGTTATGTTGTTTGTGTACATGTTAATGTATATTTATGTGAGAGATGATTTGTTATCCGTTATTTGGTAGTTGATTTCACTTATTTGATATTCACTTCACTATTTTTTTTTCTCACTATACACTTTTGTTTTTGCTTTGTTTTATAACCTCATTTTTCGTTTTTTCACTGTAGGCTTATTTACCTTGTATGGTTATATTATTTCAATCACTTTCTGCTACAGTCCGTTTCTTGATGTATATAATACTATAATATTTATGACTAAATTTACCTCAAGATATACTTTTTTCCTTTAGGAACATGTTTCGGGAGATCTTGTTCTCCCATCTTCAGCCTTCGCCATCTTGTTTCTGGTGAAGTATTTGTGTGTTGGCTTCTGGATGTTATTGAGGTAGTTTGCTGGGCTTTGGTCCTTTAAAGTTGCATTATTGTGTGTGGTTGTGGTATCTGTTTTTGTATTTTGTGTATTTTCGATGTTGAGTGCTTTGAATATTGTGTCATATTTTGTATTGATTTGTATTTGTTCTGGTATTAATTTGTTTTGTGTTTTATGTTTGTAAATCTGTAAATTTTCCCAAATGTTCATTATGGTGCCTTTGTGTGGTATATGTTTTATTAGTGTTACATTGGTTATGTCTGGGAATTCATGTCCTGTGTTTATTGCATGTGTGGCTAAATTGGATTTATATATATTTGGTTTTTTGTATGCATTTAGGTGTTCAAAATAACGTTTTTTCAGCTGTTTTTGTTTGTCCTATATAACATTTATTGCAATCTTGGCATTCAATTTTGTATATATCGTTGGTTGTTGTATTATCTTTGTTGTGTGAGCTATTTAGATTTTGTAATTTATTTTTATTAGTTTTGTATGCTATTTTTATATCTGTGTTTTTAAATAGTTTTGTTAGTTTTGTCATTTTATTATTTATATATGTGAATGTGGCCCATTTTTTGTTGTTGTTATTATTTATGTGTTGTTCAGTATGATTAATTCTTAATTGTTCAGTTTTTATTTTGTATTTGATTTTATTTTCTATTTTGATCATAGTATTTTTATTGTATCCATTTGCATAACCAATTTGGTATATTATATTTCTTTCTTTGTCAGTTTCTTGTTTGTTTAGGGGTATTTTGTACATTCTGTTAAATAACGAATAAAATGCTGCCGTTTTATGTTGTGGTGGGTGGTCAGAATGGTTAGGTATAATGATGTTAGTGGAAGTTGGTTTTCAGTATATTGCATATTGTATGTGTTTGTTGTATCTTGTGATGGTTATGTCTAAATAGTTGATTTTGTTATGTTTTTCTTTTTCTTCTGTGAATTGTATTTTGGGATGTATGTTATTGATTTTTTTCAGTATGTTCTGTGCATTTGTGTTTTTGTTATTTGATACATATAGTCCATCATCTACATATCTTATCCATATGCCATGTGGGTCATGTGTTTTTATGGTATTTTGTATTTTGGTGTCTATGTGTTGTAGGAATATTTCTGCTATTATGCTTGATAATGGTGATCCCATTGCTAAACCTTCTTTCTGTTGATAAATTTTGCTATTAAATTCAAAGTAATTTTGTTTTAGTATTAGTTGGAGACTATTTTTTATTTCGGTTATATATTGTTTGTTTTCATTTTTAGTCTATAAGTTTGTTTATTATTATGTCAATTGTTTCTTCTACTGGGATTTTAGTGTACATGTTTGTTATGTCATATGATGTGAAAAATGTATTTTCATTTATATTTATTATTTTTAGATTGTCTATTAATTCGTATGTATTTTTTATGTTATGATGGTTATTTGTTAGATGGTTACTTTTTAGTTTTTGTGCTATTATTCTTGCTATTTTGTATGTAGGAGCTTTTTTGAAATTGATTAATGGACGTATTGGGTTGTTTAATTTGTGTATTTTTTTAGGCTGTTAATTTTAGGTGGTTCTGGATTATTGTTTATATATATGTCTATGTTTCTATTGTTGAAAATGTTTTTATTTGTTTTTATTAGTTTTATTGTTTGTTTAAGATAGTTTTCTGTTGGGTTTTTATCTAGTTATACGCATCTATTAGTGTTGATGAAGTCTTCGGTTATTTTGATGTAGTCTGTTTTATCAATGATTACTGTTGCTTGACTTTTGTCTGCTTTAGTTATTATTAAATTATTGTTCTTTACTTTATTTTTAATTTCTTTTATTGTTTTATTGTTTTCCTTTTGTTTATCTTTGTTTTTCATTTCGCTAGTGATTATTTTTTTAATTATATGTGTTGCTTCTGTTCTTTTTTCTTCTTGTATATTGTCTTTTATTAGGTAATTGTCAAATTCTGTTTCTACTATTACATTTTCTAGATTTTTGTTTGCATTTTGGGTTATGTTAGTTTTTGACATATTGTTTAAATATTCTGTTTCTTTTTTGTTAAATTCTGTATTGCTGAGGTTAATGGTTCGAGGATAAAATGTGTGTTTATTTTTGTTTTTTTGTTCTTGATTTTTGTTTTGTTGTTTTAATGTGTTAAGTTTTTTGTTGATTGTATAAGTCTTTTTGTTTTTTTCAAATCTTATTTTATTTTCTATGTTGTTGTTTTTATTGTTCCAAGTGATTGGATGTAATAAACTTGTTAGCTCTAAGTGTAGTTTGTATATGTCTAGTGTTATGCTATTTTTCTTACTGTATAATTGATTAATTTCGTTTTGTATCCATAGCCTTTGTGCTTGTTTTATAGTTTTTTGTGCAGTCATATTTTTGTTGTTTGTGTTTATGTTGATGTATTTAGGTGTTAATTTATGTTTTTGGCATTGTCTATTGAAGTATATGTTTATGTTTGTGTTCATTAGTTGTTTTTTTCGTGTTTGAAATTTGTTTAACAATTTGGTAATGTGGTTATATGGAATTGTGGTTATGTTGTTTGTGTACATGTTAATGTATATTTATGTGAGAGATGATTTGTTATCCGTTATTTGGTAGTTGATTTCACTTATTTGATATTCACTTCACTATTTTTTTTTCTCACTATACACTTTTGTTTTTGCTTTGTTTTATAACCTCATTTTTCGTTTTTTCACTGTAGGCTTATTTACCTTGTATGGTTATATTATTTCAATCAATTTCTGCTACAGTCCGTTTCTTGATGTATATAATACTATAATATTTATGACTAAATTTACCTCAAGATATACTTTTTTCCTTTAGGAACATGTTTCGGGAGATCTTGTTCTCCCATCTTCAGCCTTCGCCATCTTGTTTCTGGTGAAGTATTTGTGTGTTGGCTTCTGGATGTTATTGAGGTAGTTTGTTGGTCTTTGGTCCTTTAAAGTTGCATTATTGTGTGTGGTTGTGGTATCTGTTTTTGTATTTTGTGTATTTTCGATGTTGAGTGCTTTGAATATTGTGTCATATTTTGTATTGATTTGTATTTGTTCTGGTATTAATTTGTTTTGTGTTTTATGTTTGTAAATCTGTAAATTTTCCCAAATGTTCATTATGGTGCCTTTGTGTGGTATATGTTTTATTAGTGTTACATTGGTTATGTCTGGGAATTCATGTCCTGTGTTTATTGCATGTGTGGCTAAATTGGATTTATATATATTTGGTTTTTTTTATGCATTTAGGTGTTCAAAATAACGTTTTTTCAGCTGTTTTTATGTTTGTCCTATATAACATTTATTGCAATCTTGGCATTCAATTTTGTATGTATCGTTGGTTGTTGTATTATCTTTGTTGTGTGAGCTATTTAGATTTTGTAATTTATTTTTATTAGTTTTGTATGCTATTTTTATATCTGTGTTTTTAAATAGTTTTGTTAGTTTTGTCATTTTATTATTTATATATGTGAATGTGGCCCATTTTTTGTTGTTGTTATTATTTATGTGTTGTTCAGTTTGATTAATTCTTATTGTTCAGTTTTTATTTTGTATTTGATTTTATTTTCTATTTTGATCATAGTATTTTTATTGTATCCATTTGCATAACCAATTTGGTATATTATATTTCTTTCTTTGTCAGTTTCTTGTTTGTTTAGGGGTATTTTGTACATTCTGTTAAATAACGAATAAAATGCTGCCATTTTATGTTGTGGTGGGTGGTCAGAATGGTTAGGTATAATGATGTTAGTGGAAGTTGGTTTTCAATATATTGCATATTGAATGCGTTTGTTGTATCTTGTGATGGTTATGTCTAAATAGTTGATTTTGTTATGTTTTTCTTTTTCTTCTGTGAATTGTATTTTGGGATGTATGTTATTGATTTGTTTCAGTATGTTCTCTGCATTTGTGTTTTTGTTATTTGATACATATAGTCCATCATCTACATATCTTATCCATATGCCATGTGGGTCATGTGTTTTTATGGTATTTTGTATTTTGGTGTCTATGTGTTGTAGGAATATTTCTGCTATTATGCTTGATAATGGTGATCCCATTGCTAAACCTTCTTTCTGTTGATAAATTTTGCTATTAAATTCAAAGTAATTTTGTTTTAGTATTAGTTGGAGACTATTTTTTATTTCGGTTATATATTGTTTGTTTTCATTTTTAGTCTATAAGTTTGTTTATTATTATGTCAATTGTTTCTTCTACTGGGATTTTAGTGTACATGTTTGTTATGTCATATGATGTGAAAAATGTATTTTCATTTGTATTTATTATTTTTAGATTGTCTATTAATTCGTATGTATTTTTTATGTTATGATGGTTATTTGTTAGATGGTTACTTTTTAGTTTTTGTGCTATTATTCTTGCTATTTTGTATGTAGGAGCTTTTTTGAAATTGATTAATGGACGTATTGGGTTGTTTAATTTGTGTATGTTTTTAGGCTGTTAATTTTAGGTGGTTCTGGATTATTGTTTATATATATGTCTATGTTTCTATTGTTGAAAATGTTTTTATTTGTTTTTATTAGTTTTATTGTTTGTTTAAGATAGTTTTCTGTTGGGTTTTTATCTAGTTATACGCATCTATTAGTGTTGATGAAGTCTTCGGTTATTTTGATGTAGTCTGTTTTATCAATGATTACTGTTGCTTGACTTTTGTCTGCTTTAGTTATTATTGAATTATTGTTCTTTACTTTATTTTTAATTTCTTTTATTGTTTTATTGTTTTCCTTTTGTTTATCTTTGTTTTTCATTTCGCTAGTGATTATTTTTTTAATTATATGTGTTGCTTCTGTTCTTTTTTCTTCTTGTATATTGTCTTTTATTAGGTTATTGTCAAATTCTGTTTCTACTATTAAATTTTCTAGATTTTTGTTTGCATTTTGGGTTATGTTAGTTTTTGACATATTGTTTAAATATTCTGTTTCTTTTTTGTTAAATTCTGTATTGCTGAGGTTAATGGTTCGAGGGTAAAATGTGTGTTTATTTTTGTTTTTTTGTTCTTGATTTTTGTTTTGTTGTTTTAATGTGTTAAGTTTTTTGTTGATTGTATAAGTCTTTTTGTTTTTTTCAAATCTTATTTTATTTTCTATGTTGTTGTATTTATTGTTCCAAGTGATTGGATGTAATAAACTTGTTAGCTCTAAGTGTAGTTTGTATATGTCTAGTGTTATTCTATTTTTCTTACTGTATAATTGATTAATTTCGTTTTGTATCCATAGCCTTTGTGCTTGTTTTATAGTTTTTTGTGCAGTCATATTTTTGTTGTTTGTGTTTATGTTGATGTATTTAGGTGTTAATTTATGTTTTTGGCATTGTCTATTGAAGTATATGTTTATGTTTGTGTTCATTAGTTGTTTTTTTCGTGTTTGAAATTTGTTTAACAATTTGGTAATGTGGTTATATGGAATTGTGGTTATGTTGTTTGTGTACATGTTAATGTATATTTATGTGAGAGATGATTTGTTATCCGTTATTTGGTAGTTGATTTCACTTATTTGATATTCACTTCACTATTTTTTTTTCTCACTATACACTTTTGTTTTTGCTTTGTTTTATAACCTCATTTTTCGTTTTTTCACTGTAGGCTTATTTACCTTGTATGGTTATATTATTTCAATCACTTTCTGCTACAGTCCGTTTCTTGATGTATATAATACTATAATATTTATGACTAAATTTACCTCAAGATATACTTTTTTCCTTTAGGAACATGTTTCGGGAGATCTTGTTCTCCCATCTTCAGCCTTCGCCATCTTGTTTCTGGTGAAGTATTTGTGTGTTGGCTTCTGGATGTTATTGAGGTAGTTTGTTGGTCTTTGGTCCTTTAAAGTTGCATTATTGTGTGTGGTTGTGGTATCTGTTTTTGTATTTTGTGTATTTTCGATGTTGAGTGCTTTGAATATTGTGTCATGTTTTGTATTGATTTGTATTTGTTCTGGTATTAATTTGTTTTGTGTTTTATGTTTGTAAATCTGTAAATTTTCCCAAATGTTCATTATGGTGCCTTTGTGTGGTATATGTTTTATTAGTGTTACATTGGTTATGTCTGGGAATTCATGTCCTGTGTTTATTGCATGTGTGGCTAAATTAGATTTATATATATTTGGTTTTTTGTATGCATTTAGGTGTTCAAAATAACGTTTTTTCAGCTGTTTTCTTGTTTGTCCTATATAACATTTATTGCAAACTTGGCATTCAATTTTGTATATACCGTTGGTTGTTGTATTATCTTTGTTGTGTGAGCTATTTAGATTTTGTAATTTATTTTTATTAATTTTGTATGCTATTTTTATATCTGTGTTTTTAAATAGTTTTGTTAGTTTTGTCATTTTATTATTTATATATGTGAATGTGGCCCATTTTTTGTTGTTGTTATTATTTATGTGTTGTTCAGTTTGATTAATTCTTAATTGTTCAGTTTTTATTTTGTATTTGATTTTATTTTCTATTTTGATCATAGTATTTTTATTGTATCCATTTGCATAACCAATTTGGTATATTATATTTCTTTCTTTGTCAGTTTCTTGTTTGTTTAGGGGTATTTTGTACATTCTGTTAAATAACGAATAAAATGCTGCCATTTTATATTGTGGTGGGTGGTCAGAATGGTTAGGTATAATGATGTTAGTGGAAGTTGGTTTTCAAGATATTGCATATTGTATGTGTTTGTTGTATCTTGTGATGGTTATGTCTAAATAGTTGATTTTGTTATGTTTTTCTTTTTCTTCTGTGAATTGTATTTTGGGATGTATGTTATTGATTTGTTTCAGTATGTTCTCTGCATTTGTGTTTTTGTTATTTGATACATATAGTCCATCATCTACATATCTTATCCATATGCCATGTGGGTCATGTGTTTTTATGGTATTTTGTATTTTGGTGTCTATGTGTTGTAGGAATATTTCTGCTATTATGCTTGATAATGGTGATCCATTGCTAAACCTTCTTTCTGTTGATAAATTTTGCTATTAAATTCAAAGTAATTTTGTTTGAGTATTAGTTGGAGACTATTTTTTATTTCGGTTATATATTGTTTGTTTTCATTTTTAGTCTATAAGTTTGTTTATTATTATGTCAATTGTTTCTTCTACTGGGATTTTAGTGTACATGTTTGTTATGTCATATGATGTGAAAAATGTATTTTCATTTGTATTTATTATTTTTAGATTGTCTATTAATTCGTATGTATTTTTTATGTTATGATGGTTATTTGTTAGATGGTTACTTTTTAGTTTTTGTGCTATTATTCTTGCTATTTTGTATGTAGGAGCTTTTTTGAAATTGATTAATGGACGTATTGGGTTGTTTAATTTGTGTATTTTTTTAGGCTGTTAATTTTAGGTGGTTCTGGATTATTGTTTATATATACGTCTATGTTTCTATTGTTGAAAATGTTTTTATTTGTTTTTATTAGCTTTATTGTTTGTTTAAGATAGTTTTCTGTTGGGTTTTTATCTAGTTGTACGCATTTATTAGTGTTGATGAAGTCTTCGGTTATTTTGATGTAGTCTGTTTTATCAATGATTACTGTTGCTTGACTTTTGTCTGCTTTAGTTATTATTAAATTATTGTTCTTTACTTTATTTTTAATTTCTTTTATTGTTTTCCTTTTCTTTATCTTTGTTTTTCATTTCGCTAGTGATTATTTTTTTAATTATATGTGTTGCTTCTGTTCTTTTTTCTTCTTGTATATTGTCTTTTATTAGGTTATTGTCAAATTCTGTTTCTACTATTAAATTTTCTAGATTTTTGTTTGCATTTTGGGTTATGTTAGTTTTTGACATATTGTTTAAATATTCTGTTTCTTTTTTGTTAAATTCTGTATTGCTGAGGTTAATGGTTCGAGGGTAAAATGTGTGTTTATTTTTGTTTTTTTGTTCTTGATTTTTGTTTTGTTGTTTTAATGTGTTAAGTTTTTTGTTGATTGTATAAGTCTTTTTGTTTTTTCAAATCTTATTTTATTTTCTATGTTGTTGTATTTATTGTTCCAAGTGATTGGATGTAATAAACTTGTTAGCTCTAAGTGTAGTTTGTATATGTCTAGTGTTATGCTATTTTTCTTACTGTATAATTGATTAATTTCGTTTTGTATCCATAGCCTTTGTGCTTGTTTTATAGTTTTTTGTGCAGTCATATTTTTGTTGTTTGTGTTTATGTTGATGTATTTAGGTGTTAATTTATGTTTTTGGCATTGTCTATTGAAGTATATGTTTATGTTTGTGTTCATTAGTTGTTTTTTTCGTGTTTGAAATTTGTTTAACAATTTGGTAATGTGGTTATATGGAATTGTGGTTATGTTGTTTGTGTACATGTTAATGTATATTTATGTGAGAGATGATTTGTTATCCGTTATTTGGTAGTTGATTTCACTTATTTGATATTCACTTCACTATTTTTTTTTCTCACTATACACTTTTGTTTTTGCTTTGTTTTATAACCTCATTTTTCGTTTTTTCACTGTAGGCTTATTTACCTTGTATGGTTATATTATTTCAATCACTTTCTGCTACAGTCCGTTTCTTCATGTATATAGTACTATAATATTTATGAATAAATTTACCTCAAGATATACTTTTTTCCTTTAGGGCCACATTCACATATATAAATAATAAAATGGCAAAAATATTTAAAAACACTAATATAAAAATTGCATACAAAACTAATAAAAATAAATTACAAAATCTAAATAGCTCACACGACAAAGATAATACAACAACCAACGGTATATAAAAAATTGAATGCCAAGATTGCAATAAATGTTATATAGGACAAACAAAAAAACAGCTGAAAAAACGTTATTTTGAACACCTAAATGCATACAAAAAACCAAATATATATAAATCCAATTTAGCCACACATGCAATAAACACAGGACATGAATTCCCAGACATAACCATTGTAACACTAATAAAACATATACCACACAAAGGCACCATAATGAACATTTGGGAAAATTTACAGATTTACAAACATAAAACACAAAACAAATTAATACCAGAACAAATACAAATCAATACAAAACATGACACAATATTCAAAGCACTCAACATCGAAAATACACAAAATACAAAAACAGATACCACAACCACACACAATAATGCAACTTTAAAGGACCAAAGACCAACAAACTACCTCAATAACATCCAGAAGCCAACACACAAATACTTCACCAGAAACAAGATGGCGAAGGCTGAAGATGGGAGAACAAGATCTCCCGAAACATGTTCCTAAAGGAAAAAAGTATATCTTGAGGTAAATTTAGTCATAAATATTATAGTATTATATACATCAAGAAACGGACTGTAGCAGAAAGTGATTGAAATAATATAACCATACAAGGTAAATAAGCCTACAGTGAAAAAACGAAAAATGAGGTTATAAAACAAAGCAAAAACAAAAGTGTATAGTGAGAAAAAAAATAGTGAAGTGAATATCAAATAAGTGAAATCAACTACCAAATAACGGATAACAAATCATCTCTCACATAAATATACATTAACATGTACACAAACAACATAACCACAATTCCATATAACCACATTACCAAATTGTTAAACAAATTTCAAACACGAAAAAAACAACTAATGAACACAAACATAAACATATACTTCAATAGACAATGCCAAAAACATAAATTAACACCTAAATACATCAACATAAACACAAACAACAAAAATATGACTGCACAAAAAACTATAAAACAAGCACAAAGGCTATGGATACAAAACGAAATTAATCAATTATACAGTAAGAAAAATAGCATAACACTAGACATATACAAACTACACTTAGAGCTAACAAGTTTATTACATCCAATCACTTGGAACAATAAATACAACAACATAGAAAATAAAATAAGATTTGAAAAAAACAAAAAGACTTATACAATCAACAAAAAACTTAACACATTAAAACAACAAAACAAAAATCAAGAACAAAAAAACAAAAATAAACACACATTTTACCCCCGAACCATTAACCTCAGCAATACAGAATTTAACAAAAAAGAAACAGAATATTTAAACAATATGTCAAAAACTAACGTAACCCAAAATGCAAACAAAAATCTAGAAAATTTAATAGTAGAAACAGAATTTGACATTAACCTAATAAAAGACAATATACAAGAAGAGAAAAGAACAGAAGCAACACATATAATTAAAAAATAATCACTAGCGAAATGAAAAACAAAGATAAACAAAAGAAAAACAATAAAACAATAAAAGAAATAAAAAATAAAGTAAAGAACAATAATTTAATAATAACTAAAGCAGACAAAAGTCAAGCAACAGTAATCATTGATAAAACAGACTACATCAAAATAACCGAAGTCTTCATCAACAATAATAAATGCGTACAACTAGATAAAAACCCAACAGAAAACTATCTTAAACAAACAATAAAACTAATAAAAACAAATAAAAACATTTTCAACAATAAAAACATAGACATATATATAAACAATAATCCAGAACCACCTAAAATGAACAGCCAAAAAAATACACAAATTATACAACCCAATACGTCCATTAATCAATTTCAAAAAAGCTCCTACATACAAAATAGCAAGAATAATAGCACAAAAACTAAAAAGTAACCATCTAACAAATAACCATCATAACATAAAAAATACCTACGAATTAATAGACAAACTAAAAATAATAAATATAAATGAAAATACATTTTTCACATCATATGACATAACAAACATGTACACTAAAATCCCAGTAGAAGAAACAATTGACATAATAATAAACAAACTTATAGACTAAAAATGAAAACAAACAATATATAACCGAAATAAAAAATAGTCTCCAACTAATACTAAAACAAAATTACTTTGAATTTAATAGCAAAATTTATCAACAGAAAGAAGGTTTAGCAATGGGATCACCATTATCAAGCATAATAGCAGAAATATTCCTACAACACATAGACATCAAAATACAAAATATCACAAAAACACATGACCCAGATGGCATATGGATAAGATATGTAGATGATGGACTATATGTATCAAATAACAAAAACACAAATGCAGAGAACATACTGAAACAAATCAATAACATACATCCCAAAATACAATTCACCGAAGAAAAAGAAAAACATAACAAAATCAACTATTTAGACATAACCATCACAAGATACAACAAACACATACAATATGCAATATATTGAAAACCAACTTCCACTAACATCATTATACCTAACCATTCTGACCACCCACTACAATATAAAATGGCAGCATTTTATTCGTTATTTAACAGAATGTACAAAATACCCCTAAACAAACAAGAAACTGACAAAGAAAGAAATATAATATACCAAATTGGTTATGCAAATGGATACAATAAAAATACTATGATCAAAATAGAAAATAAAATCAAATACAAAATAAAAACTGAACAATTAAGAATTAATCAAACTGAACAACACATAAATAATAACAACAACAAAAAATGGGCCACATTCACATATATAAATAATAAAATGACAAAACTAACAAAACTATTTAAAAACACAGATATAAAAATAGCATACAAATTTAATAAAAATAAATTATAAAATCTAAATAGCTCACACAACAAAGATAATACAACAACCAACGGTATATACAAAATTGAATGCCAAGTTTGCAATAAATGTTATATAGGACAAACAAAAAACAGCTGAAAAAACGTTATTTTGAACACCTAAATGCATACAAAAAACCAAATATATATAAATCTAATTTAGCCACACATGCAATAAACACAGGACATGAATTCCCAGACATAACCAATGTAACACTAATAAAACATATACCACACAAAGGCACCATAATGAACATTTGGGAAAATTTACAGATTTACAAACATAAAACACAAAACAAATTAATACCAGAACAAATACAAATCAATACAAAACATGACACAATATTCAAAGCACTCAACATCGAAAATACACAAAATACAAAAACAGATACCACAACAACACACAATAATGCAACTTTAAAGGACCAAAGACCAACAAACTACCTCAATAACATCCAGAAGCCAACACACAAATACTTCACCAGAAACAAGATGGCGAAGGCTGAAGATGGGAGAACAAGATCTCCCGAAACATGTTCCTAAAGGAAAAAAGTATATCTTGAGGTAAATTTAGTCATAAATATTATAGTATTATATACATCAAGAAACGGACTGTAGCAGAAAGTGATTGAAATAATATAACCATACAAGGTAAATAAGCCTACAGTGAAAAAACGAAAAATGAGGTTATAAAACAAAGCAAAAACGAAAGTGTATAGTGAGAAAAAAAAATAGTGAAGTGAATATCAAATAAGTGAAATCAACTACCAAATAACGGATAACAAATCATCTCTCACATAAATATACATTAACATGTACACAAACAACATAACCACAATTCCATATAACCACATTACCAAATTGTTAAACAAATTTCAAACACGAAAAAAACAACTAATGAACACAAACATAAACATATACTTCAATAGACAATGCCAAAAACATAAATTAACACCTAAATACATCAACATAAACACAAACAACAAAAATATGACTGCACAAAAAACTATAAAACAAGCACAAAGGCTATGGATACAAAACGAAATTAATCAATTATACAGTAAGAAAAATAGCATAACACTAGACATATACAAACTACACTTAGAGCTAACACGTTTATTACATCCAATCACTTGGAACAATAAATACAACAACATAGAAAATAAAATAAGATTTGAAAAAAACAAAAAGACTTATACAATCAACAAAAAACTTAACACATTAAAACAACAAAACAAAAATCAAGAACAAAAAAACAAAAATAAACACACATTTTACCCCCGAACCATTAACCTCAGCAATACAGAATTTAACAAAAAAGAAACAGAATATTTAAACAATATGTCAAAAACTAACGTAACCCAAAATGCAAACAAAAATCTAGAAAATTTAATAGTAGAAACAGAATTTGACATTAACCTAATAAAAGACAATATACAAGAAGAGAAAAGAACAGAAGCAACACATATAATTAAAAAATAATCACTAGCGAAATGAAAAACAAAGATAAACAAAAGAAAAACAATAAAACAATAAAAGAAATAAAAAATAAAGTAAAGAACAATAATTTAATAATAACTAAAGCAGACAAAAGTCAAGCAACAGTAATCATTGATAAAACAGACTACATCAAAATAACCGAAGTCTTCATCAACAATAATAAATGCGTACAACTAGATAAAAACCCAACAGAAAACTATCTTAAACAAACAATAAAACTAATAAAAACAAATAAAAACATTTTCAACAATAAAAACATAGACATATATATAAACAATAATCCAGAACCACCTAAAATGAACAGCCAAAAAAATACACAAATTATACAACCCAATACGTCCATTAATCAATTTCAAAAAAGCTCCTACATACAAAATAGCAAGAATAATAGCACAAAAACTAAAAAGTAACCATCTAACAAATAACCATCATAACATAAAAAATACCTACGAATTAATAGACAAACTAAAAATAATAAATATAAATGAAAATACATTTTTCACATCATATGACATAACAAACATGTACACTAAAATCCCAGTAGAAGAAACAATTGACATAATAATAAACAAACTTATAGACTAAAAATGAAAACAAACAATATATAACCGAAATAAAAAATAGTCTCCAACTAATACTAAAACAAAATTACTTTGAATTTAATAGCAAAATTTATCAACAGAAAGAAGGTTTAGCAATGGGATCACCATTATCAAGCATAATAGCAGAAATATTCCTACAACACATAGACATCAAAATACAAAATATCACAAAAACACATGACCCAGATGGCATATGGATAAGATATGTAGATGATGGACTATATGTATCAAATAACAAAAACACAAATGCAGAGAACATACTGAAACAAATCAATAACATACATCCCAAAATACAATTCACAGAATAAAAAGAAAAACATAACAAAATCAACTATTTAGACATAACCATCACAAGATACAACAAACACATACAATATGCAATATATTGAAAACCAACTTCCACTAACATCATTATACCTAACCATTCTGACCACCCACTACAATATAAAATGGCAGCATTTTATTCGTTATTTAACAGAATGTACAAAATACCCCTAAACAAACAAGAAACTGACAAAGAAAGAAATATAATATACCAAATTGGTTATGCAAATGGATACAATAAAAATACTATGATCAAAATAGAAAATAAAATCAAATACAAAATAAAAACTGAACAATTAAGAATTAATCAAACTGAACAACACATAAATAATAACAACAACAAAAAATGGGCCACATTCACATATATAAATAATAAAATGACAAAACTAACAAAACTATTTAAAAACACAGATATAAAAATAGCATACAAATTTAATAAAAATAAATTATAAAATCTAAATAGCTCACACAACAAAGATAATACAACAACCAACGGTATATACAAAATTGAATGCCAAGTTTGCAATAAATGTTATATAGGACAAACAAAAAACAGCTGAAAAAACGTTATTTTGAACACCTAAATGCATACAAAAAACCAAATATATATAAATCTAATTTAGCCACACATGCAATAAACACAGGACATGAATTCCCAGACATAACCAATGTAACACTAATAAAACATATACCACACAAAGGCACCATAATGAACATTTGGGAAAATTTACAGATTTACAAACATAAAACACAAAACAAATTAATACCAGAACAAATACAAATCAATACAAAACATGACACAATATTCAAAGCACTCAACATCGAAAATACACAAAATACAAAAACAGATACCACAACAACACACAATAATGCAACTTTAAAGGACCAAAGACCAACAAACTACCTCAATAACATCCAGAAGCCAACACACAAATACTTCACCAGAAACAAGATGGCGAAGGCTGAAGATGGGAGAACAAGATCTCCCGAAACATGTTCCTAAAGGAAAAAAGTATATCTTGAGGTAAATTTAGTCATAAATATTATAGTATTATATACATCAAGAAACGGACTGTAGCAGAAAGTGATTGAAATAATATAACCATACAAGGTAAATAAGCCTACAGTGAAAAAACGAAAAATGAGGTTATAAAACAAAGCAAAAACGAAAGTGTATAGTGAGAAAAAAAAATAGTGAAGTGAATATCAAATAAGTGAAATCAACTACCAAATAACGGATAACAAATCATCTCTCACATAAATATACATTAACATGTACACAAACAACATAACCACAATTCCATATAACCACATTACCAAATTGTTAAACAAATTTCAAACACGAAAAAAACAACTAATGAACACAAACATAAACATATACTTCAATAGACAATGCCAAAAACATAAATTAACACCTAAATACATCAACATAAACACAAACAACAAAAATATGACTGCACAAAAAACTATAAAACAAGCACAAAGGCTATGGATACAAAACGAAATTAATCAATTATACAGTAAGAAAAATAGCATAACACTAGACATATACAAACTACACTTAGAGCTAACAAGTTTATTACATCCAATCACTTGGAACAATAAATACAACAACATAGAAAATAAAATAAGATTTGAAAAAAACAAAAAGACTTATACAATCAACAAAAAACTTAACACATTAAAACAACAAAACAAAAATCAAGAACAAAAAAACAAAAATAAACACACATTTTACCCCCGAACCATTAACCTCAGCAATACAGAATTTAACAAAAAAGAAACAGAATATTTAAACAATATGTCAAAAACTAACGTAACCCAAAATGCAAACAAAAATCTAGAAAATTTAATAGTAGAAACAGAATTTGACATTAACCTAATAAAAGACAATATACAAGAAGAGAAAAGAACAGAAGCAACACATATAATTAAAAAATAATCACTAGCGAAATGAAAAACAAAGATAAACAAAAGAAAAACAATAAAACAATAAAAGAAATAAAAAATAAAGTAAAGAACAATAATTTAATAATAACTAAAGCAGACAAAAGTCAAGCAACAGTAATCATTGATAAAACAGACTACATCAAAATAACCGAAGTCTTCATCAACAATAATAAATGCGTACAACTAGATAAAAACCCAACAGAAAACTATCTTAAACAAACAATAAAACTAATAAAAACAAATAAAAACATTTTCAACAATAAAAACATAGACATATATATAAACAATAATCCAGAACCACCTAAAATGAACAGCCAAAAAAATACACAAATTATACAACCCAATACGTCCATTAATCAATTTCAAAAAAGCTCCTACATACAAAATAGCAAGAATAATAGCACAAAAACTAAAAAGTAACCATCTAACAAATAACCATCATAACATAAAAAATACCTACGAATTAATAGACAAACTAAAAATAATAAATATAAATGAAAATACATTTTTCACATCATATGACATAACAAACATGTACACTAAAATCCCAGTAGAAGAAACAATTGACATAATAATAAACAAACTTATAGACTAAAAATGAAAACAAACAATATATAACCGAAATAAAAAATAGTCTCCAACTAATACTAAAACAAAATTACTTTGAATTTAATAGCAAAATTTATCAACAGAAAGAAGGTTTAGCAATGGGATCACCATTATCAAGCATAATAGCAGAAATATTCCTACAACACATAGACATCAAAATACAAAATATCACAAAAACACATGACCCAGATGGCATATGGATAAGATATGTAGATGATGGACTATATGTATCAAATAACAAAAACACAAATGCAGAGAACATACTGAAACAAATCAATAACATACATCCCAAAATACAATTCACAGAATAAAAAGAAAAACATAACAAAATCAACTATTTAGACATAACCATCACAAGATACAACAAACACATACAATATGCAATATATTGAAAACCAACTTCCACTAACATCATTATACCTAACCATTCTGACCACCCACTACAATATAAAATGGCAGCATTTTATTCGTTATTTAACAGAATGTACAAAATACCCCTAAACAAACAAGAAACTGACAAAGAAAGAAATATAATATACCAAATTGGTTATGCAAATGGATACAATAAAAATACTATGATCAAAATAGAAAATAAAATCAAATACAAAATAAAAACTGAACAATTAAGAATTAATCAAACTGAACAACACATAAATAATAACAACAACAAAAAATGGGCCACATTCACATATATAAATAATAAAATGACAAAACTAACAAAACTATTTAAAAACACAGATATAAAAATAGCATACAAATTTAATAAAAATAAATTATAAAATCTAAATAGCTCACACAACAAAGATAATACAACAACCAACGGTATATACAAAATTGAATGCCAAGTTTGCAATAAATGTTATATAGGACAAACAAAAAACAGCTGAAAAAACGTTATTTTGAACACCTAAATGCATACAAAAAACCAAATATATATAAATCTAATTTAGCCACACATGCAATAAACACAGGACATGAATTCCCAGACATAACCAATGTAACACTAATAAAACATATACCACACAAAGGCACCATAATGAACATTTGGGAAAATTTACAGATTTACAAACATAAAACACAAAACAAATTAATACCAGAACAAATACAAATCAATACAAAACATGACACAATATTCAAAGCACTCAACATCGAAAATACACAAAATACAAAAACAGATACCACAACAACACACAATAATGCAACTTTAAAGGACCAAAGACCAACAAACTACCTCAATAACATCCAGAAGCCAACACACAAATACTTCACCAGAAACAAGATGGCGAAGGCTGAAGATGGGAGAACAAGATCTCCCGAAACATGTTCCTAAAGGAAAAAAGTATATCTTGAGGTAAATTTAGTCATAAATATTATAGTATTATATACATCAAGAAACGGACTGTAGCAGAAAGTGATTGAAATAATATAACCATACAAGGTAAATAAGCCTACAGTGAAAAAACGAAAAATGAGGTTATAAAACAAAGCAAAAACGAAAGTGTATAGTGAGAAAAAAAAATAGTGAAGTGAATATCAAATAAGTGAAATCAACTACCAAATAACGGATAACAAATCATCTCTCACATAAATATACATTAACATGTACACAAACAACATAACCACAATTCCATATAACCACATTACCAAATTGTTAAACAAATTTCAAACACGAAAAAAACAACTAATGAACACAAACATAAACATATACTTCAATAGACAATGCCAAAAACATAAATTAACACCTAAATACATCAACATAAACACAAACAACAAAAATATGACTGCACAAAAAACTATAAAACAAGCACAAAGGCTATGGATACAAAACGAAATTAATCAATTATACAGTAAGAAAAATAGCATAACACTAGACATATACAAACTACACTTAGAGCTAACACGTTTATTACATCCAATCACTTGGAACAATAAATACAACAACATAGAAAATAAAATAAGATTTGAAAAAAACAAAAAGACTTATACAATCAACAAAAAACTTAACACATTAAAACAACAAAACAAAAATCAAGAACAAAAAAACAAAAATAAACACACATTTTACCCCCGAACCATTAACCTCAGCAATACAGAATTTAACAAAAAAGAAACAGAATATTTAAACAATATGTCAAAAACTAACGTAACCCAAAATGCAAACAAAAATCTAGAAAATTTAATAGTAGAAACAGAATTTGACATTAACCTAATAAAAGACAGTATACAAGAAGAAAAAAGAACAGAAGCAACACATATAATTAAAAAATAATCACTAGCGAAATGAAAAACAAATATAAACAAAAGAAAAACAATAAAACAATAAAAGAAATTAAAAATAAAGTAAAGAACAATAATTTAATAATAACTAAAGCAGACAAAAGTCAAGCAACAGTAATCATTGATAAAACAGACTACATCAAAATAACCGAAGTCTTCATCAACAATAATAAATGCGTACAACTAGATAAAAACCCAACAGAAAACTATCTTAAACAAACAATAAAACTAATAAAAACAAATAAAAACATTTTCAACAATAAAAACATAGACATATATATAAACAATAATCCAGAACCACCTAAAATGAACAGCCAAAAAAATACACAAATTATACAACCCAATACGTCCATTAATCAATTTCAAAAAAGCTCCTACATACAAAATAGCAAGAATAATAGCACAAAAACTAAAAAGTAACCATCTAACAAATAACCATCATAACAAAAAAAATACATACGAATTAATAGACAAACTAAAAATAATAAATATAAATGAAAATACATTTTTCACATCATATGACATAACAAACATGTACACTAATATCCCAGTAGAAGAAACAATTGACATAATAATAAACAAACTTATAGACTAAAAATGAAAACAAACAATATATAACCGAAATAAAAAATAGTATCCAACTAATACTAAAACAAAATTACTTTGAATTTAATAGCAAAATTTATCAACAGAAAGAAGGTTTAGCAATGGGATCACCATTATCAAGCATAATAGCAGAAATATTCCTACAACACATAGACACCAAAATACAAAATATCACAAAAACACATGACCCACATGGCATATGGATAAGATATGTAGATGATGGACTATATGTATCAAATAACAAAAACACAAATGCAGAGAACATACTGAAACAAATCAATAACATACATCCCAAAATACAATTCACAGAAGAAAAAGAAAAACATAACAAAATCAACTATTTAGACATAACCATCACAAGATACAACAAACACATACAATATGCAATATATTGAAAACCAACTTCCACTAACATCATTATACCTAACCATTCTGACCACCCACTACAATATAAAATGGCAGCATTTTATTCGTTATTTAACAGAATGTACAAAATACCCCTAAACAAACAAGAAACTGACAAAGAAAGAAATATAATATACCAAATTGGTTATGCAAATGGATACAATAAAAATACTATGATCAAAATAGAAAATAAAATCAAATACAAAATAAAAACTGAACAATTAAGAATTAATCAAACTGAACAACACATAAATAATAACAACAACAAAAAATGGGCCACATTCACATATATAAATAATAAAATGACAAAACTAACAAAACTATTTAAAAACACAGATATAAAAATAGCATACAAAATTAATAAAAATAAATTATAAAATCTAAATAGCTCACACAACAAAGATAATACAACAACCAACGGTATATACAAATTTGAATGCCAAGTTTGCAATAAATGTTATATAGGACAAACAAAAAAACAGCTGAAAAAACGTTATTTTGAACACCTAAATGCATACAAAAAACCAAATATATATAAATCTAATTTAGCCACACATGCAATACACACAGGACATGAATTCCCAGACATAACCAATGTAACACTAATAAAACATATACCACACAAAGGCACCATAATGAACATTTGGGAAAATTTACAGATTTACAAACATAAAACACAAAACAAATTAATACCAGAACAAATACAAATCAATACAAAACATGACACAATATTCAAAGCACTCAACATCGAAAATACACAAACAGATACCACAACAACACACAATAATGCAACTTTAAAGGACCAAAGACCAACAAACTACCTCAATAACATCCAGAAGCCAACACACAAATACTTCACCAGAAACAAGATGGCGAAGGCTGAAGATGGGAGAACAAGATCTCCCGAAACATGTTCCTAAAGGAAAAAAGTATATCTTGAGGTAAATTTAGTCATAAATATTATAGTATTATATACATCAAGAAACGGACTGTAGCAGAAAGTGATTGAAATATATATATATATATATATATATATATATATATATATATATATATATATTACAACGTTATTTTTATACACTTGCTTTTTACACATACGCTATTACTCGTATGCGCGCACTTACCCACGTCTCGGAGGTATACTCTTCTTCAGCAGTATTTACCTTGATGTTCCCCGGCTGGGTCGCTGGCTTTGGTCGTTGGTCGAGTGTGGATAAGCACGTGAATAACGTTATAAGTTTTAATTTACAAATAAAGAGTACAGAGGATTGAGTTCTGGTTGTGAAATTAGTACGACTGTTTCAAGAAAAGCATATTCATTTGATTTATTCAAAAATCGCAAATTGTCATGTTATTTAAATTGTTCAATGTGGGTTTCTTGCTATATGAACCCTTACATTCAACCCGAATATAATATACTAATAATGTGTTTAACTCTGATTTCTTATACTTCTAAGACATAGTATATACACACATACATTATATATGACCTGAAATAGTACACAGACATATACATACAACACATATAAATATAATAGGAAACGTAATTAATACGTATAACATTTACATATTGATCTAGTCTTTACAAGTGTGGTTTTCAATATATACTACGTAAATGAAACTTTTAATTAATTCAAATATTAATTAAAATATTAATAGAGAATCTTCTTTACATTAATTGATTCTAATTTTAATGTCTCAATTAATTCACTATTACGTAAATCTCATATTTAAAAATTACTCATTTAATTAATTACAAAATATAATAAACTATGGTTCTGTCTTCACCATTTAATTATGAGATTACTTATTATGGTATTCTCTATTCTCATTTATATTTCTAACAATTATTTATTCATTGTTCAAGTTAAAAAATATATTAATGTTCTGTAAACTTGGATATGGAAACTAGCTTTTGGTGATAGACTTCAGGGTCATTTATAATATTAAATAAATGTTCGAATTCACCTGCATTTTTCTGCACCCATTTAAATTTGTTCTTACCGTCAGGTGGACTCTCGAGTTAGATGATCCTCTTCGGTATCAGCTCCTCTTGTCTCTACGTCGTTGAATTCCTCGCTCCGTCTCCTGGATGCTGAGTTCTGACGTGGACCTCTAGTCTTGATGATTAAACGGCTGCTTGGGCTGTCCCTGCGTCCTCTCGTAGATGTCTAGTTCCTCTCCTCTTCTTTCTTGTCCCTCGTAGCTTTCTAGAATTTCTACGTAGTTACGACTCTTGTAGCTTCATTAATAGTCTTTTATTTAAAATCACTCGTTCTTTAATAACTGCACCGACGTACTGCCGATTCCATCGCACTTCAGTTTATTAACTACTGTTCAAAACATTACTACAACTTTATAAAATTTACGATGTCGAGATGCGTGGATTCCTCTTACTATTAAGTGAGCTTGTGAGATAGTGAGATAGTGAGAGAGAGTGTGTCGCGCGCTGGGGTTTTATACTGCTGCCCGTTGCAATTCCTGTTGGAAACTGTTTCTGACAACTTTGGACTGGCCGGAGCGTCGGTTTCATTATCACTTTCAACCTACGCGTCTTTTTATGAAGCGCACACTCTTTTGTAAATCTTATTACACCAATGGTTAGGTATAATATTAAACCTTGTCTATGCAAATTATGGATGTTATGCTGTGCAAATTATGGCAGCTATTGCAAAATTTCACACGGTGTCTGAACCGTTTCCACGATTAATGACCACTTAACGCCAAATTGAAGCGCCAGGCGTCAGCTATGTATTCACATATGTCGCTGATTCGTGTGACTTTTGGTTCACGTACAATCCTTAAAAAACTGTGTGAAATCTTCCACCCTCGTTTGCATAATTTAACCTGTCTGTTATTTACACATGTACACATACACACACACGCAGACTGCTACACAGGCGACCGCATGTCGTTCTGACGTCACCGCTGCCGGTCTCTGCGTGTAAATTGCTCCCCTTCGTTACATTTCAAAACCAACGAAGTCGTATGCTTCCATATACATACTTACGTACAATATTTGATTTATTTAAATATAAATACTGCTTATCTTTATTACATTCTTTCTTATATCTAACGTATATTTATTATACTACTTTTTTTTATGTACATCAGACATATATCCTACGTCTATACATATGTTATCATATCTCAGTCAGGGTTTGATACATATAATTATGCTAAATGTATCGTTGCAATATATATGTATATATATTATAACATCGCCAAATTCAGATCAATTTTGATAACAATAAGTATTAAACAAATATATTGGAACTTACCGTGTGCGGCTTTTAGAAACAGCGTCTTTACAAAATTGACATGTTTCGGGACACTTGTCCCATCATCAGAATTTAAAACAATCGCGTATCATTTAAAGTTGATACACTTGTCAATCACTTAAAACATTAAAATCCAATATAAAACAAATAACTTAAAATAATATGATACTAAAATATTTACAGCGAGTGCGAAGGTTTACCGATGTACATCGTATGGAGACCGACCGCGCACTAATTTACGTCTCGCTCCCACCACGACAATAGCGCAAGGCAGTGTTGTACAATACATTTGACTTGAAAACCAATTTATCATTTGAAACATGCGGCTTGGTATCAGTATTGTTGTATGCTTTATAAATTTCGTACTATTCAAGAGCGTTCAAATATCGCCCTTTCTTATATATGTGAAGGGGTATCAAATTAGTTTCAAATTAGTGTAGTTATGATTCTCGGAAATGAGGTGTTCTGCAAATTTTGACTTGATATTGTCCAAACTGTGAAAGTGTGTAGGCGGCCTATGTTCTGTAAATCTTTTTAAAAAACAACGTCCTGTCTGGCCCACATAAAAGGCGTCACAATCGTCACATATCAATTTGTAAACACCAGTTTTGTGTTCAAGGCTGGTAGTTCTGCGCACACGAAGATTATTCATAATACTATTAGTGGTCTTATAAGTGACCTTGATATTACTGGTTTTACTAAAAAGCACCTGTTTTGACAGGATTACCCAAACTCCACAAGGATGCTATCCCCTTGAGACCATTAGTAAATTTCACTACTGCTCCGGGGTATAAAATGGCTAAAAAACTAGTCACCATAATAAAACACAATATACAAATAATTAATGATCATAGTCTAATTAATAGTGTTGATCTAATCAAGGTCACTTATAAGACCACTAATAGTATTATGAATAATCTTCGTGTCCGCAGAACTACCAGCCTTGAACACAAAACTGGTGTTTACAAATTGATATGTGACAATTGTGACGCCTTTTATGTCGGCCAGACAGGACGTGGTTTTTTAAAAAGATTTACAGAACATAGGCCGCCTACACACTTTCACAGTTTGGACAATATCAAATCAAAATTTGCAGAACACCTCATTTCCGAGTATCATAACTACACTAATTTTAAAACTAATTTGATACCCCTTCACATATGTAAGAAAGGGCGATATTTGAACGCTCTTGAAGAGTACGAAATTTATAAAGCATACAACAATACTGATACCAAGCCGCATGTTTTAAATGATAAATTGGTTTTCAAGTCAAATGTATTGTACAACACTGCCTTGCGCTATTGTCGTGGTGGGAGCGAGACGTAAATTAGTGCGCGGTCGGTCTCCATACGATGTACATCGGTAAACCATCGCACTCGCTGTAAATATTTTAGTATCATATTATTTTAAGTTATTTGTTTTATATTGGATTTTAATGTTTTAAGTGATTGACAAGTGTATCAACTTTAAATGATACGCGATTGTTTTAAATTCTGATGATGGGACAAGTGTCCCGAAACATGTCAATTTTGTAAAGACGCTGTTTCTAAAAGCCGCAGACGGTAAGTTCCAATATATTTGATTGAACAACACGTGGCTTGGTACTAAACATTTGGAATTTATTCCTTTTAAACAACAATAAGTATGTATAAAAAATGCTAAATAATAATATATTTTAATAAATAAATAATGTGGAGAGTAAAAAATGTATAAAAGGTAATTAAGAAGGAAGGAGAAAGAGTAATAAACTGTACGGTAGCGCGATAATTTCACTTTGTAGGTTGGCTAATCTGCTTACTGCTTTTGTCCAATTTTGCATGTTGGAACTTTGTACAGTTTGTGTCAGACGCTAGCGGCGGTCGGTTCGCCGACTATTTTACTGTCATATTTTCTTGTCGACATTTAATGTAGGCCTTACGCCGTCACATTTTCACTTATGGCCAACTAGGCCCGCTATCAATTCAATTCAAAGTTTTAATACTTTTGGCAACATGCATTAATAGCCAACCTTATTTCAATGACTTGATCATGTAAAGTAACTTGGGAAAATTCATTAAAATCAATTCAATACAGTCCACAATTTTTATCATTTCTTATACCTACTGAATCAATGCACGCATTACAAGCTATTTTTTACAAACGTTTCTGGTACATGCCGACAGGATTCACCACAGTTGTTGAATCACTCACGTCACAAAACATTTTTTAGCCCACTTGGGCCTGATATTCAACATTTTTTGGTCACTCCGGACCTGGATTTTCCATCTAATGTTTTCTACCACTATTTCTGGCCATCACGGGCGAATTAGCACATCAGCTGATACGACCGTGGCGTGATATTCATCAGCATTTCGCTCGTCATCTTGCAGCCTTCTGATAACATCTTAGCAAGTGCCTGCTAGCTACAGTGCTTTACACAAGGCGGTCATCTCTACTAGCTGTTTGCCATCTTCACCAAGGCGTCGACGCTGCAGGACATCGCCAACAAGGTATCATCAACAACAGTGTAACAAGGTGCGTACAATGTCTGAAGAAGGCCTCAAAGTGCTGACCAGAAAGAGAGGCGGCTTAAAGTCCGCAATAGTGCGGATACAATCTGCTGTAAATTCGTTGGATGTAACTTTAAATACAAAACATTTTTTAACTGTAAGGCTGGACAGTCTCAAAAGCTTGGCCTCGAAATACGACGAGGTGCAGTCTGAAATAGAAATCATTAGTAAAGACACGAGCGTTGCTCAAGAAGACCGAGTTGAGGTCGAAGAAATGTTATATTCGACTGAAGCAAACATTTTGCAGTTACTTGACACATTTAATGCTCAGACAGTACCTCCCGTATTATCGACGCACATGCAATTAAAACCAATAAGTTTGCCCTGCTTCTCAGGCAACATATTGGAATGGCAACATTTTTACTCAATTTTTACCGATTTAGTGCATTCAAGATCCGATTTGACACCAGTGCAAAAATTACATTATTTACATTCTTCTTCGAAGTGTGAACCTTTAGATTTAATCAAGTCATTACCTATCTGTAAAGAAAATTATCCAATAGCGTTGAGTTTGCTGTCCGAAAGGTATGACAACCCATTCATACTAGCTAAATACTATGTGCAAAACTTACTTCAGGTCAAGTCGACAATAAAGGACTCGGTCCAAAGTTTGGCAGAGGTCACTAACACAATAACGTCTTCCGTTAATTCACTGGCAGCAATGAAGCTGTCAGTGAATTCATTTGAATTTATCACTATACAGTTACTATCCACTAAGCTCGACCCTATTACTTTCAAACTTTGGAAGGAGTCAATAGACTCTGACAATTTATCTAGCTTTCAAGATTTCACGCATTTTTTAAACTTACGTAGACAGCTGTTAGAAAATACAATGCCTATTGAACCCGGACAGCAACTCAACAAACTTAATGTAAGACCTAACAATAAATATGCTAAATGTAACTCAAGAAACACTGCTGGCAGCACTACATTTAAGAGCTATAACGCAGCGGCAAATCATTATTCATGCGTGTGTTGTAAATCCAATCACCCGCTTTACATATGTAATAAATTTCGTATATTAAGCACCGCTGAGCGGGGACAATTTGTTTCAAATCATAAATGTTGTAGCAATTGCCTTAGATCAGGTCATCTTATAGCTAGCTGTAAGAGTAAACAGGTGTGTAAAATCTGTTCAAAACGACACCACACATTGTTGCACGCAAATTACGTGCCGAACTCAATAGCTGCCAGCAGCAATTACTGCTCGCTTAAATTACAATGCAAGAATAATGTTCTTTTATCCACAGCAGTTGTATCTGTCGTTGACCAGGCTGGCAGCAGACATAGGGCTACAGTTCTTCTAGACGCCGGTTCACAAATAAATTTATGTACAAAATCATTTGCAAAGAAGTTACAGCTCAAATTAACTAAATCTAACATACCAATCACAGGAATAAACAATACAGCGTGTTACGCAACTGATATTGCTTCTATACGTATTATTTCTCGCTATCAAAGATATAGATTCGAGGCGAAATGTGCCGTCTTATCTACGTTAACTCACAATCTGCCTGCAAATTTGTTTGATATCAACCAGTTCCACATTCCAAACAAGGTCTTCCTGGCTGACCCCGATTTTAATATATCGTCGCAAATCGACATACTATTAGGGGCACAATTTTATCTGGACTTGATCTTAACCAATAAATACATACGCGGCCCCAATTTTCCCATCATTCAGGAAACAAAGCTGGGCTATATTTTGGCTGGCAACTTGCCCAAACACTGCCGCGACGAGGGTCCTGCTGTTTCGTTCCTAGCAAGGAACAACGACAGTCAAATTCTGCAATCTCTCGAAGGATTTTGGGAAGCAGAAACTATTCCTGACAACACCCCTGATAACGAGTCAGCCTGTGAAGAGTATTTTGTGCGCTCTACCCAGCGCAACCACGAGGGTAGATTTGTGGTTTTACTTCCATTTAGGCCTGATAATCTCCACTTGGGGGAATCTTACACGAGTGCTGAATCAAGATTCTTAAGCTTAGAGCGTCGATTTAGGCGAGATGCTAAGCTCGCTCGCGACTACGCGGACTTTATCAAAGAATATAAGGATCTTGGGCACATAACACTCATCGATGATGGCGCTATCAATTTAGGAGCGTCAAATTCTTACTATATATACTTATATATATACTTATATATACTCATATACTTACTTTGGCTTTGCAAGCTTAGTTGGGATGAACCGATCTCCGGCCAATCACGTTCGGATTGGCATTCTTTGTGTGACAAATTGGGTCTGATTGGCAAAATTGTGGTCCCACGATCTATTCGTTGCAGGCGTGAGGCAACTACAGTTCAATTGCATGGTTTTTCGGATGCTTCTGAAAGGGGGTTTGGCTGTTGTATGTATGTCAGAGTCATTTATCAAGATTCTACTGCCTTCAGTCACCTCTTGTGTTCCAAATCTCGCGTGGCTCCCCTACGACAGGTGTCATTACCTCGCATCGAACTCTGCGATTGCTTGCTGTTATCGCGACTCGTATCTAAGGTCATTCCTGCTCTTTATTTGTTTATTGGTAATGTACATTTGTATTCTGACTCTATGGTGGCTCTTTACTGGATTCATGCCCAGTCTACGCGGTGGAAAACATACGTCGCTAATCGGGTTGCTGAAATTCAGCGTCGTACGCAAACTTATACTTGGCATCACATTAATTCACGACACAATCCTGCTGATATTATTTCAAGGGGGTGTCTCCCTGACGTTTTGCGCGATTGCTCGCTTTGGTGGCACGGTTCTAGCTGTCTGTCTCAATAGTCAGAGTCTGATCCCTTCCCATCCTTCGTGCCGGCCACTCCGTCGTCTTCTGAAGTCACTGCGGAATAGAAACATACACATAACCTTTCTCTAATGTCTACCCTGGCTGTCGACCTCTCTTTGGACTTTTCCTCGTTGCATCGTCTAACGCGCGTATACGCTTACTGTTTTCGGTTCATCAGAAATATTAGACACTCAAGTGCTGACAAACTTACGGGCGATCTTACCCCTGTAGAAATTCATCAGTCTCTCAATTTCTTCATAAACCAATCTCAGTCGATCCACTTCGCAGCCGAAATTAATTGTCTCCGTAACGGATCTTCTGTATCCATTAGGAGTTGGCTTCTCTCGACCCGTTCCTTGACGACTCTGGAGTGATACGCGTAGGCGGACGATTACAGCATTCCCAATTACCCTACGATTCTAAACATCCTATTGTATTACCCCATCGGCGCATGTTACACGCCTTATCATTGAACGTGAACACATTCGTTTACTTCACGCTGGTGCTCAACTCGTGCATCATTCACTGCGTCAACGTTGGTGGATTGTTAATGCCAGGTTAGTCATTCGCTCCATTATTCGAAAATGTGTAAGGTGTATCAGGTTTAGTGCCAAACAGCAGGTACAGAGGCTTGGTATTTTACCATCTCCTAGAGTCACTCCTTCTATGCCGTTTCTATTTTACGCGGTTGATTATGGTGGTCCCTTCATGATTCGTCATGGCGGGCAGAAGTCTACAACTCTTTCTAAGGCATACGTATCTTTGTTTTTTTGCTTAGCGACTAGGGCTATTCACATGGAATTGGTTTCCGACCTTACGGCCAGCGCGTTTATAGCCGCATTACGTCGTTTCATGGCCCGTAGGGGCATACCCAGTAAACTATACTCCGACAATGGCACAAACTTTAGGAAGGCCCGCACTATCTTACATGATATCTACAACTTTTGGCATAATAAGGATGCCATCTCATCGATCAAGTCATTCACGTCCTCTCAGGGGATATCATGGTCATTTATTCCGCCCTCCTCACCTCATTTCGGTGGCCTTTGGGAGAGCGGCATAAAGAGTTTGAAATTTCATCTGCGCCGCGTGGTAGGCAAATCTATACTCACCTTCGAAGAGTTCACGACCGTTTTGTCTCAGATAGAGGCATGTCTGAACTCTCGACCTTTATTTGCTATTTCTTCAGATGTTAACGACCCGGTGCCACTTACACCTGGCCATTTTTTGATTTGCGCACCCTTAACGGCGATACCGGACCCAGACCTTTCTCACATTCCTGTTTCTCGTCTTGGGCGTTGGCAACTTTTTCAGAGGTTTGTCCAAGGCATATGGAAGGCATGGTCTCGCGATTATTTGCACCAGTTGCAGCAGCGTCACAAGTGGAAGTTTGCCAAGGATAATGTTTCCATTGGTGACTTAGTTTTGCTTATTGAGGATAATTTACCTCCATTAGCCTGGAAATTTGGCGTAATTATCGCCACATTTCCCGGCCCAGATAACTTGGTTTGTGTCGTGGACATTCGCACGCCTATGGGTGTTTTGCGGAGACCAATACATAAGTTATGTCTGTTGCCAGCGCGAGACGAGATTTGACAAGATTATGATTACTTAGCACAATGCTATTTTACTTAGCCACTGGCTTACTACTTATTACGACCATTTGGTCAACCTAACTGTGATGAATTATCACAACATTTTCTTATCAATTTTGCGCCACTGCATGCTTCTATAATTATCATAGTTTTTGGTGGTATATTACTATTTGTATTTGTATGTTAATTTTGTGTGGCATACTATGCCTTACACATTTACATTTGATGTTTTGGGGTATATTTCATGTTTTTGGTGGTCTCATTTTATAAAATTTTATTACATAATATTTGCATGTCTTGCAGCTGAGCAATCATGCATTCATTTCTTTATACTGTTGTTAATAAATGTGTGTATTGTTCTGTGAATGTCTTTAAATTGTTCAACACATGTACTACGTTTGTAATCACAGTATTGTATCTGTTATTTGACATTGCAATTATTCATATTGTAATTATCTAAATTGTTGTTATTGTATTCACATAACTTGCGTTTATGTAAGACCTATCGTTTTGCGTCTGCCGCATGTAACGGCCACGTCTAGATTTATTTTATATTGTATTTTATATTGTATTTATTTTGCGATTAAGCATGCACAATTATTTTTACATAAATTATGACATACATGTCATATTTGGGCTTGCATTCAGTCAGCATCTAGCTTGTTCATACATTATTACATATTGTAAGTTCCTGAAACTTCAGGAACAGCATGACTTGGTCTATACATGCCGCCCTGCTGAATATACGCTTGAACATGTAATTGTAACATGTTCAATAACAATTTTGTTAATGTAATAATTCTCTGTACAGGTCCACGGGCCTCAACTAATTTTACAGTAACCATCTATGACATGCATAGGGTTACAAACTATCGGTCCATCATGTGATGAGCTTCCGATCATGCATTAAACATTATATAATTATGTATTTTTTCATGTTCTATACTGTGCACATACACTACGTGACGGTAATATATGTCAAACCAGACGTTCATATTCATGTCTGAAAACAGCTGTTCGCCAACCTTGGCTTACAAACGCTTATCTTTAGGCTTATCTTATGCATGCTTATCTCTAAGCTATTAAAGGACTGCCGTTATCTAATCCCTTAACTCAAGGTTCAACTTAGCCTTGAAACTAACTATTATTATTAAGAAAACTGTATCCTTTTAAATTAAGTTATAAGATGTATCATAATCTATTAAAAAATGTTAAAAAATCACTTGATTTTGACGGGCAGCTTATGTACGGTAGCACGATAATTTCACTTTGTAGGTTGGCTAATCTGCTTACTGCTTTTGTCCAATTTTGCATGTTGGAACTTTGTACAGTTTGTGTCAGACGCTAGCGGCGGTCGGTTCGCCGACTATTTTACTGTCATATTTTCTTGTCGACATTTAATGTAGGCCTTACGCCGTCACATTTTCACTTATGGCCAACTAGGCCCGCTATCAATTCAATTCAAAGTTTTAATACTTTTGGCAACATGCATTATTGGCCAACCTTATTTCAATGACTTGATCATGTAATGTAACTTGGGAAAATGCATTAAAATCAATTCAATACAGTCCACAATTTTTATCATTTCTTATACCTACTGAATCAATGCACGCATTACAAGCTATTTTTTACAAACGTTTCTGGTACATGCCGACAGGATTCACCACATTTGTTGAATCACTCACGTCACAAAACATTTTTTAGCCCACTTGGGATTGATATTCAACATAAACCAAAAGTGATTAATGAAGAAACTCAACTACTAAACTGACAGACAAACGACATTGACCCAACCCCAGAAATTGGCCAGTTAAGGAACCTAAATAAAGAAAACAAGACGAGTAAAGGAGAAGAAGAATGAAAACAAAAAGAGAACAAACCCACGATGAAGAAGACAAAATGAAACACGTCAAGAAAACCCAGACAAGGAATAAAAAATAGAGAAGGGAGAAATAATGTAATTCAAAATAATAAAGAAAATGAAACCAGTTGAGAAACAAAACAATTAATGAATGTTAGTATTGATTGAATGACAATTGTAAATAGTCAGTAATAAAAAAAGATAGATAAAAGTACACTAACCAAAGAGTTAGGAATGTATGTAATTTGTTAACAAAGAAAGACATAATTTTAATAATTTTATATATAAGGTGTGTAGAGAAAGAGAATAAAATAATGAGAAATAAACGGAAGTTGAACTAGTGAAAGTGAATTATCACAAAGTGATATAATACAAAAGAAACACTAAGTAAATTATAATGATTACAAAATAATTTAAAAAATGACAGTGATAACTAAATAAAAATATGGTCTGTAATAAAAATAGTAAGAGTAGAGAAGGCTAAGATAAAGACTTAGTAAAATAACCAATGTTTAAGATTTAAGAGTGAACAATAACATTTAATAAAGTTATTATGAATAATATTTAGAATAGGACATTGGTTCAGTAAATAATGAACTCTAAGGAGTGATATTAACTGTGATGATTATGAAATAATATTGTTATAGAACTTAAGAATGTATTGTAAAATTTAAAGTTGTGAATCACAAGAAAAAGTAATAAGATGATGTTAACATGGAAGGGAAAGCAAAAAGCCTTAGAAAATAAGTATGCATTAACCTTAAGTAAATACCCATGTTATGAGGAAAGAATAATGAAACAAGTTCAATAGAGGTGAGATTGTTTAGCACCCGAACAATAAATAAGATATAATGAATTGCACACGCATATTAAATAATAAGTGTTGATTAATTGTATAAACTATTGTTTATGAATAGGAGATGGATGGGGTAAATATCCCAAACATAATCCTAAATGTTATATGTTATATTAGAAATAAATAGTAATTAATAGCCATGTTATTGACAGTGGCACAGTACTTAAAATAAGGAAAGAAAACAACGTTTGAGTTATAAAGGAGAAAACTGTTAGTAAATAATTAGCAAGGAATATTGAATAACACAGTTGTTACATACAGAGATCACAAAAAGACTAAATTAAAACACCTCCGGAGACATTAAACCTAATTATAAAAACAAAATAACGATTTAGGACTAAATGAAATATATTGTGTTTGAATCAATCAAAAACCAGTAATGGCTACTTAGATGTGAAACAGGCCTACCGGTCAAACATAAACAATTACTGATTGTATAAAAATAACCTTGTAATTGACAAATCCAAGGTGACTAATTAACCAAGGATGAATGGTAAATATTATTAAAAAAAAGTATGAAATTAAGTGTAAACTTAGAAAAAATGAAGAAACCCAATATTGTGGGATACCAAAATAATCTTTGTGAGAAAATACAAATGACAGTGCAAATAGATAATAACTAAGAAGGAAGATAAGAGGGGGAAGGAAGTCAGAAGATATAGGAAGATTTGAAAGGAATTCAAATCTTGATAACAATGTATTTATATCAAGCTCGCCCAATCAGAATAATGGTGTAACCATGGAAACGACGGTTTGAAGAGGTAATTGCCGTTGAATACAATTACTCAGAAAGTGACGCTCACGGAAATCAGAAGCCAGAATTCAGCACAACACATTTTCATAATTAAAATGTTTTAAAAGTAAAATAACTTATAGAATTTGAACGAAAAGGAGTCTGATGAATACTGAACACAATTACCTGATGGAGAAGACGTTTATTTCAAGACGAAGTGAATAAATAAATCCAAAAAACTTAGAAAAAGATGACCGAAGCCCGAATAAATGAAAAATGAATTATATTGCAGCCACAGTCCTTCCTTCCCGACCTACAGAGTAATTACATGCTACAATGCTGTTAAGTATCCATTAAATTATCTCAACTTCCAAAATAACGCACTTTGAATATTTCTCACTATATTTTGAAATAACACTGAATCAATTTTATTCTCTTACAAAGATTAAAGCATAATATTAAGACGCTGAAAATTTGTTAAGTTATAAAACTAACCTAGTATTAATAACTTCTATTATTAACTTTTTAACTAGTGGTTTAACTTTTAAACCACTTGTACGACACTTCAACAAACCATTTATTTACCATTACACATTACAATACTTAGTAAAAACATTGTAAGGTTGTGTATTTTTATTATTGTAATTGCATCTGAGCCTTTTAACGTGATCGAAAGATCCCACAACAGTCGAACGTAAATATTAGTTGATCGGTGTGATAGAACGCCATGCTGTATGTTTATTTGTATTCAAAATCGATTCGTTAAACACAGAGAAAAGTCTCATCAAGAAATAACCGGTGAAAAATTATATAAAAAATCAATTACAACTTGTGTCTATGAAACAATAATATCAAATCAATAATAAATCAATACTATGTATGTTAAAATGTGTTTTATTTTCATTAGGAAGGTGTATTCGTAAAAATATAATTTATAGCGAATGTCTCTGATGTGACACCTAGCGCGCAAGCAGCGAATACTGTAACTGCCAACTCGATTATACAAATCGAGAGAAGGTGGGACGAATTGAATCCTTCACACCGTTTGAATAAATCACTGATAAGGAGACAATTTTAATTGTTTTAAATAAACAATTTGGCGCCACCCGGGAATTATACACTACTATTGAACCTCAGATCGGGAACTACGATACCTGGTTATCCGTACGTTCGCTACGGACTCAAGCATCGTGAGATACATTACCGTGCGAGGACGAAGTGGTAAGAAACACAGACACAAGTTACACTCAGACACACTGTTACATTTTACAGAGGTACCAGATCGACGACGTCGTATAAGTACGTTATAAATTGGCTTCCATCGCGGGGCTTAAAGAAGGCAGGACATAGCTGAACGTTATAATATATATATATGTATATATATATATATATATATTCAATCACTTTCTGCTACAGTCCGTTTCTTGATGTATATAATACATTTAATATGTATAACTAAATTTACCTCAAGATGTTATTTTTCCTTATTTGGAACATGTTCCAAATAAGGAAAAATAACATCTTGAGGTAAATTTAGATATAAATATTAAATGTAATATATATACATTACGACGCTCCCTTTCATCTAACACAATTATCTAATATTTGTATGTTAGACAAAAATGTTACTTACCCGTTATATTACTTTACCTGGGCGCCAGAACAAATCCCAGATACAAATGACACGGTTTCAGCTTAGCTCAGCGCATGGAGACACTCTTTCTCAGGATTCGTTCAGTGATTGTGGTTTTCAAGGGGAATCATTACAAATAACACTTTAATATTTTCTTGATTATTTAATTAACGTTTTAATCAATTATTTTTAAACTTGATTAGGCTAATGGTAGGACTTATTTCTACCCTAACACTTATAATTACTGAGTGAGTGTGAAAAGTAACGATTAAGACGTTCAAACGACCTATTGTTCTTATCTGATTTAATTAAGATATTGCTATCTCCCAAACCAGTGCTAAAGAACAGGTCTGCAATAATTTGCACGTCCAATACTACACCCCACTTTCCATTCAACACTCCTATACTATGTTAAAGCTAATCTTATAATTAAAATACAAAGTGTGATTTTCTTAGCGTCTTTTAAAAATTGTTTATTGCTTTTATTATTTATTTAGTGCTTATTACATTGATCAATGAATGTATTTCTTACTGTTTGATGCGTTGACCGAAGATAGGAATCCGTAGAGGTCCTCCTTTTGATGGTTTTGCACAGAAGAATTGATGTTGATCAACGCTGTAGAAGATGCCCTGGCAATTACAGATGCCGTAGCCTTCTGTCGCACAGGTCCTTCAAGGCTGATGATTAATTAATTAATTATTTAATTAATTATCGTTGTTTTACTCAGCGAGTGTTATTGAACGGTATTAATTCATCTTCACTGCGGACTACTTCTCGAATTTGATTCTTACTTACGCTTTTGCGTGATTGAAAAATTTCTGTAAGTAATTTATACACGACTAGCGCGTTTAAGATCTGAACGAAGAGTCATGCTACCCCTCGCTTTGAGTTGGCGTCAGTTTTAAATACTGGATGCTGATTAGCTGTTCAAATAAATCATGCGTTTTTCCAGTTTCGACAATCTCGAACAGGTCGACTAAACACCCCTTGACAGGTTTCAAACTGTAGAGAATTTCTAGTTAAAATCGTACTTCCTGTGTTTGCAAATCGATTGATTACAGGTATTTTCAAACGTGTTTTCAAAGATCTGACCACAGAATACTGTTGTTTAGGTCTTTGTCTGTGTGTGTGTGAAAACACCTAATTCCTACGTAGCATAATTCTCTCGTTATTCCTGTTGGCGTGCGTCATCCGTATAACTTCTTCAATTGTTAATTATATTAACTGAGATTGCGGCTACTTATAAAGCTTTTCTTGCTGCATACAATGCTGTTTTCAGAATTGCCGTATATTTATAACTTTTAAAGTTATCGCAGGTTGAACTGATAATTTTCTTTGAGTAAAATTACATGTTTGTATTGGATTCTGATGTCGCGGTGACGTGGTTAGAGCGAGATGGCTGCGATTATACGCTCTCTCTCTCTCTCTCTCTTGCTTACGGCGCTACACTCGTACCGTCTATCACTTTCATATAACGCTCAGTTAGGACGCTAATATGGATCGTTATAATATATATATATATATGCTTTAATTTTAGTTAAGAGTTACATAATATGCTTCTTAGTAATTTATTAATAAATAAATTTTTAATCATAACAATGGTGTCTACATTCACTGTTTAGGAGTGACGTTGCCTGTGTACTTCGCCTGTGCCTGTGGTTTAGTCTTCACCGATTTTTAGCACACTAGTTTAAAGGGAAGAGCACCAACATGCACTGGATACATTTTATGGCTTGTCTTTGCGCATCAGTTTTCTTCATAAATGAGGTAATGCTGTAATTTATACTAATTATTACCTATACATTATCCATTAATAATATAATATTGTGAGCGTACTAAAAGTGTCATTAATTGCTTGACTGTATACACATATGATTAGAAATGTTACTTTGAAGGTAGTTAAAAACGTTTACATTATTATAGTTTCATATTACTTCTCAAATTGTATTATAAACACGAAAGAAACATTAATGTCTCCCTTTTATTGCTAAAACTACTAAATAAACTGCTAAAACTACTTTTATTGCTACTATTATAGAAATGATATAGAAATATAGAAAATTAGGGGTAAATTAATTTTGTTTAATTTTGTACATAGGAAATTTCTGTTGAATTGTGTATGAAGTGATTGACAAATCATACGAATATGGATGAATTTGTAATATCGCTTATCGTCCCTGACATGTGGGAAAATTATTCGTACAAAATCTGATTTTCTCGTTCCGTCTTCTTATAAGAGGAATTTGGGGTTTAAGTCTTCGGAAGAATCAAGTTTTAAGTTCAATTTATGATTCCTACATATTGTTTGAAAAGTATTTTGGTTTTTCTGTTGCAATTCTTACAAGTAGATATTATGTTACTGTAAAATCTGAATTATAAGTATAAATATATTTATATAAGTACATATAGGTATGTACATAAATATATAATACTATATATAATCAAATTATAATTACATCTGCAAGTAGTTGATCTTTAAAATTCGATTATTTGTTAGTTAACTTGTAAAGCTCTGAAGATACTGATACAATCAGGAAAACATGCGTCAGGTCGATTAAAACGATAAAAAATAAGATCAACTACTTGCATAAGTAATTGTAATTTGATTATACGTAATATAATATTATACATTAACACTGCAAGTAACTCATAATAAGAAATTACATATAGATTGTTACGCGATTACAGAACGTTCTACATGTTTCTCGGCTATCCCAGCAGAGTCCAGATGTAATGTTTGTGTGTATACGTGACACTTAGGTAACACGCAAGACGGAACATGTTCGTACATTCGATAGTGTTGTTTTACAAGCTTCTCAACTAGCCCAACGCTGCATGTTTCTACCAAGGCCGTCTTGAAGTATCCTCCAGAATTTTCCATCGCTTGTTAATGACGTAGGACGTATATTATGGAATCCTGCAGACTATAAATAGCCCACACCTGTCGTTTAGTTTTTAGTTTACTTCGGGGGATTACTCTGTGAGTTCAAGTGGTTATTATTGCAAAGTGATTATTGTGCGGTTAACATTGTTATTGGTGTGGACAAGTTAACTTGAATTATTGTACGAGTATAATCTTGTAGAATAACGTGCTGATTACAAACTGTTAATTATGATAATTGAACCTGGTGTTTAGTGACTTCACTAGTGTCTTGTATTAAGTTTTCTACCGTATCATACAACGATCAGTGAGACCGTCGTAACACACACACACACACACACACACAACTTCTAATTTAGATTTAGTTTTTATCGAAATTCATCCATTGTTAAAGTTCTGTTTTAGCCTATTATTGGTTAACAGGCTAGCTGTTTGGCCACATTGCTTTACACGAACAATTATAGAATCGTATCAGGTATAAAAATACATAACATTTTATCAGATATAAAAATGATATCGCTAGTGGACTGATGATTTTCCACTTGAAGAGACTGCACTGCGTCTCTAAAGAGACCGCGAATGGAAAGACTAGTTACAGGGCTACTATATTTATACAACTAGTAGTGGAATACACAGTTAATCTGAAAATTTCTAAAAGAGCCTTTACACATTCTGGACATCGCACAGAGTTTGCTCCCAAGTTTTCTACTCTAGCCCATTATCGGAATCCAATTATTTTAGCTTTCCTAAATGGCTAATTTTATTACTTCCATGTTCCATAAGGAAATGGAAGTATGGTCATGGCGAAAAACAACGTGTTCGAGATAACGGCCGATTGTGATTGTACTACCTTGAAAATATAAAGAAAAGTCATTTTTCAAAAGTGTGTGTGTGTGTGTGTTAGTGTGTGTGTGTCTGTCTCTCTATGTGTAAAATTTTTTTATATGGCAAACGATAACAGCCGCAAATTCTAACAGAATCAAATAATGTTCTGCATACATCCCTGAATTGTAGAGGACACAAGGCCTATTGTTTTTGGTGAAGGTCGGTTAAGGGAAAAGTTAATTTACCAGCAACGTTTTATGTTTTAACAAGGGTAATTGTTTTTATGACGAACGATAACTGCCACATACTCAAACATAATCAAATAATTTTTGGCATACATGTCTAAATTGTAGAAGACTGAAGGAATTTTGATTTTGGTGAAGATCGGTTAAGATAAAGGGGTAGTTTACCAGCAACATTATATGTTTAAACAAGGATAAAGTACTTAATTTTAATAAAAAAATTATCCTGATAGGAAGATCATAATAATCCACTGTAGAAATGTAGATGAAATATCTATAAATGAAGAGGCTATTTGAATGGGGTGGGGGTAATTTTCTAAAAATGAAAATTATTGTCGAAGTGGGAGGGGATAATTTTGTATATGTGTACTACGTTATCGGCAACAAACAAGTAGTTTATTGTTAAAATTCCTTCCCGGTCTGTTTGGCCGTAGTCCAATGTTTACTGCAAAACCAGACGTTTCGGCAGTGCCATCAACTGCCTTCATCAGTGAAAATCGAGTGCGATATCGTGAGGTATTATACGTTAGTGAACACAATACTGTGGTTAAGGCTGAAGCAATAAGTGGAAATAAGTAGTTTCTATGGAAATATTTCATTTCAAAAATGATATTTTAAATATAAATCTTAGAACATGGAAGTCATGTATGGTTCTCCATACCGACATTTATTTCTATCAAGCACTTTTTGAGTATTTCTGTTTCTACATATCTAAAGAAAATTAAATATTTAATTACTACTTCTTTGTTGCCGATAACGTAGTACATATATAAAAAATTATCCCCTCACCCTGCAACTACAATTTTTATTTATAGAAAATTACTCCCACCCCGTTCAACTAGCCTCTTCATTTATAAATATTACATCGACGTTTCTACAGTGGATTATTAAGATCTTCTTATCAGGATAATTTATTTATCAAAATTAAGTACTTTACACTTGTTACAACAAAAAATGTTTCTGGTAAACTACCCTTTCCCCGTAACCGATTTTCACCAAAATGAACAGGCCTTGAGTCTTCTACAACATAGGCATATATGTAAAAAATTATTTGATTCTGTTCTAATTTACGGCAGTTATCGTTCGTCATGAGAAAATTTCTCTTGTTACAATATAAAATGTTGCCGGTAAACTACCCTTTCCCTCAACCGGTCTTCACCACAATCAAGAGGCATTGAGTCCTCTAAAATTTAGGGATACATGCAAAATATTATTTGATTATGTTTGAATTTACGGCAGTTAAAGTTCGTCATAGACAAAATTAACCTTGTTATCACATAAAACGTTGCTGGTAAACTACCCCTTTCTCTTCACTAATCTTTACCAAAATCAACAAGCCTTTAGTACTCTACACTTGAGGGATGCATGCAAACAATTTTATTTTCTTTGACTTTACGGCAGTTATCGTTCGTCATAGAAACAATTGCTCTTGTTAAAACATTAAAGGTGGCTGGTAAACTACCCCTTTCCCTTAACCGATCTCTACTAAAATCAGGCAACATTCCCTTCTTTACAAATCAGGAAAGTATGCAAAAAAATTATTTGATTCTCTTTGAATTTACGACAATTATCGTTCGTCATAAAAAAATTACCCTTGTTAAAACATAAAACGTTGCAGGTAAACTACACCTTTCCCTTAACCGATCTTCGCCAAAAACAATAGGTCTTGAGAACTCTACAATTTAGGAACGTAAGCAAAAATTATTTGATTCTCTTTGAATTTGCGGCAGCTATCATTCATCATATAAAAATTACCCTTTTAAAACCTAAAACGTTGCTGGTAAACTACCCTTTTCTCTTAACTGATCTTTACCAACATTAAGACACCTTGAGTTCTTTATAATTCAGGAAGGTATACAAAAAATGATTTGATTCTGTTTGCATTTACGGCAGTTATCATTTGTCATAGGAAAAATTAACCTTTTTAAAACATAAAACGTTGCAGGTAAACTACCCCTTTACCACAACCGATCTTCACCAAAAACAACAAATTATGAGAACTCTACAACTCAGGGCTGTATGCATATCATTATTTGATTCTATTTGAATTTGCGGCTGTTATCGTTTGCCATAAGAAAACATTACCCTTGTTAAACATAAATCGTTGCAGGTAAACTACCCCTTTTTCTTAACCGATCTTCACCAAAAACAATAGATCTTGTTTAGGTCTTGAGAACGCTACAATTCAGGGCTATATGCAAAATATTATTTTATTCTGTTTGAATTTACGGTTCTTACCGTTTGCCATCAAAAAATCTACTCACACAGATAGAGAGACAGACACACACACACACACCTTTCGAAAAATGACTTTTTTTCATGTTTTGAGGGTAGTACAATCAGAATCTGCAATTATCTCGAACACGATTTTTTTCGCCATTACCATACTTCCATTTCCTTATGGAACATGGAAGTAAAAAACTGGTTTATTTATTATTGTGATACAGTACTTTACTATAAATTTATGCCATTTAATGTCCAAATAGCTTTAAACAAAATGTAGAACACATAGTACAGGAAAAATTAAAAATAACAATTCAAAAAACACGACATGTATATTCATGACATTTATAGAAAATTACTTCTACTGTAGTAGTAGACAACTTGCCAAATTTTAGAGTAATTGTTAAAAAGAAAGGTAACAAATCTTGATTTTTTTATCGGGTTTTATGTATGTAGAGGGAAATATTCTATTGTAAATATAGGCATTTTTATATACTTTATGACGGTTGAGGAAGATATCACAAAACTTTTGAACTGAATATTTTACGTTTACATTTGAATGCGAAGGGGGGTTGATTTGAGCACAGAAGTGTCGCTTGCTTGATTGATTCTACGCGACATTTTGGAAGTTCCCCCAGTATTCTTCAGAGCCTGTATAAAGAAATACCTTAATTTGTATAAAGAAATCTTATAATTGCCTTAGAGCATTGCTCTAATTAGGCCCGTAGGTATAGTTAAAAAATAACGTAGAATTTAAACTTTTGATGAAGACATCAGTAAAATTATTTTCTAGGCTGTTGGGCCTTGGTCCTCTTCCTGTAGAGCCAAACGTTTCGACTGCAACTGCAGGAGTCAGTGGGTCTTCTGTTCTGCTTCTCTGGCGACTAAATGATTATTTAATGTTGTGATGATTTAGAGGAAGAATTGATAATTTATGGCTTATCGGCTTGAAGTACATATAAAGCTCTGCATACAAGTGATTCTCGAAATGTAATTATAGGAGCGGTGAATTCATATATTTAATTAATTTGATTTTTGTTTTGTATTCTATCTCCACGCAGTAATGAAGTATTTTATTTCATAATATTCTACATGTACAAGTAAATGTAATATAAATGTAATACACTTCAAGGAAAACAAATTCTAATGCTGAGTTAGCTATTAAACAGACGAGTTGAGTTCAGTATTAATAAACCAACTTTTGAGTAATTTTGGATACAATGATTTGTACACCTATATAATTGATTTTTTCTAATTTCAAATTTCAGAGTAATATTTTCTTTTTCCTTTGTTCCTTGGAATAAAAGGAACACTTGTTTAAAAATAATTGAATTTTTCATTTATACATTTCCAAATTTTTCAGTTTCTTTATTTAAATTTACCTATCACGTTGCTGAGAATAAAATATGAATGTTATGCTAAAAAGTTTAAAGAACAAAATCAGACAAGAATGGTTCTGAAAGGCTATCAACCGTAATAAGTATTCAAAAGTAACCCTGACGTATCTGTTTGATTGTTGGAAATCAACGAATTCTACTTTCAGAATGCTACGTGATATTTGTATTAGCAGATGTTTAGATAAACAATCAACAATAATTTTTACTTTATTATAAAATGGCTCTGTATTAAGCTTTACTCAAATCAAATCACTGACCATGATCACCAAACCCATAAGCCACAGATGGGTACGTCGGCTACACTTAACCTTGAGAGTTTACTGTTGAAACGGAAGGTAATACACAGTGGTACTACATGCTGTACCACAAATATTATTGTTGTTTTTTCTATTAAAAGGTATAGCCTTGGGTACTACTAACCATATAACGTATAACCTAATCATAAAATGAGTAGGACTTAAGTACACGCAATTTTACAGTTTAGGCGTATTTTATTCTATGTTAAATCCCCCATTCCTATTTTAAATTGTAATAATTTAATTGGTCTTTTCATGTCGCTAAATTTGTCTGTAGTATAAAATTTACAATTTATAGGTGGTTCAAATTTAATTAAATCAATTTATTCGTTTAAAGGTGGGTGAATGGCTTCATGTTTAGTAAATTTGTCAGTGTATTGCAATCCTTTCAATCTGCAGATAACTGATATCCAGCGTTTTCACGTCAATTATTTTGTACAAAGTGTAATAGAGGTTGTTTGGACAGTGTATATTTAATTAAATTGCAGATTAATTAAATACGTGAGTAACAGTAAATACATGTATTAATGTAGCAGAATTAATATAATTGGAAACATACTTATTACCGTTTCATTAAACAAAATACACCAAATTCTATGTTTTAAAAAGCCGAATAATTTAAATTACATTATATGTACTTAATTAAAACATTTTAATTAATTTATACCAGTGATTTAATTAGATTTGCTTAAATCGACCTTTATTGAATTTCAAAAACGAATCTTGTGTAAGTTAGTCAGTAACGAGAAGATAGGAATCATACTGTTATCTGTAATGCGTGTTTAGCAGGCGGGGGGGTCTTAGCAGTATGAATTTTCCCACTACCCGATGAGCGCCAGTTTCATCTGGTATTGCGTGATCATGTGTTTAGTATTGGATCAAAGGAGTTTAGAATGCTTTTCCTGGTTGCAAGATCTTCCGTAAGAGTAGTTGAAGATTAAACTTATAAGTTTTAAAATTTTGTGGCTGCTCAGGTGTGAGTTCCATCTCTAAGTTAGCAGTGACGTGGGCGACAGGGAGCGGCCGGAGTCAGCCGTCAGCCGTCAGCCGTCAGCCGTCAGCCGCTTTTGTTATGGTGGCCGTAACCGGGTCCAACGGCTTTCGCAAAAAGCTTTAATAGATTATGTACTGAAGTGGTATGCTTAAATTGCTACCTGCCTTCATATGTGTAGTGATGAATACGTTACTTACCTTGGAGTTGATCGACGGAAATGCAGAACACTGGCCGAAAATAGATGTGGCCGATATAAAAGAAGATTCAGGGCACAACGTCGAAAAAGTCCAAGCATGGACGATATTTTACAGCATGGCTATTTTAGGCTGAGTATACATCCAAGGAGACCTTTTCAAGGATGTTGTTTGAGTTTTCCAGGCAGTGGATAAAGGGTTCTGTAATTTATAGGATACATAATATGCTAAACACTACTAGTTAGGACTACTATAAATCTGGAATTTGGTCGTGGTTCGGGTTACATATCAAAGGCTAATAAATTCATTTCTAGAGTTATTACTTTCTGTTCTATTGTTCCTATAATTTTTAACTTTACATCAAATTTAAATCTGCAGAAACACAAATTAGAGATGTGTTTTGTGATGTACTCCGATGTTACAGGCTATTATTAATTTGATTATTACTAATGGATTATTGGGCTTACGGACACTTTCAGTATTCCATTGCACGTATGTGAAGTGATATGGACTCACGAACTTAAAAATATTTCTTTGATTTTACATTTCATATTTTTTTAAATGTATACCTTTTATAGAGTTAATATACTATTCCATAGTTTATAAAATGAGAATAGAGAACGCTGATATAAATAAGGTTAATGCTGTAATTTTACTCTAATGCTAGAACATATCCATAACATATGTAACAGTTTTTGAAATTGTGACTGGTAGATCCTGGTTAAACACAAAATCCAGTACCAATTAAAAAATAAACAAAAAAAATTAACATTAATTAAAATCCTGTAGACCCACTAACATCCTTACTAAGCAGAAGTAATCTTGGCGTATCGTTGTATAATAATAATAATTATAATAATAATAATGAGAAAACAAATTAATTTTTTATATTGCTATTTATTAAATGAGGCTTTCAGAAGCTAACCCGACTAACTAACGTTATCTTGGAAGCTCTGAGGTCGTTTGAATTTTTTACTAATTTTATAGAAGTTAACTACCGTCAAGATCAAGTTTCCTGCTTACATCCTGGTTACTTAGGATTTTTAAACAATGGTGTCTTGGTCCCACTACGCATCTAGGTCATGTCTCTTATCTGTCCACTTGTTGTTTACAAACAAATGTACGATAAGCATCTTCCTTCCATTGTCCACAATTTTGGTCTAGGAGCCCTACCCACATTATAAAGATAATACGTAAGTTGTCTGTGTTCTGTAAGAAACGTTTTTGTATAATTCAAGCTTCCTATGTTTTTTATTTATCGAGACGTTTAAATTCTTCACGATTTTAATTGTCCATCTGCATTTGGCTTTTTGAAACCATCGTGCTATCGTTCTTCTCATTTTCGCATTGTCATTATTTTTCCAGTTCCTTTTTTTCTTTGGTAACCTTGTCTAAGCTATTCTTTCTCTCTCATAAATATTTCCTTTCTTTTAGCGGCAGGTCAGTAGCAATCGGAAATATCGCTACGTGTAGACTGTAAATAAATTTCAAACCTGTCAGTTGAAATCCAATCTCTGAAGCAGCCGTAACTGGTGAAACAATGGTCAGGAAAATAAAATGATCCGTAGAACTTACCAAGTGTTGGTTTATTAAATTAATGTATTATTAAATTGATAGATACGGTCTATTTTGGAGGCTTGTTTGAGGTAAAAGTCAACATTATTCTCGTTATTATATAATATGAAATTATCGTATCGTTTTATAATAATTTTATGATAATATATTAGAACTGTACAAATGTACAGGGTACTGTGCATTGCAAAAATTAATGAAGATAATTAATTAAATTAAATAAATAATTCATATTGTTAGTAATAATAATTCAGCTTACAATCTGAACTCTAAAAGGAACGACCAAATTTTATGCAGGACAGGTTAATCACGCCACGCAGCTCTGTCTGTGTGTACACGTGTATTTTACCTGTGTGAAGCCTGTCGATTCCTGCAAAGTGTCACCCTTTAATGAACGCTATTAATTATATGAATTATTTAAATTGTAAAGAATGTGTGCATAATATCTCAAAACCAAATACACCACAGTGTGTATAAAATAAAGACGCACATGTGTAAAAAAAATAGTGCGAGAATAATACAAAGAGTGATTATAGTGAAAATAAATATAAATAAAACTTATATTAATTAAGATAGGGGAAAACGGTTTATACACAATGAACATATACAAATTCCCGACAAGATGAATATCGAGTAATCTGCAAAAGACTTCGCATATGGCGAAGACAAGGGAAATAATTGTGAAAATACCCGTGTTTAGTAAGGGACGCCAACGACAGACTGTGACCTGCAGAATATTGTCGAAACATGATTTTTGCGCCCTAGGGTATAAATACTCGAGACGCGCTAACTCAATTCTCTTTCTCGATCAACTACCGTGGCAGCCGGAGGCTCTGCCCAGCGACAACAACTCTTTGTCTATCAACCACAGCAGCAGCCGGAGGTTCTTCACGACTACTCATCACTTTCGTGAGAGCACCTGCAACCTGAGGCCATGACGGGATACGAGGGAGCAGCCAAGCACATGAAATAATATCCATCGCACGGAACGACTGCGGAGAGGATCTGAAGGACGAGGATTAAGGACTCCAGGACTACACGACTACACACGATCATCCAGGATTGAGAACATAGGACCGAAGAGGATACGCTAAATATTACCACGACAAATAAGGTGAAACAAAACCATGTATTTGTAAAACAAAGACTCATGTAAAGGCAATATAATTCAAAGATGAATTAATAATTTTTGGAATGTAAATATTTATTTGTATAGTAATTAGAGTAATGTTTAAAAGTATGAAACTATAATTTTGAATAAATAACTTAGTCAATGTTATTTAAATTAATATAAAATAAATAGTAAATTTTTATTAGAAAACAAAGCAATGCATATGCAATATAATCAAAAGAAAATAGATTATTAAAGAGAGATTATATTATCTAATAATTATCACAGTAAGGAGCAAGTCGAGAGCAATATTATATAATTACAAATGTTTATGGTAGTATAAGAGTGTATGTTATGTCTATGTGTAATACGAGATTGTTACTTATATGTTAATACCTTGATGTGTGCTACGGCTACACACATGCGAATAATAATGATATTTTTAAATCGCAACAAAATAGAAAATGTTTGAGTAATACATTTTTAAATGATTCTAAACAATACTACGTTGTGTTATTATTATTACAATTACACATTTTATAATATTACAGCGTAAGTAATGTTGCAAAATAAATGGCTCACAAGAAGTTGGGGGGCTTCACAAATACTTAACGTTGTAAAAGTAATGTCGCCCAAGAACGTGGTGCGCGACCATGCCATTTAACTATTTAAAACAATTTTAAAGTTAAATGTATGCTATACAAATGTGTGTTAACTGAAAAAATATGTTATAGGTAGTAACTTATATAATATTAAATATTATTTGAATTTTACTTCAATTTTTTCGTATTATAATAGCACAACTGGCGCTCAACAGGTAATTATTATAAATAAAAAGTTTAATCGTTATAGTAATATTAATAATAATAACAGTAATAATATAAAACAAAATAATAAATAAATAATAGTATAACCGGGATCACCAACAATAATTATTTTAAAAATATAATATAAATAAAAAAAAATCATTCAACATGGCAGAACCAGGAAGTTTGAGTTTGGAGGCACTCCGAAATATGATGCGAGCCATGACGGACGAATTAAGTATAAAACAAATAGAAGAATTAAAACAAGAGAATATAGAACATCGGAGGAATTAAAACAAGAGAATTTAAAATTCCCAGAAAATTTAAATGACAAACTATGTGAATTAAATATGAATTAAAACAAGATAACGTACAACTAAAAGAAGAATTAAAACAAAATATCATAGATATTACTACACAGTGTGCAGATAAAACTATAGACACGAATTCACGCATAGATGCACTAGAAAATAACGTTAAACAAGCTCTGCATGAACAATCTGTTAGGTTAGAGAATAAGCATAAAAAGTTACGCGTAGAATGGAGGAAATACTTAAAGGACATTCATAAACAAATAAATGACAGTGTAAATGAGAAAATAAATACAATAAAGCATGAACAGGACAGTATAATACAGGATGTTCATGATCTGCTTCAAGCGACTACTAGTAAAACGAGTGAGATAGAAACACGCACAATTGTAATAGAGAATAAGATAGATGAAACATCCAAGACTACGAAAGATTATTCTGAAGAGATGTCCAATATGAAGGATCAAGTGAAGAGTGAAATGGATCAACTTCGAGAGGAGCTATGTAGACGTCTAGCGCAGATGATGATGTATCCAGCACCAGTAGAAGAAAGGGTTAAATTAACAATTGCAGGAAATAAATGGGAGAACAGCATGGACTTTTATCCAACTGCGAAAAAGAAATGGAAAAAATTTGTAGTATAATTGACGATAATAAAAAAATTAATTTTGTTACTCGACATTTCAAAGATTCAGCAGCACAGTGGTATACTATAATACGTAATAATGTCACAAATTATCAACAATTCCGTGACTCGTTTGAAAATAGGTATTGGAATATCCATACGCAACGTCAAATACGTGATCAACTAGAATATGGTAAATTCATGGTCGTCAGGGTATGGAACAGTATGCAATAGCACAAATTAAAAGAGTAAAACATCTTAAACCTAAGTTTTCAGAATATGAGATAATATCTAATCTGTCTGACGATTTTTAGAAACATATCCAACTTGCTGTTTACACACAAGGTATTAAAACAATTGAGGAATTTTTAATACTTGTAACACAATCTGAGAATATCACTCGCGGTGAGAACACACAACACAATTATCAACTGCACGATAATCAAAAATTATAAACATAATCACGGCAGTAATAATTATAAGTCAACAATACAACATAGGCAAAATAGATCAGCTGTTGACAACGCGCACAAGCCAACGACTCAACGTGTGAAATGCAGTCGTCAAGCGAGGGAGAGCGATCAGAGAAATAGTAGAGGGGCGAAGTGTAATTACGTCTGGCCAAATTCAAAGAAAAAATTCTCCAAACCTAATGAACGAGAACTTCACGAGGTAAAACGAACAATAGCTCAAAGAGGGAATGCACAACGGAAACGGCTAGTACACCTTCGACTTCTAAACAATGACTCGAGACGCGGAAGCGGCAGTATACAATAAATAATATATATCCTGTCGACATACGAGACGAATTGCTCAGTACAGACCAGGGTGTAAACCAAGCGGAACACACACACACACACACACACACACACACATTTTGCTCTACTGTTAATGTTTGTATCAACAATTGTCTAATTAAAATGTTGGCGGACACAGGTAGTCAACTGTCAGTTTTAAACGCTACTTGGCTGCAACGAAATAAACATTATTTTAAAAATACAGCGATATTACCTGTGAATAATATGAACATTACAACCACTACTGATAAGCGAGAAAAGTTTAAAAAACGAGCCTACGTAACAATGACATATGAAATTATAGAAATAGAATGTCCAATGTTTATTAAGAATAAGTTGATATATGATGGTATTAAAGGAATTGATTTATTGAATGTGCTAGATGCTCAGATTGATATCATTAATATTAAGATAACATGTAATTATAAGGGTGTTCAACATAGCATAAGTATGAATGAAGGAGAAAAACAGTATAAGGTAATTGAGACGCCTTTTGTCTTAACTAAATCCAAGGTTCAATGTGTACCAACTCCATGTACAAGTCAGACTAAAGACAAGATTTCTAAACAGGAAGAAAAGCGGCTTTAAGAAGTAATAAATAAATATGAAAATGTATTCAATGAAACACCTACGCAGACGACAGTCTACAAACACACTATAACTGTAACAGACCTAACCAAATTCGTCAGGAGGACATACCTTATTCCAATGCGCTACGAGGAAGAAGTAGAAACGGAAATACGTCGCATGCTGGATAATAACGTGATAGAATGGTCCAACAGCAACTTCTTAAATCCTCTTGTTGTAGTAAAAAAGAAAAGTGGGGATATTTGTCTATGCCTGGACATGCGAGAGCTGAATAGTATTATAATGAAAGAGTATGACTGCGCGCCTAATGCGGACGAGGTGTATACAAAGTGTGAAGGAGCACGCTACTTGACTAAACTAGATCTACGTTCAAGTATTTGGCAGATTCCAATCCGAGAAGAGGATAGAAAATTTAGTGCATTCCTGTACAAGAACAATTGTTACCAACATAAGGTAGTACCATTTGGATTAAACACGAGTTTGGTAGCTATTGTGAAATGTTTGGAAAGAACATTAGGCCCAGAGGTGGAACCTGTGGAACCTTATACGATGATCTTCGTAGATGATATTCTAGTGATATCCAAGACATTCGATGAACACGTCAAAAATCTACGTACAATATTCCATAAGTTTAGGCAAGCAAACATGTCCCTAAACCTAGACAAATGTGAATTCATAAAAACTTCCATGAAATTCCTAGGACACATCATCTCATCATCAGGTATACAACCAGACCCTACCAAGGTAACCAGTATAACCAACTTTCCTATACCCAGGAATCTGAAAGGGTTACGTGCATTTTTAGGTTTAACTGGATATTACAGGAGGTTTACACCATTGTATGCTGAAAGGACTCAACCTTTGCTAGAATTGACAAAGAAAGGACGAAAATGGAAATGAGAGAAGAAGAATCAAGAAGCCTTCGACCAAGTAAAGACGTTATTCATAGAAACCATCATTCTACATCATCCTCAACGAAGGAAAATGTGTAATTTATTCTGATGCTAGTGATTACGCCGTGGGAAGTGTACTATACCAGGAGGACTCCCAAGGAAAACTAAGGGTCATCGCCTACGCGAGAAGAGTTTTCAAAGGAGCAGAGCGGCACTACTCAACATCAGAGAAGGAGATACTTGCAATTGTCTACGCTCTTAAGCAGTTTAGGTATTATATTTATGGTACTCATTTTGAAATACATACTGACCATCAAGCATTGTCATTTCTACTTAAATGTAAGTCACGAACTCTCGTTTACTGAGATAGATTTTAGCCATTGGTGAGTACTCATTCACTATCAAGTACTGCAAAGGAAAAGATAATAGCGTTGTAGATATTTTAAGTCGTTATGTTACAGAAGAATGTGAAGAGATCTACAATAAGGAAGATAACGAAGTACGTCTATTACCTATTGGATTTGAAGCTAGCAACAAAGTAGGAAGAATGCTACAAAAAATAGCAGAAAAAATTACCTTACGAAATTTAAAACGACAATCTCACCTTCCAGCTCAATATAAGCTACATAACAACATTCTTTTCAAATTAATAAGACATGATTGGAAAGTTGTGTTGACGAACGAGATGTTATTTAAACTGATAACACCAACTCATCAGAGCTTAGCTCATGCATCTGCATTAAAATGTTATTTATCCCTTAGAGAAGATTTTACTATCAATACCATGTTTAGAAAAATTAAAAATGAATTGAAGAAATGTTATGATTGCCAGACTGCTAAGTAACGTAATCTTCACACAAAAGTGGAAATGCAAAGTATACAGAAGGAGGCGAAAGGGGAGTTAGTTGCAGTGGACTTCTTAGGACCATTACCACGATCAAGTCGGGGGGTTAAACACATACTACTCTGTATAGACGTGTTTTCTAAAGCAGTTCATCTGTATCCTATTACACTACACACAACGAAAGCTGTCCTAATAAGTCTGTTACAAAAATATATTCCAATATATGGTAAGATGACGAGGATTCTTGATGATCAAGGAGTGCGATTTCAAAGTGAGGTATTGGTTAGAATATTAAGAGAAAATGGAATCCAACCCATACTTACATCCATCAGACATGCACAGTGAAATTTAGCCCAGAGAGAGAATAATGAATTGGGTAAGTACCTACGTATTTACTGCTATAAACAACACAATAAATAGGCAGAGTATTAAACATTCTTTGAAAAAGCCATTAATGAGAATTATAGAGAAGCAACGAGCTACACACCGACAGAGATTGAACACGATCGTCAGGCCGACCGGTTTTGGAAGAGGCATGTTCACAAACCTGCTAATTTGAACTTACCGATACCATTAAGCATTAAGATTGAACATGCAAAAAGAAGAATAATGGAAAAAGGTAATGAGAGAATAGAACGATTGAACAGAACTCACAAGTTGCAGAAGTTTAATGTGGGAGAGAAAATATTATTAAAAACAAATCCAGTGGGAAAACGTATTGATAATACTGCGATAAAATTCTTCAGATTATATGATGGACCTTACACTTTCCTAAGACAAATTGGCAAACAAACGTTCATTGTGTATGATGACACAAGACAGAAAGAATTGGGCAAGTACCATTCCAGCTCTTTAAGGAAGTTCTATAAATGAATAACTAGGTCAGTGTGACAAGCTAAAGGAGAATGCATTAAAGCAGATACTGCGAAGCGAGCACCAAGTCAACATGTATGGGAGTGGAATAAGTTTGTTCAGCCCACCACACATAAGGGTAAATTGAATAATAGTATATTCATTAATATGAGCATAAGGTAAATAAATATTGTATTGTTAAAATGTACTGTACTATTATGACTAATGTATAAAGGCAAGAATTTAATAAACCAGTTTATTAAATTTTTTTTATTAAGCACGGAAATAATGCAACAGTACAAATCTATAGGGTACTGTGCATTGCACAAATTAATAAAGATAATTAATGTAATTAAATAAATAATTAATATTTTTAGTAATAATAATTCAGCTTTCAATCTGAACTGTAAAAGGAACGGCCAAATTTCATGCTGGGAGAGGTTAATCACGCCACGCAGCTGTGTCTGTGTGTACACGTGTATATTACGCTGCGCGCATGTGTGTGTGTGTGTGTGTGTGTGTGTGTGTGTGAAGCCTGTTGATTCCTGCAAAGCGTCACCCCTTAATGAACGCTATTAATTATTATATGAATTATTTAAATTGTAAAGAATGTGTGCATAATATCACAAAACAAAATACGCCACAGTGTGTATAAAATAAAGATGCACATGTGTATAAAAATTAGTGCAAAAATAATAAAATTGTGATTATAAATAAAACTTACGTTAATTAAGATAGGGAAAAACGGTTTATACACAATGAACACATAAAAATTACCGACAAGATGAATATCGGGTAATCTGCAAAAGACTTCGCATATGGCGAAAACAAGCGAAATAATTGTGAAAATAATCGTGTTTAGTAAGGGACGACAACGACAGACTGTGACCTGCAGAATATTGTCGAAACATGATTTTTGCGCCCTAGGGTATAAATACTCGAGACGCGCTAACTCAATTCTCTTTCTCGATCAACTACCGTGGCAGCAGGAGGCTCTGCCCAGCGACAACAACTCCTTGTCTATCAACCACAGCAGCGGCCGGAGGTTCTTCGCGACTACTCATCACTTTCATGAGAGCACCTGCAACCTGAGGCCATGACGGGATACGAGGGAGCAGCCAAGCACATGAAATAATGTCCATCGTACGGAACGACTGCGGAGAGGATCTGAAGGACGAGGATTAAGGACTCCAGGACTACACGACTACAGAGGAGCATTCAGGATCGAGGACCTAGTACCGAAGGGGATACGCTGAATATTACCACGACAAATAAAGTGAAACAAAACCATGTACTTGTAAAACATAGACTCACGTAAAGATAATATAATTATGTAAAAAGGAAGACAATATAATGCAAAGATGAATTAATAATTTTTGGAAATGTAAATATTTAATTGTATAGTAGTTACAGTAATGTTCAAAAGTATGAAACTATAATTTTGAATAAATAACTTAGTCAATGATATTTAAATTAATATAAAATAAATAGTAAATTTTTATTGGAAAACAAAGCAATGCATATGCAATATAATAAAAAGAAAATAGATTATTAAAGAGAGATTACATTATCTAATAATTAACACAGTAAGGAGCAGGTCGAGAGGAATATTATATAATTACAAATGTGTATGGTAGTATAAGAGTGTATATTATATTTATGTGTAATACGAAATTATTACTTATATGTTAATAACGAGTTGTGTGCTACGGATAAACACATGCGAATAATAATGATATTTTTAAATCGCAACAAAATAGAAGATTCTTGAGTAATAAATTTTTAAATGATTCTAAACCATATTACGTTGTGTTATTATTATTACGATTATACCTGTCATAATATTATAGCGTAAGTAATGTTGCAGAATAAATGGCTCACAAGAAGTTTGGAGCTTCACAAATTCTTAACGTTGTGATATTACTTATTTATGATATATAATTACCTTAATATCCACTTTAGTGACACACAGTTTCGTCACTGATGACGCGTTTCGGGACTAAGTCCCATCCTCAGATACATAATTAATAAACTAAAATATTAAAATCACGACCATGATACTGGTCAAGTCAAAAATAAATAAAATAAATTATAAATCGCATGTAATAAGTTTTGCTAACCACGGCTGGAGCTCCCGCATGCGTTCACCCGCAACCGCGATTGTCACGCGACTCTCAATCGCGGTTGCGGGTGAACGCATGCGGGAGCTCCAGCCGTGGTTAGCAAAACTTATTACATGCGATTTATAATTTATTTTATTTATTTTTGACTTGACCAGTATCATGGTCGTAATTTTAATATTTTAGTTTATTAATTATGTATCTGAGGATGGGACTTAGTCCCGAAACGCGTCATCAGTGACGAAACTGTGTATCACTAAAGTGGATATTAAGGTAATTATATATCATATAATAAGTGATACGGTACGCAAAAAATAAGTAATATTACTTATTTATGTAATTGTGTAGAGATTATAAAGAAACCACTTGTGTAAAAGGTAACATTCGAAACAGAGTATCGTGTAGGCTACTTGTTTGTTTTATTTTACGTAATAATAGAATTATTTGGCAAATATGCTCCTGCCGCCAAAACTGTGCAATAGATGGCAACCGCCATAAGTTTTATTTATTCATTCCAAGTACCGAGCCTTTATAGCAATCAATGGCTACATATAGTTTATGCAAAATTAATGGTACTGGGTAGCGTGTTACTTTCCTTTTCCGTATATTCTTGCTGGCAGGGCACCAATCATACAGGATAATATCTCCCCTTCTGCGACGTGATGCGAATTGACATTATATAAGAAAGATGCTTACGAATTCTTGCCGAACCAAAGTGACTATACGTTACACATCGCTTTTATTTAAGAAAAACGTTGCAAATAATTAGTGCTATTTATCTTCCTATTTCCCGAAACGGGTCGACTTTTCATACTTTAGTTTCAAATTTAGCACATAGTTGAGGACCTCGTTGAATGTTACCCTGTTACAGTGGTATAGTGACTGTTCATCAAAGTTCTGATATTTTGTTTTTTAATATTGTGAAAAACATTTTTTAACTTCCCGTGAATAATTATAAATAAAGTAACGTTCGTACAATGTAATTAATTGGTATTATGGGGAAAGATAGAAATCAGGAAAACAAATTTGATCATGTCTTGTCACAACTACTGGACGTGGAGATTTGATATTTGGTATTAAATTCCAAAACTTATAATCTTTCAGCACATGAAATGTTCACAAATAAAAAATAACAAATCCGAGAACACCTTCTTCATCATACTTCGTGTCTTTCTAACTGCATCTGTCTCTGTCTCTGTCTGTCTGTCTGTCTATCTGTCTCTCTCCCTCTCACTCACTTCACTCTCCTCTCTTTTCCTTTCTCTCCTGTAATTAAACTTTTAAATTCAATAGTAAGTATCGTGACTCCACGAAGTTATGTCTACTGATACCTTTCGCATATTGGGTGTAAATTAATTTTTCAATTCATCGAATCTAATCAATTTTTGGAAGAGACTACTTCGATTTTTTTCCGTTTTCCTTAATGCGATGAAATTACTTTTCTGACATTTCTACTTTTTTCGGTAGACAATGAATATTTGTTACAGCTTACCAAACACACATGACAAACTGTGTTTTTTTACCCTCATCTATTACTGGTATGCAAGTACATGCAGGCGTACGCAAAATTTGTTTTTTTTTAGAAAGTTTTTTTCATGCAAACTTGAGACTCAAAATATTTGTAATATAAGTTATATGTCTAGATATAGCTAATAGAGAAATTGAATATTTTTCTCTTATATTGCTGGGGAAATCTGTCAGCTCTTCCTAATAAAAGTTCCGTCGTTTTCCTTTCTGGAATAAAGACTATGTTGAGACATATCCTGATTGTATTGTTATGTAGGCCTATTATTGTTTTTACACCACCTAGTATTATACAGAACAACAGTTTTTTCAATAAATTACGGGCTAAATAAAGTAGTTACATTTCTCGTTTTAGCTTTTTACTTGTCTTTTATACTCGATTACAAGATACGATTGGAATATAAAACTCTCACAGTTTTTAAAGGAAAAAACAAGTCTACCCATGAAGGGCACCTCCATCTGCCTCTTCCTTACACACTTGACTACCAACAACAGATGCACACAATAAACCACAACATGCACTACTCTCCCATCTACATGCCTCCACCTTCTCAACGTCCAGTCAGCAATGCCGTACGTCTCCACACAATTCGCATACCATCTGGCGGAAGGGGGCTTGCCCAAGACCAGCCCGAGCCTGGCCCTAATTCGGACCGGACTCAAACAACCCTCCCCCAAAAAGTAGCACCAAGTTAGATTTTACTTATGAGTACGTAGTGCATACTGCAACAGTACAACCATTAGAAGTACTGTGCATTGCCAAAATAAATGAAATAAATAATAAAAAAAAAATATGAATTAAGAAACATGATTCAGCTTGCATAAGCTGGATCGTAGTTAAAAATAGGAGAGCAGAATTCATGCATGGACATGCATTTTCGACACACCTGTCGCTACCGTTGTGTACACGCGTATTTTGTTTGTGTGTGTGAAGCCTGTCCGTTCCTGAAATGTAACCAACCCTTTTCAAGTAGAATAGTTGTACGTTTTATTTTAATTATAAGAAAAATATGTAAGATAGGGTAAAACAAAAGACACCAAAGTGTATATAAATTAAAGGTGAATAAAGTGTTAAAAGACCGTACCGATATGACGAAAGGTGTAATTTCTATACGTAAAAAATTAATAGCTTTTGTTGTGATTAACATAAAAAAGTGTAATTTACGTATAGTAAACATATAAAAATTAGTGATCGATTGAGCATCGAGTGATGTGAAACAAACTTCGTAATTCGCGAAGATAGGCGAAAATTGTGAATTGAACCAGAGTGGGAGAAGTGACGCTCCGACAGAATCTGACAGGTTAAATATTGTTCAGACATGAGTTTTTGCATGACCTGACTATAAATAGCAGGTCGCGCTAATAAAGTTTTTCTTTTCGATTCAACCGTTGCCACAGGAGGCTATGTCAATCAACGACGCTAATTCACATCTATAGTAAGAGTCACAGGACAAACTAGATGTCCAACCAGAGCAGCAGAGTACATACGATGAGGTCTATGGACACACCGGCAGCATGTGATGTGAGGCGAGACGACTATTAAACAATACATGCAGTGGAACACGACCAGAAGACCAGAAGGACACGGAGAATCCGACTAGAGGACCAAAGGAGGACGTACGGATGATTAATCACGTCAAACGATTAATTGGTATTAACATTAATTATTAATGTAATTATTGACATTTGAAAGACACTAATTAAAGTTGGAATGAAAAACATTCAACTAGTATTAAAATAAATAAATTGTACATAAATGTGAAAGCTGAATAAAATTTAGAATAATATTTCTTGTATTAAAGTTAGTAATTGAGAGTAACGTAAATGATAAGAGAAATATTTAATTTTTGAATTAACGTAATTAGTAAAGTCTTGTTGATAAAGAAGAATGCATATGCAGTAGAAAGTTAAACAAATAAATATAAAAGAAATTTGAATACAAGTAAACTCATTATTGAAGCAAAGTAATCAGCAATTACAAAAAGATGAACACACAATGAGTAAGCCGAGAGCAAAATAAATATTTAATTAATTAAAATTAAATAATAAGATTTATGTATAACTTGTGTATGTAATTTGTTAGCAATAAGTTGTGTACGAAAGATTCGCACAAACGATATAATAATGAGCCAATATTTAATATGCGAAATGTAAGATTTTGTTTAATAAATAAATAATTGAATAATTTTAAACTTAAATAACGTATCATCTTCTTATTACGATTACACCCATGAATTCAATACATTATATAAATGCAAATTGTGTTGTTATATAATTTTGTCTCCCAAAAGCGTGGTGCTACACAATTTAAATTACATTTAAATTGGTAATTTGTACTGTTAAAGCACATTACAATAGAAAAAATAGAGGCCTATATTTTTATTAATTTTATAATTCAGGTTCATAAAAAAATTTACGTTTGAAGTATATATTTCTAACAATTATCATTATTAATTTTTACGCTTTGATTAATTATTAGTTATTTGGGTTATATTGAAGAGTGACATACAAAAATGTATAAGAAAAGTTTTATTATAATTAAGGTTATGATATTAGGTTAAGACGATACTTCATATTCTGACTCTTATTGGTAGAAAATAAAACTCTTTTGGCACAATGGCTGGTAATTTTATCATATGGGCATACAAAAGGGTAGAAATAAAAAAATTCAAAGGAACTGGACAGTAATGTGGGAATTCTATAATCGAAAGGTTGGCTAATCTGTATATGCTCCGGCCTCGTTCGCGTTTTGCGAACAGGTCGACACAGTGCTACGCGCGCCCGAAAGCAGCAGACGTAATTGCGCTTGCTGCTTCGGCCTGTCATTTCTTCATTTCTTTATTGTCGCGACAAATTATGTAGGCCTTAGGCCCTACAGCATTCATTAATATACATTTTTTCTACTTCAAATATTGCGTAATAGCGCCTCATCTTGATAATGTGACCTTTTCAAAAGAAACGTGATCTTCAGATCATAATACATACAAAGGCTTAGCTAACTTTACGAATCAAAATTTAATTGTAACATTTATAACTAATAAATGTATTAACTACAGTCCACTAGCCCATCATTATTTTCTTCATCCTGGCAAATTTAATTTCACCAAAACATTAACTCTTAATATTTTTTTGGTCACTCCGCGCCCAGATCCATCATTTTTTACCTTCTTTCAAAACTTTATACCCTATCGAGCGGCTTCTCATCATTTTTTCTACTACAATTTCTGGCCATCACGGGCGATTCAGTATGTTCGCTGATCCGACCGTGTCGGGAGTTATTTAGCATTTCTTTCGTCGTCGTCATTGAGCCTCATAGACAACACCACTACATGACCATCCACGTGTTAACGCCTACACGCCAGATTGAGCAGTTCCAAGTTGAGAGCAGTCATCCATCCTAGTCCGTGCGTGTCATCCATCCATCTATTCCTCGGCCTCAACGCTGCAGGACATCTCACACAAGGTACGACATCAACGCCATCAGTAAAAGGTGCGTAAAATGACGGAAGAAGGCTTAAGAGTGTTGGTTAGAAAGAGAGGCGGCTTAAAGTCTGCCATAGTACGAATCAATTCTGAAATACTTAATTTTGACAAAAACAGTAACACTAAACATTTTTTAACTGTTAGACTAGAACGTGTAAAGAGTTTAGCAATAAAATATGATGAGGTACAGTCTGAAATTGAATTAATTTCAAAGGACATAAACGCTGCTCAAGAGGACAGAGTCGAGGTTGAAGAACTTTTATATTCAACCGAAGCTAACATCTTACAATTAATAGACACTTTCAACATTCAGACTGAATCTCAAGTATTAACCAGTAACATTCAATTAAAACCTATAACCTATAAATTTGCCCTGCTTCACAGGCAACATTCTAGAATGGCAGCACTTTTACTCAATATTCCTAGACTTGGTACATGCCAGATCTGACTTAACTTCAGTGAAAAAACTACATTACTTATATTCATCTCTCAAAAATGAACCACTAGATCTAATTAAGGCCTTGCCTATTTGTAATGAAAAATATTCAATAGCGTTAAGTTTGCTGTCCGCTAGATATGATAATAAATTCATATTAGCTAAATATTACATTCAAAATTTACTAGAAGTGAAGTCTACAACCAAAGACTCTGTACAGAGCTTAGCAGAATTTATAAATACGATAACGTCTTCTGTCAATTCGCTGACAGCTATGCAATTGTCAGTGGATTCATTTGAACTCATTACGGTACAGCTATTGTCAGCAAAACTTGACCATTCCGCACTTAAATTATGGAAAGAATCTATAGATCATGAAAATTTTCCTAAACGCCCGTAGACAATTATTAGAAAACACATTACCGATAGAAGCTGGACAGCAGCTTAAAAAACCAACTTTAAAATTTAATAATAAGACTAAAAAACATAAGTTATGAAACTCTGCTGGCAGCACTGCATTTAAAAGTTATCATTCGACTTTAAATAATTATTCATGCCCATGCTGCAAGTCGAGTCACCCAATTTATATGTGTGACAAATTTCGAAATTTAAGCATATCGGAACGAGGGCAATTTATATTAAAGCATAAATGCTGCACTAACTGTTTAAGACCAGATCATTTTTCACCTAATTGCAAGGTCAAACAATCATGTAAGATCTGTTCCAGACGACACCATACATTGCTGCATATAAATAATGTGTCAAAACAAGGTTCTGCCAGCAGTAGTAATTATTGTTCATTTAAGCTTCAATCAGCAAACAATGTTATTTTGTCTACAGCCGTCGTGTTCGTTATCGACCGTGCTGGTAACAGACAACTTGCACGAGTTTTGTTAGATGCAGGGTCCCAAGTAAACTTTTGTACTGCATCATTTGCTAAAAAATTGCAACTCAACTTGACTAAATCTAATATACCAATTTTAGGTATTAATAATGCGACATGTTGCGCCACTAATTTGGCATCAATTCGTATTGTTCCTCGCTATCAAAGGTTCAGCTTTAACGCTCCGTGTGCGGTCTTATCTGCCTTGACTCATAAACTTAAAGCACAATCTTTCGACATAAATCATTTTAATATCCCTGGTAACATTTTCCTTGCTGACCCACATTTCAACGTATCAGCTGACATAGACATACTGATAAGAGCACAGTTTTATTTAAACTTGATTCTAGCTAATATAGCCTATATGTACGTGGTCCTAACTTTACTATTATACAAGAAACTAAGTTAGGCTACATTCTAGCAGGCAATTTGCCCAAACATTGTCATTCTAAGCGTCCTGCTGTTTCGTTCTTGGCAAGAAATAACGATAATCAAATTTTAGCGTCTCTTGAGAAATTTTGGGAGACCGAAACCGTCCTTGATAATGCACCCATTATTAACGATTCAGTTTGCGAGGAACATTTTGCTATGTCCACTCATCGTAGTGATGAAGGTAGGTTTGTTGTCTCATTACCATTCGGGTCTGATAATCCCCAGTTGGGTGAGTCCTATGCTACCGCTGAGGCGAGATTTTTAAGTTTAGAACGCAGGTTCAAGCGTGATTCTGAGCTTGCGCGTGAATATGAAAATTTTATTCAAGAATATAGGGATATTGGCCACATGGCGCTCGTTGACGATTGTTCTGTTAATTCCAGGGTTTCAAATACCTACTATTTGCCTCACCATGCCGTTTTCAAACATTCTAGTTCTACGACAAAACTTCGCGTCGTTTTTGATGGTTCGGCCAAAACTACCAATGGTCTTTCTCTCAATGATATTTTGTTAGTAGGCCCAAATGTCCAACAAGATCTTTTTTCTATTCTTTTCGATTTCGCATACACAACTATTTTCTGATCGCTGACATCGAGAAGATGTATCGACAATTTCGAGTGTCTGATAACGATTGTCATTACCAACGTATTCTGTGGCGTAATTCTCCACTTGAACAGTTTAAACATTTTGTGCTGCGTACCGTAACATACCGTACTGCTAGTGCTTCGTTTTTGGCTACTCGCTGCCTTCTTCAGATTGGTAAGGATAATGAAGTTTCTTTTCCTGACGCTGCTTCGGCTATAATTAATGATTTTTATGTCGATGATTTGTTAACCGGTGCAGACACCATTTCTAATCTAACCAAGTTGAAATCTGACTTAGGTACGTTGTTGAGTCAATATGGCTTTACTCTACATAAATGGGCATCAAATGAACCAAATGTGGTCACTGAGCATAATAATTTATCACTTCCAATAAACAAACAAGGCAATATGCGTACGTTGGGCATTCTTTGGAACAACTCTACAGATTCATTCTTGTTTGACATCAAGTCATTTCCAGTTGAGTCAAGTATTTCTAAGAGGAGAATCCTGTCAATTATAGCGGGTATCTACGACCCATTGGGACTCATTGGTCCAATTGTTTTTCTTTATAAACAGTTTATGCAGCAACTGTGGTTGTGCAATCTTGGTTGGGATGAGCCAATTTCTGAGCAATTATATTTGTAATGGCGTTCATTATGCGATAAGTTGTATTTAATTGGTAAAATTATTGTTCCACGCTCCATACGCAGCAAGTCTAAGACCAAGATAGTTGAATTTCATGGTTTTGCGGATGCCTCTGAAAAGGGTTATGGATGTTGTATTTACGTTAGGGTTATTTATCAAGATTTATCGGCCTCTTGTCACCTTTTGTGTTCCAAATCTCGCGTGGCTCCACTACGACAGGTGTCATTACCCCGTATTGAACTCTGTGCTTGTTTGTTGTTATCGCGACTTCTATTCAAGGTCACCCCTGCTCTCCATTCCTTTGTCAATAGCGTTCACCTGTACTCCGACTCCATGGTATCTCTCTATTGGATTCACGTTCAGTCTTCTAGGTGGAAGACCTACGTCGCTAATCGTGTTGCTGAGATTCAGCGTCTCACTGAAACCTACACATGGCATCATATTAGTTCGCAACATAATCCTGCTGACATTATTTCTAGAGGATGTCACCCTGACGTTTTGCGCGATTGTTCGCATTGGTGGCATGGTCCCGCTTGTCTGTCTCAATCTTCTGAACCCAATCTTTTTTCACCTTTTTCACCTAATGTGTCGCTTCCTGAATGCTCTGTTGAGGAGAAACAAACCCCCAAACTTTCTCTAATTTCTATCCTACCTATTGATCTCTCTAAGAACTTTTCCTCGTTGCACCGACTGACCCGCGTGTACACTTATTACTTTCGATTCATAAAAAATACTAGACCCTCTAGGGCAGAGAAAATCTCGGGAGTTCTTACCCCCACCGAAATTAATTCCACTCTTAATTTTTTTATAAAGCAATCCCAGTCGATCCACTTCGCTACTGAGCTTAATTGCCTTCGAAATGGCGCTTCTGTCTCTATTAGGAGTAAACTGCCTTCTCTGGACCCATTTCTTGATGAGTTTGGCATCACACGTGTCGGCGGACGCCTACAGCAGTCGCAACTACCCTATGACAGTAAGCATCCTACTCTCTTGCATCCATCGGCCCACATCACTCGCCTTATAATCGAGAGTGAGCATATTCGTCTTTTCCACGCGGGTGCTCAACTTGTCCCCTTCACTTCGTCAACGCTGGTGGATCATTAACGCCAAGATAGTCATTCGTTCCATCATTCGTAGATGCGTCAAATGTCTCAGATTTAACACCAAATATCAAATTCAAAGGCTTGGTATTTTGCCATCTCCCAGGGTTACTCCTTCCCGGCCGTTTTTAATCTGCGCAGTGGATTATGGTGGTCCCTTCATGATCCGTCATGGCGGGCAGAAATCTAGGACTCTGTCCAAATCATACGTGTCTTTATTCATTTGCTTAGCCACCAGGGCCATTCATTTGGAATTGGTTTCCGACCTTACGGCCAATGCGTTTATAGCTGCCTTACGTCGCTTCATGGCCCGTAGGGGCATACCTAGCCAGTTATATTTTGACAATGGCACGAACTTTAGGAAGGCCCGCAACGTTTTGCATGACGTTTACAATCTCTCTCATGAAAAGATGCCACCTCAACAATCCAATCATTTGCAACTTCTCATGGTATTAAATGGTCATTCATTCCTCCGTCGTCACCTCATTTTGGTGGTCTTTGGGAGAGCGGTATAAAAAGTTTGAAGTATCATTTGGGCCTCGTTGTCGGCAAGTCCATACTCACATTCGAGGAGTTTACTACGGTTTTGTCACAGGTAGAGGCCTGTCTAAACTCACGTCCATTATTTGCCGTTTCATCGGATGTAAACGATCCAGTGCCACTTACCCCTGGCCATATTTTAATTTGTGCACCATTAACGGTAATACCCGATCCTGACTTATCACACTTTCCCATCTCTCGTCTCGGCCGTTGGCAACTTCTCCAGAAGTTTGTCCAAGCTATTTGGAAATCATGGTCTCGCAGTCGCCTAATTGCAACTACCTACACCAATTGCAACAGCGTCACAAATGGAAATTCGCAAAGGAAAACGTTTCCATTGGTGATCTGGTACTGCTAATCGAGGATAACTTGCCTCCATTAGCATGGAAATTTGGTGTAATCACAGCCACATTTCCCGGACCAGACAATTTAATCAGAGTAGTTGACGTTCGTACGCCTACTGGCACCTTTCGCAGACCAATTCATAAGTTATGTTTGGTGCCAGCGAGGGACGAACAGTAAAAAAAAGGATATCGTTTATTTTCTTTAAAATTAAATGTATGTATTTATCAAACATGTGTTAATGTTTTAAGAAGATTATGTTAGTTATATAAGCACTTCTATTTTTACCGAGAGTTTTAGTTTGTATCTTTTCAATTCAGAAATTGCTTGTTTTACTTAAGCAAGAGTCAACTTATTTAATATGTAAGGCTTCAATTATTTTTTGTATTTTCTTGTATACAACATTTGGTTTATGTGTCATTTGATTGGTGGTATTTGTTCTTATTTTATAGATTTTGTTATATAATATTCACATGGATTTGGAGCTATACAAACCATGTATTCATATTTGCTGCATTTTTTTTGTTAATATTTGTGCATTGCTATTTTACTATTCTATGAATTTTATGTGTTACTTGTAAGTGCTCAACACATGCATTACATTTTTGTATGAACACATTTACTGTATTTGTCACTTATACTATTATATACTATCATGCCTTGTATTCATGTATTTCTATTGTATTTTACCATGTACTTTGTATCTATGTAAAACACATTATTGTACCCGCATTTACTGTCTATGATTATGCGCCACGCACATATTTTTACACATATTTTGTATTTGTATTTTGCGATCACGTATTGCACATATATTGTTATTCATGGTTTTGATTATGACATACTTGTCATTACGCTTATGTACTTGTAACTATTCAATAATGTATAATCTGTTTTCACATGTCAATTTATTGTGCATTCCTGCAACTTTTGGGTATAGCATGCACTACTTAATTATTATATTACAGCGTTATGCTGAATCTATGTTTTTACATTGTAACTAGACCTGTTTACACTGGTTACAAATAAATAATATCTGTATTGTACAAAAAAAATTTAATTTAATTAAAAAAAATTTTTTTTTAAATTTATGTTGGTTTATTGTTTTAATAATTTATAAATAATCCTCGTTATGAGTTTCCGTTGAAATTTTAGAATTCTGGGAGTTTATTTGGTTAATATTTGCACTTTTGGTTGACCGTAAATGAATCTGGAGTTAATCAGATTGTCTTCCTACACTAATCGATTTGCGATTTTCTGCTCTGCTCCAATATATCTCTCTCCTTTATAGATTTAATATATTTAATATGTGAAATAATTTTTAACCCAGATAATTGAATTACTTTAATTTATTAATAGTATTCGGAAAATATCGATTCAAAATCGATATTGATACAATGTTGACTCTTCTACAGGGATAATCGATTTTACAAAACAGGTTATATTATATGAATGTTTATAATGGTTCTTTTAGCGGTTATAGTTATATAGTCAGAGAAGGGAAGCATAGAAAGTATAACATGTACAAAAATAATCTTAATATTTAATAAATGACAAATTGTTAATAATATATAATGTTTATAATGGTTAAGTTTTCAAACCAATGCCGTGTGCTGAATTCAAGCTGGAGAAGCCGCGTTGCATCACGGAACCATCATGGCGGCTAGCTGAGTTGATGAGGTTAATCAAGGAATGTCGGCTGTAAATTCTGACAAATAAAATCGCCTTCACAATTGTTTTATCACCTCCGTAATAGTGTATACTGTCTATTATGTTGTTAGAAGTGTTCTGGTTAATTTGTTCAGTGTCCACTGGCTTTAATTGTGTTGTGATAGGTGTGTTCACTGTTGTCGGTTTGTAGTTAAGAATCATAAAGTTTGTTGTAAAGTGAAACATTAATGTTAGATGGTTTTACTGTTTTAATTCACTGGTATTATGTTGCGTATCGATTGTTTTCACTGTTGGTGTTGGTGTGTTTCACTGATTATAAGTTTAAAATAACAAATTCAGTAACTCTCGATTTTTCCACTGATTTTATGTTAACCTTATATACGCCATTATAATTCGCTAGAGAGGTTCTTAGAGCGATCTCACATCAACCGTTCTCGTTGAATGTTAATTAAGAACTATCCTACTTCCTTCGTCTCATGAAATATCTTGCCAAGTTAATATTGGAAAAGTATTTTTTGAATATTTTTCATTTCCTATTCATGTGATTCTAAAATACATTATAATCGGAATATTTTTTGTTTATTGATTGCTTTTGTGAATTATTAATTACATAATTGGTTTCTTTACCTCCTTCTGTTTAATTTGACATACAATAGTCTATATTTATTAGGTTTTTTGTTAAAATTGATATATTTCCTTTTTTTGTGGAAATATAGGCCCAAAATCAGCTTCCTGTTCTTGTCCAAAATATTAGCCATGTTAGGTGTTATAAATATGATTATAATAAATTTCCGATTGATATAAATCCTTACCTTTCCTTAATATCTTATAAATTTAACAATTTGATCTTCCTTTTAGTTAAAATCCGTTAATTTACTATTACCCCTTTGAAATGGTTAGATATTACATTTTGAAATTATTTAATAATTTTATCTAACCTTTTATATTATTCTTTTAAAGTATAGTTTCTGTTATAGTTGTTGGTGCTTGATTTACCTTATATAAATCTTACTAGTTTACATGGTTTATTAGACTTCTTTACTCAAATATAAATGTTATTGGAATTTACCATTTTGCCTAGATTCTATTGTTTTACATATACTGGGTTTTTAATACTACTAATCCTATATACCCTCTTTGACTGTCTAAAGTTAATATAACATCAAATAAAAATTCCTTATACAACTATTGGAACATGTAGCATGTCATTCATGCTCATTTATAAAAACAATATTGAACATTAATTATTAGTCTTTTAAGTTAGACATGTTAAGTTGAACTATTTTTAAAATACATAATAAACATTTTATAAACTGGTACAGTATACATACATAAACATTTTAGGCTGTATGTACACTGTTATATTAATAAACAGTCTTACACTAAATATAATTCTATTCTCACTTTGAAATGTGTTGGCTTTAAACATAAACATAATTAGCCACTTAAAATTTTTATGTTAAACTTAAGTTAATCACAGTCCTTTCTGTTTACATTGTATTATAATTTAATCCCCTTTTAAAGTAATTATTTCCCCTCTGCTCTCTTTATCATTTGCATCTCTATAAATGTTTTTTGATAAAAAGATGTGTCCTCCTTTATGAAACATTTGACATATAATCATAACAATACATCATGCTATGTCATTTCTGTATTTATTATAAAACTTAAAGTTATTTATTGTATATAGTTACAATATCCGTGCACCTTTATTTAAAGTTTATTATATGGGATTCACTTGCACTGTTACACTTACACTGTTGGTTCTTATTTATATTTGAGTTCTACAAAATTTTAAGACCAAACTTTTAGTTATAGGGGACTGTGAAGATTTGTTTATTTGATTACATAATAACTTTCTTTGGTGCACTTCTATTTACTACTAAACACTTTTGTTTATAATTATTTTACATGAGGTTTTGGAGTGTTATACTTTCTTGGGGTTATATTAATATTTGGTTCGGGGTTTATTATTTTTATCAATAGGTTTTTCATGGGTATTCTTCGTAGTTCTCCCATCCTACAGCTTCTTTTCTTCCTTTCTTCTGTCTTGGGGTTTCCAAGGTAAGTATTTCATTATGTCCTTCGGTTGGTTCGGGGTATCTTCTTTATCACCTGCTCCTAAACTTCCTGGGTAATCTCTTGATTTTATATATGAGTTCCTTTGGATTTAATTTCCTTGATACTTTATCATTGCATTTTATTATTTAATTATACCTTTCTTTTATTGTGGTGTTGTTCACTTTGATATTTAATTATGTTCATTTGATATTTAATTATTTTCATTTGATTTTTTAATTATTTTCATTTGACTTTTTAATTATTTTCATTCGATATTTATTTATTTTGCTTCGAACTTTCTTTTGATTTAATTAATTTAAATGTAATTATGATCATTTTTGAATTATTAATTAGTGGATTATCTGTCATGCTACAACATGCAGATAATTTTTGTAATAATTTTGTCTATGCATTTTATATTCAATACTATTATGTATAAATCAGCTGGCCTTGACTGGCTTAGACTGTCAATCATGACTTGCATAAAATATTTGCAATTTGTATCGGACCCATCATGTGATGAGTCACCGATTATTCATCATCAAGTATTATCAGACTATTCATTATTCATGTTTTGTATTGTATTATATTGTATATACCTTTGCTAATTCATGCACATTTATACTCATGTATAAATCAGTTTGTAAGCCAACTGTGGCCTGTTTAACTGTTATCATCATTATTGAGGTTTTATCTCTGAGCAGTTTAACTGTTATCTAACATTTCAATGTCAATTCGTTAATCACTAAGTTTCAACTTACTGATCGTTGATATCTATTATTAAGAACGTACATTGTGTTTTCTTATAATATAAATTATTAAAAAATGTATTATAAAAAATCGTTCGATTATTGCGGGCAGTTATGGACAGTAATGTGGGAATTCTCTAATCGAAAGGTTGGCTAATCTGTATATGCTCCGGCCTCGCTCGCGTTTTGCGAACAGGTCGACACAGTGCTACGAGCGCCCGAAATCAGCAGACGTAATTACGCTTGTTGCTTCGGCCTGTCATTTATTCATTTCATTATCGCGACAATATGTAGGCCTTAGGCCCTACAGCATTCATTAATATACATTTTTTCTACTTCAAATGTTGCGTAATAGCGCCTCATCTTGATAATGTGACCTTTTCAAACGAACGTGATCTTCAGATCATAATGCATACAAAGACTTAGCTAACCTTACGAATCAAAATTCAATTGTAACATTTATAACTAATAAATATATTAACTACAGTCCACTCGATCATCATTATTTTCTTCATCCTGGCAAATTTAATTTCACCAAAACATTAACTCTTAACCGGAACAAAACAGATAAACATTCAAGTAACGCTCACACTTAGAACTTAAGCAATCGCGCGCGCGCGTGCATGTGTGTGTTACAGAAAGATAAGAAGTAAGGCGGATTCAATAGGTAAAATAAAAGAATTTAATACGCAGCATAACCACTTTAAACGTTATTACCTTAATTTTTCAGGTGACATCTCGAGTCCCAAAAATGCCGTCTTTAGAATACATGCAAGTGGTGGACAAGAAAATAGATGAAAAGAGCACTAAGCTTGAAGCGGTCTACATGAACAACACAATTCGCCTTCACAACAGTGTTTCCAAAATGAAACATCAGCTGAATAACACCATCAAAGTATCCGTTGAAACCCTGAAGGATATAGCATCGTTTATTGAATCTGCAGCGGAATACGTTCGAGCTATTAAACCCAACCAACCATTGATTGAAGACTTTTTTATCGAAAAACGAAAAATCGTGGAATTCGGAAACGACACCATACAGTCTGCGTTTCAACCGAACTATGCAGCCGCGGAGAGACTGTTAAAAAATGTCAGTAGATTGTTGAAAGTAATCGATATAAATAAAAATCACGCAAGGAAAATTAACCTAGAATTCTGTCTGACAGAAAAGACGAAGCCTTTTAGAATATCTTGCCTGGAAAGCATACAGAAGTCCTATTCAAGGCACTTGGTTAGAGTTGAAAACGCGCTAAAATCATATAACGAGTTCAACGACTCTCTTCAGCGTAAAATCGATAACGTGACTAGAACGACGGAGATACGCATGTTTCAGATAGCCTATAATTCGTCTCGAACTCTTGTTAAGGACATGTTCGATTCGTCATCGATCTCACCTGAAATACTAACGAGACATATGCAGAAGAAAGTAACACATTTATCCAAGTCAATTAAATCGTATATTTCCAAAACAAACGAGAAAATAAAACTAGGGGAAAGCGTTTACAACAACTTCAATGCAGAATACGAAAATTATAAGACGATTTTTGATAGTTTTCAGAATCTGGCTCTGTTTGCCGTTGATATTATTGTCTACTCAAAACACGTGACCGCGGCAGAGTTAGATTACGTAAAGCAGGGGATCGCAAGCCGATCCGTCGATCATTTCAGGAAATTAACAGACTATTACAAAGACGTTAAATCAGAGTTTGGCTCTATCCGAGAACAAATCAATACAATCGAACAACAGTTAGGACTGACGAAACCTGTCAACGTTACGTGCCCTGCCCCACAGTCTGACGTCGCCGATCTCTTTGACTGTTTACACGAAAAGATTTTGTATTATTCACAGATGCTTAACACAACCAAGAATGTGTACAGCAATTCAATAGCTGCTGCCAATAACATACTAGAAAACTCTGACATCTATAGCAGGAAGATCTATGATGACTTCACTTTGGAAGTGTACAATTTAACGTTGGGTCTCATTAAAGACTACGACTTAGGCGCAGATGACGTTATTTCTTATGAACGAACGATAGCTGAGAAGAAGTATAACGATACCTTATCAGAGATTTCAAAAATCAGTGAGAAATTTAACGAGGACTATACAAATGAGATAGAAAATAAAGTAACAGCAATGGGTATAATAAACGATATTATCGAAAACATGGTACGTTCAAGTCCGGATGACGACAAACTGCTACCGGCAAACGAATTATTGACGGAAATGAACGAGATTATTGCCAGTCAATACAAAACCGCCTTTGATAATACTGCCACTAGGATAAGCAACATTAAAGAATATTCAGCAGAGGATAAAATAAACTATATATTTACTACTATGTCTGGGGGAAGGTTAGCAGAAAAGTGTTCGATAGGGAACGGCAGTCTGAACGTGGTGAAAGTTGGCCACGCGTTACAGTGCATCGAACGGGAGCGAACGAACTTCAATAACTCTCTGACCGCTGTCGTCAACGATTATATCACGCTTACGTCCGAACTGGAAGAAATCAACGCGCTGTTCCTGCACGACGTACAGGAGTCTCTGAGAGTTGGCATTAGAAACGTGATGCCTCTTATGGATGACAAAACTACAGGAGAACGACATCCTGGTTACGACGTGCTGATCTGTGTGAACAAGATTGATATACGGAAAAGTAACTCAAGTCAACTGGAAACTGACCTTAATCAGTGCAACGCAATTGCTGCAATGTTTATATACTGCCGGAGAGGATCCATCATAGTTTGCTTGAAGTAATATTTGGTTGGTTACATAGGACTCAGCAATTTCTTCAGACTCTTCATTCTATTCAGTTTTTTTTGGTTCACACTACAGAATTTTGAAAGCACTTCGTAATCAATTACTAGACCAGTTATTACCTTAATAACACAGCCTATGCCATATTTTGAGGTATCTAAAAATCTAGATGAAACCAAACACTAGAGTATTAAACAAACAAGTTTACTAAATTGGCTCTGTTTGTAACTTAGAATTAAAAAAAACATGAATAAATGCCTCACATAAAATGTAATTATGGCAACAAATCCAAGGACACGGTGAAAATCGCTAAATGCAGCATTTTAATTACGTGTAAAAAAACCTGTGAAAAAATTCTCGAAATAACCTAAAGCTTTGCACACTTGGTCAGAACATTATGTACAATAAAAGTACCAAATTTGGAAAACGTAAAAAAAATCAAGAATATGCTATTTTAGAGGTGGCGGATCCCCTTAAAAGTGTGTACAATTCATTATTAGAATTATAGCTTAAACTATTTATTGTACACTGATATTATAATTTACTATGGTAATTTGCACATTGCCAGGTAACTGTTTAGTAAGCACCATGTGTGTAGGAGACGTTTGAGGTTATCAGAAATGAATCATTTTCTGTGATTCAAACATAGTCCTTGAGAAGTGTAACAAATACTATTACGTAATTTTTACTGCGTCCAGAGACAAGGAAGTGGAAATGATACGGAAGTGGTATCAAAATTTGTCAATTATGAAATGCAAAATTTGTCAAATTCTCAAACCTGTGACGTTATAAAATATATTTAGTATGTCTTGTCGAAAATTTTATATTCCTTTACCGCTAATCATGTAACATTATAATAAACAGAAAATTAAACGTTACACAATATCACATTAGTGCATGTGACATTTCTCAATTTTCTTGTCAGTAACGAATAGAACATACATATCAGCCGTGGAGAAGGTACCGGTCTACGAATTGCGAACACTGTCAACTTACTTGGTCCCCATCTGAAACTCCTCATTATCTGTAAAATAAAAATAAAATGCTAATAAATCCTCTGACTATCGATTTCTTATTAATTTATTCCATTGTCCGAAGATCACGACTCACGCTATCTAAGTAACAACGTTATTCTTTTTTACACAATGCTGAGACTGCATGCAAAACTTTTCTCACACGATTGCTTAATTTAAAGTGTAATATGACGCATATAACTACTAACGTAAACTATGAAACAATAACAAGACGAGAGCATAATCAAATTTTGTTTTAAATGAATAAAAGCAGTAAGTATGTTATAGCATTATAGGTTATAGCCTATAAATAGTGTTGACTAATTAACCTATGACTAATTATTTAATAATGATCATATAATATGGACAAAGTTAACTAAAAAAATGACGTACTGAAAGCGAACAAATGATAAGAATATAACGTAAATGATAAAATTTGGGGTTTATTACAGGTAAAAAAATCAAGTCGTAAGACAGATAAATTACATTTAACTTAAAGCAAAAATAGTATTGGTTGTTAATTGCTCACATTCCAAAACAATGTTAATCCATTATTAAATATATGTGTTGAGAGCAGTAGAAAATTCGATCTTAATATATGAAGAGGAGATAGACAATTTGATGAGCACTCATTCTGTGAACGGCCGGATTTCGCAACGCTTTCAATCTTTACAGACGCGCCTTCCAAAGATGTGCCAATTATTCTACCGGCATCAAGATCAATCTTGTCAGGTGCTATACCACTCGAACGAAGTATGTAAGCCCGTTTCGGAAGCGACGATTCAGTATGAGATTGTTAAGCGAGAGTTCTTGCACATGCGGCAGTATAATCTGAAGCGATTATTGGGAATTGTTGTGTACAAATATCTGTAACTAATGACTTGTATTATTTCTATAACTACAGTGTTATTCAGCCGATTTAATTGGCTAAACGTGTTGCAGCGTAGTGATTGAAATATTGCATCACCTCCGCTCAATGTGATTCTGATTATCTCTTGCTGCACAATAATGTAAAAAATGCATCGACTTTTATTTCATTTTATTTTAGCTTGCATAGTGGTGTGTTTAGTGTATCACCACTTTCAAGTAGTTTCCTAGTTCTCCACTAGGTTGCACTAACTCTTAGATTGGAGATCTAATTGGCAAGAATTCTCGCTAATTGGTTGTTTTGTGTAGCAGTACATCACGTTTTTCTAACCTCCTGAACTTTATGTTATGATTTTGCTATATGAATTTGTTATTTATATTTGGCTGTTTGTGTGTGATTTGTCATCGTTTCTTTATACAATAAACTCAGAATTAAAATAATATTTGATGGTGTTACAAGTAAATTTACAGTTTAGTTAGAGTGGAATTTGCATCACTAAGCATACCGTATGGTGGAGCAAGTAAACCAAAAATATGGTTTGGATTACATTTCCTTACGTAAAGTTATTTTTCGTCTAAATACCGTAACCAAGCCATAGGATAATAAAAACAGAAATTTCTCAAATAGTTACTACGTGTTTTCCTACAGGTAAAAAAATATAAACAAATTATCATATTAAACAATAAATTGAGCAATACAATAATTCAACAGCATCAGACGTGGACTCAGTGGATGGTTTGGAAAATGAGAACGATTCTGACGCTGAAGTGTTTGGCCCCAATAGAAATTCATAAGGAATTTTTGTGGAACTTCCTTAAATGACAATGGAAACCCATGATACTGACTTGGATAGGAATGAAACAGAGACATTTAATAATAGTGTTTGTCTGCCTAATTACTTTGTCAGCTACAATTTAATTGAATATCTAAAAAAAGACATGATTAAAGCATGACGAACAATAAACAGTAATTGAAATAATGTGCCAAATTTTAAAGACACCAAAACGATGTCTCGAAGTAACCAACAGTTGTTCACAAGTACTAACGGTGTTGCAGCAATACAGTCGATAGATAATAAGGCCGTGCACGTCTTATCCAACTTTCATGATCCCCGAGAAGTTGTTCAAATCAAAAGAAGGTAGAGAGTTGGAGAAATAATTAACGTGTGCATCCCTATAGTAATGAGCGGCTACAATCAACACATGAAGTGTGCTGATCGATTTGATCAACTAAAATCCTTTTATGACGTAGACAGGAAAAGCAAAAAATGGTGGCACAGGATCTTCTTTTACTGATATCCGCCAAAATATAAAGTCAGGCGTATAATAGTAACCTAAATAAAAAAACCCCAAATTTTGGAACAGTGTCGGCTGAAAACGCTGCAGTCTTTGAGCGCCGTACGGATATGTCCAGTCTCTCCCAAAACCACGTAGAAGCCACAAGTAGTTCATTATTATTTATTATGATCAACAATTATAAATATCTTTCAACTTATATAGATAATTTTTACCTTCTAGATCTTCTAAATACAACAGAATTTTGTACTTCTATAGAAACCAATAGATATTTCTGCATTTCTTGGAAAAACCATTTTGATAATTTGAAATAAAAAGGTTATTTTCATAGTTAAGTGACACTTATCTAACCTTTAGGGCTTATTATGTGCAAAACAATAGTAACTCTTTTTACAGTATCAAAAACAAAATTATTTGAAAATTGGGACATAATCCTACTTCTCAATATGCGCGCGCACCCGTGACTCACAGTCTTTTATAAAATAAAGTAGAGATAAAATTTTTTTTAACGAGTGTAATATAATAGGCTATATATAGTCATAAAAATTTATTATTGACATAACATTCCTTTTATTTGACACCGTTATTACTTATAAACGCAGTTTGGCGATCAGTAAAAGCATTTTCTCATGTTAACGATTTCGTAAAAAAAAAATTTCAAAAGTAAATGTAGAGAGTAAGTCGTTATTAAATGACAATTTATTTTAAATGTCAGTTGTTATAATAAAATATTATTTAAACATCTTATTATAAACATAAATGCTCAAGGCAATGTATATACAGCTGTAGATTACAGCTTCAAAATATGTGTTTGAGGTAACAGTGTTATCGCATAATTTAGATTTAAAATGTCTTCCATGAAAATTAAAATTTTTTAGAGGAAACCGTTATGGTGTTACAAAATGTAAACGCATTTGGTTACAACATTACTAATTTGTGAAAACAATCTACGAACATAACCTAACCTTTTCTCAAAACGAATTGAATGAAAACGGCGTGCATTAATCTATGAAAAAACAATTAATTAAAAAAAAAATAATTCAACAATGCAATACAGATACTGAACAGTGTTATTAATAGGGTGCCCAGTTATTTACATACACACTCCAAATAGCAAAGACTAGCTGCTATAAACAAAATTACTTTGTCCAGTAAGCATTTCTGCTTTAAACAATACGGGCGAGGAAATTTCCGTCGTTGTGAAGTACTGGGGGTACTGGGGGTATTCTGTACTATAAATATTTAACAAACGCTCGGGTTCCGTGTTGTTTCCTGTAACAGTCGCTTACCTAATCCCGTGTTTGGTATAGACAGTGACTCATATGGAATGCCAATCGGACACCCGCAGGTTGGCCCTGTTCGATTTATTTTGTCGTATTTTAACAAAGAAAGTAAATGGAAATTTGTTTTCCTTTAGCAAAAATTGACAGATATAAGTGATTTTTAATACAATAATTTAATTTTGTGTATAATATTTATCTGCGAAAACGTACCTCGTATCTCATTTCAACCAGTTTACGAAGCCTACATGTAAAGTATTAGGAAAAATCGAAATTTAATCTACTGATACAACTTAATAAAAGAAAAACGTATTGTTACGGCATCACGAACAATCTACGTGTTTATCGAACGTTCCAGAGAGATCCAGAATGTAAGCGTGCTACTAGACGCATTTTGCGAGAATCTTCTCGACTGTGCCGGGCTTCGCTCGGGCGCTCGGCCAGTGTCAAGGCCGCAGTTAATTACGTAGTTCATACGCACGCTACGACGCAATTAGGAATCGTCTAGATATTCGACTAGTTATAAATACCGGTACTCAAACGACGTTCAGTCTAGTATCAGTTGCGATTTTGGATAGTGCGGTCCGAGAGTTATAGTAGCGATATTACTGTGTACGTTCAAGTAGTTATTATTGAAGTGTTGCGTTTTATATTCGGACGGTATAATTGTAATACAATTGAGTTTTAATATTAGTGGACATTTTATTGCGTGTGAACAATTTTTATTTGATTTGTTGTAGACACTGTGTTGTTAATTACGAACTGTTTTACTGTAACAAGTAAAGGTGTGATTAGTGACTTAATTGTTGTCTTGTACTTATTTTGTTTCCACTGTACCTACGACGATCGAGTAGACCGTCGTAATAGTATTAAAAAAATTTAAATTTACATCCGTATTTAATTCATATTTATGAAATAAGTCGCACAACATAATACTCTCATAATAAAAAAAAAACATTAGTATTTATGAGAGCTTAGTAGTAACGGTTGAGCCTTATAAACTAGAAACATTTATTTGGTTGATACTGGTAATTACTTGGACATTCGACTGCCTGAAGAGAAACCTAAAATAGAAGTATAATGAAACGGTTTTCAAGACGTTTATAGTATAGTAACCATTTTGTCTGCACAGGTGCTGCAAGACCAAGGTAAAATCTAATCATATTAGTGATGAAGAATGAAGGTTACGAGAAATAAAAGTCAGTTTAACCTGTGTACCAAGACACCAACACTGACAGGATACGCACCGGACGACACTGAGCAGCGTCAGTGCCTCACTGCTGCCGAACAACTACCCTGTTGAATGACAAGGACATTTGCTAGAAAATTATATTCTTATCACCTGTTTTTACGTACATGATATTTCCCTTATCGCTCACTTGAAGGTATAACTCGTCTGCCTGTGCGAATCAGTCTGCTTAACACCGTAGGAAATTACTTCTGCAATTAATGAGTTGTACTCGAGGAACTCTCCCGTATATACTGCGATCCTGGCAGCAAGTACAGCTGGTTTTGTAGTCTACAGGGGGTCTCGGCGAGACATAGCAGGCACATAGTCATATATAAGACTGACACTCGCATGCAAACAGTAATAGCATCATAATTTGAACAATCTCTACAGGAACTGGTGTTAGGTAAGTTAATAAATTTGCGCAAATGTAAAATATGCTTTAAACATATAATGTCTTGTGAAAACAACAGACCTAATAAAACACATTTTTCAACACTATAAAACTTACAGGCGACTAACAAAAACCTAGAGAAATAAACACACACAAATTATTTTCAATAATTTGTTTAACTGGAGTCGTACTTATTGGTTTCAGTTTTACAACTAATGATTGTCGATTTAATAAAGGTTTTGTAAATACTGTGCCTTTACTCTGGATAAATGCCTATACTTGCGATTTAACTAAATAATTTTTAAACATTTGTTTCTAAGAAATTACAAAAATTAATTCAACTGCAATACTTTATACTGCTTAATATGAAACAAAAACTTTAGTTTTAGTAAATTTTAAGTAGATACTTAGCGGAAACAATAAAACGATTGAGGACTAACTCTAAGTTTTGAATCTCAATCGTTATAGTCGGTACTATATGTGCAGAGTAGCGTCCTTTATGATTATCTCTTCTATTGCTTTTTAAAATTCCTCAAAGAACATTGCATGTTCCGGCGGTCATTTCCCTTTCTGGCTCCACTTTTACTTGTGTTAGCCTGATTCTCTGACGCAGTTCTCGCAGTACGTCTACATGTGTCTTGTTTTTCGCAGGTTTGATTATTCATGAGCTCTGGTCATTGCTTCTTCATGTTTGTCTTTTTCTTTTGGAAATCCTGATGGAGTTCGTCCTATTCCTGATATCGAAAATTTGTCTTCAGTACCTTTTTCCTGTTTACTTTTCTGGTTAAGAACTTATTTCTAAGGTCCTTCTTTTACTTTTGATTTCTTTTCTTCTCTCCAGTTGTACTTTCGTTCATCGTCACGCTTGTCTTTTGTTGTTTTTATAGTGTCAAGTCTTCTGGTGAACTAAGTACACTAATCGTGAGTGCTCCAGGTCGTGTTTCACTTCGTCTAAGTCTCTCAGAATTTTTCATCTGTTTTTCGCACCTTCACAAACTTTCTGCGCAACATGGGGGACCATTTTTTGTAGTTATATTTGTGTTTTTTCTCTCTAAAAACACAAGACATCTTCTTCAGCCCTTTGGGGGAACCTGTAACCTCTAGAGGGCGCGCCCCCAGGTGGCCGGATAGGGGAATGCCCTAACCGGCTTAGGCCGGCGGGTAGGTGGGAAATAAAATACCACCCGCGGACCAACAGGTGGGGCAGAAGGGCTCCTTAGCTGTAGAGAAGGAGACCCTTCTAAGAGAAGGTACTCTGAAATAAAACCCTGGTCGTCCAGGTTGGGGGTTGAGGCATTGGGCTAACTCCCCAATACTCGGAAAACTATTTGGTGTTAAAAAGCCTAGTAAACAGCCTCGGAAGGATCGGATAAAACGGACACGACTTAAGCTACGAAATAGGACACCGAACGTTGATACTTGGTACGTACAAGGTCTCTCTCATAAATTAAACGACTTCATTTATGAAATTAACAATGCCAACATAGACATAGCTGTACTCACAGAAACTAAGAAAAAAGGGACAAGCTCTGAAAACCTTGGATACTATGACAATTTTTATAGTCGGGTAGGAAAAGGAAAGAGAGCGCAACAGGGCGTCTCTATTCTTATACGCAAAAACCTAAGAAGATTTATAACTAACTGGGAAGCGGTAAACAAGAGAATTATGAAACTGAACTTAACCATGTACGGATATCGAATAACCATTCTTGGTATTTACGCAATAACAGAGGACGCGCTAATAGAGCTCAAAGACAGCTTTTTTGAACAACTGCACCAGGTAATATCCACAATCGGCAGCTCTAGAGAAATCATATTACTTGGTGATCTGAACAGTAGAGTCGGCAAACAAGTGGAGAGTAAAGTTGTAGGGAAGCACGGTGAAAACATTCTAAATCAAAATAGCAAGAAATAGAAGTTTGTGAGCAAAATGAACTGCGAATATTAAATGGATTTTATCCACACAAAGAAATTCATATGTACACCTGGACCCAAAACTTCAGGTAATTGAAATCGATCATTGATTATGCTATAATAAAACAAAAACAAAAATGAAAGTTCAAGATGATATTATGGGTCTATAGGGGGGCAACATGTGGTTCGGATCACTACCTCCTCAAAACGAGAATTGCATTTCCGAGAAGAAAAGTAAGTAACAAAAACATACAAAAACAGAAAACCAGCAAGGGTCGGAAAAAGAAGTAAGATATAACTTAAATAGCCTAGACCACGTCAGCGTCAGGCCGTTATATGGAACTCGGTTGGACGGAAAGCTGGAAAACAAGCAATTTAGTAGTGTTGAAGAACACTATATGCACATTCAAAATTGCATACATGAAGCCGCAAAGGAAGCATTGGGATGTTATGAAAAAAAGAAAGACAACGCCTTACTGGTGGAATAAAGAAGTAGAATTACTAATCATAAACAAGAAAGAGAAATACGAAACATTTCTAACAACTAAAAGAGTTGAGGACAAAATAACATACAAGGAGGCACAAGCAGCGGCGCGAAGAATGATAACGCAAAGCAAAAATGAAACATGGGATAAGAATTGCGCCCGACTGAATACTTATATAGGAGGCAGGGAATGCACTGAACGTTGAAAATTCCTAAAGACGATAAAACGGGAAAAAAGAGAGATTTAACATCGCAAATATCTCTACAGAAATGGGACAAACATTTTAGTAACCTCCTAAGAGAAAGCAGACCAGAATTTCAAAATAACACCGATTATGAATTCGACAACATAAGAACCCCTTCCTGTAAGGTTAACCACGGAAGAGATAAAGGAAATATGTCGACATCTGAAAAATGGTAAAGCCCCCGGACATGGCAACATCTCAGCGGAACTGCTCAAATATGGCACAACAAAATTATATGAACATCTCACGAAACTATTCCATAGATGGATAAATGATAAACAAATACCGCAAGAATGGAAAACACCTTTTGTATCAACCATCCATAAAAAAGGTAAAACAACTGAATGCGACAATTACCGTGGAATTGCGGTGACAAATTCTATCAGTAGAGTGTATGGGAAACTTCAGAAGAGAAAAATTAAACATTAATACTCGGACATGGAAGCAAAGGAACAAGCTGGTTTTCGGGCAGGGATGCTTTTACTACAGGCCTCTTCGTTGGCCTGTAGACGATAGAATAACTTAAACTTCAGCTGGTCACGTCGTCGATGGGGTATGAAGAAGTCCAACACTTCCCCATGGAGAGCGTCGATACTGCCGCCCCGACGCAGAGTGTTGGTGACCAGCCCAGCCAATGAAACCCGGCAATACGGGTATATAAGGGAAAAGAGGTCCCCATCGGACACCTCCGGGAAGTCCGCCAACTGCAGGACAAGGTCTAAGAACACCAACAACTTGTCCTCATCTACTCCATCCACCACCGGAAGTCTCTGGAGAACGCCGGAAATGGGGTTGGGCAATCTCTGATAACATACCGCCTCCAGAATTACACAATTCACAATACACAACAATAAAACCTAAATCCCAACGAAATACCTAACAAAAACATAACTTACAAACAGAAAAACTCGAGTACTCTTCTTCCTTTCCGAGGCTGTTTACTAGGCTTTTTAACAATAAATAATTTTCCGAGTATTGGGGAGTTAGCCCAATGCCTCAACCCCCAACCTGGACGACCAGGGTTTTATTTCAGAGTACCTTCTCCTAGAAGGGTTGCCTTCTCTACAGGTAAGGAGCCTTTCTGCCCCACCTGTTGGTCCGCGGGTGGTATTTTATTTCCCACCTACCCGCCGCCCTAAGCCGGTTAGGGCATTCCCCTATTTTAGCCATGCAAATTTTATCTTTTCTTGGCCAACCTTCAAGACATTATCTCCTAAGTCCACAACGAATCCGTAGGCATTCATAATGTCCGTGCCAAGAATCACTTCATCGACAATGTCTGCAACGAGCATTTGGTGGCTAAACTCAAGAAGACCCAGGCGTACACGTACGTCTACCTTTCCTAGCACCTTGACGGGGCTTCCAGTCACAGTCTGTATTGTACAAGAGCTAATTAGAGGATGGCGGTTACAGACTAATTCAGGGCGCACAATGGACACTGTTGCGCCCGTGTCAACTGTAAATGATGTTGGTTTACCATCCGCAAATCCATTAACAATCAAGTTTCCACTGATCTTATGTAGCGTGGAAACTGTGTGCTGTTCTGGGACTTTACTTCTCCAATTGGTGCGATCAGTCTCTTCTCTCGGTATCTTCTTCTCCCAACAGTCTACCTGTAGATGACCACGTTTTCCACAGTTGTAACATTTCGGTCTTCTGTCTTTTTCAAGTCGTTGCGGCTCTCTTGAACTTTTGAATTGTTTGTCAAACAACACTGTTTTTCTGCACCCATCGTAACGATAATGTGATACAGGGATCTTCTGACTGCAACGTGATGGCACAAACCCATTAATGTAGAGGGACGCTGACTTGGCAGCTTCAAACTCTAGGGCGTGAACAAGAGCTTCTGAGCTATCTAGGTGTCTTGCCATTCGTAACACTTGCTGAAGTTCACAATCTCCGATGCCATCAATAAATGTCTGCACCGCAAACCTTATTCGGAAGTCTTCTGGTGCTTCAGGATAGGCCAATCTAATCAATCTGTCGATACTTGGTTCAAATTCTTGAAGACTTTCCCCGGGACGTTTTCGTCTTGTTCTCAACTGAGCGTAGTACACCTCTCGCAAATGTTTATCACAGTAGCGTAATTCTAGAGCTTTTTTCAACTCGGCATAGATGTTCTGGCTGTCAGGTGGTACTTTCTGTAGTAATTGTGCCGCGGGTCCTTTTAATGCAAGAACAAGTGAAACAGCCTTGTCTTTCTCTGTCCAATTATTTGCGCATGCAGCAGCTTCAAATTGACGGAGGTACGTTGCCCAGTGACTGCTTCCGTCAAAGGTTGGAGCTTTGACATGAACTGTCCCTACTGCAGGCAAAGTGACTTGCTGAAGTTCACAATTTCCTATGCCATCAATAAATTTCTCATACCGAAAAAAACCAAATCTAACAAACTACCAACTTAGACCTGAATGTTTATCGTCTGTGTATTACACAAGCCTGTAGTGCTTATCAGGATCCTGTGTTTCATTGCAGGATTAACCCCTTCCCGCTTAAAACAAAAATAATTTTTTTTAGTTGACTAACAAAATAAAAAAAATTTTTGTTTCTCTTTGATACATCCAAAACAATTTCCTAACCCTATGAATAACAACACCAATACCCTCAAACCTAAAATCAAATAAACACCTTCTTTGCAATACTAACATTTTATAACCGTCAACTTCACAGAACCAATAAACCAAAGACACGTGGCAACCTTTAAAACATAACAAATACACATGTTCTTGATAAGCAGATAGCAATTAAGCAAGGTCACAAGGTACAACAGACTGCATTCCTTATCTTTACTAGATTATCGCTCATTCACAGAATTACCCTACATACAACATTTATACCTAAACTGACATATTTTAAATAAAGCTATACATTCTTACATCCTATATCCTGACATTTATTTACGTTTATTTATGGATTTTTTGTATACTACTTTCTCAGTTTTGAAACGCACACTGAAAACTACAGATTTGGAAATACAGATTTGAATTTATCTAATATACGCTGTATTTGGTTTCTCTCGCAGCCCGTTATCTGAACATTGTGGGTCAGTGAGTTATGCGTTATCTTATCTTTCGAGCGTCTCAGTCTGATAATGTGCTGTCCACTATCAACTTTACACTGCAATGTTTCGTTCCGAAATTCAATTCTAGCGTGCAGTGTATTCAAGTTGTCGACTTCCAAAATAATATCATGTCCGAGTTTTCTAACTACAAGTACAGTGATCTCTATTTCCGTTCCCTGTACGTACCTTGTTATTAGTGCCTGTTTTTCAACTATCTGCGACTCACCCGTCGCTGACTTTATAATTTTGTGATTTACCGGCAGAATTGGAATTTTTGTAAAGTAGTTTTTGTGCCTCAATAGGAACCGCTCGTCCATCAGCGATATTTCTGCAGGATATAGGTCAGACACAACAAATTTATTCTTACAAATAACATTACTCACATTCGATCGATTGAACTGATTTTTAACTGAATCACTTTCAGTAACTCTTGCTAATAAGTTGGTATTAAATTGCTGAGTTGTATTTTTATGTTGTTGTGATTCTGGCTTATTTTGTGGTGGTTGAACTTGAGACTGAATACGCGGTGGTTCATTACTATTTACTATAATTGTTTCCATCTTATTGTCATCAGTATCATTCACATCTCTGTCCTTCATAAATACCTTAGCATCTGACTTAGATTCATTTCGAACCTCACCAGTATGAACTGTGTTATAAATACCTGCACAGTTTGTACCAATACTACTTCCAGGCTCTACTATTGGTTCGGGATTTTTATGTGCTATGCATAAACTGTCCGAATCAATAATAGCTTCAGATTCTACTACCCGTTCACGGCTCTCGCACGCTATATCTGTTACATTACAAACTATCGCCTCATCACAGCAATTACCTGAAGTATGTTCTGGACCAATAGTGTTGTTACTTCTGATTTCACTTTCGTTATCTTCACTACCATTTGATGCAGAATCTAGATACTTGACTTTACCGAGAGATGAGTTACTAGGCCCTAATTGGGTTGTTTCTGTATAATCAATTTCAATTTCATCTACTATGCTACTGTTCTCCGTTAATCCTTCAGATGTAACATCTTGGTTAACTTTCATATTACTTTCTTTGAGAGTATGTTCCAATAGAACATTTGGTACTTCAGACTTATCACAATGTACAATGTTCTCAACAGTTAAGTCTACTTCAGTATCAGCTGAACTTCCTGTAGATTCGCCAGCATCTCCTTTCTATCGGCTTCCATTTCTTCCGAAAATTTCCGCATACTGGCGTCAAGTTCTTCTTCCTCGGCTTTCATCTTCTCATGCCAGGCTTTATTTTCCTCTGAAATTTTCTGCATACTCGCATGCCAGGCTTTATTTTCCTCTTTATAGGCTAATAAGGCTGCTAAAGCATTCTTTATTTCTGCCAAATCCGCCATAGTGATCAAATTTAATTTAAAATTTTAATAAAATTTAAATTCCGCGACTTAACGCTACGAAACTTATTATTATTACAAGATTATTATCGTAGTGTAAACCAGTTTATATACACAGTAAGCAGTTCAATGTATCAAAATGTAAACAAACCTTATCTAACACACAAAACAACTAATAATCTACCTCCAACATACTGATAAACTTGTTCATATATGACACACACGAGAATATGCACAATTGATAAATTATATCCTCAGATTTTCATATGAACCATACACACACAAATATTACATTATACTTAGATTTATACGTCGGATTTTATCAACAAATTTTATATTCTTTGACAAATAGAATAGCGTAAATTACCGCTATGTTTTCGTGCCCTACGTTGCTAAGCGCCAAACATCTCTATGCGACAACACAAATAACTTAACTATTGGCGCATAGGATATGGTAGTATGTGTATCTTAATGCAAAAGTCTATATTGGAGGGTTTAAGATTATTTATTGCACACAAGACATATGTAATTGTTTATATGATATATTTGACAAGCATAATAATGATAGTGTTTCAGATATAGTCTTTTAAAGTGTTAATTATTGTTCATATGCGTGATGTGGTACATTACATAATGTGATGATGATGATTCCTTCTCGCGCTGATGTTGATGAAAAAAGGGGGGGCTTTGCTGTGTAGTTGAGTTGTCAGGCGTTGCGTTCGATGACAGATGGTTCACCTTGGTAACGCTTCCAGCTGGGCTGGTGTCCTGAAGTTCCAACGTTGACACAGATGCTTCGCACACCACAACGGTTCTACTGATACTACTGGTTAAACTTCATACAGAATTTATAATTTATAAGTATCTCAGGTCACAGTGAGTTCTACTTAGAAACGGTATATTAGGCTTATACCAATCCGGACCCTTCAAGTGTTCACGCGTACCACTGGGTCTACCGCGATCAGCAGACCTCCCTATGCGGAAATCTTCCACTCACGCGGAAACTAATGATGACAAAATTTTATTACTAAGTAATTACGAAATATTACTGGTATTGCAGAATACCTCACACAGTAACACAGTTCAAGTCCACTTATTACACAAGTAGGGTAAAACTGACAGTTCTACCCCGGATGTGACGTCATATGGCGGGAAATTCAAAAATCTATGTGGTGGGGGTAAAAATCTGGTAGTCGGCTTTCGGTCATGTTGTGGGCGGTGAGTATAAAGTGGGGTTATGTGTGCGTTGATTGGTGTATACGTCGTCGACGTTGCCGCTTCGTGCATGTGTTATAGTGTACGGGTTTGTATATGCAAGGAGTTTTTCCGGTCGGCCATGTTGTAAAATCGTCGTGGTCGGCGTTGCCGACTCGTGCTGGTTAATCGCCGTAGTCGACTCTTGCGTGTGTTATAGTGTACGGGTTTTGTATATGAACGTCGCTGCGGGCGATGGTCGATGGCGATGGCAACGGCGTGTCTGTGTGTCGTGGCGAACTGTATCGCGAGCCCGTGTAGTGATCCTGTTCGCCGTTCGCCGTTCGCCGGCCGCCGTCCGGTCGATCTGCTGTCGGACGCCGTCCGCCGCCGACGGCGAATGGCGAACGGCGAACGGCGGACGGCGAACTGGTTCGTGAGGCTGCGTCGTGATCCAGTCGGTGCCGTTCGCCGTTCGCCGGCCGCCGTCGGCGGCCGGCGAGCGTCGAACGGGTCACGCGGTGATCCGGTTTGTCGTCGAGGATTGGTCTGTGTGTCGGTGGTGAGTAAAAAACAAAGTGTTCGGCATCGTTGTAAAGATACGAATGATGACCTTTACTTGTATAAATTGTAGAATGCATACTATGCATGAGAAAGTATTTAAAAAAATTATTATCATTTATATTAATGTGTTGGGTATGTATTAAGTGTATGTTCAGTGGTGAAAATTATTTCGTACAAAATAAAACAATTCACTCATCATGAACGGAAAAAGGATAATTGTAAATAAACACAATTGAAAACTTAAATTTAAAAATAAAAAAAAATTATTATCATTTGTATTATTTTGACGGGGTATGTAATAAGTGTCTGTTCGGAGTTGACAATTATTTTGTATAAAAAAGTAATAAGTGTCTGTTCGGAGTTGACAATTATTTTGTATAAAAAAAGAATTTAAATATATATTGTAGTAGTAAGGACGTCTGGGCGTTAGCTGATATTCGGTAGTGGTCGACCTTGTTCACGGGCGTGGTTAGGCAAACAAGTCTCTGAACATCTGCCTTCCTGAGTCGTTAACTTTTTTATTGTTCATGACTGCATATCTTCATTTCCTTAAGCGGGGTTCAGCGATGTATAAAAAGCCGACAGATTTGATCTGTTGAAGTACATACCATCGTTGGATTCTGCTTTGACATCATCGGTGAAAGACAGAATATCTCGTACAGGGTAAGTTGCTTTAAAATTATTCTTTAGTTTCTGTAATATATTACCATTATGCAATTATTTTAATATAAATTTGATTTTTTATTAATTGAATGTATCTAATAACGGTCGGTGCGCAACGACCGTTCAAGCTTGTAGATTGAGTGTTATACTGTTATTTAAAATATGATTAAATGTACTGTTAGTTCAAAGGATTTTTTTGAAATTAAATACAATGAAATGTTAAGATAATATCGTTTAATTTTATCAATAAGCACAATATATTACAAGTTAAAATATTTAAACACGCACACACACACACACACACGCACTACAAGTTAAAATACATAATATGTAAACACGTGTACATTTTCAATTGTGTATAATTAAGAAATACATGTATGCATACTAATTACAAGTTAAAATACATAATATGTAAACACCTGTACATTGTCAATTTTGTACAATTAAGAAATATATGCAATCACACTATATTACAAGTTTATGATTGCATTCAAGTTAACATACATATTATGCACACACACACAATATATTATAAGTTAAAATATTTAAACACACACACACACACACACACACACACACACACACACACACACACACAAGGAATTGAATTGACAATTGCATATAATTAAAATAAAAGAAATACGTGTATGCACACTACTTACAAGTTAAAATACATAATATGTAAACACGTGTACATTTTCAATTGTGTATAATTAAGAAATATATGTATGCATACTAATTACAAGTTAAAATACATAATATGTAAACACCTGTACATTGTCAATTTTGTACAATTAAAAAATATATGTAATCACACTATATTACAAGTTTATGATTGCATTCAAGTTAAAATACATATTATGCACACACATACACACACACACACACACACATTGAATTGTAATTAAAACAAATGAATTACATGTAAGCGCTATATATATTACAAATTTAATAATGTGTACATTATGACATACAAATATACTTGTTACTTCATAAGATGTCCATCCAGTATTACATTAAAATGTCCACCACGTAGGCCCTGTTTTTTTCTCCACGGTAAACGAGATATAGTGAGTTCGGTGCTAAATGTTTTAACTCATCGTCTTCCCAAACGCCTGCGTATCTCCTTGGAAGATAAACACGATATTTCAATTTATCGTCCGTATAGTCCTGGATAGTAGCGAGTACAGCATTTCCGTATTTACTGTCTACGTTTTGAAGTTGCACTATGGGATATTTTACACCCATTACTAGTTCTTTAATTTTCCTATATTGTATAGCACTAATGTCCGCGAACTTAGCAACGAATGAAGCCATTTCTAATGAAGAAGAATCACTATTCGCTTGCGTCTCTGTCAAGGTCTGAATTAAATAACGCTCGTTTGCGTCGTTATAAGTAGGGAGGCTGTTGAGGAGGGGGAAACCAGACAGCGTGAGGGAGGGGGAACCAGACAACGAGCAGTAAACTGTTATTATTAACCCTGTGAAACAGGATGAAGCCGCTTTCACACGTCATGTTCGGTGGGTGGGAGGAGGCAACCAGTCGGCAATTATTTTTTTATCTGTCTAGACAAGGTGTTGTAATCGACTCCTGCTGAGAGCGGAAGGGGGGTAGGCGACCAGACGACGGCACTAATTTTTTATGCGTCTAGACAGGGTTATGTAATCTTATTCTGACATGAAGGCAGTAATTTTTATGCATGCGAAAGATGCCGCTATTTTTTTATACGTCTAGACAGAGTGATGTCATTGATTCCTGTTGAGCGCGGAAGGGGAAAGACGACCAGACGGCGGCACTAGTTTTTTATCCGTCTAGACAGGGTGTAAAGGCAGTAATTTTTATGCAAGCGACATGATGCTAAATAAAAACAAAAATGTTAATAATTTACCAGAAACCTACTGATAAGTCTAAAATCCGATATAACCCACTCGCGTAAAGCGTGCACTCTATTATTTGTACATATTTCTGGAAATAAACGGTGCGCGAAACATGCTGTTCCGTGCATCGGACGTAATTGTTCGAGTTTAGGACAACCGAAATCTTCTAAATTTATAATATTGTAATGCACGATACGCTTTTCCAGAAATCTTTTTTTCTGTAAACCTTTTACGAACACATAGTTAAAAGGAAACGTGTATTTTACTAATATCGGCACAAGATGTTCGTACGATGTCTCCCCGTCCCTCCACTCTAGTCCGTGATAATGCTCCGTTAACCATCGGTTCGTCCTCATGTGTTTGTGATTCGAAACGTTCGTGTCCACTGGTGGTGCAAATATCCAATGTCTGCTGGTAAATGCGGTGACATCCATAACGGCCAGTTCCTTGACGAGTTCGTTTCCGTTATCGTCCACGAAACAGTGAAAGTCAAGTATGACTGCTAGCTCGTCGACTGCCATCTTTTTTCGTTACAAACAATGTGTTCGGTGCTACTAGGAACGCTGCCGATCCGTCCGTCTCACGAAACAGACACGTTGTATGTTGTGAAACGTCCGTAAAGAATTTTTTCGGAACGTTTACTTTGTACCTTGTCTCCACGTCACGAATCAGTGCAACAAATTCTTGCGTCAAAACGTTGTATACAAAAAGATCTACAGGGTACAGTACTGCGTTCGTTAAGTCACTGCATCGTCTGTACTCGTACGAAGTCAACAGCTCCATGCGTTCGTTCTCGACACGTCCTTCCGAAACACTGAGGAAGTAGTGAGATATCGTTTATTTATAAGCACTTCCGTCACAGCAGCAGCATTGTTTTTTAAACTATTTTTACTGGTTTATTTCATGCATTAGACGAAACGTTCTTGCTTTTGTATTAACAGTCGGTAAGCGCGAGTATGAATTTGCTGTTCGTTTTCTGACTGCACGTTGTTTAGACGTTCTCAGTGCATGAAAACGAACTAGAAATACGCTCTCATATAAGCGGTGTATGTGGCTCTACATACGGGACACTGATTTAGAGTGATGGCGCAATTCACACATATGACAAAATGACGACAGGGAATAAGTACGACTTCAACAATGTGTGCGTAACAAACTTTGCACATCGTATCCCGATCCGGACCACCTTCTTCTTCTTTTTTATTTTCTTTGATCGAGTCGGTGCTTTGTCCGTTCTCTGCTGCCACTGCTGCTGCTGCATCCGGTTCTTTTTTGTTATTCTCTTTGATCGAGTCGGTGCTTTGTCCGTTCTCTGCTGCCACTGCTGTTGCTGCTGCTCCTGCTGCTGCTTCCGGTTCGGTAATGATACCCAATGCCTTTAGGATGAATTTTTTATCTTTCACTAACATTACGTAAGAGCACACGGGGAAATGACGTGCGTGTTCCGTCCAAGCGTTTTTTCCTCGCTCCCATTTGTTTAAACCGCCTCCACAGCAAAAACATATCACTCTATCGTTGCATCCGTTGTAAAAGAAACCCGCTTCGGCTAGTTCTTTAGGCGTTATCGTCAACGATATCGGCCAATCTTTAAAACTCCTTAAACGGTCTTCAATGTTTCTGTAACGTGGATAAGGAGATATGATTTTTTTAATCAGTGCGATCTGCACTTCTTTGTCGTCCGGAGATACGGACTTGATCGTCATCGCTTCACCGCACTGTCTTAAAAAGCGGTTTTCGTTGCGATCGTTATCGTCATCCTTGTGATCGTACGAAAGCATCGTGCACGTCCTCTCACGACTCGCGCTGATGAAACACTGAGCGAAGAATAGGAGGGGAGACGTTTCCCTCTCCCACCGTTCGGAAAGAGGGAGGTTACAGGTATTAAGAAAATAAAATACATGAAAATTGATTACATCTTTTAATATAAAAAAAACACATACATGAAATACACACACATAATATTGTAAAAAGCAACATAATATTTACAGCAAAAAAACAATTATAGAGTGAGTTTAATTGTGTCTGCGCACCGTGTTGGACAGCGGAGTGTAGACGTTGAGCGAATCGTGCAGTATCAAGCAGTAGGCCGCGGTCTGAGGGGGGAAATTGGTCGATGACTTGAATTCTAATCTGACGTCGACCGGTGACGACTTGAGCGACTCGTCCTGTCTGCTACAATCGAAGACGAATAGCGGTGCTTTCGTTATGAACTCGGTCGGTGCTAGAAGTACGTTGGGTTGAATTCTATGATAGTACGATTTTTGAAATCTTGTATACATGTCGTACAGCAGAGCGTAACGTCCATTATCGATATCCAGGTTCAGGTTATCGTACGGGTAGTATTTGTCGTTCAGAAAGAGTCTTGCGTTGGTCACCTTGCAGTGATCGAATTCGTCCGCGTGTTTCTTCAGATCGTTCTTTCTAGCGGTCTGGAACGTGAGTATCACGTACCGCGGTTTCTCCAGTTGTGTCGTTGTTTTTACCGTCCAAGTCTGTCTGTCAGTTGAAGGTAAAGCCGGGTACTCGTGGAGTTCCCAACTGCGAAACGGTAAGAAAAGCGGTAAATCCTTGCGTACGATGTCCAACAGCCGTATCCGTACTTCGTTGTTCACGTACACGAACGGAATCATCCAAGAGATTTTGGTCAGTTCTATATCGGCATTAGCTGACGTATCCGTGGACGAGAACAGTGCGTTAACGTCAGTGGAAGTGCGCAACAGTATCAGTTCCTGTTTCATGTTTAATATGACGTGCGTGAAATCCTCAGCAAATCCCATCAGCATCCTCAATGGTATGCAAAAGTTGAATTCACCGTTTTTATCGGAAGGTGTTAGCTCGTTAGCCGTGGGGGCAACCCAACCGGCGTTTTTCATCGAAACCACGTCATGCATACCAACGGATAGCATGGTTTTAATAGTGGATGCGATGCCAACGCTCTTGGTACGATCCACTTCCACACCGGCCAGTTCGTATCGGATTTCTTCGAAGAGAAATGCGATCGCGTTGTTGACCATTTTCACGTTCACAGTATCGGTGCTGTCGGTCTTCTTGCTCAACTTGCCTTCAACAAACCATTGAAGGCAAAGGTAAAGTGAACGTTCTTTCCATCGGTAAAGTGAAGACTTCCTGTTGCAGGATAGGTATACGTATCACATCGTTATTTCCGTATCGCGACGTCGACGCGTATGGTGCATGAGGATGATATTCGTAATGTGTTATGTTGTCTTCAAAAAACGGTCGTCGTTCGACCGATAAGACGATACCACTGTCCGCCATATTACTTGTTTTTCTTGAGTTTGAATCCTTGTGAAATCAGGTAGCGTCGGTTAGCCGTTGTTAATCGTGTCAACGACGTACGTCTACTGATAATCTGTCCAAAAGTGTCGTCCACTTTTATCTTGTGTGTACCACCGCTCTTCGTCACCGATGCTGTAGGTAAAGCGGTATCGTTGAAATAAAATCCCATGATTACTACGCGCGTTTCAAATGTATACGTGCGGTGATAACTTCGTCACGAAAATTCACAATATCACCGTCCTGATCGTGTACGGACACTGTAACGTTACACAAGTGTAGTATGTTAAGCGGAAGATAAATGACGTTGGCAGGCGTTTCGACTATCTTGAATCCAGGCTCGACAGTCGGGTAGAACGAGTGCAGTATATGGTCGTTTCGTCCCGCCTTGTATGAACCTTGTACGACGTTACACCTTATCTCCAAAACGTTCACTTTGTTAATGTTTACTGGTGTGTCCGACGTGTGTAATATATACGCTTCTAACTTGAGGTTCTTGGAAAAACCCAACATGGTACCGATTCCGTGTTCTGTACGCTCGAAATCGATCTCGTATGAGCAATAAAGTTCACATTTTAACGTGTTGTTGTTAGGGCGTAGAGTAAATTTCGGGTCTGATAGCTCTTTCTTCAGGTACGTTTCGATATCACTGATTTCGTACGCACCGGTCGGTATTTTGATGAGTTCTAGCGTTTTACGTGGACCCTTTAGTACAGGAAAGACGTTGTTTCTTCCGCTTTCTACGTTCGGTATAGAGTTGTACGTGGTAAAGTCCAGCAGTCCTGCATACCATTCACCGTCCGTCAGTTCGAGCGGTGGAAAAAAGTCACAAACCAGTGCGCTTGGATCCGTACCCGTGACGGTGACCGTAAGTGAAGACATCTCGTCGTTTACTGATCGTTTGATGTCAAAAAATCCAAACATAAATGTCCGCAGATGACCGTGTCCGGCGGTTGTTTACGCGCGTAATTGTAACGAACGTCGTTCACGTACGATCCAAAGTACCGTATTAGCTCGACGGGAGGGCGTAGATTGCCGAATCCATCAAAGTACGTGACTCCGTCACCACGCTTCTTGTAGCATACCCAGTGCGTGCCCGGTCCGGTAGCGTCGTCCAGATTCACGATCGCGCTTTCGTTCTCCCACGGTGAGCGAGGAAGTGCGTCGCGCATGTACACGCCTCTGAAATGAGGTACGCGCAATCGTTTCGCGTACTCGTACAGATCTCCATCGGACAACGGGCGCACGGGTATTTCGATTAGTTTTTTCGGTACGGACGAAGGTATAGTCCCGAAGCCCTTTTACCACCACCACCGGTCCGTCTTCGTCGTCCCGTCCCTGTCGTCCTCCTCCTTCTCTTGATTATCGTGCGCCGAATCGACTTGCGTCGACCGGTGCGACGACGCCTTTTACGCACACCACCACAGCATAGTCCGCTACCTAACGCCGATTTCGCTTTCATCGCTGCCGCTACGGCCGCCGCGTACGCTCTTTCACTGATGCCTGAATTCAAAGCTTTCACACGTTCCCACGCCTTGCCGGCTAGCACACGATCCGCTACGCGTCTTCGTTCGTTGTCCTTATACTTGGAGTAGGCGATATCGTGTTCGCGACAGGCTTCGTCCAACTCGTTGATTCCTCGATCACCACGAGCCAATCTCTCCTCTAGTTTCGTTCCGGGTCCGCAGAATCTGTAGCCGGGCAGATGTAGTTCCACAGGTAATACGTCCACCGCTCGATTGATCAGTGTAGGTACTGACTTTGTGACGAATGGTACCGCGCTTTTAACTATTTTTCCTATGAGACCACGCCCCTTTTTTTTATCAACACGACTACGAAGTTCGTACATGTCTACTGTTTCGCCTGCTGTCGATAAAGAGATCTCCAATCGTTCTCGTCCTTTTTGTCGAAGGACTTGTCAAGATCGCTAATCAATTTGCTCGTCTCCGCCTTGCTCGTGAGTAGTAACTCTGCCTCTTCGGCGCCGAGTGAAGTACGCGCTGCGTGCGTATGCAATTTATAGATATACGATACCACTTTCTCCCAACGGTGTTGGAACACTTTTGCGAGTTTGTACGTTTCGCTCTTCGCGTACCGCTTCGTGTCCTCCAATTGACGCACGTTCACAGCGTCTGTGGGCCGTGTGCCACCGTCACCGACGTTCAGAATAGTCTTTCCTTGTGCGTTTAAATAAGAGTCGTTTACCGTTGTGATTGTATGCTGGTTCAAAAATTCCAAGTTTACAGCGTCTTTGTTGTTGACAGGCGACGCTAACTGCGTTATCCGCACGTTGCCGACCATTAGGTTAGAGTTCGTATCCTTCGGTATGATCTTTGCGTCCACATATACTTTGGTCGCAGCGTCTCTCGCACGAATCGGGTCTCTCAGAGACTGTATGCGATGGTCCCGCGCATCGATGACGGTACCGTTCTTCTTGTTCGGTACCGTCGTGAAACGCAAACACGTGTAGTCTACATACTGCTTGTTGACAGCATCCGTGAGATCGATGGGAGCGCCGACGTTGATGAGCTTACTACCTTTCACGTCTATTCTCGAGGAACCTTGCGTTGACGGATCGACGACCAGACAGTAGTCTTGCACGAACCGCAGTGGAACGGCATCGTTACCATCATGCGGTTCGCCCAAGTTGTGTATTTTTTTCCCCGCTACATCGAAGTGTCCGTCCTCTGTCATCGCGATTCCGATATCCTCCCGCAGACTGCGTCGCGTCTCCCTTTGGACTCTGACGGCGCTCTGGTGTCTGCCGAACTTGTCAACGCTCATCTCGTTAATGATGCGCGTCGACCATCGTAAGCAGAATTTATACGTATTCACGTAATAAATCGATTAGTTTTGATACGATCGTACTGTCTATACATTTTATTCCGACGACGGAGAGTCCGTCGGTATGTTTTCCTTTCACGATCGTGTTTAGAAATTCATCGTACACGTATACACGTGCGTCTTTGAAGAAATAAATCTTTCCGTCGGTATATCGAAACGCGCTATCAACGGCTTCAGGTAAGCCGACAAAGCGATCTTTAACGTATCCGTGTTTCTTGATCATGAACGAGCACTCGTCTATCTCACCGTAATACATATCGTTATACAGCAGAAATGTACGTCCTGTGTAGGTGTGTATCGCAGCGTTTATTTTTGTCAGCGTGCGAACACCGAGAGTCGTGATCGCTTTTGGATACCCGTTCACCGGCTGTAGACTGTGTATATCGAACATGTACACGTATCCGTCTATGAAGAGCACCACTTCTTCGAAGCGCGGTCTCTGGTACATCGCCGAAACTTTGGTGAACGTTAACGGTAAGAACGTCAACCAATCTGTCAACAGAAGCGGACTCCCACCACCACCCAGACGCTTCGACTCGAGGTCCATTGTCCACAAAAAGTTATCGTGCACTATATATACGTGTCTGTTGATTATTAAAAATTGATTAACATTCTTTAGTCGACATAAACCCTTCGTCGTCCGGACGGTGTCGTTCGTCATCGACCTCGCCGTCGTCGTCGTCGTCGTCGTCGCCATAGCGATCGACGGCTTCCCGTACAAGTGCTGAATGCCTCTTATATCGTCGTCTCTCAGGTCGAACGGTCCATCCGAGCGCGGTACGTAGAAAGGGTACATGATCGATTCCTTCTCGAGGGAATGAGCCAGTCCTAACGCGTGTCCGATCTCGTGCGTTAGCACCTGTAGAAAACTGGTCTGATCGTCCGGTATTTCGGTTGCGTTCGTATAATTCCACGATTCGTAGTAGTCCATATGTATTTCGGAAGTGTTGTAAGGTAGATCGGGCGGGTAGTAAGCGTGTGCGTGTATACCTCCCCGTCCGTCCAAATCGTACCCACAGATCGTACACTTGGAGGTCAGACACCTGTGTTTAAAATATCTCATAGCGATGGCTATGTCCACATTTATGTCGTTGGGTCGATATTCAAATTCCAAATTTGAATGTTTCCGCCATATAGCGAACGCTTGTCGTGTCGCTTTTATAGCGTCAGCGGTACCGTGAACGAATCGCCACGACAGTCGTCTCTTGGTCCAATGCGTTCGTAAGGTGTACGACGCAAAATCTTTGTTACCACATCTCCGCGCCTGCATCAGATTCATCGTTTCGTTGTTCAATTCTCCGTTTACGGTTAAATTGTAATTCTCTTGAAACGTCCGCAGGTAGGACGTAATAACGCCGCCGTCGACGGTGGCGTTGTCTGTGTCTTGTAAACTATCCTCGGGCACATATCCGTAACGCGTCAAGTAATCGATAGCGAAGTCTATATCGTTCGCGTTATTACTCTCGAAGGACGATGCGACGACTCTCGTGGACGCGATAATAAACACTAGCGTGGTATACATGTGTGAATCGTGTCTCGATGCTGTTGCTAATGACGGTAGTCGTCGTATACCCGTCTAATTTATACGATGATGTCAGCTTCACGTAGTTCTTCTACTATTGAAACGATTTCGTTCGTGTGCCCACCGTTTCCAGCGCGCTGTGACGCTATCAACACTCGCAATCTGTCCACCAGTTCATTCGGATCGTCCCAGTCCACGTAATCGATTTTGTCTTTTTTTTTCGACGCTACCATATACGTTCTGTCGGTATTATACCCGTGTCCTGTACGTTTCGGTGGGAACAGCTTTGATATTATCCGTTTATATTTTACACCTCTGTTCGCCTTTACCTGAGCGTTCGCTAAATAATAATGCTTGTGCGCGTTGGTGGCGCGTAGTATATCTTTGTACGCCTTCATATCCGTCTCGTTGTAAATGTTTTCGTTAGGGTCCTTCATGAACACGAGTTCGTATAGACCCGGTGTGCCTTTATATCGTTTACCGTTGATGAGGATCGTATCGTCCGTTTCGATTTCAAACGGTGAATCACCGATCATCCATTTTCCATTTGTGTTTCTTACACCGTATGTATAGTCCATCAGACGATCACGTTCGGCCGACACGATCATGCGCATGTACTTGTTCGCTAACGATGCGCTGTCGTATTTGGACAGAAAATATCTACGCGCTTCACGCCTTCCTTCTGGTGTGTCTAACATTTTTTCGATGTTGAGACTAGGATCGTCCTCGTCGTCGTCGTCCTCGTCCGATGTTTCGGCTATCACGGGTGTTTTCAGGAAACGTGGTGTCGATCGGTGACGGAGCGGTGTTCCTATATCGATCTTACTACTCGCGCCCATCAGATCCTCCTCTTCCACCGCCTCCTCCTCCTCCTCCTCCTCCTCCTCACGCTTCATCTTTTTCGTCGACTTTTCGTTTGTTGTTTTACGTTTTTTTTCAACCAACGCTTGCGAAATAGTTTGTAACGGTTCCAGTATCGGTTTGTAACTTTTGGATAAAGTTGCTTCCTCTTCACGGATACCGTGTTTTAACGCACGGTATTTCTTCCGTATGTCATCGCTGATCGTGTCGATATCGTGGGCTAATCGTTTCTTCTTTTCGTCCATCTCGATAAACGTCGGTACGTCGACTAACGTTGCTGACAGCGGGACACTTGTATTTACCCGTACGCTCGACAATTTTTTTGGTGAACAGCTGTTAATCGTTAGACGTGACTACTATGAAACGATCGAAACCAGCTCTGTACCTACCGATGTCGATAGAAGAATCCTGGTCCACGACGAGAAACCCGTAACGATCTTTCCACGCTTCAGCGCACACGTTCTTAAACGTGTCGTATTTCATGTCCATGTTGACGTGATCGTTGTACACGTGCTTCAAGTTGAGATCGTCCTGTTTGAACAACACTATTAGATTGGCGTTGTCGCGTACCAACTGTTTCGGCACTTGGCTGTACGTCTGACACAGGTAAAACGTGTCCACTCCACTGTGTCGTCCCATAGCGAAATACTTGCGTATGTTGTGTTGTCTTTCACAAGACACATCGTCGAACACAATAATAGAATTGGGATCGACCTCGTCAGGAGGGGGTACCTCATCGTTATCGTTGTACGCGTGATAACCCATTGCTTCGTTGGAAAGTCGTGTCATCAGGGTTTCCAGCATCTGATATTTGGGTTGAAACAATGATTTAGAAAACACGTACAGGTTCGCGAATCTCAACCCGTTCACATCGAACAATAGGTTGAACATGACGTTAGTCTTTCCACACGCGGAAGGTCCGCAGATGATCGAACGTACGGCATCGGGGAGAAGACGTCCGTGCTTACGTTTTTTTCTGCCACAACCACCGCCACCACCATCGCCACACAATTTCGAATAGTCCACGTCCTTTATTTTTAGTCTGTGCGCTTGTTGTAATATTTTCATTTTGTTCCGTCCAAAGTCTAGTTAATATTCGCACTATGTTCGTACAATCGACAGATATGTAACTGCACACACAAGTGTCAGGACCCGTTTCACAGTTCGGATCCGACCAAACACATTCTTTGTAGTGATCGAATCCGGTGCCTCTATGTACTATTTCGCTGAGTCGGAATCTCGTCACACGATTAGTAACCCGTTGCCAATACTCGTGTACTGTTCATATCCTGCGCATGCGCTCGATCTCGTTCTCGGGCGTGTTCACGACGTACACATCGTAGCCAGGATGCAACACAACGTCTTTCACACCGTACACAGCGCGCATGTTGTCATCGTAACGCACCGTCGCATACTGGTTCTATTCCGCAAGCCAATTCCTTGTTATAGCAAGGGGTATCCACGAATCGTGTTTACCATCGAATCCTAACCACCTGACTTTCACACGATCACCTTTACGTTGTACGATCTTTTCTACCAAGTACACGTCACCAACGTTCGATTTACTGATTTCGTGTTCGTAAAAACCGCCTTTCAACACTTCTCCCGTATGATCCTATAACAAATAAGTGACGGGTACGCTGGCGGTACGTACCGTGTGAACATGGAATATCTCGTTCGTCCAGTTAGGCATATATCCTTTGGCGAACGTCATTTTGTATTTGCTTATACGCACTCGATCGCCTACTTTGAACTTTGGTTGTTTATAGTCGATGCTTCTCGCTGTGTTCTTGTGAATCCGTCGTAGCACCGTGCGTTCGTTGGATTCGTTCACCTGACATGGTTTCATTCCGATCGTTCTGTGCACGCTGTCGTTGTACACTCTGACCAGTTCCGGTAACATATCCAACCAACGGTAATGACCTTGTTCGCTGAACGCACGATACATATGAGTTTTCAACGTACGGTTGAAGCGTTCCACGATGGACGCCTTTTTCTCACTATACGTTGAATACAGTGTGACACCATATCTCCTCAGCAACGTTTGTACGACGCTGTTGTAGTACTCTTTCCCGTTGTCCGTCTGAAGATATTTCATTTTATTAGCGCGCAGAATCGGTTCCAGAGCTCGTGCGACCTCTACACCCGTCTTTGTTTTTAACGGAACTGCGTACGCGTACTTGCTAAACGCGTTAATCATCGTCATGAGGTACTTGAATCCCTTGTTCACCTTCGCGTGCGGTACCATCTCTACCAGGTCCGCTTGGTACAAGTCGTGAAGTCGCTTCAACTCGACCGCTCGTCTCGGAAAATTCCGTCTTACTGGTCTGTGCAACTCCGACGCAATAGTCTTGCGAACGGTCTGCTGTACGTTCTTCGCTCGTTGTTTCATTCTCATGTCGTCGCGTTGCAAACCGTGATTCACAATACGCTGGCACGTCGTAAACCGTCCGCTCTGTGCTGAACGTAACTCTCGTTGGTACCGTTCTGGTACGACTGCCTTCCATCACATGACTGTCGCGACGCCGCCACACCACACCCAATTATATCATCTCGACTGAACGGAAGAACAGCGCGTTCTTCTTGTGATTGCGCAAGTACGTTAAAACGTGAGCTAAACTGATATTCATACACCCATTACGCACGAGACCCATTCCGCTGTAATATCTCATGAGCGTATGTTGTTTCGTGTCCAACGCTCGTACGGTCTTGACGGAATTCATGTCTTTGATACGACGCTACGTATAACGTTCTCGCGATACTCGTGCATTTCCGCGACTATGACGTTATCGTTCTCGGGTAGACGCTCGCACATGTGTTTAGCTTTGAGTTCAGCGATCGGGCGCTGACTTCGTGACTCCAAGTGCAGGCGTATCAGGTACGAGTTCAACAACCAAAATTCGTCAGCCATAGCACCGGTGCACCGCTGCCACTGTTTGTACAAACGTCGGTCTTTCACCATGTACCCTTGTTCGTGCGAATACTGCAGACCGAAGTATTCACAATACTCGCGAAGCGTAGGCAACGCCTCCTTCAGAAAGGGTACCGAAAACAATCCTTGCGCCTTGTTGTTCACTATCGCGAACTGTTTCCCTCTCGCTAGTGTCGGTAACGAGGACGGTGGGCAGCGCACGTCAAAACTTACGTTGTAGCTAGGATCTAGTGCGCACTTTGGCGCTATCGCTGTCGCGCTTCTGTATATTTCAATAGGTGTACGTATCGGAATAGTGCGCTCCGTAATGACAATGCAACACGAAGCGTGAGGGATCGAACTTCCATATGCGAGCATGTCCGTGTAAACCGTTGCGTAGTTCATCCGTCCATGCGAATCGTGTAAACCGTGCACGCGTTGAACGGCACGATACAGTTTGGGAATCGGGCGGAAACGTGAAAGAAAATTCCATCCATGACGTACGGTACACTTGAACATACTCTTTTCGTAAACTACGAGTTGTATCGGTACGTTGTTTCGTTCGCACTCTTCGATAAATTCAAGCCAACGTGATTTGTTGTGTATACGATCGGAGACTATCATCAACAGCACTATAGGTGGCAGATCACTGGTACGTTTTTTAATGTGATGCCAACAACGTCCGTGATATCTGTCAACACCGAACTTGTAACGTGTACAGTAGTTGCCGCAAAATCGTCTTTTCTTCACAAAATACACAGAACATAAGTTGGACCGTATCGCGCTTCGTGAAGCTTTTGTTATTGTGAAATGTTTCCCATCATCGTATCGATAGACGTCCATCGTGTCGATGATCTGCGATGTGAGTGATACGCTATTAGTCATGATCGTGATATTTATAGTGTATACGCATATTGTTTGAGGAATTTTCTTTATTTATAATTTTTTTTATTTATAATTTTTTTATTATGGGTGTCTTCACTCACACTTTTGGAGTGACTACTGTCGTTCGGTAGTAGTAGTAGTACTAACACCTAGTACTACCCAAACGGGTATGTTTGTACATGAGTTTATGTCGGCTCTGAAAAGAGCCGTTTTTGCGTGTGTCGATTTCTACAAGTGTTCACGAACGAAATCGCATGCGGGCATTGACGCCTTATGGACTTGGGCAGGATCGTCACCCACTGCCCAATCCATAATTCGTATTTTACACTTGCAGCATCTTACAACATCACCATCGTCTTCGTAAATAAACCCGGCTTTGGCTAGGTCAAAAATTTTTACGTTCGCATTCGGAAATTTATGAACGTAAAATTTAATGTTACCACGACGACTGATGTTATAAAAGCTTTTTAATCGGCTTGCAAAAGAATATGTGTACACATCCATATCTGAAGCAAGAATGTTAGTTTGTCGCGTTGCATTTCACCTCCTCAGCGATAGCTGCGCGCGCATCCGTAGTGGGGATGGCTGTCGTCGATTGGCCGGTATGAAATAAAGCACAGTAGTGGGAGCAGATAGCTGCGCACGCAGTTGGTAGTGGGGGATCGTTGACGGTAATAGTTCGGTATCATGGTGGTGGGAGCGGATAGCTGCGCGCGCAGCCTGAAGTGTAAGCGGAGAGGGGATCGCTGTTCACGTTCACTTTGTAGTTAACCTGCAAGTCTCGTGCAGACTAAGTTTCACGTGGTGCATATAAAGTGGTGATTAATTGCTAACTTCATATCAGTATTACATTGTTCCTCAAGCGAGCAAGTAATTGTTTTGCTTTTATCGTTTCAAGTTTTTTGTTGTTGTTGTAGTTAATTGTACCAAGAATGCAGTCGTTTGCTGTTGCTCGTAAACATTCGTTGCGTGGCGCGTTGATATCGTACGTTTACACGGCTGTTACGGAGAACGAAGAATGTGTCAACGATGTCATAACCTTTTTCGATGAAATGCACGATACGTTACGTACGGACATTCTAAACGAACTGACACGATTGCGTAGTATAAAGTGGCATATAACGGTTAAAGCGAGATTTGTCAAGTACATAGTAAACGCTGACACAGACGAGGACGAAGAAGTGACGACTGAAGCCTATTTTCATGGACGATGCCATACGACGCTGATCGGTGACCAAGACATATTGCCGGATCGTTTAGAAGCTTCGTACGAAAAAATCATTGAATCAATTTATAAATTCACGCGCGAGGGTAGCGGTTGGGTGTTGGACCACATCGTCTCTTTAGAACTCGTTCTCTCACGGTACCAACCGCTGGCCGCCTCCAGTTTCATCCGTACACCCCCCAAATTGTCTCGTACTAAATCCATCATCAACGTGAACAATACGGGCGATCAAATGTGTTTCGTATGGTCAGTATTTGCCGCACTGTTTCCTCAACACTCGCACAACGATCGTGTATCGAAATACAAATCACATTTCCACAGTATCATCACTTCCGGTATAACTTATCCCACCCGTCTATGCGACATTGTGAAATTCGAACGAGACAATTCTGACATTTCTATAAATGTTTTCGGATACGAAGACAATGAAATTTACCCGTTAAGAATAACTCCCTCCATTGGTAGACGACATCACGTTAATCTATTACTTCTTACCACTAACGACCGAAAACATTACTGTTTAGTAAAAAATATGAGTCGCTTATTGTCTTCACTAACCAAACACGACGGGCGTTCTTTCTATTGCGATTACTGTCTGCACAGGTTCTACGAAGAACGGCTCCTTACCGAACACGTCCCCCACTGTTCACCGTACGGTGAACAGAGAATTCGTTTACCTGTGAAGGAGGAGGAAAAAGTGATGTGTTTCAAAAATTACACCTACTGTCACAAGGTCCCTTTCGCGATATACGCAGACTTTGAATCTTTTATCGTCCCTTGCCATCGCTGCGACGCTCCTCCTCACACATCGTCCACCACAACGGAGTCGTTACACCTTCCTTCAGGTTTCTCCTACCTCATAGTCGACCACGAGCGTAAAATTTTCAAACCTCAGGTCGTTTATCACGGTGAGAACGTGGTAGAGACCTTTCTCGATAGACTGGTCGTCGAAGAGCGTGAACTCTTCAGAACCATACATTCCATCGTGCCTATGACTATGAGTGAGCATGACGTGTTATCTTTCGCAAATACCGTCGTATGCCATCTCTGTGGAAAACCTCTGACTGACGACGACAAGGTGCGCAACCACTGTCATCTGACCGGTCAATACCTGGGCGCAGCGCACAACGTTTGTAACCTCAACTTCAAGACTCCCCGACACATACCCGTCTTTTTCCATAACTTACGAGGTTACGATGCTCATCACTTGGTACAAGGGTTGGGCAAATACGACAATCTCGCTTGTATCGCTACCACTAGTGAACGCTTCGTATCGGTCTCGTTGGGTGCCCTGCGTTTCGTAGACACGCTTCAATTTTTGAACACGTCCTTGGACATGCTGGTTGGAAACTTGCGCGCGAGCGGTGCAGATTTCGCTTTGACAAAGCAATGTTTCGAAGAACACTTCGAGCTACTCTTACGTAAGGGCGTCTACCCTTACGATTATATGACAGGTAGCAAGAAGTTCGACGAAACACGTCTGCCTGCACGTGAACACTTTTTCAACAGGCTGAGTGAATCACCTGTGTCGGACGAAGATTACGCTCACGCGCAGAACGTGTGGCGGACTTTCGGAATCCGTACGCTGGGTGAATATCACGATCTGTATCTGAAAACAGATGTACTGCTGCTGGCCGACGTCTTCGAGGCGTTCCGTGAGATGGCCATGCGGTACTACCAGATCGACCCGGCTCATCTTTACTCGCTTCCTGGCGTCGCTTGGCACGCGATGTTGAAGATGAGCGGTGTGCAACTGGAGCTGTTGACGGATATAGATCAGGATCTCTTTATCGAATCGTCTGTTCGCGGTGGCGTTAGCATGGTACCCAACCGCCATGCCAAGGCCAACAACCCGCTAATCATCGATCAGTACGATGCTTCAAAGCCGACCTCTTTCATACTGTACACTGTCTGCAACAACCTTTACGGTGCAGCCATGTCACAACCGCTCCCTTACGCCGACTTCAGATGGCTTGATCGTAACGAGATCGACTCACTGGACGTGCGTACTCTGAGCGATGACAGTGACACAGGCTACATACTCGAAGTCGACCTACACTATCCACGTGAACTTCACGACCTCCACTCCGATTATCCACTGGCGCCCGTCCGTTCCTGCGTCAATCCCGACAAGCTTTCACCATACTCTCACCGACTCCACACACGTCTGCACTATACAAAAGGGTTTAGCGGATCGGAAACGCCTTCGTCGTCCGTTCGCAAGTTGCTGACGACTTTGGACGACAAACAAAAATACGTTCTCCATTTTCGAAATTTAAAGTTGTATCTGAGTCTTGGACTAGAATTAAAAGCGATCCATAGGGTGTTGAGTTTTAAACAGAGAGCGTGGATGAAACCGTTTATCGATTTCAACACGCAAAAGAGAGCGGCAGCCACAAACAGTTTTGAAAAGGATTTTTTCAAACTGATGGTCAACGCCGTCTATGGTAAATCGCTGGAGAACGTGAGGAAACGAATAGACTTCCAACTAGTCTCTAGCGAACAACGGCTGCAGAAACTGGTTTCCAATCCACGACTAAAGCGTATGATCCGCTATACCGATGACTTGGTCGGACTGGCTTTACGAAACAGGACGATATTCCTTTCCCGTCCGGTGTACGTCGGCTTCACAGTACTCGACGTCAGCAAACTAATAATGTACGACTTTCATTATCGGTACGCTGTCGCCAAGTACGGACAACGATTGACATTACTGATGACTGATACAGACAGTTTACTTTACAGTATACGGACTGACGACGTGTACGCTGATATGAAAGAGGATCTCCACCTTTTCGACACGTCGCACTATCCCGTGGATCATCCTTGTCATAGCGACGACAACAAAAAGGTCGTGGGGAAGTTCAAGGATGAAACCCACGGGAAACCCATCAGGGAATTTGTCGGACTCAGAGCGAAATGTTACTCGCTTCTATTGTCCGACCGCACCGACAAAAAGGTGGCGAAAGGTGTGCCAAGGACGGCAATAAAAAATAGGTTACGTCATCAATTGTACAGCGAGTGTCTTTTCGATAGTCGTACTGTTTTCACCTCTGCCGAGTGTATACGAAGCGATCGTCATAAGCTGTACACGCAACGTATAACGAAACTTTCCCTGTCACCTTATGACGATAAGAGGTATGTACTGGACGACGGCGTAACTACGCTCGCGTACGGACACTACAGAACGCGTAAACGCACGATATCCGACGACAATGCTGGTCCTAACAATGAAGTGAAGAGGCGGAGGTATACGGATCAGTAACTCATGGTAAGAATAAACTCGTATTTCATGTATAAAAATTATTTAATACAATTCACACAGTGCAAGTGTGGGGAGGTAGGCGACTAGATGACGTCAGTTTAACCTTGTGAAACCGGACGCGAGCCGCTGGTGATGTAATCGACTCCCGCCGAGACAGAGGGGGAATATGCGTTTAATTTTAAACAACAAGATGTTGTCTGACCTTGTGAACGTTATGATAGGGGGGAGCATGTCTGTAGCAGACTCCCACCGAGCAAATGCATATATATATAAGATTTTTGTCGCTACGATTATCATATTCAGTTTGTTTTACATCTTGCATGTAAGTACTTACTGTATTTTCTGTTTAATTTCAGCAATACACACACACACACACACACTTTATTATGTTCTTTTACTAATTAATATACATAATTCATTACATTTTACAGAATGCATAATAACGGACGAGGACGAGTATGCAAACACCATATTCAAGAGGAGCAGCGGCGTGTAAGATAGTAAGTACACCTTTTTTTATGTATTAATGAGCATAAACAATATATTCCATTCGGCTGACTTATTGTTTTTTTTTTGTAGTTCACAAAGGATACAACGTGCGTTGCTGGCAACCACGAGTCCTACATCTCTTCAACCCAGGACGAGTGGGTAAGTGAGTTTTCATTGTCAATCTTTTATGCTATTACGATTACAGTAGACGTTCAATTCATATATATATTTTTTTATTTTCAGTGATGCTGATGGTCCACCCGCTGCTGTCAGCACGAGCCCAGCGTCTCCTCAACCCGACACGAGTCGGTAAGTCCGTTTTCATTAACAAACTATTGCACTATTACGTTTGCATTGGGTGTTAAATTTATACTTTTTTTTCAGTGATGTTGTCGCTCCAACTACTGCTGCCAGCAGAACTCCTGCATCTCCTGAACCCGGCACGAGTCGGTACGACCGTTTTCATTAACATTCCGTTGTACTGTTGTGTTTACGTTCGATATTAAATTTGTACTTCTTTTTTTTCCAGTAATGATGAATCTAGCGGATATAGTGGTGACACTGTCAGCGGTGTCTTCGTGCACATGGACGATGTGGAATTTGATGAGAGGATGGTCAATCTTTGTGATGATAGTGATGATGATGATGATGATAATGACAGTCACGAAGATTTTCTTGATGATGAAATATTTAACAACTCATCATCATCAACGATTTCCATAATCGACGTCAGTATGTAAGTCATCTTCTTATGCGTACATATTTTTTTTTCCATGACTGTACACGTTTTTATCTTTTTATTTATATTCTGCCACACAGTGACATTCAACCGCACCCACAACCGCAGCATCGTCCAATAAGACCTCAGACACCGCAGCCTCTACTGCAGCACGAGCCGCAACCGTTGTCGTATCATCAACCGCAGTGGATAAGCACTCGCCCAAACTGCGATGTGTAAGTCATCTTCTTATGCGTACATATATTTTTTTTCCATGACTGTACACGTTTTTACCTTTTTATTTATATTCTGCCACACAGTGACATTCAACCGCGTCCACAACCGCAGCATCAACCACTACGACCTCGGACACCACAGTATGAGCCGCAACCGTTGTCACAGCATCAACCGCAGCGGATAAGCACCACTCGCCCAAATTGCATACACCATCCGCTGCATTGTAGACATCACCCACAGCCTCAGCCTCAGCCGCAGCCGCAGCCGCAGCCGCAGCCTCAGCCTCAGCCTCAGCCGCAGCCACAACAACGGGAACCACAACAAAGATTACCGTTGTTTGAAATCATTGACGTTATGACACCAAGGGTGCACAACAACTACAACCCCACGTTGATGATGATATTATTTAGAAGGTCATTACCAACGTGGTGTTGGACCCGTGGAGAGGACTGCCCCATCCAGGGTATGCTACCACACGCCACATGTGGTGCGTGTCTAGCTCCATACACGGATGGGGAGAGGCTCCTCGGGTTGCCGTGCACCCACACATTCCATTCTAGGTGCATCGTCAACTGGTTTCGAACCATGGCGTCGGAGGGGGCGGAACCGAGATGTCCGCAATGTCGATTCTACGCGTTCGGGAAGCCGAAACGCGAATTCTACAGACGTATGCATTTTTGAGGTATGTTACAGTACTGATAAACGTTATTCTAAACCATCCTACTCGCATCAACTGTGCGTCACTAATACTCTTTCTTTCTTTTCTTACAGATGAACGTGAACGTGCACAACAGTTTTTTATGTATATATATTTAAAAATGTAATTATTTTTTAATTTCTGTTTTTGTAAATATTTAAAAATGTATTTATTTTTTAATTTCTGTTTTTGTAAATATTTAAAAATGTATTTATTTTTTAATTTATGTTTTTGTAAATATTCTGTAAATAATATGTGTCTATAATATATGAGTGTGCACAATAGTTTTTTTGTATATATGTACTTTTTTAATTTATGTTTTTGTAAATATTTTGTAAATAAGATGTGTCCATGTAAATAAATACATGAGTGTATCTGTAATTGCTTAAGAGTTTATTTTCAACTTTCCTTTTCCATGCATGATGCGTGTGTGTGTGTGTGTGTGCGTTCCACAATAAATCTCAGCGGAAGCCAACTGCCACTTGTCCCTATTATTCATGTGTGTTTCTTACAACAAAAAACGTAGGGCCTGCTATAGCGAGCGCTAGACCAACAGGTTGGTGCGAACGTATTTTTACAATCTGTATATATTTACTTACCTATAGAAAATTACATATCAATCAGAATATCCGACACACAGACCAATCCTCGACGACGAACCGGATCACGACGCAGCCTCACGAACCAGTTCGCCGTTCGCCGTTCGCCATTCGCCGTCGGCGGCGGACGGCGTCCGACAGCAGATCGACCGGACGGCGGCCGGCGAACGGCGAACGGCGAACCGGATCACTACACGGGCTCGCGATACATTTCGCCACGACACACAGACACGCCGTTGCCATCGCCATCGACCATCGCCCGCAGCGACGTTCATATACAAAACCCGTACACTATAACACACGCAAGAGTCGACTACGGCGATTAACCAGCACGAGTCGGCAACGCCGACCACGACGATTTTACAACATGGCCGACCGGAAAAACTCCTTGCATATACAAACCCGTACACTATAACACATGCACGAAGCGGCAACGTCGACGACGTATACACCAATCAACGCACACATAACCCCACTTTATACTCACCGCCCACAACATGACCGAAAGCCGACTACCAGATTTTTACCCCCACCACATAGATTTTTGAATTTCCCGCCATATGACGTCACATCCGGGGTAGAACTGTCAGTTTTACCCTACTTACACACGATATATTCAAATAAAATACTGCGTGTAGCGATGAATTACACCAACAGTTCTGAGCCTTCGCACTCGTTACTACCGCCGAAAAGACTTAACAAATTCTTGCAAGCGGAAAATCTTGCACAAGTATTACCGTACCGATCGTGATAGCTAGATGAGAAGAACTGCCTGTGTAGCAACAGGCTAGGGAAATTTCCAACTGCCTTCCATCATTTTATTGGTGGAAGGAAGTCACATGGTTACTTTGAACATGACTCCCCAATTTTTCATGCCGTAAAGTGCATCGACTTTGCAAGGGCATGCATAGATGGTAATCTATGAATACCTTAATCTCACGCGGAAATGCGTTTTACAACAACTTTATATTTTAATGAAATCATATTTTAACGTCATTTAACAGATAGGAAATATACAGGGACTGTAGCTAATACAGTAGTTTATGTTCAGTTCAAGTTTCACAACGATACGATAATTATATCACGCACAGCCGGGGAAACGTTTATCACTCGCGCACGCGCGCATTTTTCCACAGACATAGTACATGAATAAATAACATATAAAATAATACACAGTTTGACTAAGCCTAATTCCTTATCCTTTCTAAAATACAAAACTCATACCAAAAAAAAAACCAAATCTAACAAACTACCAACTTAGACCTGAATGTTTATCGTCTGTGTATTACACAAGCCTGTACTGCTCATCAGGATCCTGTGTTTCATTGCAATATATATATATATATATATATATATATATATATATATATATACTGCAACGATACGTTTAGCATAAGTATATGAATCAACCCCTGACTGAGGTATGATATCATACGAAAGCACGTATGAAATATATAAAATGTAAATAATAAAAATAATGTAATAAATATACGTTAGGTATAAGAAATAATATAAGAAATAAACGTAGTATTTAATTTTAAATAAATCCAATATTGTAAGTAAGCATGCATATGGAATCGAATAGCTTAGTTAGTTTTAAACGTAGGGAAGGAGAGAAACTGACACGCGCTGACCGGCAGAGGTGACGTCAGAGCGACATGCCGCCGCCTGTGTATCAGTCTGCGTGCGTGTGTATGTGTACATGTGTAAACGACAGACAGGTTGAATTATGCAAACGAGGGTGGAAGATTTTACACAGTTTTTTAAGTACTGAACGATAACCAGAAGTCACACGAATCAGCGACATTTGTGAAAACATAGCTGACGCCTGGCGCTTCAGTTTGGCGTTAAGTGGTCATTAATCGTGTTAACCGTTCAGCCACCGTGTGAAATTTTGCCATAACTGCCATAATTTACACACCTTAACATTCATAATTTGCATAAACAAAGTTTAATATTATACCGAACGATTGGTGAAATAATATATATGAAAAAGTGTGCGCTTCATAGAAAGATGCGTAGGTTGAAAGTAACAATTAAATCGACGCGCCGACCTGTTCAATGTTGTCAAAACAGTTTCCAACAGGAATTTCAACGACGGGAGCAGTATAAAACCCCAGCGAGCGACACACTCTTTCTCAGATGATACTCACTTAGACACGTAAGTTCCAGGCATCTCGCAACCGCGAATTTTACAAAATCATGTAAGGTTTTTAAACAGTATTTAATAACGTGAAGTGCGATGGAACCGGCATTACGTCGGTGCAAGTATTAATGAACACGAGTGATTTTAAAAAGACTATACTAATGAATCTAAGAGAGTTGTAACTACGGTGAAATTCGAGAAGTCTACATACAACTTCTAGACATCTATGAGGGACAAGATAAGAAGAGGAGAGGAACTAGAACAAGAAGACGAGAGGACGCAGGGACAGCACATGCAGCTACATCCAGCCGTACATCATCACGACCAGAAGTCCACGTCAGATCTCAGCATCCAGGAGACGGAGCGAGGAATTTCAACCGACGCAGAGACAGAGAAGGTGATACCGAAGAGAATCAACAAACTCGAGAGCCCACATGACGGTAACGACAAAGTTAAATGGTTGCAGAAAAATTCTGGTGAAGTCAGACATTTATTTAATATTATAAATGACCCTGAAGTCTATCGAAAAAAGCTCTAGTTTCCATATTGGTAAAGCTCTAGTATACAAGTTTACAAAGAAATTAATATATTTTTAAATTTGCATAATGAATAAATAAATGGTCAAGGAAGAACCATATTTTTATTATATTTTTGTAATTGATTAGATAATTAAATTCAAATATCAGAGTTACGTAATTTGAAGATTGATAATTAATTGAGACAGTAAATAATAGAATCAATTAAAGTAATAAATGTTCTCTATTAATATTTTAATAAATATTTAATTAACTAAAAGTTTTTATTAAGTGGTATATATTAAAAACCACACTTGCGAAGACAAGATGAATATTAAATTTTATACGTATTAATCACGTTTATATAATAATTATATGTGTTATGTATTATATGTCTGTGTAATATTTCAGGTCATATATGATTTATGTATGTGTACGCTATGTCTTAGAAATATAAGAAATAAGATTTAAACACGTTATAATTGCATTATATTCAGATCGAATATAAGGGTTAAATAATGATTAACCCACACAAAACAATTAATAACATGATAATTTGAATTTTTAAAGAATAAATCAAGTGAATATGATTTTATAAAAACAGTCGTACTAATTTCACAACCAGTACAAATCCTCTCTACTCTTTACTTGTATTAAACTTATATACAATACAAGTATATATGAATACTTATATTCACGTGCTTATCCACACTCAATCAACGAACAAAGCCTGCGACCCAGCCGGGGAACATCAAGGTAAATACTGCAGAAGAAGAAAGTACCTCCGAGACGTGGGTAAGTGCGCCCAAATGAGTAAGATCATATGTGTAAAAGTAAGTGTTTAAAAATAACGTTGCAATATATATATATATATATATATAGTAGCATAACAGAATTATCACCTTAAAATTTAACTTAATACAACATTAATAAAGAAGAAACTATCAATAGTGAGTGAGAAAAATAAATGGTTAAAAATGAATTAAAGAAGCTGATCATTATAGTCGATAAAATATTAATAAAAATAAACTCAATAACAAAGAAAACTCTTGGTCCATATAAAAGAAACCATCTATATAAAACCCCAGTAAGTTGAGGAGCAGTAAATGAGAAGATAAATGGAAAAATAAATGAAGTAAGATGAGGAGCAGTAATAAAAATGTAATAAGGGGCAAATTATTAAATTAAGAAGCAGAAAATCCCAAAATACAAAACCGATAATATACTCATAAGGAGCTATAAATGAAAAATAAATGAAAAAGAATAATCAAGTAAAGTTCATTGAATTGATGACATAAGGGCATGAAAACACGAAATAAGCAAATACTTATAGAATAAAAAAAAAAACCAAACTATGTCAAGTTTCGTACAAGGAATATAGAAGCAAGAAAGGCTATTCCCAAGATATTATGAAAGAAAACATACACAATTTAAACAGAATTATACCCAATAGATATTAGACCCAGTAACTCAAGTTACAGGATACATTACTATTAAAATAAATTGCAAAATAAATTTAAGCATAATTTAAGAACAAACTAGAAACAAACAAAGGACTGCCATAGTGTAGAAACAAACAAAAGACTACCATAGTGTAGAAACAAATAAAAAGACTACCTTTAGTGTAGAGAATAAAAGGTGAAATACCCTAATAAAATATAATAATAGTTAGAGACTACCGTGAGTGTAGTGAATAACAAAGTGAAAAAACTATATTAAATAAATAGTGAAGGAAATAAAAATGATTTAAAAGACTGCCGTAAGTGTAGAGTGTTACAATAAAAAACCTAAAAATAAAAAACAGTCAAGGACTGAGAATATTATTAGTAATAAGAGTGTTTGAAAAATTATATATAAAAAATAATAGATATAAGATGTTTTATCATAGTTAAATTGTTACAAGAAGAAACATAAATACAAAATACAGTTAATGACTGAGAGTATTATTAGTAATAAGATGTTTTTATTTTAATCAAATTATATATAGGAAATGATAAGAATAAGATATTTTTTTATAACTAAATAATATAGTTAAAGAGGATATGCATAAGATATTTTGTTATAATTGAATAATACAGTTAAAGATGATAGGTATAAGATATTTTTGTTATAATTAGGTGATATATGAAAAATACTAGATATAAGATGTTATGTTGTATTTAAATAATGTTCAATAATTTCAAAGTTTTGTTAAGGCAGAGAAGGCAAGAAGATAATATGAATATATTTTTTTATTGTAAACTATATAAAGAATAATATAACAAACTAATTAAAAAATCCAATAGAAAAACAAAACAGTATTTTAGACCAAAATCAACTACTACTATAGAGTCTAATCCAAATTAATAAATTCAATAGAACTGTATATAATTAATAGAAACTAGTCAATGTAAAATAAAGATATGTAGATACAATCAGCACAAAAACAAATAATAATAAATGTAATGACCAAAGGATAAAATTAACTTTATTTGGAAATATGTAATACAAGGCCTAACAAGGAACTCAATGCAGATAAAATGTAAATTATTCAATATTGGAGTATTATAACAACAAATTATTAACAACAAGCAATAATCATGAAGTCAGTAAAATTATTTAAAAAAAATGTTAACATAAAATCACTTGTAAATCATTTAATTACTAATTATGTACAAAATAATAAGGCCTTTAAGAAATATCAAAAAATGTAAATTTTGGGCTTATTTGAACTTAAAATAGGTCAAGTTATATATTGAATTATGTAAAATTAGAACAAGAATATTGCTAGATAGTTAAATTTTCATCAAATTAATAAATAATTAAGTTATATCAATAAATAGAAAAAATTGTCATATAATTTTATAAGAAATCAAAATCCAAGGCATGCAGCTGTTTACAGACAATGGGAAGGAGAATAACATATTTTGGAAATTACCAACTAAAACGACGATTTTAAGTCATCAGTCAATTGTTAAACGTGAACGTGTACGGATCAAAAAGTACCGACCGAAGATCTACAATTTATAACTGGTTTGAAAAAAATTGAAGAACAACCTCAAAACACACTACAGAGGTTACCGACTGAAAATTAATAATTAATAACGTTATTAATTACTAACGAAATTAAAACGAACAACAGTAATAATACTATCCAGCACGAGAGCACAAGGAATCAACCGCCATATTGAAAATTTATTTAACATCAATATTAACTGAACAACGAACTCAAATAAATTTTTTAACACGGAACACAGCACAATTAATCCAGCACCAAACAGCATCGCCGAGGAGAGGAGAACATTTCAAATAATTATCCAGAGGTACTACAACATCGCAGAGTACGAGATCCACATTTATATTTGAGGGAGAAGATAAAACATAGCAGTTGGCGTTGGGTAGCAGAAAACTGAAGCGGACGGCTGCCATAATGTATTTGCAGAGCGAGATGGACACAGACTCTAGGAGCCAGTGACGTCATTCGACGACTTGGTTCGAATTTTTACTTTTTCAATGATATTATTTGCTGAATTATGTTATTTTTATGGAATAATATTTAAGACTGAATTAATTGTAAGTACTGTATCTTGTTGCTTGCCCTTCTCTTACCATTTCGACAGTTCAAAGAACTCAACTAATTAAATTTTGTAATACTATATTTTTGTCTTGTATCACTATCGACCTGAGACGAGTCTTAGCCACAGCCATTATCGATGTGCGTAAGATTGGCGCACAATTTAAAAAAAAAAATATCAGAATTGTTTCAAATACTTGTGTTTATTATCATTTGTATTATAAACATTAGTTTTTTCTTTCTTCTTAACATAATTTAGAAGGATTAGAAAAATAAACCAAGAAGAAGAAGAAGAAGAGGAGCTGAGTTAGAAGAGAGAATACTTTGATAGAGTAGACATAACAAGATTAACACTAGTGAAACAAATATTTCTACACACACAATAACCAATCCACCATTCAAGTAATTAAAAAATATAATTAATTAATTAATTAGAAAAATAAATAAAACGTAATTAAAAAATTTCTTTTAATAAACAAATTATTATTTGTAATTCAGTTTTATTACAAATTGGCTTTTCCAACGTGGAGTTTTATTCAAACATTCATCATTTGTGATAAACCCAGTTTTATTACAATATATATATATATATATTTATACCGCCCTAAATTACTAGATTATTCGATAGCGCCAGTATAGTTACGACGTAATTACTTGCGGCCTTCACACAGTCCGTGCGCCCAAGCTAAGTCTGGTACAGTCTAGAAAATGCGTCAACAAGCACGTACGCCACACACGTTACATTCGGGATCACTCTGGAACATTCGATAAACACGTAGATTGTTCTATGATGTAACAATATCTTATCGTACTTTACTATACGCTGTTTAAAAGAAAATGCCAACACCATCGGAAACAATATCATACGTAATACATTTTTTTAATGAGCTTGCGTTTTAATTTTCTTATTAACTGTATATCGGTAAATTCATTTCCGGAAGAAAGAAGTAGAGCAGTGCTGAGGAGACCTGGTAAAAGAGAAGTTTAGGTCTTAAGATTCTACGCCTATTTTCTTGAAAAGGGAATCTCCAACAAGGTAGAGATCATACCAAAGCTGTGTGTTATATATTTTCACAGAATCAAATGTTTTACTAAAACACAAAACTCTATCACAATTTTGTCTCTTCAGCACGCTCAGACTTACAATGTTACTTCTATTATTAACATATAACTAGGTAAGCTGATACAACATGTAACATTACCATTACCATGAGTTTGCAGACAGAAATGAGCCGAGCTTTCTCAATAGTTTCGCCGCGCAGAAGATGATAACTCGAACAACCAAGGATTAGTCAAGAATATTGAGTGAGTAACAATCCCTGTCAAGCTAGTGCCATATCATTACCATCGTAATTTTCACAGGAAAATGTTGCTAAATCCGGCTGCTTACAACCGGAAGTAGGCCTACTTTGAAAAAACTGGTATATTACGTCCTCCCTTGCTTCAACCAAAACACCGTCTGTGATGTAGACTACGAAACATATTTCACATTAACTATATTTATACTTGAGAATTGCAATATCTTTCTACATTACTATGTACATTCAAACATATAAGTTTGTGTGTGTGTGTGTGTGTGTGTGTGTGTGTGTGTGTGTGTGTGTGTGTGTGTGTGTGTGTGTGTGTGTGTGTGTGTGTGTGTGTGTGTGTGTGGCTGAGTTTATTTATTAATTTCCGTTGTTGTGCATTAACGCAAACCTCAAGGCAAATGAATGCAGAGAAAATATGCAGTCGCAACAGAAAACACTTAACAGCAAAAATACTTTCTGTAACCTTAAAGTTACTAATTTATGTGCGGCCACTACAAAAAATCGGTACGGAGAACCATACATGAATTCCATGTCCTAAAATTTATATTTAAAATCATTTAAATATTAATTAATTAAGTGGATGCTTGAGTTCTGAAGAAATTACGTACCAGCTAAAATGGTACCACCATGTCAGGTGGATTAAGACTATCCTGAACCTTCGTGAGGAAGGACTGTACTTTTGGATAAACTGTCTGTAGGTCGAACGAAGAGCTAGCTAAAGGTAGCTGCAATCTGATTCCTGTAATGACTCTCGCTGCGACTGGCCGAGGGATGTCTATAGTGTTATCAAAGTCTTTCCTGTCAATAATATACTAGTCATTTTTTTTAATCGAGTCTTGATTTCTTTCTTTCCATTTGTCTTCTGATTTCCTGAACGACTACTCTGTTCACACGTATAATTATAAATTTCTCAGCAAAACATTTCTTCCTTAATACGTTTGTGTCTCCTGTTTAACACCCACCATTCTGATCCATGACACAACGCTATATTCCACACAGGCTAGTAAATAACTATCCATCAGGGAGTTCAAAATATTTTCAAGTAGGGGCAAACAATTTTCCAAAGGAGAAAAATATTTATATATTTTCCATACATACACATGCACATATTAGTTTATAATTCTCATATCATAATAGAAATAAGTACACAGATTGTATTAATTGCTTTAATACAACAAAACTGCCGAGCGATCCACAGGAAGCAAATCGATGTCCACCTTTTCGGCTTGCACGCGTTGTGTTGGTGTGGGTTTCGGCACTTTTCCATTTTTAGAGTGCAAACATAAAAAATAAACATGAGTGAGGACAGAAATAAGGGGAATTTTGTATGTGTATGTGTGTCCTGCCGGGCTTTTTATTGCGGTAACCTCAATAATAAATCTTTGGAAAAGTAAACATTACATAATTGAGATATGCTTGCCTGCCAGGAACGATATATTTTCACTCATACATGATTTAAATTAAAATGAAAAATAGTGAATTTTGTCAATTGTTTCCGTAGAAACTACTTCTTTGTTGTCAATAACGTAGTACACATATAAAACTTATAAAAATGTACCTCCTCCATCAACTACCATTTTAGTAAAAAAAAAATACCCATTCCCCCCTTCAATTACCCTTTCCATTTATAGATATTTCATCTACCTTTCTAGAGTGGATTATTATGACTTTCTTTTCAGGATACTTTATTGATCAAAATTAAGCACTTTACTCTTGTTAAAACGTAAAACGTTGCAGGTAAACTACCCCTTTCCCTTAACCGATCTTCACCAAAAACAACAAACCTTGAGTACTCTACAATTCAGAGCTGTATGCAAAAAAGTATTTTATTCTGTTTGAATTTGCGGCTGTTATCATTTACCATAGAAAACATTCTACACACAGACACACACACACACAGATACTTTTCGAAAAATGACTTTTTTCATGTTTTGATGGTAGTACAATCAGAATCTGCCGTTATCTCGAACACGATTTTTTTCGCCATGACCATACTTCCATTTCCTTATGGAACATGGAAGTAAAAGTATACTGCCGTATCTCGTATGCGCTTTACAAAAATAAATAACTTTTGTTGTTGTTAAGTCTTATATTAGACTTTAACCTAAATTTATAATAGTCCATTGAGTGTACGACAACCAATTCCAATTGCTTTTGATCCATTTCCTTTAAAAAACATCTGACCTTATTTATGTTACTAAATATTTATGGAAACTGTTCAGTTAAAAATGTCTTTGTTTGTTGCAAACGTGTGTTATTTTGTAACTTGGAAAATTGTTTTCGGTTTAGTGAAAATTAGGTTTTTGATAAATATGATATAGCAAAGCAATTATTTTCTAGTTATACTTATTATTTCCAGTATATGCAACTGTAACTAAGATTATTTCAGTTTATTTCAGCAGTAAAGCAAAGCTGAATAAATAATACGTAGAATAAAAGTCCACGTCAAATTGACGTTCGGATCAAAACTAGAGTCACTGGGATTTACGATAGTGGTATAAAATATTGTTACGAAACAGATTTTAATAAAGTAGATATGATGTGTAGATATTTGTGTAGATATACTCTAGTCGAGTATAAGTTAAATTGAATTATTATTAATGTGATTATGATTATTAGTAGCGTTGTTGTGGGTGTTCCCGTTTAATTCTTTTAGTTTAAAAGAGTATTTAGCACTTCACTGTCAACCTCCCCACTTACCATATGTGGATGTTATCAATGTTCTGTTTGGTGACTTCTTCTGCTGCAACATACACTTTATACACATATACGGATATTCTATTTGAATATCCTAAACAATGCACATGCACAATAAAGTAAAATAATGGTATAACTGTAATTTGAATTGTATTGAACATTCAAATTCTACCGCCACCTTCTGATAGAACTAATCGTAAAAATTAAACTAATTTAATAAAAATCAAAAACTCTTTCCACTGGTAAATAAATTGGGATTTATCAACAATTCTAAAATGCCATTAACTCTTTTAAAAAACAATCAATTAATAATGTCTTTACAAAACAATAATTACTATAAACAATTCTTGAGCTCTTTATATCTCAAGGCTGGTAACACTGGGGTCTGGTACAATAGTTTTAGTTAACGAGGTTATGTCCTCTTTACTCAGTTACATTATCAAATTCGTGTGTTCTTGGAAGTTACATGATACCAGGTACAAGATGTTATCTTAGTTAACAATATTTAATAATGAATTACGAGAAAAAACAAACAAATATTGAAAATTATAAAAGTCGGTACCATAAACCGATATATATCGTACTATCGTACGATGAGTAGAATGGATACTGCAGTTGTTTTGATGACACGTGCTTTGTGCTGCACTATGAAAAATTACTATTATTATTTATTCGTTAGTTATAAAAATCATTTATTGGCAAGAGAAAAAATCTATAATAAAAAAAACTCTTGTGATAGCTTTCATTGGATTGAAATTATTTGAAAACAGAATCATTACTTGGTGACAAAGTTGTCGTTGTTATTTCTAGGTTAGTTAACAAAAGTAAGTAGTTATTTTGAATAAGTAAATTATTCATTAAATTCTTAATAATATAGAAATGTTAGCAAAAGGCTTAAAATACGCACCGCCACCAGAATTAAATCAAGAAAAAACGATTATTGAATGCGAAAGCATAGTACAAAAACTAGGAAATGAGAATGATAAAAAAAGAATAAGGTGGGAAGTAGGGAATGTAGTAGATAAAATATTTAAGAGAAGTTTGTATAATTCAAAAAATGAACAAAAAATCAAATCAACTGTAACTAAACTAAAGAATAAAATAAAGAAGAATGATATTATAGTAACGAAGGCGGACAAAGGAAATACAATGGTACTACTGAGAAAGGACGAATACATAAAGAAAACGGAAGAATTTATAAGGGAAGGACCATACGAGGAAATAAAGTATGATTATACAAGTAAGTACCAGTCAAGGATAAAACAAATGATGAAACAGATAACATTTATAGAAGAAAATAAGAAAAAGTATTTATTGGAAAGTAATCCAACAGCACCAACTTTTAAAAGTCAGGTTAAGATACATAAAGAAGGAAAACCAATTAGACCGATTGTTTCTTTTATTAATGCACCTATTTATAAATTATCAAAGGAAGTTAGCAAAGTACTGAAAGAGAAATATGAATTTGGGACAAAATACAACATAGAGAATAATGTAAAATTGATAGAAAAATTAGAAAATATTAGGATTAATGTAAATACAAAATTGATATCACTGGATGTTAAGGACATGTTTACCAATATCACAGTAAATAAAGTTATTAAGTTAATAAACGATAATAATATGGGAGAATACAGGTATAAAAAGCAGTTGATGAAAGTAATTAAAGAATGTGTAAATCAGAACTATTTTAGGTTTAATAACAAGTTTTATATACAGAAAAAAGGTTTACCTATGGGGTCTTCATTATCCCCTATTCTTGCTGAAATATACATGAATGATTTTGAAAAGCAATTAATAACTTCCACTAAGTATAAAAACAATATAAAATTATGGTCTAGATACGTTGATGATGTATTAGTAATTTGGGAAGGAAGCATAGAAGAAGTGCATGAGTTTATAAATGAGGTAAATAGTAAGGATAAAAACTTACAATTTAAAGAAGAGATAGGAGGTAAGAAAATAAATTACTTAGATTTAAACATAGAAATTAGAGATAATGAGAAACTACAGTTTGGGATATTTAGGAAAGAGTCGTATTCTGATATAATTATACCAAGAGAGTCTTACCACCCATATAGATATAAAATGGCGGCAATCAATTCATTTTGTTACAGAGCTCAGAAGTGTTTAAAAGAGACCGAGTCAAAAGATAGGGAGTTAAGAACGATAAAGGGAATTGTAAGGAATAATAATTATAACACCAACATAGTGGATAAAGTTATGAAAAGGGTTAACATGCAAAAAGATAAAATAGAACCAGAACAAAAGAATTATGCAGGGTCATTGACATACATAGGTTCACATACTAGAAAAATTATAAAATGTTTTAATAAATATGGAGTAGATATAGCTATTAAAAAATGTGAAACGGTATTTGATAAGATAAGGAATAAGAATATAGAAAAAATTCCAGTATTACAGAAAAGCGGAATTTATAAATTAAAATGTAAAGACTGCAACAAGGTGTACCTAGGAGAGACAGGACGGAAATTCGTATGCAGGTTGTCTGACCACAAACGTGGAGAAGGTAATAGAACAACCAATTCGTTATATGCAAGACATTTCATAGAAGACAACCATAAGTTTGTTAATCCTTTGGAAGAATACGAAATTGTAAAAGTAGTGAATAACACAGTTGAAAGGAAGCTTAGAGAGGAGTTAGAAATATTGAAAGAGAGAGAAAAAGGGTTAGACAATTTAATTAATATTAAAATTAAATTTGATAATGAAGAAATATTTTATAACATGATTAAGAAGTAAATGATAGAGGACAGATAGATAATATTAAGAATTATTTTGCATAGTACTATTTGGATGTTTTAAAATAAGGGTGTTGACTGACCCACGTGTGTGGAGAGGAAGTGGGTAGTTTAAAAGGATGCACACACACACACACACACACACACACACAACACTGAAACACAAGGAATTTGCTAGAAAAAATATGTAACTCTACAGATGGTGTGACAGGGTTTAGGGGGTGGGGAAGGGTCATTCATATTATAGCTTGTTGTGTGTGAGCATGGTGGGGGAGAGGGGTGAAGGGGTTGGTTCCACTTATTTTGTGTCTATTCCAATCTGACGATGGGCTGTGAAGCTTGAAAGCGCTAATTGGGATAATTTTTACATAGTGGTGTGCAACTGTGATCATTCTGATTGTGATTTCAACCACTAACACAAATTTCTTCATTAAACTTAATAATATAAACACATTAATTTATTCATATTGCATCTGATGTATAATTATCAGTTGGTTAGAATATTTTTCGCAATAAACTACTTATTCGTCAATTCAAACGTAATGAGTCAAATGAGCGATTATTCATTACACTCGTATTTTAGATATTTAAATTAATACCGATTTCTTTAATCACGATAAAATCGTAATATATTTATTCTTTAAATTAATGATTGCGATATAATTCATTTTTTCAATTCTGATAATTTTCATCATTGGTTATGCACTTCGGTACTTATGACTAGTGCAGTCCCAAAACAATAATTCTTCATTCACTAACGAAAATTATTATTTCAATTCAATTCGTTAAATAATAAAAATAGAGTACTCCCTGTTTTTTATAAAACACAAAACACGAAAACACGACCATTATTATACACTGGCCGGTTTATTATTTTAATTCACTTAGCACTGGACACTCGTTATTATTCTGTTGTGTACAGGTTAGTGTGTGTAGCGTAACTTATGTATGTGACGCTCACCGTTTAAATAAAATCTTGACACTTTTCTTCATGAACCTTGCTCGTTGAATGATGCGGAACGACTGAATGTTTCATCAAAGCGTCTCCTGCTTGTCTGGTTATTTTAAGCCATTTGATTGGTTTAAATTGTCAAACTCTCTACCCCAAAACACTTTAGTTAAATAAAACTTTTAATTTTTTACAAATTTTTGTCTGGGTTAGAGGCTACGGGTGACGTAAGCGTCGGTATACAAAATGACTGAAAAGTTTATAATTGCTATAACTTTTTTATTAATTATCGTATCGTCGAATGGTTAGTGGCAATAGATTGCGGACACTTGCGGCTTAATTTAAGTCTAAACAAGGATGAAATCCGTCCATTATTAACTCACTAAGCCAGGTCACAAACTCATATGGTGATTCTTAATATAAATAAGTTTATTTCACCATATCTTGCTCCAATTACACTATAACACTCCTTATTAGACGTCTCGAGTCCATTTCTCTTCCGTTTCCATACAGAAAATAGTTGTAGTTACCATTCAAAAATTATTTGGTAATGGCGTCCTCAAACGACCATATTCGATTGTTTATAATCGCTTATAACGCTATTATTTCTTACCTAATTACATTTGTTTGGCATTCTAACAATAATATATACATTTATTTACATCTGTTCACATTTTGTTTTATGAATAATGTTTTTTTTCATATATTAATAGTCTTATCAAAAAACCTTCTGTTCTCATTTCTTGAATTTGTCACTTTTTCAATTATTTTACCACATAAGGTATATAATGTTATAAATTAAAATAGTGTACAATTATAGTACCTTGTTTATTTAATGTGTTTATCAGTCTTTCGTTGTCTGAAAGCTTTCCACTTCTTAATACTGGGTTTGTTTACATCAGGTTTTGCAATGGCAGTCAGTTAGTTTCTAATAAATCAACTACTAAATTACTACTATTACATTTGATATGTGTTCTCATCACATATGATACATTTGATATGTGTGTAGTATCAGATATCTCTCTAATTACTGGTAACATTTTTAGTAATCCTTCAACAAGTTTTGATAGTGCATTTTGCTTAACTATCTTGTCACATAGTGTTTGCCTACATCTGGTTATACAATTATAGTCAGTTAGTTTCTAATAATTTGATTATAAAACTACTATTATTATGATTGTGATATGTTCTCATAGTAGTATTAGATATTTTTCTAACTACTGATAACATTTTTAGTCATCTTTGAACAAGTTTTGATAGTGCATTTTGCTTAACTATCTTGTCACAGAGTGTCTGTTTACATCTGGTTATACAATTATAGTCAGTTAGTTTCTAATAATTTGATTGTAAAACTACTATTATTATGATTGTGATATTTTCTCATAGTAGTATTAGATATTTTTCTAACTACTGGTAACATGTTTAGTAATCCTTGAACAAGTTTTGATAGTGCATTTTGCTTAACTATCTTGTCACATAGTGTTTCTGTTCTTCTGGCTTTATGCTATCATATTTAATCTGCTTTATTTGCTGTGTATTTCAGTACAAATATTATTTATTAGTTTGCATTACTATTCATAATTAGTCTTTGATTGAAACAATTGTTGATAGTTGCTTGGTTTAATTAATATATATGATTTTATGTTATAGGTGCACTTTCTATGAGGTTACGTATCAGTTATCTGGTAACAAATGTGCAACATATTCTTATGCAGTATTTGATTCCACTATTATGATTTCATTATGGTATTCTATTACAATGGTTTAATTGTTAAGTAATACACATGTTTACACTATTTTTCTAAACAATAACACAAGTATTCTTAATCTAATAGTATTACATTTCTTGTTGTGTTGTACCTAATTTTTGGTACATTGGTTGTTTGATACCTAACAAACTAGCTTATTTGTTACTATTTGTTCTGGACTTTCTTTATATTTTATTCTATCTTGCCGTGGAATTCAGTTATATCTCATTTTAAGGTCTACAAAGCTTTTATTATCAGTTCCTATGAACAATGATTTTACTGTTCTATCTCACATTTCTCTTGGTGGTCTTATGATTATCTATTTTGGGTTACAATCTTGATTAAACTGGTCACACTAATTGTCTGTGCATTTTAACTATTTAATCTTTGATTCTTCCACTATAATGGTAACGCATTTTCCTCTGTTATAAACCTTCTCACTTGTATTGTCTGTGGGGTTTATTTGGGTTAAAAATTGTTACAGGTTCTCACACTTATATTAAGTTTTCACTATTACAGTTTGTGATTGCTTAATTATGCTAAACACTGGTTTCTTCATAGTTGATAATCGTTATACTTCTTCCGGTCATTAGTATAGTTCCTTGTATACTTGGTGAATGGTGATTTCTCGTATTGTCCATATATTATCTTCATTCTTCATGTTATGTTTCCTTTGCTCTTCTTCTTCCTTTCTTCTTCTATTTAATTGTTGTTCACTGTCGGTGTTCTCCTGGGTTGTACTGTACTTGTGATAATCAATGTTCACTTATTCTCGTCATCTTCTTCCATATTTCCATTTGTGGTAGTCATTGCTCCATAGTATTAATAAATAAATTGGTTGTTTTACCATCATGGTGGTTGTTCTTGAGTTGTCTCTCCTTCATTTTAATGGTTGTGATTTTTGTTGTTTCCCCTCACTGTTTGAAACCTATTGTCTTCTCTTCATTTTAATGGTTATGATTTTTGTTGTTTCCCCTCACTGGTTGGAACCTATTGTCTTCTCTTCATTTTAATGGTTATGATTTTTGTTGTTTCCCCTCACTGTTTGGAACCTATTGGGCCTGGTTTCTAACATTTTATATTGACTCGTTGTCATTTTCTTTCTCTCTTTTGTACTTGATGATGCAATATTACTGTTCCTTCTTCTTTGTTGGAATTTTTTCAATAATATATCTCTGTAGATACACACTTTTCGTCTACATTATTTTATGTACTCTGAAATATTTTCATGATCTCCCGTCACTTGACGTAATATTTGGGTACTCTATGTAACTGCCAAATTTGGTACGTTACAATATTGAGACTTAAACTTATATCTTAAATGAAATGTTAGTCTTTAAGTTTCATAATAAAACACGATAATTTCTAAAGTGGGTCACAAATTTTCTTCTCAATTGTATGTGGAAGAGTGTGTGGGGGGACGAATAGTTTGTGTACTTTATTAAAAGCGAAAGAGATAATATATAAAGATGCGAGCGTAAGTCAGAAATGATATAACGGAGTGCAGTTAATAAAGCGTGTAGTTGTACACAGATTGACCGTACTACAGATACCAACTATGGAACATCATTATTTTATCAATAACCATTCCGTATTTCGAACGAGGTCTAGAGGAATTTAGAAGAGGTAATTTAAACATGGTATTAAGTATTATAACTATTTAAAATTCCTTCGGCCTCTGTGTCGTTTACTGCCATAGTCTAGTGTATTTGGTAAGTCGCTTAGATGTACCAATCAGACTCGACTAGATTGGCCACTCTGTTATATTTGTTTTAGTCACAGTTTAACAAAAAAATTTTGCTGAGCTGTTTGTTATTACAAATAAAATTAAACGATTGAATTTATATTTTAATTAAAATTTTTCATCTCATATCATGTATGTCCTTCATAGTGGGTTTCAACTGCTCGGAATGTAGGCCTATTACATGTGTTACGTGTGTTATTTAAGGTAACTCTTAAATAAGAAAGAAGGTAAGCTTATCTCATCATCTTACGCGACATCACCGCAGCGTAGTCTAGGTTTGAGCCTTCAACTATCCATACAGTACCCCACATTCTATCTTATACGTGCGCTGTAAATATGTTATCCCCATTTTATCCTCTCTTAGTTCTTTCTCGGAAATCGTTGTTGGAAGTCGTTCTATGCTCAGGACTTTCAAATTATTAGTGGTTTACCTATTATGTTTCATTAGAGTATTCTTTCATACTTCCATAACCAGCCAACACATATATACTTTTAGTGCTTAAATATTGATTCTATCTATTTTGTGTGTGCAGTGTGTTGTGTAATTTGTTATTTTTTGACGTTTTATGTAATGGTTTAACCATAGTATGTTATGCAGAATGATGTATAAAATAATTAAGTTTAATAAGATGTGTGTTCAAAATATCTTTTAAGAGCGTAATGCATAAATAATTTGACCTATACAACAACGAATTGACCTGTCAGATACGAATACACACATCAGTTATTCCGGTAAGCATTTCTTAGCGCTAAAATTATAGCTGTACAGTAATACCGTGAGTACTGCAACTACACAATTTATTGCTAATATTACACTATACGGCGGAAGCTGGAGAAATATTACGTTCTGTTACAACTATAATATGTTGTAGACGTGAATAGTAAAGGGACTTACAATTCCACATTTACTGTCTGTAAGGATAACATGAAATTATATAGGATGTTCATAATGCCAATGTTAGTATTCCCACGTCAGGTATACACCTCTGTTTAACATGGCATTCAAACTTCTAATACTGATAAAACTGAGAAAATCAGGTCATCTGAAGGTCCGGTCGGCTGGCCAGAGCACAGCCCTTGGGGAGGCAACAAACTTACGTCTGAAAATTTAGGTTTTGTACTTTTTTATAATTTTATTTTTTAACGTTAAGTCTATATCTATACATATTATTACACTAGTTACACCGTGTTACGTACAGTGAAATAATACGATCAAATTTACGGCTGAATAACGTCTTTACTGTCAACTTGTAAACTGCAAAAAAAAAAGAAATTGTAAAAGTACCCACAAAGTTATATTTTGGATAATATTTTAGTTAATAGCTTTAGTTAATTTTAATCCACACTTTTAATTATTGTAATACTGTTTGTACTATTGCCAGGACAAGAAGAAAGGCAATTACATAGCGCTCAAGGTAACTCAACATTGCCTTATCACACGTTAGGCGTCGTAGCATTTCCGTAGCCTAAGGTCGGATATTTATTTTGTCTTCAGATTGTTATAGCGCCTGAAACTACGAAAATTATTCTTGGCGCGCGGTCTAGAAAATCGAAGTTATTCTGGAATGTAAGCGAGGTATAAATTTAAGCATCCAATGGCCAGGTCAGTTTAGTTTAGACCTGGCGATATTAGAATCCGGTTCGAAGTTATTGTGAAAATTTAGTGAGAAGTGATTATGTGTTAATTAGTGTCAAACTGTAATAAGGTGACGTTAATTTAAATTTGTTGGGTAAATTTATTTTAAATTATTGTGTAAGAGTTCTTGGCTTATTAGTATAACAAAATTGAACGTTAAGAGCTTGGGAATGCGCGAAACTCTTAAGCTCGCAGGGGAATGGTGATGTAGTGCCAAGTGCTTTGAGATGTGAGAAGAGATGTGTTGTTATGAGAGTCAGTGGAGTCAACGTCTAAATGTTATTTCGAATAGTAGCCTAACCAAAACTAGCGTATAAGGGCGTGTTTGTAAACTGTGTTTCACTTACCACGGATGTCTCACTCACTCTCTCTACCTCCTATCCCCCCCAATCACTCCACCTCACATTGTTACGTGTAAATCTATATCGGTGTGTTTTTATTAGTCCTGCAATTGTGTGCTGTTGAGACGTACTACCAACTCTTATCGCAGTGGAATGGAAAGTGAAAACTATGCACTTGTGCACTTCCGCTTCCTAATTACACTCGACTATCTCTGCAGTTTATCATAAAGGAACGACTTCTTCGTATTAGCTTACTTACGAAAATCCATGCTGGATACTACGCGTTTTTGTCACTCGCACCATGTAGGGTATCATGAATTCGACCATTGTTTTTCAAAAAAGTAACATGTTTACAATTTCAGGCAGTTACGGCCTAAGATGTCTAATAGGGTCTGGTGGCTCCATCCAGTGGAGCTAGTACATAACTAGAGTTAGCGTATGGCATACCCAGTTTTCATTTTATCACTGGCAATCTTCAGCCGTCCTCTTACCAAGCGATTCATTTCTCGCAGTTGGTTTTCTAATTGCGAGGAATAGTTCTTTGGCTCTTGGGACTGAGTCTCAGGTGATCGGAACATTACGTCCAAAGGAAGGCGAATCTCCCGCCCAAACACCAATGCTGGAGTCATGCCGGTTGTGTCGTGTACTGATGACTTATACGCCATAAGGAATAGTGGTATACGTTGGTCCCAGTCTATTTGGTTCACGTCAACAACTTTCGAAAGATGCTGCTCCAGTGTCCTGTTGAATCTCTCAACCATCCCGTCCGACTGAGGATGCAGAGGCGTTGTCCTGGTCTTTCGAATTCCGAGTAGACAGCATAATTCTTTAAGCACTCCTGATTCGAAATTTCTCCCTTGATCCGTATGGATTTCCATAGGGGCTCCATAACGGCAACAGAAGTTGTGAACTAACTGCTTTGACACAGTGGTAACCTCCTGATTTTGAATTGCGTAGGCTTCCACCAACTTAGTAAAGTAGTCACCTACAACCATGATGTACCGTTTTCCATCGTCAGTAACTGGGAATGGTCCAGCAATGTCTATGGCAATTCTCTCGAAAGGTTTTCCAGCGTTATACTGTCTCATTTTCCCCTGCTTCTGGTTTGTGGGCCCTTGCTTGCAGCACATATTTCACACGTCCGAACACATTCCTCTACGTCGTGGCGAAGATGAAGCCAATAGAATCGCTTCCGTATTTTGTCAAGGGTTTTGTTAACGCCAAGATGGCCTCCAGATGTTCCATCATGCATCTCCTTCAAAACAGACTGCACTCTACTTCGGGGAACTATCAACTGCAAGAACACGTCTCGTCCATCTGCACTTTCCCAAGCCCTTTTCAGCAATCCGTTTTCTAATGTGAGAGACTCCCATTGTCCCCAGTAGCCCTTCAGCACTTCGGAACCATATCAGATATCTTGCCAATCCGGGCGGCGACCTTCCTCTTTTGCTGTCAAGATCGGTCCAGTGTCTTCATCAGTCATCTGTTCTTGTCGACAGTCTTGTATTGTCCAGCCGTCAGCCAGGAAATATACAGTGATGGCTTAAACATGTTCGCTTGAGTTTTGTTCTTCCTTTCTCTGGCAATGTCGGCAGTCTTCCGGGCACGGTCTTCGTGATAAGCCATCTGCATTGCCGTGCAGGCGCCCCCGCCGATATTGTACCTTGAAGTTGTACTCTTGCAGACGTTTGAGCCACCTTGCTAACTGTCCTTCCGGATTTTTAAATCTCAAGAGCCATGCAAGTGTAGCATGGTTGGTACGTAGTGAAAAGTCTCTTCCATAGAGGTATTTATAGAAGTGCTCCAACGCTCGGACGATTGCCAGCAACTCTCTCCTTGTGACTCAATAATTTCTCTCTGGTTTAGAAAGTGTCTTGCTGTAATACGCTATTACTCGTTCTTCACCTTTCTGCACTTGAGACAAAACTGCTCCTAGACCAGTATTGCTTGCGTCTGTGTCTACGATGTACTTCCCTTCGGAAGCTGGAAAAGCGAGAATTGGCTGCGAACATAATGCAATCTTCAACGTTCTAAATGCTTGGTCACACTCTCTCGACCATTGGAAGTTTCGATTATTTTCCGTCAGCTCATGTAGTGGTTTAGCAATAGTAGCGAAGCCTTTCACAAAACGTATGTAATATGAGCATAACCCCAGGAAACTCCGAACTTCGTGTTTATACTTAGGGACTGGCCAGTCTCTTACGGTGCCTACTTTATTAGGATCCATGCTAATACCCGCTGCCGAAACCAGATGGCCCAAATACTGTACTTCCTTCTGGAAAAGAGAACACTTCTTCGGGCTCAGCTTCAGTTGTGCACCGTGAATTCTAGTTAGAACTTCCTTAAGGTTTTCCAAATGATCTTCGAAAGTCTTCCCGATCACTATGACATCGTCTAAGTAAACAAGGCAAGTTTTCCACTTCAGGCCTCGGAGTATCAGGTCCATCAATCTCTCAAATGTTGCCGGTGCATTACAGAGTCCAAATGGCGTGACGTTAAATTGGAATAAGCCACTTGGGGTCTAGAAAGCGGTCTTTTCCTTGTCTTCTTGATGAAGACCCACTTGCCAATATCCACTCTTCAAGTCCAATGTGGAAAACCACTGTGCTCCGGACAACGTGTCGAGTGTATCGTCAACGCGAGGTAATGGATAGCAGTATTTCTGTGTAACGTCATTTAACCTCCGGTAGTCTACGCAGAAACGCAATCCACCATCCTTCTTCGCTACCAGCACTACAGGGGAAGACCAAGCATTTGACGAAGGTTCGATTACTCCCTCTGTCAACATGTCCTGTACTAACCGAGACATCTCCTCTTGTTAAGATAATGGAGGCCTTCGAGGAAGTTGGCGTATCGGTGTTGTGTCCCCGGTATTGATGCGATGTTGCACAAGAGAGGTTCTTCCCAGTGACTGCCCCGAACTGCAAAACAATCTTTGAGTTCGTGTAAAAACTGTCAGAGTTCTTTTACCTCACCACTTGAGAGGTCGTTAGAAGATCTGTTCAATAATTCTTGCAGTTCGTGTGGTAATTTGGAAGTATAAGAACTGGATTTTCGTAGCGTTATTCCGGCTACCCAGGCCACAGGAGTCAATTTGCCTAGGAGCGAGTTGCTTTGTAAAGTGATAGCTTGATCCAAAATATTCGCCACTCTAATAGGTACATTTCCGGTTTTGTCAGGTTTTACTAAACTTTTGGCAATTAGTATGCCCGGTGTGCTGACTACATGGGGTTCGAATATAGAGCACTGATTGCCCCTAGTATATCTACATCGGTTCTAACCATGATGATCTTTTCGGAGTTTGGCGGAACAGTTACGCCCACTTGGTTTATGACGTCTATCGATTTTTCTTCTGTCGTCATTGTTGATAGCATTACCTCTTCGCCTCCGACTCTCAAGACATTGTTCTTGAAGTCGACTATAAATCCGTATGCGCTCATAACGTCCACACCAAGAATTGCTTCATCCACAATGTCTACAACAAGTACTTGATGATTAAACTCAAGTCGACCGAGGCGTAGGTGTATCTCCACTTTTCCATACACTTTTACAGGCCGTCCAGTAGCTGCTCGCAAGCTGCAAGAGCACCAGATTGGCTTGAGATCTTTCACCACGTCGGGGCGCACAATAGAAACTGTTGCGCCTGTGTCAACTGTAATCGAGGTTGGCCTTTCTTGAACAAATCCGGTAACTACCAAGCTCCCGCTGTTTTTCTGAAGTTTAGAAATTGCGTATTCTCTAGGGGCTTCTTTCCTCCAGTTAGTCACACACGCCCCGTTGTACCGACTATTGCTCGTTTCCCTGCTACCGAATTCTAACCCCGACAATCTCGTTGTAGATGTCCAGGCTTCCCACATCGATAACACTTCGGTCTTCCATCCTTTCTTATTTTATTCTGTTGCGCCGAGCGTCGTGTCTCTGTTCCTTATTCTTCCTCCTCATCGTCGGTGCCGTCGCGATCTTTTAGCGCGCGCAATTTATGACTTGTCCAACCAGACGCTGATTTGGTGGCCTCAAATTGCAAAGCATGTACCAGGGCGTCCGCACTGTTCTGGTGTCTTACCATTCATAACACTTGCTGTAGTTCGTTATCTCGGACACCGGCAGTAAATGTCTGCATCGCAAAACGCGTTAGAAAATCTTCTGGCGTTTCAGGATAGGCCAGTCTAATTAGTCTGTCGATACTTGGTTCAAACTCTTGAAGACTCTCCCCGGAATGCTGTCGCCTTGCTCTCAACTGGGTGCAGTACACATCTCGCAAATGTTTATCACCATACCGTAATTCCAGAGCGTTTATTTATTACGCATAGGTGTTCTGGCTATCAGGTGGTACTTTCTGTAGCTGCCGCGGGTCCTTTTAATGAGAGAACGAGTGAAACAGCCTTGTCTTTCTCTGTCCAATTATTTGCGCATGCAGCAGCTTCAAATTGGCGGAGGTACGTTGCCCAGTGACTGCTTCCGTCAAAGGTTGGAGCTTTCACATGAACTGTCCCTACTGCAGGCAAAGTGACTTTCTCTATTAACTTATTTTCTGTGTCTTTTTCTGTCTTTATCACTGGTACAGTCTGTTCAGAAATTTGTTTTGGTTGAATCTTCATGCACTGTTCAACTTCAATTTTAATTTTTTTCTCTTATATTTGCCATTGAGTTTTCTACTGCAGATATTTTTGTTTACATAACTTCTTCCACAGTCAAGACAGATTTTTCTACTTTAGCTATTTTATTTGACATGGATTTTTCTACGTCAGATATTCTGGTAATCTGATTGTTGAGTTCACCTCGTAATTCACCTACGTCACCACGTAGGAGACCCAATTCCGCGTTAGTATGTTCTTGCATCTGCTTTTCTTCATGAATTAACGCTTTGATGTCACCTGCTTCACGTTTACTTTCCTCTGCCTCCTTCTTACGTTCCTCTGCCTCCTGCCTGCGTTTTTCATCCTGTCGTTTTTCTGCTTCTTCCGCTTTCTCATCCTGTCGTTTCTCTGCTTCTTCCTGTGTCTGCCGCAGTAGTGTTTGTAAAGTTTCCATCATCTTACTGGGATCCATGCTTACCGATTAATTACGAATCACACTCTTCTTGTACAAAGTGTCCACTGTTTCCACTGTTAACCGTTTTATCCCAGTTCTGACACCACTGTTACGACGGTCTACTCGATCGTCGTAGGTACAGTGGAAACAAAGTAAGTGCAAGACACCAATCAAGTCACTAATCACACCTTTAATTGTTACAGTAAAACAGTTCGTAATTAACAACACAGTGTCTACAGCAAATCAAATGAAAATTTTTCACACGCAATAAAATGTCTACTAATATTAAAACTCAATTGTATTACATTTATACCGTCCGAATATAAAACGCAACACTTCACTAATAACTACTTGAACGTACACAGTAATAACTCGAACCGCTCTGTAATTATATCGCACTAATACTCTCGAACCGCACAGTCAAAAATTCGCCTCATACTAAACTGAACGTCGTTTGAGTACCGGTATCTATAGCTAGTCGAATATCTAGACGATTCCTAATTGCGTCGTAGCGTGCGTATGAACTACGTAATTAAGTACGGCCTTGACACAGGCCGAGCGCCCCGCGAAGCCCGGCAGAGTCCAGAAGATTCTCGCAAAATGCGTCTAGTAGCACGTACACCACACGCTTACATTCTGGATGTCTCTGGAACGTTCGATAACCACGTAGATTGTTCGTGATGCCGTAACAATATATTATAAAACTGTCCTCTTATTATATGCTATATTTATTTCTGATTTTGCCTCAAATTATACTAGCCAACAATCATCATTATTAAAAAGATAATTTTTTATAATTAATATTGGTTTGCCATTTTCTGTTAACAAAGCTACCAACTCAAAATTCTTAATTGCTTCCTTTAAAATCAATTACGTAAGATGTAGTCAATGAAATACTATAGTAGTATTTATTGCAGTGTACGTTTTTGTTATGACATATTTAGAGAGCACAGTTATATTTAATCATTTAATGCCGCAAGGTAAATATTTCCTACGACAGCTCAGTAATTTTTTTAATTTTAACTACATCAGTTTTAGTATATTGAAATATATGTTTATTAAAGATGTTGTTTAAAGGCTTACACTTATAGCTAACCCTAACTGTAGGAAATTGGAAATTAAAAGCAGAAACGTTATTGTAGGCATCATTAAATTAACCGCAAAGTTGGAATTTGAGTTACTAAAGTTCACGATAAAAGGTCTGACGAAACACTGACATTTAAACTATGATATGTCAGTTTCATAACATTCGATACTGCAGAGAAAACAAAATCATACACTCTCGCTTCTTGACTGTGTATGTTTATGTGTGTGCTCCTTGTTTCTCGTATTTACTGTGTTAAAAAAGACTGAAGAAATGTAATAATAATTTCAGTCACTCTACTCTTTACTTGATATAAGCAGAATCTCTTGTTCGAATAAGGACGCACGTATAGAACAATGCTGACGAGAAGAATTCCGATGTGGAAAGCTATTAAGGGAATTTCGTGTCATAAATATGTAACAAACGTCCGGGGTGCGCGTTGTTTAGAGGGAAAGTTATTTATCAAATCTCGTATTCGATACAGGAGCTAGTGGACATAAAATTCCAACCAGCTACCATAAGGGTGGTTTCTCTATAAATTTACTTTAACCGTATTTTAAGCAAATAGAGATTAAAAAACGATTGTTTTTCATTTTATTGTAAGCATATAATTAAACTGAAGTATTTGCCTTTTTATGAATAGTCAGCAATCTCTTTTAAGTTAATCAAATCAGTAAAACATTACAAAACTTAAAAAATGAAATTATAGGCCTATTGAACTTCATTTATTGATAACCAGTCGCTAATTATTTGACAATTTGTGCCAATACGTCAGCTCAGTGTGACATTGTCATTGCTTTGGATAATGCTAAGTGTATCTGCTAGGTATTTTTATTCTAAGTGAAACACGATGTTACCTTAATAAATAAATGTATTAAATAAATAAAGCATATGCACTTTTCTACATAATTTACAGTATCGTTAACAGATGTATTGATAATGATGTGAATTTTTTTGATTTGTTTTTGCCTACCGGGTTAGCGGTTTGCCGAAAAGTGTGTTTTTTCAACTTGGTGCACACTTTTGTCAAAAACTAATTAAGATAACAGGATGAAATTTTCATCATGTTTTTCTTACCACCTGATGCATACTTAAACACAAGCATTATTTGATGGAGCTATAAATTTTGTCTTTAGAAATTTTTAATCAATAAATTTTATAAACAAAAAAGTTACATCCAAAAAAATTATATTTTTGTAACAAAAAGTCAAATAACAAAATCCCTGTGTTAAAGTGTACTATAAGATGCAAAGAATACATGGTATAAATTTCGTTCAGTTATCTACAGTAGGGTTTGAGAAAAGTGTGCACCAAATTTACCAATTTTACATGTAAAGGATAGACCTTACCGGGTCCCCTTTTAGCGAAGTTGAGGTTAAACCGAATGTCTACAAAAAGTCGAAACAGATTAAACCCAGTGTTCTAAAACGGAGTACGTGCACATAGGCAGTGAAACAATTCACAATTATTAATTTTAAAAAATTAATAGTGATAATGCCAGAAAGGACATCGAACGCAACTATAAGTGACAAATACTAATTAATTAGAATAGTAATAAAATTTTTCAACGACGATATTATCGAAACGTATTCACCATATAATATCAGTTTCAATTCAACAGTATTGGAACAGTATTTAAACTAATTATTTTAATTATTATTCGAAAAAATTAAGAGACAAAGGCAAATGACTTTACTTATATAATTGATTAAAGGTTTTATTAATTTATAGTAATTGTAAGAGAAGAAACATTGTCATATGGACAATTAGCATATTTTAGGAATAACAAGAAATATTAAGGGAATTTAAAATGAAAAAGTGAATTAATTTGAACCAAACGTTATTTTCATAATTAACTCGATGAACATTCCGTGATAGGGTGTATCAAATAATTTATGATGAACTTTAAAAACTTTGAATTATAATATAAGAATTATTATGTATTGTGTTAACTTTAAGATTGTTCCAAATATTTAATAATGTTTCATCGAATTAACTAGGAATTTCCAGTTACCTGTATTTTTTATGTTATCCAATCTGATGAAGCAGATACTTAATTTTTTCACTAAAATGAATTCATAACCGTATTTTACGGATATTTTAATGTTGTTACAGAGGTTTTAATAATTTAAAATTTATTGGTTAGTGTTCAAATGAAATCAGCTTTAACCTCAAATGTCGAAAAAAGTCACATGTTTACTTTATATGTTATTCATTAAGAAATTTTAATAATGTTATCACTCTCCTACTACTAAATAATTATAGTAGTGCATTGCTTTACGTTTTTTGTATCTTGGAGTCTCAAAGAACCTACTTTCTTTATTAAATAATTTAACCAAAATATTAACGTCCAATGTGGCGAACACTTAGAGTCAGAATTGCAAACCCTGAGATATTATAATTGTAAAGAGCCAACTAGTAAAGTTTTAAACAAAAGAATGACTAACAATATTATTGTAATTTAATAACATTTCAAGAATAGTTTCGAAGAATAAACCATAATTATTGACTACCCAATCAAAGAGTTCGACAAATCATTTCTTTAGACTAAGACATTACAGCTTAGGTGGACAGCATCAACGGTTGGCAGCATTGGTGGCGGAAACAAGTGGGTTTAAATAATTTTAAACGTTTTGACCGCCAATGCAAATCAGCTTTGCCATTAGAACCTCACTCCAAGTAAGTACCTACATAACAGATCATTTCTAATTTCATTGAGGAGTCACCTAAGGAGTTTCGTCTTATCAACGAGAGAACGTCGAGAACAACTACGAACTCATTTTCAACCGAACATAAGATGAACTCATTATTTTATTTAAACTAATACTAAATCAACCAACTTCAAGATTTAAAAAAAAAATAATAATAATAATAATTAAACATTTTAAACGAGTGACGTACTCGTCTAATTATAAATTGACGCAAACAACGCGAGGCTTAAAAGAGAAAGAGAAAACAGGTAATATAAGAGATTGGCTTCCATCACGGGGCTTAAAAGGATACCACGACGAGACGGGTTTATTACAATATGTTGTCATCTACTTTCATTTTTCTTTGCGATAACAATCTATCCTCATTTTATTCCACTGACAATTTCCGGTATGCATTTTCATTTTGTGTTACTTCTTCGAAGTACTTTAAATTATAAATTGCAAGATAGAAAAAGGAATGAAGATATCAGAACTCAAAGTAAAGGACATAAAAGAAATTATTGCATTTTACAGAGACAATTGTGGGATCATCTGCAAAGAATGACAGAGGATCGATTGCCGAAAGCGGCACTGAACTATAAAGCCATTGGTAGAAGAGAGGGGCGTCCGAGAATGAGATGGGTGTCGGAACAGGTTTATATAACCTAATCCCTGAAGAAGTGAAGAAGAAGAAGAAGAAGAAGAAGAAGAAGAAGAAGGAGAAGAAGAAGAAGAAGAAGAAGAAGAAGAAGAAGAAGAAGAAGAAGAAGAAGGAGAAGAAGAAGAAGAAGAAGAAGAAGGAGGAGGAGAAGAAGAAGAAGAAGAAGAAGGAGGAGGAGGAGGAGGAGGAGGAGGAGAAGAAGAAGAAGAAGAAGAAGAAGAAGAAGAAGAAGAAGAAGAAGAAGAAGAAGAAGAAGAAGAAGAAGAAGAAGAAGAAGAAGAAGAAGAAGAAGAAGAAGATATTTATAAGCTACAAGCGATTCTGCAGTTTACCTCACATTATTGGTATATTTATTATGGTAAGACAACGGGTAAATATGATCTTTTACACAGCAGCATAAAATAAATTTACGCACTTACTCTTTTATTTGAAGCTTAGTTTAATACCTCTAGCACATTACGTTATTTCAAAACCAATAATCCGATTTACAAATATTTAAAAAGTGTAATAATTTCAAGGGTGTCTGAGCAATTCAATACCCTTTACCAATAGAATACACTTCAGTCCATTATACTTTGCCTGTCTGGAAGTATCATCACGCAAGTCGGTTGTTTGCAGTTTTACCGCAAAATAATTTATTGAAAAAATAGTTTAATAGTTTAACTGTATAATTTTGTTGTTTCTCACACAGTGGGAAAAACGTTTCTGCACAGTGTACATTTAGTGACCGGTGAAAATAAGCAACTAGCTTAAACCCAATAATTTAGTCTCCTCCTTTTCTCCGGAGAGTGCTAACCTTGTGAGAAGAAACATTTTCGAATTAATACAACACACTGGGCTGCTACACGAGACTCACCTGAGGGACTTACACTTGGTAATTAACGTATCCTTAAAGTTTTATAAGGTTTTCGTGCACTTTGGAAATTTTGTTTGAGTTTATAATGTTGTCAAATTTTTATCTCTCGAAACGGAGATTTTCTAAATTTATTAAATAACATTAAAGTAATAACAATCAGCAACTAAAAATACCATTTACACTGATCAAACCAGATGTAATAATCCAAGTGACTTATAAATGGTAATTCAAAAGCACGACAAAGATCCAATACGAGTTGTTTTATGGATGTGATTATACTTTCAGCTAGCTTTAATTTATTTTGTTTAAACTCACTACATCGTTATTTCTTAATAGGTTACTAAATGTTTATCGAAATCACATTGTTACGACAATTGCTTGGATCTTAAAAAATTTGAATGAGTCGTTATGAATAAGGGCAATTGATGGTTACAATCTTTATTTACACCTACAAAGCAACCACGCTCATTTTAAAGCAGTTGTCTTATCCAGTACTCTAAACATACACGAGTGATACAAGTCACTGTATTAAAAAAAATTACATTTTCATTAACTTGTAACATAATTCGTGCTTCGTACCTACTGTCTCAGCAGAGGCGTTGCTACCAAACAAGGAATGTGGTGACGTATGCCATTCCACTGCACGCATCACTGTCATACTACACATTTAAAATACCTTTAAACAGTTTCGGTGTAACTGGACTGACGGTATTACTTGTACCGCTAAGAAAACTTTCTGTAACAAAATATTTAATAAATTACACAGAGATATAATGTACGAACGCTGAATCTAATACACACACAAAATCACAAGTAAATACGTTTTATAAACAACTGAACAATGTTTACAGAACCAGTAATACCCCACCAACAGAAGCACACACTATCATTCAGTAGACTCTCACTATCCTCAGGCGTCTCGGAAACATAACTGATGAGAGTACAGTACATAGGCTATAAACATTTTCTCAGCTAACTACGTCGGACACCAATCGTTTTAAAATTCTGAACTGCTCATTGACATGAAGATCGTTGAAGCTCTATTTATGGAAAATTCATGATAGATCATGATGAACTGGAAGCTTCCAAGCTTTTGGTTATTTTTGCATCTTATGCTTGGTTATGATTGATTTGCGGAAATTCTATACTGCAAATCACGCTACACTTATTCCTTACAGCGCTTTGTTGTAACAATATTTTATTTTCTTATTAAATATAATCTGCTGACAAAAAGACAAGATTATAGTAGAACAACATCTTCTTCTGATAGTTCCTATCCCGTTCGGATGTTGGATATCATACAGGCTATTTTAACTTTCTGCACTGCTCTACGGAATAAGTCAATATTCATGCTAAACCAGGTCCTTAAATTTCTCAGCCATGATGTTCTCAGTCGCCCAACTCCTCTCTTTCCAAGTATGTTTCCCTGTAATATGGACTGCAATAAGTAAAATCACTGTTTTTTTCTCATGAGGTGTCGCAGATACTGAAGCTTTCTTATCTTTACTGTGTTAATAACTTCCCTAAATTTCTTCATCTTTCTAAGAACTTCAACATTAGTTATATGTGCTCAATTATGTGTGCTTAGTCTATGAAATGCTCAGTATTCTACGGTAAAGCCAATTACGAAAGATTCCAATTTCTTAGTTGTGGCTTCAATCAAAGTCCAAGATTCTACACCGTAAAAGAGGACCGAGAATACGTAGCAGCGTAGAAGTCTCATCTTTGTGTTTATTGTTAAATCGTGACATTTGAATAAGCTACTCATTCTAGTGTACACTGCTCTTGTATTTTCAATTCTGCTTTTTATTTCTTGAGAGTGGTCCCATTGTTCATTCAGTATAGTACCAAGTTATGTAAATTGGCTTACACGATCAACTGGCCTTTGCTTTATATTAAGGGTGCAATTTATAAACTTGTTCTTAGATATAATCATTAGTTTCGTTTTATTAACATGGATGTCTAGACCATCCGACGGCTGCTTTCTGTCACTCTTATCATAGAACAACATAATAGAGATTATTTTTAAATGGTCAAATTGTATTCTGTGTAATATTTAATACTTGTCATTCGTAGCATTTATTTCCTGGTTTTCGAACATTTTTGAAATTACCTGTATAGGAACAGGCGTTTTTATACACGTAGTTTGAGTCTCAGGTATCACTTTCGGTTACAGGAAATGCATCCTAGAGAAACACGACGAAACGACATCAGTCCTAGTTTATTTCTGTTTTACTTGAACATCCTACGGTTTACGGGGCACTATCCGCTTGCTGACGGCGCCGGAATTATGCAAAAAATACTACATAACGTTTGGTATGCAGATTTGGTAACCATCACCGGGTCTCTTGTCTTCTGCCCGATAGTGTTCTTATGTTCTGAGGACAATTAATTGAACGCATTGGTGAAACTATCGCATTTGCAATGGTGCATTTGAAAGGTATAATTTTCAAGCTTAACATCCAGAAAAACAAAAACATTATAAAAAATCTTGAGGAAAGGTGGAAAACAAATCGTTTGCGACGGAATAAAAAGGCAATATTAAGCATAATAAGGGAAACTGAAGCATTTATAAAAATGATTTGTCAAGCATCTTGCATCGCCATGTTGATCATTCTTATATCTTTTGCTTCAGTTCCCGTTTTGATAGACAGCATAAACAGAACGGAGATAGGGAGCAGAAGACCAATGAATGTCTGGCTTCCGTTTAACCTGACTGGTTCTACGCAACGATTATTTATCGACGCTGTTGAATCCTCTACGATTATTATTTATTTTGGATGCGTGATTACACCACTTATAAATTTATATACGACTATCCTGTGCTTGCTGAGAGCAGAATTCCAAATACTACAGTATGATTTTATTAATTTGACAAATGTTTACACTGACGAGTATTTCAACGCGGTGGTACGAGAAAGTATAATATCTACCAGAATTATGGTTCAAGTTGAATCGCACCAGTTTCTGTTAAGGTATGGTCGAACAGTGTCGTATTTATATTGATGTTACTTATGTATGACGATTCATGTTATCATTTGGGACAGGTTTGTGGTGCAATGATAAAATTTAATTCAAAATGTATTACCAGTCACTTGTTTCAACAACAAAGTGTGTAAAGTTGTATATTTGTAAAATTTTCAAAATATAAATAAAAATATCGGTATGGAGAACCATACAAGACTTTCATGTTCTAAGATTTATAATTGAAATCATTTTCAAAATGAAATATTTCCATACAAACTACTTCTTTCTACTTCTTTCTTCATCCTTAACCACAGTTCTGTGGTCACAAACGTATACCACCTCACGTTAGCGCACTCGATTTTCACTGACGATGGCAGTCGATGGCACTGCCGAAACGTCTGGTTTTACAGAAAACATTGGACGACGGCAAAACAGCCCGGGAAGAAATCTTAACAACAAACTACTTCTTTGTTGCCGGTAAAGTAGTACACATAAAAAAATTATCCACTCCCCCTTTAACTATAACTTTCATTTATAGAAAATTACCCCCTCACTCTTCAACTACCCTTTCCATTTATAGATATTGAATCTACCGTTCTACAGTGGATTATTATGACCTTCTTTTCAGGATACTTTATTTATCAAAATTAAGTACTTTAATCTTGTTAAAACATAGTACGTTGCAGGTAAAATACCCCTTCCCCTTTAAACCAAACTTCACCAGAATCAATATGCCATGAGTCCTCTATAACTCAGGCACATATACAAAAAATTGTTTGATTCTGTTTAAATTTACGGCAGTTATCTTTCGTCATAGAAAAAATTATTCTTGTTAAAACATAAAATGTTGATGGTAAACTACCCCTTCCCCTTAACCGATCTTCACCAAAATCAACAGACTTTGAATACTCTACAATTAAGGCACCTATGTAAAACCTTGTTTGATTCTATTTGAATTTGCGGCAGTTATCGTTTGCCACACAAAAATTCTACATATAGACACACTGACAGACGGACAGACACACAGACAAATAGAGACACTTTTCTAAAAATGAAAAAATGAATTCGCATCCAAGTGGATGAACTGATATTTCTCACGAACGTGGCAGGGTATACTCTCCATTACCAAAGAAGAACACAGATACACGGCAGGAACTGAATATTATGAGTATACTCGACAGGATTACCCAGTATTGGCTGAATTTGTGGGAACATCTTTCCCTAATGGATTACTGCCACATCCCCAAACAACTATCCAACTATAAGCCGAAGGGACGGAGAGGTGTGGGACGTCCGAGGAAGCGCTGGAGTGACCAGCTCTAATCATTGCCTGTTTGAGACCGGAGCAAACTATCCTTGGTTTAATCCGTGAAGATAATGATCAGGATCATCATCACAGTTGTCAACGTTATCACTAACTTTATCGTTGTGGTCTTTGTCACTATCATAATAAATCGTCATTTTTACTTACTTTTATATTACAGTTTGGAAAAATATATTGCCAAATCCTAAACGTTTTCTATTAAAACAACACTGATCACGGTAATCATACTGCAATGTCTAGATGGGTTTCAGCCTCAAATACGGAAAGCTTGAGAATCCACTTCACTTTTTTTATTTTTAAAAATAAAGTATTCGATCTAGTTTTACTACAACTAGTTATTTCTGTTTTTCTTCGTTATTTACGAAAGTCACCTTTATATGTTTTTAATTGATTGCCGGCATCTACCAAACACGCTACCATAACTGATTTTTTTTTGTTATTCTGCTTGCTGCCGTTAACTTTAGCAACTACATTAACGTTTAATGTTAAATTTTACTCGTATATACTGTAGCAAATATACTGTTTCTTATGTAACTATATCAAAATGCGCCCATTCAAATTGTTTGGAATTTGTGATAATTTTTTTCTCGTTTTCCTTTTTTATTATTAGACAACATTACAATTAACGTTATTAGCAGTTAACCCTAGTTTCATCAACCGTTCCACTTATCATTTTGCATCTTTGAATTAATGTTAGTATTTAATATTGGACAATGCTAAATTTATGTTTTAGCGATTTACTTATAACTTCGACACATTAAACAGTAGCAGAATAATTGTCACAGCACAATGTGTTTAAGATTAATGTAAACATTAAGCAGTTACTATACTGTAGAGTCGTTAAGCTTTAATTGTACTGAGATATTTGTAAAGAATTAACTAGACAATTAAACGTACTAGGAGTAAAAGTCTACACCTGTAAGACTATTATTTCTGTTCACGTTGTTTCACACTTCCTTTATTGAAACCATATTATTCGCCTGAGAATTTGGTTTTATAAACGTTGATCGAATGAGACTTGGTTGTACCCGGAAATCATTAGAGCGAATAAAAACAAATTTAATCTAAATGTTTATCTTTTACAGACGTAAGGATCACTACACAATTGCTGATAAAATATATTACAATATTGTTGACCGAACGTATCCACGTATTCTGTGGGTAAGTTTATAGATTGGTAGAATCAGTATAATACAAAGCAGGTAATTTAGACCAGCGTATATGCCGTTAATCCACAACATAGTTTTCAGTAAAAAATTCTACAAATTTAATTTCTAAATCGCTTACGTCTGTGCTTAAAGTAAAGACATTTTTATATTCACGTAGTCTTGTTTCTACTAGTACGTAGAAGAAGATATTGTACAATAAACATTCCTAATTTTAGTAGTTATTTGCTATTCGCTGTTGATTCTTATGTAAATGATTTCAGCTTGTGTAAAGAGGTGAATGCAGTTCTGAGTCCAATTTTCCTTCTAATGTTCACCTGTGTAAGTTTGATTATCTGTTTTTCCGGATACGAAGCTACGTTGGTGAGTTATAGGCCTATAATGTAAACGTGAGGAGGCATAATTGACATGTTTGTTAAAATCAGAATAAAAAACAAAATTAACATGTTATCATGTATAGAAAATACAATATACTAAGTGACCTACAAGTATAGAAATAAATATTACGCTGAAAAAAATTGAAAAATCACTATAAACTTTTAGTAAATATATGGGTACGTTTACGTCTTACTATGTTTTTTTACATCTTATTCATTAAAAGGAAAGAAAATTTAGTTAAGCCGTAAAACAAATAGATTAATAACAAGACAGGTAAAATAAGATAAATCGGACGAAAGTATTAATTATACAGTTATGAACAAAATTGCCATTATTAAATATACTTTCACAAATATGACACTGATGTTCTATATTTGTATTTCCAGGACCCTTTGAACAAACTTCAACACATCTGCTTACTTTGGTAGCCACATGTCACATGTTTGTTTACTTCTTGTTAAGTTATCAAGTTACAATTGCAGTAAGTATTATTATAAGATTAAAATTACTGTTTCTCTCTTTCTCTGAATCTCTCTCCATATGTCTCTATCTCTATCACACACATACACACATAGAACTACAAGAAAACTTCATATTTGAATCCTTAATGCCTTAAAATATTTAGATCCACTTTAGAAAATATTAAATTTGATGGATGTCTGCTGCGGTTGCCACAGATTACGAATTATTATTTGTGTATTTATCACTGTGAATTACTGTTAATGTATGAAATAAAACTTGCTATAAAATTTCTTGTTATAATTAATTTACAATACTAAACAAACTACTTTCGTCTTTTTACAAAATTTTCAGTGCTAAAAGTACTGAAAGCTTGAACTGTTATAAGTAGACCCTTTGTTAAATAATTATTGATGTTTCATAAGTTTTATGAACCCAAATTAAAAATAACAGTAACGAATAAATGTTAAATTACTAATTTTCTAATTATTTGTAGTTTGTCTGTTGTCTTGAACATAGTAAAAAATTAGTAATTTTATAAATTATAAACCGAATATTATACAATTTCTACGTTTCATGGAGTACATTCTATAAAATCATCAACTTTAAACAATACGTCACCTCTGTATCTTAGAAAGCAAATATCGGTAGAATGAAATTCTCTTTTCAAAGAGAATACAATTTTATATTTCAATGGTGAAATTCTTATTACACTACTTATCGCTTTGTTATAGCACATTTGTTTAAACGAGTATTTACTTTTTTTTAAATGTAACTCGTCATCAAAGGTATTACCATCTCCCGACAAGGAGAAACTAGTACGATATTACATAATGCCAGTGTGAAGCAAAAAACAAAAAAAATCAATTGTATTTTGTACAACAGATAACATTTACATTCATTGTAGTGAATAATTGATATACGACCGTTTTCTGTAGTGAAAATCTGTTTAAACATTTTAAGAACAAATGTATACTGGCAAAATGGAATAAATTGAAAAGGCGAGCCGCTTGAAACTTTGTAAATGTATAATCTTGAAGCCAAAGGAGATACCTGCCACATAAAGTTAGAATGTGTTGCGTTAGTATAATTAGTCGTTTAGGGTACTTGGTATTATCTGACTATTTGTTAGTGACTGTGATGTAGCGTATTTACTGTTAAAATTCCGTTATAACCAATAGGATGACTATTGTCAATAGTCGATACTTGCTTATTGTATCTATGAATAACTTATGAATTTAATGTACACATACAAAAGTTTCGTAATCGTTTTGCCGCCTCGTACGTCGATTGGTTTCACTATCATAATCCGCAGTCTCCCACACAAAAATATAGGTGGATCGTAAGTTGCTTGTCAAAAATGCATTTCAATATCAAATATTTGTTCATTTTTTTCTATTTGTTTAGGCTAACTTTCAGCAGGTAACTGGAAAAATATAAAACGTAGATTTCAGTAATCTACACGATGTGCTTGAAGTGACGTCCTCCGTTGTAATAGGCCTACAAAGATTATATATTTACGACATCAAAGGACACACAATTTAAATCCTGTGACAATGTTTTAAATTCAGTTACATACATGTTTTTTTCAAATAACTAATGCTATGAAGTTCTCTGAATGTCAAAATGGATTTAAATTGTTTGGAAAACGTTCCACAGACAAATCAAATACATGACTATTTAGTCAACACTTTTGAAGTAAAAAAACCGCTTTAGAAAAACTATTGACAGAGTAGCCCAGTTACAAACACGGCCAGGTCCACTTTGGATAATTTTCCAGGAGCATGCAAAAACCGTTCACTATAGAAAAAAAGCATTAATGTTGCTAATTTTTTTTATTTGGATACCAATATGTAATTAAAATTGAATGTGTAACAGATGTGATACAATTATGTTATAAGTTATTAGTTATTTACAAAACAAAATTGGACATGGCCAGAAACCAATGTGTGGACATGGCCGTCTTTGTAACAAAAACTGCAGACCTGAAACTAACTATGAAAGTGATGCCTTCAGGTTGGTTTTTAAAAAGATAAAACACTTTTTAATTACAAGCTTTCTGTGTTACATTTTTTAGCACATTTTTTTACCTTTCTAAAGAAAAATTAATTGATAATTTTCAGAACTTCATCGTACTTATCATTGTTAATGTCATTGTTGGTTGCACATTCACACTGATCCTCTTCTTCTTTAGTTTCTTGTGGTTCAGCGTTATTGTTTAACATGGTATTTTTGTCTATTATGTCCTTATACGACTTGAGGTAGTTTACCTCAGTCCAATTGGCCCCATAGTGTTTTTCTAGGAGTGTTTGAACGTATTTTAGTTTAGCGGGTTGAACTTTAACAGATCCTGGTACAAGTTTCTTAGGTGCTATTGATGACAACTTCTTAACAGGTTTGTTAAACGTGAGAGCCTGGGCTGTCTCGTGTAAGTACGTCATCTCGCCTTGAACTTCAATGCATTTCTTAGACCTATTTTTTTTAGTCAAAATAAGTCTCCTTACTCTAGATATTTTGAAGTGCAAGTCCTTGGTATCCTTAACAAATTTTTTTGCTTTGGGTTCCAGTCATAGTCATCCCAATTTGTCCCAAGTTTTTTCACAATTCCATGGGCTGCAAAACAATCATGGTATTCTTCGAGCGTAACTATGGTGTCTTTGGTTTTTATGTCTCTCTCAATGCAGCCGAATACCCTGTCGCTGGGCATAAAAGAATGGCCAGTGATAGGAAACACTATTTCCATTCTTGTAACGTGCTGCGGACTGCGAATCAACCAATTCAAACACATAGTCAAAACAATAGTGTTCTTGTTTTGGCCGCCGCATCCGTCGGCGACCAAACGAACACAGTATGTACATCATTAAAATCTCCATTATTAAGCTTGGTTTGAAGTTCTTTGAATATAGCCGATGCAACTTCATTGGATGATTTACTCATTTTGTTTTCTGACCATGTGTATATAGACACATTTTTTTGTCTAAGGCTTTTTCACCACATGACACTCCGGATACTACGGTTAAATTGTAGCAATAGAGTTGTCGTGAGTAATAACAACTCTGATCCGGCAGTTTAGGTAAAGGCAGATTTTTCTGCATGTCAAAAGATATTACATACAAGCCTGGCTCTTTCTGTTTCAATAATATAAAAAATGCTTTAGCTTGTGTTTTGTGGAGATTTAGCTGAGTTTTGAGTGAATTTTTTTCAGAATTATCCTTCTCTCTTTTAATTCTTCCATTTAACTTAAGACATTTTGAACAAACATCTGTCGCAGGAGCGCGGAATCTTAAATTAAATTTTGTCACAAATACACTTCTAAAAAGTCCCTGTTTTACCTTCAATTCATTTTCAACAGAGTTTTGGTACATTTGCCACATTTTGGCAATACTTAAATTGGAATTAAAGTAAACTCTGTGGCTATTTTTTCTAGAATAATGTGATTCTAATCCCTTGAATTTTCTTATGAATCCAATTACTGATTCAATTTTGTGCTTGTACTTTTCTTCTTTTCTGTATCCTCCTCTAGTCTCTTGAGGTACGTCAGACCCTTCCTTCTTAAAGCGAGTAAATGCCCCCTCTACCCGATGCTTGGTGATTCCAAGTATCCCTAGGAATCATGCACCACATACTTCAATCCGGTTTCCAACTTTGTTCCTTACAAAATACTTTTACTAAAGTTTCTTCTTACCTCTATCTCCGGATCTAGGACGATAACGGATTGGTAGTGCGGCAGAGCAATACTTAAGTATAAAAGTGTTCTGGCTCATCTTTGTTTTGACACTATAGAAAGCTGAGTGAAATTCCTTAATATCTGTCATGGTAAGTAGGCTGCAGTTAATTGACTTCCCTCTATGACCGCATGTTGGATAAACTGGCATGTCCTTTGGAGAGTACCTGAAGCAAAAAAATTGCTTTAATGTTTTAAAAATATCTAGATTATAGAATACTTTTGTTATTGTTAATTTTATATTTTGAACAGTTTTGTAAGTTATTAACCTACAGGTTGCAAAAATTTATTTTAAACTTTTAAAAGTTAGTTTATCAAAGTTATGTGATTGCATAACCTAAAAATGTTAGTATCTTCTTACCTTAGCACTTTCTGTTTGTTTAATTTCCACTCTGCTGTATTCGCTTGCCTTTTTCTGGCTGCATCAGGAGAGCAAACTTCAACAATAATTTCCATTTTGAAAATAAATTATAAACTAATAACTACATTAAGAATCACCGATAATGAAACTTTTATTAATTTTATTTCACCACAACAGCTCAAATAGAACAGTAAACACTCAACTGACAACAGAAAGGTTTAGTGCAGCAGTTCAGGGTCACGTGATCCAAATGCTGTGCTGTGATTGGCTCCACTGGACCTGGCCGTGTTTAAGACTAAGCGCTTGTGGAGCTGGCCGTTTTTTGTAAAGAAGTCACGTATTTAAATGCTTTTAAACACGTCTCTGGCCGTTTTTGTAACGAAAGAGCTTTAGTATTGCATAGAGAATGAAACCACCTGACGGAAACAATGTCTAACTCATTTTGTGAAAAAATGGACCTGGCCGTGTTTGTAACTGGGCTACTCTGATAATAGAGAAATTATACAGAATGCTCTTCAAAAGTGTTTTAAAAATCTATTTTAAACAACAAAATCTAACACTTATTTTTGCATTCAAGCAACGTTGAAGAGTTGACTAGATACTAGTATCAAGCGGTTTACAACGATTTATAGCCCATTCTGTATTTATAATTTAATTAAATTCGACTTAACATAAGTGTTGTTTTAAGGTAAAAAATGATTTTGATTTAAGTATTTTATTGAAATACGTCCTTTGAGTTTAATTTTATTTGTATTGAGTTACTGATATGTCATAAAAATTTAGTTAATTAATAATTATAAAACAATACGATTTTAAATAGTGACAGAGTGGAAAGAACCGCGTTGCTTGTAAGAGGTTTCGCTATGTCAGGCAACAAGACGTAAAATAAAGACGTGTAAAATATATGAATGCATTGAAATGTAGTTAACACGGTTTAAGAAGAGTATTATTTGAAAATTAAAAATTAATTATGTGGCTACTCCAAGCATCCAAGGACGGTAGAACCTCGTAATAGCAGATAAAAGAAGTAGTTGTAGTAATAACAGGAGCAGCAGAACCAGTACAGAAGGAGCAGCAGAATAGTAGTAGTAGTAGTAGTAGTAGTAGTAGTAGTAGTAGTAGTAGTAGTAGTAGTAGTAGTAGTAGTAGTAGTAGTAGTAGTAGTAGTAGTAGTAGTAGTAGCAGTAGTAGTAGTAGTAGGCTTAGTAGTTATGGTTGTAGTATTAGTGATAGTACTGGTTGTGGGTTACAGCAATGTATCCGATCTTTGTTTAGTATTTGTGGAGAGTACGTACCTTACACAATAATAGTACAGTATTAGTTAATTTTGTCAGAGCCAGGAACTGTCCAAAGCGATGTACTTCAGCGATTGGTGGAAACTGCCCGAGAAACACAAGAAGTCACTGCTATTGGTGATGGAACGCACAAGCAGACCAGTCATGTTTTCAGCAGGCAAGTACTGCTCTATGACATTGAGCAACTTTGCCAAGATACGAATGTAACAACATTATTATGTAGTTTATGTGGAGTGGTATTTTCACTACACATAAACTCACCCCCCCCCACACCCACACACACTCACACACCACCGTGTGCATCGGCTATATATTGACGAGGGTAATTATGTGTCAGGAAAACTATACATTATTATTTTTTAAGATTTTGTATATAAAAATTTTATATATTTTAAGCTTTTTGTGTGCTAAAATATTTGCATGTTTGACTTAATACAGAGGGGATATTTAAAACAAATTTATTAAATTGATTAACCTTAACCGTATGGCTGATGTTTCAGATAATACTAAAATATTATTGCACTTTTGATATGCCTTCTTTTAGGAGTTTACGAAGTTTCAATATTACTGTGAATAACGCTTCTTTCACAATACTTAACTGATTAATAGATTTGCGTTTTTTTCTGTCCCTACACACATCTAGTTTCTTCTTACGTGAATGTAATTTTTGTGTAAATACTTTTTACAACACGTTTACTTTCTTAGCCTCTTTCTTTTCCAGATTACAAAGGAAACTAATCTGGAAATCTCAGAATTTACAAAGATTTTGCTCAAATTACATTGATTATTACATACTATATTAATGTATTACATTTCATATCATAACAATTTGTAACTTACTGTAACCTATATGATCGGAATTTACTGATATACAGTATTTAAGTATCCCGGGCGATTGTGAAGTTATTTCATCTGGAATCTTGTATGCCAATGGAAATGATGCCAGGCCAATAACCCATGTTCCTGAGTTTGATCCTTGTTCGCTACGAAGTCGACATGTGTTTAGCGAGTGAGAAAATGTGTTTCTCTGCCCCAGGCCACTCTACGTAATCGACGACATCGGATAGCACCGTGACGGTATTAAGGGATGGCATTGCTGGCCACTTTGGTTTCCTTCATCGCTGAACGACGTACATACACGCCACTACACTGTCTGACTTCCAGATGCCTAGGTTACTTCGATGGTACAAAATTATGGGTTACTGTTATTTTTTCCCTGCGAAGAATACGTATTAAAATATTTACATTAATCAACCCATAGCCTATGAGGTCACAGTTTGTTCGTCATTATCTTTTATTCGCTTAATGAGAATTCATGTTTTCTTGCCTCTGATACTTGTCCTTTTTACAAATTTGCTAATAACTCGACTTACTTACACTAGTGACAGGTTATTAATTTTTTTGACCTTCAACCACGTTGATTTAACATTCACTGTTGACGTAGTAACTTTTATTATAAAATTTGTAGGAGAGAAAAAATTGTTAAGAAACAGTTTTACATTATGGCAGCGGTTTTACAGCAATTTCCTCTTATGTTTCAGATGACAAAAACGTCCTACTCTTACTATGCAGCGCTACGAAACCTTAATGCACCTAACGGAAGATAATAAATAAACAGGTAAAATATAAAGTTTACAACGCTGGAAATAAAATTATCATAATGGTAGTGTTAAGCACACTCCAGTATAGGAATGAGGGGTAAGAGTCCGCACTTAAAATACAATAACAAATTCTCAGCTACTGAACCAAAATAAAGTTTATTGAAAATTACTGGCTTATTTGTTACATTATATACTAACAAATGTAATGAGTACACAACAATTTCGACTACAGTATTTGGTAAAAAAAAAAAAAAAAACAAAAGCATGTAAAATAGGAAAGTTGCCCCAACCTTTGGGGCAAGAGTCCGGTCTGTGTAGGGTAAGAGTCCTACTGACATTTATCACACAAGGAATGGCCCAATCCACTGTAATTCGTACACGGCTCTTCCCACCACGTACTACACTGACGACACATGATCCAGTCTGTAGGGGAGGATTCGTAAAGGTGCCCACAACCTCCGCAATAATAATCAAATTTCCCGGAACACGATATTCCTCTTCTTTCTTTGAAATCAACGGGACTCCCCAGAACACACTTCTGGAACACTTAACAACAATTGTAGTCCTAATGCAAGTTTTATTTAATTGTAATGTGAAGTTTGTTTATGTGAAGCTTCCGCACAGGAGACCAAGAGGACTCTTGCCCCCGGAAAATTGCCCTACTGTGTTCTATACTTTTTGCTGACTTATTATGATTCAATTAAATAAGGTTGACCACTAACTTTAAGTTGATATGTAACCTCGATTTACCTTTTAATAATGTACTGTCGAAAGCAAATAATAAGAAAGTATATATTGGTATAAGTACTCTTAAATTACACTGTAAAATAACTTCAACTTCCACAAAATTAAACAACGTTACTGTTCACTCACCGTAATGGCGCTAGACTCCTTGTTTGCTGTGTCCAGCCAGCAGAATGCATTTCTTCAACAGCCCAGACACCAACTCACGACAGGTATTAAGAAAACTAGTAACTACGACATATTAGGAATCTTGCCCCGTGCGGACTCTTGCCCCTCATTACCCCTATATTTTCTAATTAGCTTACCAACTGTTTTCTTCTCCTTCCTCTTCTACTCCCTTAGTAAAACTCTCTACGATGTTACAACTGATTCCCTTCAGTTCGTTCAGTCCTGTGGAATTGTCTCCATATGACTGTGCCTCCTTCCCTTGATGACATCATTAAATAATCCAAACTTCCTTCTTCCCCGTCTCCTCTTTATTCACTCCACATTTCCCTCCATGATTCTTAGCTAAAAACAATTTCTACACAATACACCCCACAACCAAGATGGTTTAACTTTCCGTCTGTAAAATTATTTACACCAATTTTATGTAATCTTCTCTTCTCGCAAATATGTCGTTATTTCTGATCGTTAAACTTCATTAATACTTATTATTATCTGCTGCTACCGGTAAAAAGTAATTGTAACCATTATTATCTTTTAAATTTTATTTCGGGTTAACAAGAATACAAAACATTTTTTCCTGTCCTTACGTAACGGGTGTAATCTAGCTCTAAGACGTAAATAACAGTAAATAAATTATGTACACAATATTAGTAAACTGTGTGATACAAGTCCTACATTTTTGCTAGCATATTTTGTAATAGAATTTATTTACCTAAGAACATTTTCTTTATTATACTTTCATAGAAAATTTTAATATAATCAATTCAATATTTTACTCAGTATATAATTTTACAGAGCTGCGTATAATTCTGCCTATATGCATAAATATATACAATGTTGCACAGCATATTATATAAGTGGGGTATAAGTTTTATAAGTGTGATGGTTCTGAAGAATTACTATATTATGTGTGTGGTATCAGTCTATATGTTACTATATACACTCACAAATAAGACCATTCCAATACGGTACTTGCAAACATAAGTTCGTCCTTCTATTCCTTAGAAATTCTTTACAACATATGCTGACAATGTATCTCAACAGCGTTTATTCCCAAAAATTTACTTACAACGAAAGTGTATAGGCTTACACCTGAAATTCGGAAATCCAAGTAAAACCGCTTGGCTTGAGCGCGTTGCGTAAGTACCGCGTGTGATTTCAGTAGCAGTTGGCAGCAAAGAGAATTTCGCCTAAAATTGGCAATGGTAAGGAGCAGAAAATGTGTCGTAGAGGCTCACCGAATGATAAATCAACTGCTTGCTGAGCACAGCTCAGTAATAATATTGTTACCGAAGCGAAGTGAATATTTGGGACAATTTATGTACCAGTTAAAGTACTTAATTTTGTCGATTGCATATAAGTAGCAATCAGTTCGATTGTACACAACTGTAAATGAATTTTGACTAAACACGGAACTGATAATTATTATAATTACTAAAGGAAAGCAATATTAAAACACAACATGATGTAACACCTACTTAATGATAAAATATCTATTATTCCTCTTCTTATTACATTACAACTTATGTTCTACGTCTTGTCAGTTTAACTTTTTATATATCACTTAACCGTCTTACAACTAATGCATTTAACTATGTTAAAGTCATCCATAAGGTCATCACTTTGATTAATAATAAGATGTCGTATAAAATATAACTTCATACATATTGAATAAACTTTTATGATTATAGTGCTCTTTTATTGCTTCTTGCAATTAAACAAAATTTTTACTGAAAATTGGGCTTCTAGATTTAAAGCACGCATGTACATACTTAACCGCAGGACAAGTAGTACAACTATATAACAATATTAACAATTTTTACAAACATTTAATACAATTAAAATATTTTTTTTACATTAATATAACAAACCATTAATGTTCAGTCTATTTAAAATATTTTAAATTTCACCTGGCTCAGATTGGTTGGTTGCAACTTACGTCACCTGGCAGGGCTGCCATAATGAAAGTATTATACAAAAAATTATCGACGGTAATATGTATGATGACTAGCTTACATTCTTTTCCAATTAAAGTTTAATCTTTAGTGTTTTATTTTACATAATTTTGTTTAAGTGTGTGTTATTTAGAATTCAAGAGTATTAATGTAAACAATAATATAGGCTTATACTATTTAATTATTCTGTTCTACCACTCAATTTCACGGAGCGTCAAACATTTTAGTTATAATTTAGTCAAGTCAAGACAGTTATTGAATCACGTTATTGTGTTTTTAAATATAGTATTACTCTCTACTTGGTACGTATTCTTCTAAATATTACATCGTTTATTCCTTCCCACTTTTCTTTCATTATGTTATTTTTTTTTTTTGTTCATTACTGTCTCTCTGCTTTCTCGATACGGCACTCTTCTTATTTACTGCAATTGCTATACTTTACTTTTAATTATTACTTTTTTCTAACGATCAATGCTTATTTAAGTATTTCTTTCAATATTATGAAAGAGTCTTCTTGTTAAACGTTCTTTGATCAAAAATTAAAATAAGAGTGAGTTGATTTTATAAATTATAGGACTGTTGAGGATCAACTTTTCTTATTCTAACTTTGGCATAGTTTTACACCATAATGTTTTTAAATTTTCAATTTCGTTTGTCACACAGCTTTTTCTTTCAAAAGATAATTTAGTCACGTATATTTTTGTGCGAATTGCACTTTCTTGACACTTTACAATCATCTATAATACATAAACTTCGTTATATTCGTTATAGTAACTAACTTTATTTAATGGTTGTGATCCCTTGATTAGGCCTACCTATTATTTCAATTTCGGTTTCTTACAAACCACTTCAACATTTTATACGTTACAAAATAAATTAAATTCTGATTATTTGCGATTTTATAAATATAATTTTAAGATAATTGTAACAGTTTTTTTACATACATTGGTTAATATTAATTATTATTTTTATTTTAAAATATTTACCATATTTTCTAATTACACTACACTTTGACATTTCATCCACTATAATAGCGCCGAATGATTTTTCATCTGCTTTTAGAAATTTTATAATTTTGTATTAGTTTAATAGTATTTACCATATGTATTTCTACAATTTACAACAGTGCAATATGCCATTTCTGTGACAGTATTATTACTATAAGTCAATATTTAAGTATGCCAGACACTGAAAACAGAATAAACTTGAGACACAATCGTCTTAATAAAAATCTTCTTACTTCTCTCCGCAATATAAATTATTTATACAGCCAAATGTTTACAACTGACATTCAGGTGAATCTGACCGTTAAGTCAAAGTAGGTCTACATATTTTAAGGATCTACATAATTGATTACATAATTTTGAAAGGGTAAAGTTAGTTATTAGCAGAAACCAGTTTTTTTGTAGCATAATTGTGCGTTTTGGTTCAGTCTGTTCTTAAACCATCCGCAATAGTAGATTACTTAATAATAGTCTGATACTAGGTAAAGCACGTGCGCCTTACACGCAAATACACTTTTGCAGCATTACTGCTTCTAATAGGTAATAATAATAGGAATATTATTATTTTATATTAATATCCACGTTTCCAAATCGCTAATAAAATATCTACTTTAAATAGAAATGGTTGAATGAAACAGGAAGCAGTGCTAACTCTATTGAAAATATTTCAGCTATTTATTATTTTAAACTTACTTTTCTTTCTTAGACGGAAGAAAAATTTTTCAGTTGTGCTGTGTTTGTTTAAGAGATATTCAGATGTACTATTATAATTACAACAAGAATAAAAGTACAGAATACAATAAGCTTGACTTAAGTTTTTTTGAATGTATACACTAAAGCTAATTTGCCAATTATTGAGTCGTAACTCTACTCCGCTTAACTCTTAAAAAAGTATTACAATGATGATTGTGTTACAACAACAATGTATGTAAGCTCAAGTTTAAGGTTTTTTGTTTCAAACTAAGTTACTGCATTAAAACACACACACACACAAGCATTTACATTTTTATGTGTATCCTTACTGGTTGTATTGCTAAGAAGGTCGAACTGTCGGTATAATATAATATTAGCAACTTTATTTTCCGTTACGTACTCACTAATTAAAGTTAATAACATTTAATTTACGCATTCTGCCAGTCAATATAATTCAAATTTCTACATTTGCAATTTCCAGATATAATTAAATTGTTTTGAATTCTTCCTTCAAACTGAGTTTTTCCTTAAACGAATCGTTAAAATAGTAATTGAATTCATTCAAATCATTCATTGTATTTACAAGTGAAATAAATAAAACCCCCATGGAATAATCGAAAATATTATGTTGTTCAAGTGGTGTGTTATCAAGAACCTATGAATCTCAATATTCCACCAGAATTAATGAAGTGGAGAAGTCTACAATGAGATGTAGTTAGGCAAATATTGTGTAGCATGCTGAGCTAAAATAATAAGACCTTCAAGTTCAATACCAGTAATAATATGTTTTCCAGGTTTTCAGAGACACAAAATACTGAAGTTGAATCTTGTGATTGCAAATCACAAGTTGAATTTGACGGTTGTAAAAATTTAGTAACCGTTAAATGTTAAGTGTACACTTAACTGTAAACATTATGAAATTTAAGGAAAATCAAAATTATCAAAAACGCTTCAATTTTAAAAATAACATCACTGAATGATTTCAGGATGACGTTTACAAAAAAGCGTTACAATAATATTTATTATTCAATGACGACTGCATGCAACAACTGGTGTTCGTTGAAAATTAAATTGAGCTCCACCCTTGCCGTGTCCAAACGTTATAGACTCCCCTGCCTTATGATAAGCTCTTGCATAGAATACACAATTTTGCCACCAGTCGCGCTATTTGCTGGGTCGTATTTCGCTATACGTTTCCGTAGAATGTCGGCAATAATCGTAAATATTCGTAAAGGAAACAGTAGTAAATTTGTTTAGTAATAAAGATAATACCCAACACCAAATAGTTATTTACTTTTTATAGGTGGAATATTATTACACTCAAAAGACTCGTAAATAACCAACAGTTTATTTTATTGCCTGCAGTCACGGTTATCTGATTTCAATAGCAAACAGTAAATTTAACATACATTTGTGTGTTCCAAATAAATGTTTAAATGATGCTATTGCAGAAAATATTTGATAGCTGTACACCACCAAGTAATACTATAGAAATATTGAAGTTTCTTTCTTTCATGTTTTATACGTTTCATAAAATATTCAAATATAAACCTACCCATTTAAATACATGCATGCTGGAGCTAGAATAACTTTGGCAGTCATAAGCGAATTTCAACCAAAGACGAACTTAATATTTCTGTTCTCATATATGTTCTTATATTTTTGTTTTTAATTTTTCTCGTTATTAAATTCTACCTGGATACTCAAGGCAACGGCATTTACACAAATATTGTGAGAATTAAATAATTAAATTACGCCAAAAATGTTTAGCCTGATTTTTAACGCAAAACAATGCAAATATTTCTTATTGATTTTTACGCTACGTTTTCGAGGACTCCCTGTGGTCACCTCATCACTACGAATGCAGAGGTGACACAGTTTCCTTGGAAGCTTGATGCGGAAAAGAAAGTAGGCTAATGTGGGATAGTCAAAAGTCACAAAAAATACAATTAGAAAACAAATAGAAAATTGAGTTTTCTGGAATAGGCATACTTATTTTTAAAGAGAGTTTATAGTACATGTTTAAATTTTGTGTCTAGAATATCTAATACTAGACATGCATACACTTTTAATATTATTTCGAACTATTTTTTTAAATTTATTAATTTTTTATGCGTTTGCTCACATAGTTGCACAAGGCACTGTTTCTCAAATATGCTCATCGAAAATCTGTTGATCTGAGAAAAGGGGCCTGACGCCGCCAAACTATCGCCATAGTTTCTACTGTTTTACATATTCTTACAGCACCTTCTTGTAGGTGTTTGTGTCTATCTACAGGTTCCAAAAGAGCAATAAAGCGAGTTATTCTGTTTTGGTAACAATTTTTATTAACAGACTGCCCACTGGACCACATATTTTTGCGAGATATTTCGCCAAATGTTAATTTTCTCCCTGATTTAGCTGTTATGTTTAATCATGTGGTTATTCGTAATCACGTAATCAAACTACTCCAAATTTTATTATTCTTAGTATTAAATGTGCATTAATATTGATTATTAATTCATAATAATTATCGATTTATAGTGATTTTACGTAAGATTGCAGCAATCGGTTTATAATTCCATCCACCATTTGAAAGGTTACAGTTTCTATACGTTCAGCCTATATCTTTACCGAAAGTGATTCATAAAAAGACTTGCGCTCGAGTTATTCAGCCCGTCAGTATCAGGAAACTTGTTCTGAATTGTTTTTTCGTTTGCATATATGAACTCTATTGGAGATAATATTTTAGAATCAACATATGTTGGTCTTGCGAAAAACTCGTTTGTCATATATATCTCTAAACAACAGTTATGCCGTGTTTATAATAAAAGCAACGTATTGCTGAAGACTCATTACCCTCTCTATAAAAACGTAGAACTCACTCCTCGCAAACGTTATCGTACCAAACCGCTGCTTCTGCTAGCTATATAGAAACATCGGCCTGCCGCAGACTTTTGGAGCCGCAGACGTGTTATTTGGCCGGCCACACACTGGAGCGACATTTCGTTTTGCGACAAAACCGTTATGCGGCATTGTGTCTCAAAGCGTCGCAGATGTCTTTACTGCCATTAGAATCTATAAAGCGCCAAACACTGGCTGCGACATTGTTTACAGGCGTCGTGAGGCCCATCACGACCAAAGACGAAGCTGGTTCAATTTATGTCTCGCAACAAAACAGCTTAGGACATTTTGAACTGCGCATGCGCTGGACTCTAACCACACAAGGCGGGGAGTTTATATTATACTTATTCAGTCCTACAAAAGGAAAGTGCGTGCAATATCCTGTCGTCTGATTCAGCCATATTTTTGTGTATTTATTATTATTATTATTAATTGTTATTGAGTATAAAATGAAAAAAGAGTAGGTATAGATAGATGCAAACTGAAACTGAGATAGAAGCGACATAATTCCTGTCACGAACCTACATACCACACACTTTTACAGCTCGAAAACGGCATACGAGAAATTGTTTTGTCCTGAGCCAATGTCTCAAGCCTCCTCCACCAAAGCGACGTTTTGCAACACGTCAAAACGGTTCTGTCGCGAAACAAAATGTTCCTCAAGTCGGCCAGCTGACCTTGGATAGCTGTTTTGACTAGCAATTTGGTGTGTTATATGACACTAGTTTAGTGTAAGCTGTTGGCTTACATATTATTACCTGGAGGTCTCGGATTTGATTCCTAGATGCACCAAAATTCAAGGAAAAATTTTCAAATTTTCAGCCCCCACATCGACTCAGCCTACGGAAGTGAGTTCACGGCAAAACATCCAGAGGTCATAATGGGCGACTGAAGCGTAGTGGTGGCCACACTGCCCTCCTTGAGTGCCGAACGACTCACAGAAGGCAGTCTACCCTATCTAGCTTCAACACTGCTTACGCGGCAAAAAAGAGACATTTTTTATTAGTGTAAACTGTGTAAATTATTTTGTGTGACTATCTATAATTGCTGAAACTGATTATTTATTGCTTTATTGTGTGTTGGACATCGTGAACTGGGAAATTTCTTGTATACGAGCGTATTTGTTGATTGAAACCGCTGTGAGTATCGATTATTTCTCCGAGTATTCGATTATTTATTGCCTTGATTAAAGAAGACGATCCGTCCAATCGTAGAAGAGTATCGAAAAAACACTTTATTGTATTATATCCGATAGAAGCGCAGTGTGTTATGATGTTCTCATTTGTACCGGGGCCTGAAAAGTTGTATCAAAAACTTCCTTCACAGAACAATATTAAATATTTCAAAATATGTCTCCATTTTCAAAGAAACTGGCATCGTATTTGGGTTGTTTATTGTTTCATGAATTTGAATTTGAAATAATTTTGCTAAATAGTCAAACCGACATATACACACACATGGAGGCATGTTGATCACACACATCTTGGTTAACGTCAGAAAATTTCGAGTACGCCTTTTTTCAACGTTGACGGAAATGCCAATCACCGCGTCATAGCCACTCGCTTCTTTCTGTAAACAAAAATCAGTGAAATTTCAATCAACGTGTATACAGTGTGTAAATTTTGTTGAGGCTGTCCTATTACGAAGTAAATAATAATTACTGAGGTCAGCGTATCAGACTTCAATAAACACATAAAACGCATGCACGCACACGTATTGTAACCATTCCAGTTTTATTTAGTGTTACTGATATAAAACTGAGTGGGCATATTTACATTTATACACAGGCTTAAATAAACACAGAGCAGCACGGATTGATTTATAGATCAATATCAAACAAAATTAAAATATATAATCCACAATTGTTTTAGTTACGTTATGTACTTTTATGTATTGAGAGAGACAGTGGCAGAGAAAGGAGAGGAGGCATAGAGTGCGTGTGTTTACTTTCTTCAGCCATTACGTAGACCTAATGTCATGCTGTAGCGATCAAGCATCATGCTTAGAATGTATGCAACGCCCATAGAACGTATTGCGAGATTAACTGAACGAAGCTAATAAAAACTCATTGAAAAATCTAGCTATTGCAGCGCCTTCCCAGACGATGATCTATCGTTCTCCTGACATCTGCAACTTATCGGAAACTTACTTATAAATAACCAATAAATGACCTGGCCTATTTCCATATGGAGTACCTCAGCCATTCAGCCAGTGTGATCCTACGAATTATACGAATCCAAGAGACAAGACATGATAATTAGAGTGTATTAGTGAAAGAGTCAAAGTGTTTAACTGTGTATGTGTGTTACAGACTGTTTTCATTATTTCACTTGGTGACACTTGTTATCGATTGTTATAATGTTTATTTAAAATGATGTACCAAGAACAAGTAATATAACAAGCCCATAAGTGTCATTGTTTCATAGAGGTGTTAATAAAAACAGAGAGTGTAAGTTTCTCTGGCATTCAGTTTTTTACTTCACTGTTTTATGACTACTATCCATGGGGTAATTGTACCAATATGAGTCCGATAACAAACAAGAGAAGAATACTCATTCCGTATTTATGCGTATATTATTTATTCATATCTTATATGCTAAAGAATTACATAAATAAATAGTTTACATATTGAAATAGTTGTCTGTATATTACTCAGACGTGTTGTTTACGAAACCAAACTGGTAGTCTTGTTTGCTTAAATCATATAGTATTTGTTTTATTTGCTATACGTATTTTATTCGGGCGCTCTCAGTAAAAAGCATCGAAGTAAAATGATTAATTTGTACGCGCACTTTCCTTTATCCACTACAATTCTGTTTGCTTGTCTATATGAGTTTGGGTAGCCAGTGTCCAAACAGTTGGCTTTCCCGCGTTTGTCCTTTCAAAGGGGAAAATAGTGGAGATCATTCATAGAGCGCACCATTTAAACTGTCTCCGGTACACAGAAATTGCGTGTTTCGTGTACACGCCCGCGCCCAGGCGTTAATTTACGTGTGCTTCTGTTACTTATCTCTCCAAGCATGCCCAGTAACACTGTTGTGTTGTTTGCTCCCAGTGATATAGGCGGGTGATGAGACCAAGTAGTGATCATGACTCGACCCAACGACCGAGTCAGCGTTAAGAGTGGTCACTGTTACAACCATGTGCCCGCCACTCACTTAAGAATACTGTCACATTTTTCGATTTGTAGTGTGATAAATAGTTAACAATTTTTATACAATATTTTTAAATTTTCTTGACATATTTTAGACATCTGCAAAGAAAATGTTTTGAGAAAAAAACCTTTCTTAAAAATTCTTAATAAACATTGCATGCTCTTAGATCTCAGATGGCGAGCAACAGATCTCTAGACAGATTTGATTGAACAGCATTTACAAAAATACTGTATTCTAGTCTAACGACTAACTGGTTTCATTCTTAGTTTCATCGTATACTACTGTGCGAAATAGTTGAATCTAGGAATATAAACAAAGTAACGTTAGCTCATTCTATGTAATCACATATGTACTATATGTACATACATATAAAATATATTCACTTGAATATAAAGCAATTTTTCTTTCGTTTGGTAAAAGATTACACTTCACTATGTGTAAAACGTTCTATCCTAAATGTTCACTCTTTCATATCTAAAAGTTCCATAATACTTTATAGAGCTTGACCACGGTTGCTATCTGACCGGGCTCTGCTCAACATGTTTCTTGTTGACCTCGTTCGATACAAAATAAACCAAATTGTTGGCTGTAATATACTGGTTTAAATATTCACCTAAGAAGTTATTCGCTGATGTATGTTATATAATAATACTTCAGAGCACATAAATTAGAAAAAACGTGAAAATTATATTAACAATAAAATTCATATTTATCAGAGTTTTTTCTTATAAGTTTTAAATTTACGTTTCTAGTATTATTAATATTGGTTAAACTTTAAGTTTCGGTGTTTAAAAAAAATTATGTTAATTAATGAAAACATAACATAGGGAGCATGTATAAGTCTGCAGACTGTGAAGCTGCAGACGCCAATATAACCCGATGAAAAATATTTGTCTAATAATAGAGAGACGACACAGAAAATAAAACTAGTTGTTCTCAAATCGTTCCCTTTAGTAATTAGAATTTGTGGGAAAGATCGACATAACTCTACCAAAAATAAAGGATTATTGGTAGATCTATCAAAGAAAGACATCAACCCGCATAAAACATATGCTTCCGTAATGCTGTAACTGCAGACAAACAACTAATAAAGAAAGTGCCAAAAATCAAACTTAAAGCCATAGACACTAAATGAAAATAGTTTGAACATAATACAAATGTAAACTAAGAGATGAATATGCCATCTTTCACCTTAAAACACAAACGTCCTTGGTGCTGCTTCAGAAAAAAAAAAAAAAAAAAAAATGAACGTCTGCAAGTCTTAGTAAGAAGAACACAAACATAAATTTGACTTACGATGAAATTAAGTATATTTCTTTCATAACCGACATCTTGACGTAAAACTTAGATTTGCAATTTATATCGTAAATCCATTTTGTGATTCCAGAAACCTAATGGACGGGAATCAAAACAAGAGAGAGCTTGCATAAGGCTGTACAGTCAAACGTTAACTCCCCACATGTCAATATTATTGGGAAACTTAGTTGCCAATGTCGTTTAACAAAACAGGTAATAAGAGTGTGGGTGTCGGTTTGTGGTAAAACATTTGTCGAGCTCAACAGAAAAAAATAAATAAATTAGTTCACGTAACAACAAACACATATAGATGCAAATTATTCAATAAATTTAAGAATTTTTAATACTTAATTACTAGCAAAACTTGGAAAAATAGAAAGCTGTAAGTTTACAAATTGTTTCCTAATTTATTAGAACTGTCCCATAAAGAGTAAAATTTGTGTGTCAAATTACTATTGTTATTTCCGTTACAGTGACTAAAGTTTATATTCAAAATTAACAGTTTATCATTGATAGTCATCCCGTAGAACTAATCAGAAGACAATTTTTATTAAATTATGTGATACATAATAAATTATGAAAGTTATTTAATTTTAGACGGAAAACTTTGTTATTTTAGAAAAAAAAATTTAGTCAACTAACCGTTGCGAAAATTTAAATTTTCGTGTCGAGGTGAAATATTTGCTGTTATTCAAAACGGTATACTGTAACCATCTTCAGTATTAATTGCTGACGAGGTCTCGTTTACTTTACCCGTTTATACTACTATGAGTGAATTGTAAGTTTATCCAATGCAAAACTTTTAAAAATGTTAAGACTGAAAAAATCGTTTGAAAGACAAACTTTCAAGTAAAAGCTAAATACGTGTTTATAAAGCATTGAATAATGTAAACACTTATATTGACAATCTGTACTTTGTGTATTGGTAATATCTGTGTATGTACTTTGTGTATTTGTGGATCTGTTAATACTGGCAACAATATCTGTTTATAAGAACAGTTAATACGTGCAATATCTGTGTCAAAGTTAATTTCATAAAACCTTTCAGTAAATTATTAAATTTTGTTTAGCACATTTTTGTTTATCTGCTTTGATTTATGTTCATCAAAGTTTAGTGTCCACATGTACTTTATTGTCTACAGTGTGAAAACAAAACAAAAAAATTATATTAAGTTCAAGTTCGTATATCCTGGCTTGACACAGTCAAACAAACGTGGTTACAGGAATTGTCTGTATTAAAAATTGTGTGTATCGACTAAATACGTATGATTAATTTTTAATTAACATTTTTCTGCAGTTTTCTTTTCCTTGTGCATCCCGCGTATAAATTTGTTTCAATTTTAATTTAATTCTAAAAGTTTAAATTATTATTGGGCTTTTTACTTATTACAATTATGTTATAAAGCTTTTATTAATTAATAAAATAAGAATTAAATATTCATTTAATGATATTAAGACAAAAATCTAAGCTAGTAAGTTTAATTCAACGTTGTTTCCGCGGAAATATAAAAGATTAAATTTGCGGAGAGAAATACGTACTAATTAAATTTTAAATAATGTGTATATATTTTTCACGTTACTGTATTGTTGCTTTCGTTTTTATGGAGGTGTAGAAAATTATAATTTAATAGAGACAGACTGTATAAGGACAGGAAATTGTAAATAATGCAGAGTCTGTAATGTCTTTTCATTTAAAAGTATTAATTTACTTGAAGAGGACTTCTCAAACATAATAAATTGTATAAGGTAAAACTGTTAAAAGAAATCATTTCAAATGCTTAGCGAGACGGTGCGGTGTAGGGAATTTTCATAGTAGAAGGGAATACGGCGTCGGTGGTGGTGGTGGTGGTGGTGGTGGTGGTGGTGGCGGTGGTAGTGGCGGGCAGCTCGTACGAGTCCGGGTGTTTCCGGGGGTTGCTGGAGAGCGCCAGTCCCCAGTCAGTTTAGTTGTGTGTGTCGGTTGGTGGTATTGTGTCGGGGTTGCTCAGTGACACGTTTACGGTGATGTCCAACCACCCGTTCGGGAAATGATACTGTGGATTCATGCTAAACCGTAAGTCCTCGCACACAGTGTTTGTCTACTTATTTGTCGATAAACGCCCTCAATTGTGTGTACAGTATTTTGGCCTCGCTGCGTCAACAACATTTTAACGATTTCTGAAATTCCCCTGATGTTAACGAAACGGTCCGAATAATGTAAATCTCCTCATATTTATTGAACCACCCAAACTATACTTGTTTCCCTAGCATATAAAACCGCAAACCAATTGCACAAAGATTTATATTAACCTTACTTGCAATAAAATTGCTTTTCATGATCTAAGATTAATAAATATTCGCACATTTCCTTAGATCTGCTGCTAAAAGAATAATGTATCCTATCAAGGCAGCTATCATAACTATTCATAACTAGTATCAATATAATAACACATACAATGACTATACTTAATTTTACAGCATTTAACGCAATTAAAATTTAAGTTTTTCTCGACACATGTAATTAAGCATAGAAGTATAAGTGTTATTCATATTGACTCTGATAAAGTTATAATTTTTTATATATCGTCTGGCAGATTATAGCTTGAGAATGCGGACACACAGTAGGTACATACACGTAGAGACACAGAAACGTCGAACAAATGGTACCTAACACTGAAACCGCATACTGTATAATATTACCATTCAATACTGCCTGATCTGCAATGATAATGACTTTTGAGTTCTCAGAATGACAGTTTTTTTTTAATTATAGAGCAGACTTATGTGTAAATATGTAATGGAATGTCTTCCTTCATTTTCACTAAGTCGTCTTCTAAATAATTTCCTTATAGTATCAGTATCAACTTTGTAGGAGAATTAACGACCTGTTGTCAAATTACTAATCCTACTGTTTCTAAGTTTATTCATTTGTAGCACGTTTTATATTTTGAACACATCTTAGTACGAATCATATAAATACATACATTTTTGACGTATTAAAACGTTTATTTTACAGATAAGAGTAATATAATAACAGTGATTTATATATACATAGCTGAAAACGATAAAAATTAATCTTCGTCATATCATATAGTTTTTCATTCAAATACAGTTCACTTTCCTATGGTCCTCAGTATCAAACAGGACTTGAAAAAACGTAATTTTATTTTGTAAAATTAACGCCCATAACACCCGTAACAGCCTTTTTATACGAACACGACTGTGTTAGTACTCATGAATTCATTTTACTTAAATACAAAATACAAGTTACTGCATACAGATCGTATTATTTAAATGAATGCACCTGGTTGAATTAGTACGTTACGTATTGTATTGAAAGTAAAGGATTTTGACAAAGTAAAACTCATAACAAACGATGTTTGTTTGCAAGGAAAAATCAACTTTTAATTATACCTGTAAATTTAATATTGACTTATGTAATAAAATTAAATGTTCAGTAAATATCACAAATAGTGATATATATTGCTTATATCGTGAACACGTAACATATTCGCCTAACAATATACGTATAATAAATATATGTGTACACGTACTGTATATATGTAAATAAACACAATAATTAAAAAACGTTTATTTCAACTACAAATAAACCTATAAACGTTTTACGCATAAAATAATACTTAAAGTTGGTTGCAATTAAAATAAAAAATATTCAACGTTCTTAATTATATATTAAAAGTAGGTACATTAGGGGGTCTATAAGATTAATTTAAAAATTACACAAGTCATTTTATGTGAATTTATCGCACATTTGAATTAATCACGAAACATGTTAGCGTATGTAAATTTTTAAATATTTTTCTTGTACCATAAACGTTAGTTTTTTGAAAAATTAATATTAATATCATTTAAAGTTTAGTATAAGAAAACTTCCGATTCTGCGGACAGGCGTTTATGTAATCAAATTAAACGTGCGTCTTTGCCGACACTTGTTAACGTAGCTTTGCAAACGTATGGGGCGGCAGGCATTTATCAAACAACTAACTTCGCAACGTACAAAAGGAAACACGAATTATACCAGCAGTAAAGCAGTGATTAATGTTACATATCCGTGTTGTGTGTGTGTGTGTGTGTGTGTGTGTGTGTGTGTGTGTGTGTGTGTGTGTGTGTGTGTGTGTGTGTGTGTGTGTGTGTGTGTGTGTGTGTGTGTGTGTGTGTGTGTGTGTGTGTGTGTAATTAATAACAGAGAATACTTTGTATCCGCATGTCGATACGGTTTGTTGAACGCTCTGCTCTGCGTAACACACACACACACACAGCATTACACGCTTGTCGGTCTATGCAGACATTTGTCATGTTTGTGGATTAAGTAGGCTTTATGCTCTTTACAAAGAGTTTCCGTTCAGCTTATTTTGTCTCGTACAGCACTCTTACTTCATTATTCATACTGTGACACGAAGTTTCTTCCTGCACGTATTACAACCGCCTGCTTAATGCTGACCACGTATTCCGAGCTGACGCACGTACACAAATATACCACTTATTAAAAACGGCGTAATTTAATAATTATAAAAACGTAATTATGTCTGCAGTTGTTGACTAACTATATAGTCAAGGAAATTCTTAAATATGCCTATTCATAAGTAAGCTGTTAATATTGAATAATGCAATGTGACGACAATACAAATATAAATAATTTGAAAATTGTATCCCAAAGTTTAGAGCTTTTATTGTAATACCAATAAGTAATAAAATGGTTACAATAATTCCTGAAGAATATTAAAATCTTGAGTGTCTGAATAGCCAAGCAATAATTTCTCTACGCATTTAAGTGTATGTAATAAAATAATCGTTAAAAAATGTAACAAAAATAAATGCTTACAACAAAGTTACTGGGTTAATTGTTGTCAAGCTGATATGGTTTCTCTTAGCATACAAATATTCAATTTTTAATAATACTGTCACTTATAATTGTACCGTTTATAATACCGTAGTACGAAATAGATTTTTTCAACCTCAAAGAGTTTATCGTGATTACATGAAATAACACAAGACTCTTTATTTACTAAAGCAAATCGGTATTTAGCAGGAACACCCAGTTTCTGGGCGCCTTAAAAAGTTTAAACAGAACAGTTTGCAATTTAAAAATATTTAATTATTGGTATTTCCATTTCTTCACCCGATTAAATATAAATTATATCCGTAGAAAATTGTCGGTTTTTAACCGGTTTTTAATCAGTCTACTTCAGATTATTAAAACATTAAACTAACAATTAACGAATCTCGTATGTCAAGACGTTTTCCTTGTATGAAGCTAAATTGTAATAAATGTATGAAAACATTAGTAGGAATATCAGTTCTGTTTTTATGGAACATTAATATAATTGAAGTATGATATGATTTCTTTAGAAACAATTTATTGAAGCGTATCATCACAGCATTTACACGTTTGCGCCATACACAATGTTTATACATGTAGCCTTGATCAGTTCTAAATTGAATTAACCGACAAAACAAGAGTTTGTATTTAATAATAGTAGGCTTAACTGTACAAAATTATTAGAAACATGTTACATGGTTGTTTAATATTAGATAAGGTTTGGTTCAGAAATATTATTAGACTTACTTGATGTAAAAACACATTTGATTTCAGTATAAGGTAACACATTAATATATATTTACAGAGAAATATTAATTTGTTCCTGTATTGTAAATTGATAGGTACATATTTCTGCACATATTGAGACGTGAATGATAAATCTCAATTTTCATTTTAATTGTTTACGATGTTTGTTATTATGTAAACATATTATTAAATTAGTAATTACTATATTAATTTAAAGAATGCAGATCTCATGTGTAGTATTTATTTATTCTAAGTGTAGTCTACGCTACTACAGAGTATTATAAACAGCACTCTATGACATTTTCCGTATTCTGTCAAAATGCGGGAGTAATTTTAAAGGCTTCTTATGAGTTACAATAATAAATTCATTTTAAATGTATCCATTTCAAAAAAGTCATTTGTGTAACCAATTATTTTTTTTTTATTAAATATTTTAATCTTTGGATATGATTTAAGCGTTAGGAAAAGTAACAATAATTATAATTTAAAGCAATTCTTTTAATTATGAAAAAATACAAATTTTGTTTTTATGAATAAATAGAATAAGGAGCGGTTCAGTTTACAATTGAAGAACCATATGTCAAAAAAAAATATGAATGAATGGAATACATTATATAAAAAGTATTTATACTCCATTAGGCCTATATAGAGTATAAAGTATTTACATAGGAAGTGAATATTATTATTTTTTTTAATATTTTATAATTTCGTACATGAAAATGCATGATGTCCTCAAGAAAATTATAGTATCACGACGTTATTCAATAGTGTCATTATTTTCCGTCCAAATTTCAAGTACCAAATAGTCTCTTTGGTATGATGTGACGAAATGTTTGCTTTCATTTTTCTACAAAATTGTTGGCAGCTATTTTACTATTGTACGTTTCGTTTTGTACACCTTTTACCTACACAGTTAATGTACATGCATAAATGCGAATACAGTGTGTGTGTGTTTAAGAATGTGTACACCGCAGGCAGAAGTTTGGGTAAATATGGATTTTATTCAAGAGAGTTAGACAAAACGTTTTCCTGCCTCTAATGCATATTTCATGTGTTCCATGCAAAACTGTCTGCCAGAATAAACACACGCGTGCGCTCGTCCACAGGCGCATGCACGCGCGTAGTATCGGGTGACGAAACGAGAAAAATGAGCGTATTATGTAAAAGAGAGATTACATATTCTGTCAGTGCGGGAGCGTGTGGGTGTTCTCCACTACTTAGTCATGTATTAGACATAACGTACAGTATGTATGTAGTAGCTCGTTCTCGACTGCAGATAAGTGCGACCTACGTTTGTAAGAATGCTGCGCGCTTGCGTGCTCTGCCGTAACACTATACAGAATCTGGACGACGCCAGAACGAAATTGTAGTGATCATTTCCCGACGAGTAGCGCATGTTTCTTTACAACGTATATTACAACGTGCCATGAAATTCACACATTCGTAGTCTCGTGGAAGAAACAAAATTTTAATCTGTTTTAGTGTAAACCCTAACTGCTCTTTAAGCATAATTTAAGTACGCTCTTAAAATCTATATTTATCTAAGTAATTCAAGTTTGCTACCTAAATAATATTACACATTTTTTAATCCAGTCTAGTAACTTGAAAGTGATAAGTCACATTCAGCTTTATAGAATGGTAACAAAATGTATGTACAATAAGAATATCAATGATCTGTGAGGCTAGTGTGTTTTCTGGTACCTTGAGATCGACAAGTTTTGATCGGCAGCGATGTCGCTCAGTCACTGCGATTATCTCACCGGTGTGCAAATTTCTAACGCTAATAATGACTATTATATATAAGTCTTTTGTGTATTTTTGTAATTAATTGATGTTGAATTCACTAAATGTCGAATTCAAAAATTTTTAATTATAGCAACAAAATAGCTTATAAATATATATCAAGTTACTGATTTATTCGGAATGTATAAAGTTGTCGTTTATTTTCAATTAATAAATAAAATTGTTGCTTCGTAGCTATAAAAATTGTCACATTATTTTCTTCTTCTGATAGTTCCTATCCGTTTCGGGTGTTGGATATCATACAGACAATTTTAACTTTCTGTACAGCTACACGGAATAAGTCAGTTTTAATGCCTTAAACATAGCCATGATGCTATTACTAGACATTACTAAATAGACGTTACATATTACTACACTAAACGATCTTTAATGTAGTGGTTTCTCGTTGACTTCTACGTCGCAATGTCGTTGACTAGTAACTAGTTCACCCGCCTTCGGGGCAGATTTTTCAACCTCAGGACAATAAGGTGCCCTAATGCCTGCCAGTTCATATTATTTAAAATATTTAGTTACTAGTTCGCGCACGTGCGTGAGCGCTCTTACACGTTAAATCAGCCTTAGTACTCTGTTTACTGAGTACCCAGGTGAAGCAAAGTTTCGAGCAAAATGTCATTACCTTTAAAAATTTGATTAATTATATTATTTTACTTCTTTATCTTTAGGTTTGTTTCTATTTCTTCTTTTTCGTTACTTGATTTCAAAAAAAAATATATGCATTATCTTAATTTTAATTCAATTAAAGTTAGTGTATCTTACAGATGTTCATATTTTTGTTACTTTAAAGTAGAATGCCAGAATTGACGAAAAAGTTTACGTAAAGTAATAATATTGAAATTTGATACACGTATAGGCCTACGCGTCCATATACGTATACGCGCTCATTTGTTGAATATTACAGTTGACGTTCTATTTAAAGTAGCAACCCAGTTAATAAAGATTCTAGAATAAAATTATACAATACCTGACTGCAGGTACACTACATTTTAAAAATATTTATGATTCATATAACAAATACCAAAGTATATTACATAACTAGAATCCGATTAATTCCAATCAGAAATAAATTGCTGACGATAGAAATTAATTATCCGAGAGGAAGAGCAAGAGGCAGAACATCAGATTTAATACAAATTAGGCATAGGGAAATTTGGCAGTATGTGAGAAATGCTACACGCATTATAGGGGACACTGAGAAAAAGCAATGAAAATTATTTGTATACGTAAAGAGCACGGCCAACGAGATGGCCAAAGAGGATTTTAGGCTGTATCAGTATCTTAATAGTAAGATGTATGTATGTATGTCTCATTTCTACACACATTCGTATGAACTTTCTTGTGTATTCTATAAACAGTGTACGCCAATATACATAAGTTACACATCATAAGTTACATAATGTAAATACACGTAACATAACCTAGATACTAAACCTATGTATTATTATAATGGCAAATAATTTAATAATATCACAATACCACGATAATACCACGATATTGATCACTGTATAACATAGCGTAGTATGTGTCTAACTAGTACATAGTGTAGTATGTTAACGAGGTGTTGTAGCGCAGTTCACGCAGACCAGAGGAATAGATTTAGAGTACCAGAGAAATCGATACTCATACATTTTAATAGCACCCTTCTTAGAAATCACTCTTATCACGATCATTCCTCGTAGTTATACAGTTTTTCAATAGCAACTCTGATAACAAATAAAAAGGAAGTCACCAAGAAAATAAAGTAACAGTAGTAATCAACAAAAATGAATATTTAACAGGCATGTCACTTTCAGTAAATCGCGCTGTCTAATGTCGTACTGTTTAAACACAGAAATAAAAAATTGCCACGGCTGCGACTCATTTCATAAAACTGTCAAGGTCAACTGATGAGGAACATCGTTTACGAGAAGATTCCATTTGCCGCGTGAATAATCAAGCGATATTTTGAAAGGCCTGATCAACAAGAATAAACTGGATTGTATCGTCCAGCCATGTTGTAATATTATAAGACCAGAATCACAAGGTTGCTATGAAACGTTGCCTATCGCATCGGTATAACTATTTAGGCCTATAGACCTACGCCGGATTAAAGCAACTTATTGTTTTAGGGCTTTCAAAGTAGTTCGACATAGAAGTTACTGGCAAGGATATAACAACACGTAATATTTTAGTTACCCCGTTAACGATAATAACCCAATAATATCATTCAACAGCCGTCTGTTTACACATCAGGTTAGTAGTCCAACGTATCGACACATTATAAACTACAATCGTCCCCAAGATCAAATATTTATTTAATATGTCTTATTTTGATAATAAATCATTACAGAAAACAATATTGCTAACAGATTAAAAATTGTTTCAAAAACGCAAAGCATATTATTGAAACTTCCGAAGTTAACTTAAAAAGTCTGTAGTGGTGAAACAGAAAAATCTGTAATGTATAGTAAATGTGGCCGAATAAGCGACTGTCCGGTTACATATATTGCACGTTTTTTGGAGAAGAGGCGTTGTTTTTGTCAGCCGCGACACGACGGAGATTACTAGAGGGTTTGTTTTTGCAACGACGGCTAAACAATGTTGCGCAAGAAATACAGTGTTTGTTACGGTAATGTAAGTACTGTGTTTCTCTTTAAAGCATTAAATTATAAGTAGTGCACAATAGATTTACTAACAGGCAAGTAATGTTATGATAATACAGTATGAGTAAGCCAATAATGATAATCCTACAATGAGACATTAGTTACCAATGCAGACAATTAACTTTTCGAATAGGCTAAGTGCTAGACACAAGAAAATTATCTAGAAAGAAGGAAATTTTGTTTAATTCCAGAACATAAGGTATTATTGTGTGACTGAAGACACGCTTTAACATAATAAGCTTGTGTAAAGAATAGTATTTAATTTAAGTACAAAATTACTTTCTATTTCATGGAACCCATAAAAAGTCAGTTACATACACCGATACTAGAATGAAGGTGACGTTAGGTACTGTAGTGTTGCCTATAAAGACGTCAAACAACATGGTAAGACATTATTGTTTTCACTTTCCAAATGGATAGAACGTATTACCAAAATATTACCAAAATTAGGAGATCATGCTCAGTTTTTTATACAGGAATTAGACGAAATGAGAGTAATTGTATAAAAGGCATTTAGTTTTAAATATTCAGCCTTTTAAACTTAATATAATTTGTTGTGTTTTAACCGCTTAGAAGTTAAGAAAAAAGATTTATCATAAAGCTGGCTTGCTATATTTTCTCAAAGTTACCATCATTCTTGCGACTTTTAAAGCATAGATATAGTTAAATTAGCTAGGATGTACTATTTTTTAAGGAAGAACCTAAAAATCTAAATATTTTGATAACACGATGTGATTAATTAAGTACTGTAATAGCACAGGTATCTTTTATTATATAGGTCTATACAATTATAATGTTTTCACAGTTTCATTATTTTAGTAGGAAAAATGAATCAGAAGGAATAATGTCTGTCTGAATTATAAGCAACTAATGCTGAAAATAAACTGGGTGTCAGCAAAGGGAATAGACGATTCTGTGACGGGCGTGACGATTCAGAACCACCGCGTTAACTCTACACTCACCGTGGACTGTGTTCAGTCAGCAAACTATTCCAATACACACGAACAACTACATTGCGACACGGAACCTTCCCTTGCGACTGAGTTGCGAGAGGCCAATTGACGAGACAGGTCTCTTCAGTCTAGTCCAGCGGTTCCCAACTTATTTTTATCGCGGAACCCTTCTTACCTTAATAAAAAATGTTGGAACCCTGACAATTTTTAATTATTATAAATAAAACAGCAAATAGAAACACCAAAAACAATTTACTGAAAATGCAAAAAAGGAAAACAGATTTAATATAATCATTAATATAATATCATTAAAATAAATAATATTTAATGTGGAGGGTTAAACTTCTTCTTTTCTTCCAATATTTTTTCAAAATTTGGCTTAATTGTGGACAGTTGAATTCTGATATCAGGTGTGACATCCAACTTACTTCTGTATTTTGTTTTTGTTGCAGTGTAGAGCGAAAATCCAAAGATTTTTCACACAGATATGTAGTACTAAACGGCAACAAGCAGCGAATTGCCTTTTTAAATAAATTTGGATATTCTTCTTTTAAATCTAATTTTTATTTGGGAACCTGATGTCAGGTCGATAAGATTTTCGTATTCTGAAGTGGATAGTTCGTCGGGTTTTTCTGGTTTTTATATAATATCATTACAATAAATAATATTTAATGTGAAGGGTTAAACTTCTTCTCTTCTTCCAATATTTTTTCAAAATTTGGCTTAATTGTGGACAGTTGAATTCTGATATCAGGTGTGACATCCAACTTACTTCTGTATTTTGTTTTTGTTGCAGTGTAGAGCGAAAATCCAAAGATTTTTCACACAGATATGTAGTACTAAACGGCAACAAGCAGCGAATTGCCTTTTTAAATAAATTTGGATATTCTTCTTTTAAATCTAATTTTTATTTGGGCACCTGATGTCAGGTCGATAAGATTTTCGTATTCTGAAGTGGATAGTTCGTCTGGTTTTTCTTTAATATCAAAAGGATTGAAAACCGAATAGTTGGTATCATCATTTAGTTGAGGAAAGTATTTATTTAATGCCGCCGTTATTGATTTCAGATGAGAAATAATTTCTTTTCGAACTTCTTCATCAATTTTAGAGTTCGATTCTTGTGAAAAGTCATTTAATGTTGGAAAAGGATCCATATTATTTTCTTCAACAGCCACGGTCCAGTATTGTAACTGTCGTAATAGCGATCGTAATTTATTTTTGGTGTTGAAAATGTTTACATTTTTTTCCTTGAAGGGAGAGAGAAACATCATTCAATTTTGTGAATATATCTGCTAAATAAGCAAGTTGAATCAACCACGAAACCTTTCTAAATCGATCTGCTAATGTAAATTTGTCATTTTGTAAGAATATGGCGAGCTCTTCTAGTAATTCAAACAATCTGACAAGAACTTTGCCACGTGAAAGCCATCTAATTTCCGTATGTAGCAGCAAAGATGTATGTTGGCTACACATATCTTCACATATAGGCTAATTTTAAATAATCTTGATTTTAACGGCCTTGTTTTCACAAAGTTAATTATTTTTATTGCTTCATCTTAAATACATTTTAAGGATGATCGGATTTTTCGAGCGACCAGGGCATGTCTGTGAAGTACGCAGTGACTACTCTTACAAGTTTTAGAAACATTTTTAATGCGTGTTACTGCCCCTTTCACAGGTCCAATCATTGACTTCGCACCATCGCTTCATACATCGACACATTTCTCCCAACGTATTCCACGACTTTCCATAAATTCGTCGATAAATTTAAATATCATTTCTCCTGTTGTATTGGTTTCTAAACTTTTAGAGAGTAACATGCCTTCTTCAATAGAACCACTGTAGTAATAACGAACGAAAACTAATAAAACTGAAAGGTTTTCAACGTCCGTTGTCTCATCTAATTGTAAAGAATACTCATCACATAACTGAAGTCTTAAAATAAGTTCCTGTTCAATATTCTCAGCCATATCATGAATTCTGCGAGAAACTGTATTATTTGAGAAAGAAATTTTATCAATTTGTTGACAGGACTTCTCATCGAACATACACTGAACAACATCTTTGATGCATGGCTTTATTAAAGTTTCAGAAATTGTATGCGCTTTACCCGCTAGGGCTATGCGGTAACTTACTTTGCAGGAAGCCATTGTTACCCTTTCATTATCTGACAACATTTTCGATATGAAATGTTTAGTTTTGTCAAGAGACTCAAGCTTTCTTTCAAAAAATTTGATATCTTTAATTTTATATTCTGAATGGTTCGTTTCAAAATGTCTGCGCAATTTAGCTGGTGCTAATGAACTGTTTGATAAAATTTTATTGCATACTATGCATAACGCATCAGGGGCCTCAGAATTTCCTCTCCCCTAGGGTTCCGCCAATAAAATCGTTCAGCAGAACAATAAATTTCGGTCAACAGAAATATTTTCTATTTTCCAAGTGCATCACAAAAGCACATATAATACAGTTCGTTCTTTATCAACTGTTTGCTGTTGTTACTTTTATTTCTAGGAAAATTACTCAATACAGATAGCAACCGTGTGTGGCTTATATAGCGATGACTCGCGAATGTTTGCCTGGCACGTGCGAATATTTATATGGCATGGTAATGTGCGACAACGCTTAGTCATCGCTACATAATCCACTTTACCACATGTTGTTTGTTAATGTCCCATTATCTGTAGTGTGTTGGACCGCAACGGTACAGCGTACGAGCGGGCATATCAGTCAAAGGTTATTAGTGTTTTGCACTGCAATCGTTTTGTGAAATTTTAAGTATTTTTCAAATAAAAATATAGTGGTAATCTTATAAATTTATAGTGCTTTTAGTATTGTGTATACCCAAATTAAAATATCATGGAGCGTTGGCTGAGAGGAGTTTCGAAGAAAAATGCAGCAAGTACTTCAAATGTTTCTAGTGACAAGGAGACCGAAAAGGCGGATACTGACGAAGGCACAGATCCAGGCACTAGCGCTACTTGTACAGCAGACGAATCGAGGAAAAGGCAAGGTTTGTTTGTCAATACTAATACATCACCAAGTCACAAAAAACGTAAATACGATTCGAGTTATTTATTACTCGGATTCACGGCCACAGGAAATTCTGAGGCCCCTGATGCGTTTGCATATTATGCAATAAAATTTTATCAAACAGTTCATTAGCACCAGATAAATTGCGCAGACATTTTGAAACGAACCGTTCAGAATATAAAATTAAAGATATCAAATTTTTTGAAAGAAAACTTGAGTCTCTTGACAAAACTAAACATTTCATATCGAAAATGTTGTCAGATAATGAAAGGGTAATAATGGCTTCCTACAAAGTAAGTTACCGCATAGCCCTAGCAGGGAAAGCGCATACAATTTCTGAAACTTTAATAAAGCCATGCATCAAAGATGTTGTTCAGTGTATGTTCGATGAGAAGTCATGTCAACAAATTGATAAAATTTCTTCCTCAAATAATACAGTTTCTCGCAGAATTCATGATATGGCTGAGGATATTGAACAGGAACTTATTTTAAGACTTCAGTTATGTGATGAGTATTCTTTACAATTAGATGAGACAACGGACGTTGAAAACCTTTCAGTTTTATTAGTTTTCGTTCGTTATTACTACAATGGTTCTATTGAAGAAGACATGTTACTCTCTAAAAGTTTAGAAACCAATACAACAGGAGAAATGATATTTAAATGTATCGACGATTTTATGGAGAGTCGTGGAATACGTTGGGAGAAATGTGTCGATGTATGAAGCGATGGTGCGAAGTCAATGATTGGACCTGTGAAAGGGGCAGTAACACGCATTAAAAATGTTTCTAAAACTTGTAAGAGTAGTCACTGCGTACTTCACAGACATGCCCTGGTCGCTCGAAAAATCCGATCATCCTTAAAATGTATTTAAGATGAAGCAATAAAAATAATTAACTTTGTGAAAACAAGGCCGTTAAAATCAAGATTATTTAAAATTAGCCTATATGTGAAGATATGTGTAGCCAACATACATCTTTGCTGCTACATACGGAAATTAGATGGCTTTCACGTGGCAAAGTTCTTGTCAGATTGTTTGAATTACTAGAAGAGCTCGCCATATTCTTACAAAATGACAAATTTACATTAGCAGATCGATTTAGAAAGGTTTCGTGGTTGATTCAACTTGCTTATTTAGCAGATATATTCACAAAATTGAATGATGTTTCTCTCTCCCTTCAAGGAAAAAATGTAAACATTTTCAACACCAAAAATAAATTACGATCGCTATTACGACAGTTACAATACTGGACCGTGGCTGTTGAAGAAAATAATATGGATCCTTTTCCAACATTAAATGACTTTTCACAAGAATCGAACTCTAAAATTGATGAAGAAGTTTGAAAAGAAATTATTTCTCATCTGAAATCAATAACGGCGGCATTAAATAAATACTTTCCTCAACTAAATGATGATACCAACTATTCGGTTTTCAATCCTTTTGATATTAAAGAAAAACCAGACGAACTATCCACTTCAGAATACGAAAATCTTATCGACCTGACATCAGATGCCCAAATAAAAATTAGATTTAATCAACTTTTATTAAACGAGTTTAGGTGTGATTTAAAAGAAGAATATCCAAATTTATTTAAAAAGGCAATTCGCTGCTTGTTGCCGTTTAGTACTACATATCTGTGTGAAAAATCTTTGGATTTTCGCTCTACACTGCAACAAAAACAAAATACAGAAGTAAGTTGGATGTCACACCTGATATCAGAATTCAACTGTCCACAATTAAGCCAAATTTTGAAAAAATATTGGAAGAAAAGAAGAAGTTTAACCCTTCACATTAAATATTATTTATTTTAATGATATTATATTAATGATTATATTAAATCTGTTTTCCTTTTTTGCATTTTCAATAAATTGTTTTTTGTTTCTATTTGCTGTTTTATTTATAATAATTAAAAATTGTCAGGGTTCCAACATTTTTTATTAAGGTAAGAAGGGTTCCGCGATAAAAATAAGTTGGGAACCGCTGATATAGAATAAAAGCAAATAAGTCGTGAAAAAAGGTAATAAAATTACTTGTATTTTAAGGCATTCTTTCAAGGTGAGTGAATGAATATTCCAGTCTTGTCAAAGCAATAAATTACTGTCTGCTACTGGATGTGAGATATGCGCATACAGCAACGGGTGCAATGTTCAGTCATTGAATATTGATCATCATCGGACTAATTAATTGGAAATACGTGTGGTTAGAACCAATTATAACGCGGCATATGTGGGCGGTATGCAGATAGCGTATCCACACCGCTGCTGTGTAATGTCGCAATATACCATGAACTAGTTCGCATGTCTCTAGTACGGGAACTCTAAGTTGTTAATAAGTATACAGCGGTTTGTTTATTGTTCTTAATGAAGAATTTATGCTAATAAAAGTGAGGAACTTAAACTGAGCCTGATAATTTAGGAAAATTATGAACTTATTAAGATTGAAAATTTCAGAATAAAGTAATTATGTGCTAATCGCTAATAAAGAAGGGATAATTGCTAATGATGTTGGTCTTCTTAGTGGATATGAAAGGAAATCACAGGGTACACTAGAATTGTAGAAGACAGTATTAAAATGTTAAGGAATGCAAATAAACGAAAGCTAAAATCAAAGTATTTACTGAGGAAAAAGAAACTAAAGAATTGGATGTACAAACAGTAAGAAACTCGATAGACCGAGTAAAACGTTACATTTTGTAGAAGTCATAATAAACAAAGAAGAAATACACTAAGCAAAAGCCACCAATGGAATAGAGAAAACCTGAAAACTTTGCATGTGTATAAATATTTTATTTTACATAATAAGTAATTAGAGAACAAAATATGGATAAAATTATAAGTGAATGTGATCGGTGATATCAAGTGTCCAAATTGTTTTTTTTATTTTTTCACAGGTACTATTAAATTTCTTATAACATTCTAAACTAAAAATTAGTTTGTAAAAATACTACTTTTACAATATATTTATAAAGAAAATAATTGTATGCTAAAGCAGACTTATAATTTATGGAATGCAGAGTAATATGTTAAGAAAAATTTGGTTTATGAAAATTACATAAACAAACACAGGTCCACACGAGTGCAAACAGGCCTAGAAAATATAATATATTCTACTACATTAAACTGTATTGTATTATGTTATACTAAAAGCAAGTAAATGAACTGCAAGTACGGTTTTTATTGTTACATATAGTCTTACACCTTACATTATATGTTTAAATATGTATTTCTTAATTTTCAATATTTTACTGGTTAATAATATTAAACCTATATTAAAACAGACGTAGTTAACCAAAATATGATTAAACGTCCGAGAGCGCAGATTGTCTCTGCAAAAAAATGTAAGCTCCACGTATAATTATATACAACAGAAGAAATTGCAGAAAAAGTTATACTGTTTGTTTATGCAATATAGGCCTATAACATTCCATACTATAAAAACGCAAAACGTGAACATATAATTTCAAAGGAAATATATACACAACAGCATAACAGCATAATTCTATCTTTTTTATAGTATATATATATAATTTATATATATATATATAATTATATAATTTGTGATATTTTCAATTTCAAGTTTCACTTAGAAACCTCTGATGATACTGATATTTTTCAGGGAAACGTGCGTCAGGTGTTAAAAAGAATATACAATATTATCTACTTGCAGAAGAAACAAATTGAAAACATCACAAATTATATAATTACTGCAAGAAACATCGAGTTACTTATATAGAAAATGATATATAATTATATATTTCTAGCATACATGTAATTTTATTACATTATTTTATATAATTTTATTTTATAATTTTATTTTATAATTTTATTTTATTTTTATTTTATTACTGTATACTTTTAATGTCTTGTGTGCACTACGAAAGATAAAAGTCTTACTGTAATGTAGACTATAAAAAAAACAGTTAAATATATATATATATATATATATTTATATGTTTCTAATGTTCATATTGTTCACTTTTTGATCACTTTAGGTAATAGAAAAACACTATGAAGAAAGGGTTGTATACAAACCCCGTAAATAGGGAAACAACAAAGAAATAAACAGAATTATCACTGTTGCACGCCACTATAGAAAAATTATTCCGATTAGCGCTTTCAAGCTTCACAGATCATCGTCAGATCGGAAATCATTACAACGGTGATAATTTTGTTAGTGATTATAACCACTAACACAACTTTCTTAATCAAACAAACAAATACGTGAAAAGTAACAGGGAATCAGGACACAATACTTCGTACACGTATAACACACGTAGAACGACTTGCGAACCCTGGTAGTTGCCCCTGCGTTCTAAATCTAAATTCATCTGCGCTTGATATTAAATTAGAATTTAATTATTTGCTTCATTCGTACACGTCCGCTGTTCACGGTCACACTAATTGAGTTTGGCGGGGCGTCTGCTTTGTGTCGGGCTGGCTGTTCACTTACGTCAATAAGCACATCCATCTTCACCAGCAGTCAACACGTCTAGCGGAAATTGAAATTATTTCTCAGATCACTGTAATACGTCGGAGTTTCAATTTTATGGAATTCTGGCCTGAGTACTAGAACTATATTTTCTTTCCAACTGTTACGGTTTTTTAAAGAACTAGCATTATTATTAGATTTTTAAAATTGTTTTTCTGCAATGGTAAAATAATTTTTACACCTTCTTAACTCAAAAATGTAACAAATATATATGAAAAGTATTCATTTTCGAGTATGACTACATATGCACCTAATTAGTCGCTCACGCACGAGCGATATATTTTTATGTAACTCTTAAAAAATAATTTTAGCTGAAACAAAAAGTATTTACTGTAGTGTATATATCAGATTTGTGAGTGGCAAGAGATACTCAAAATTGACAAAATATTGAAACACATAAATGTTTTAGTGGTTAATAAATGAAACGTAATTTAAAAATAATCATGTTAAGAGACTGTAATTCTAAACGTAAAAGGGATATAAAAACAAATATGTGTTAATGACGCAAAAATGAAATCGAAGATTTAGTAGACACATTTGGGCATATTGAAAAATTTGTATTCATCAGAATTTCACGATAAATATACAGGGCTGAAGACTTGCCGTATGCATTTGTATTACTGGAATTATTGTTTTGTATATATATCGATAATTTATAAACAAATCAAGATATATGTATATCTTTTGATTTCCGTAGATTTACAGATCAACGAAGATGTAATTAGCAGTACATGGAAGAAAGTGCTAATGACGTAGTGTTTTATACAACAAAAAAGGAACAATGCACTCAAAGACAAATGACACAGTTTTGGTGACTGTATTTTTGAATAGGGTGTAACAATGATTCGGCTGATTAGTCATGAAGAGCATAACAGACGATAATACAACTGATACAGTAGGCATATGGGTAGAATAGTCGGAAATGTACTATAGGAAACTCAAAGTCATGTGAAATAGTTGGCCAAAGAAATACAGAGAATTAGAGCAACTTTTCTGGGAACTAGAACGCTAAAAACTAAGTAGGGCAGAACCTGAGTAAGTGGAAATACAGTGATTACAGATAGAGAAGAACCCGTGCTCAACTTAGCAGTTATCTGTAAATAAAAACCAAAATTATTGTAAGCTATCTGTGTTTATGCACATTTCGTAATAAGTAATATATGGACTATAATTTTAGCCCACTCAGGTAACTAAGTACTTTTAAAAAATACATTATTACTGTTGAAGTTTTAATAAAGTGGTATAAGTAGAAAACATGTTACTTACCTTTACGTACTTTTATGTAAGAAATTTAGCTGCTGATATCAGTAATAATGTTATAGATTATGTGACATTACATTATGATCCGTTGTACTCCATCATACCGAGATGTTATAACTTATAAACATTACTCCACTTTTGTCATCGTGGGCGTGTTGGATATGTAATTTCAAAGCATAGTCTCAGAATGCAACATACAACCTAGGATAAAGTGTTGGATAATAAAATTTAGTCACAGTTGCCATTCCACACACATAACCGGTACAAAATTTTCTATAAATTATATACTTTTAGCATGCACATCCCTAACATTGTATTCAAAAGCACAACTTCCTGTTAATGTAGACAGGTTTAATTAACTAAAAATTAAGATGTAACTACTTTTTTTTGACATTATGTACTACATAATAGAGTATTAATTGTAATATTTTATTTGTAGACGTAAACTATTGTTAATGTCACTTGGAGGATATACTGAACACTTTAGGTAAAGCAATCTCATTTAAAGATTATTAGCAGAGAAGCTTAAAGGAAGTTTTATCAGGCAGATGTAGCTGCATGGTCTTTTCATGGATCTACGTTATTGACAAGTTTCTGCACGCCATTAAAGAATGGCTGTCGACAAAGAACGATGTCGACACGAGGGATTGTCTCCAATAATGACGATAAGCTGCGATTGATGAATTTTAACGGAGACCACGTAGACTAAATACGATAATGTCATTTTAGTAAATGTTAAGTTTATTTGTGCGCAGAGGCAGTTTCGAACATTGCCTCTCTCTTATAAACACATTATTACATCAAACACCACCGACTGTCATCCTTTGGCGGACGCAAAAGGCTATATTTATTTGCTGTAGCCTATATTTCTTTACATTGAGCTGAATAATTTCTATTTTATTTAGATTCATAGAGAAAAGATTTATTTTTCTTTTTACAATAACCAAACAAACGATATTAGGCTTACAGCGTGAAACTATCAGTCAACAGTGACTAACTGTCGAAGGGAAATAAAAAAGTCAATAAGTCTGTGTTCTTCATCTAAGGACACTTGGACGAACAACTAAGTCAACTTTGTTACTAGAGTTTCCTTTGTTAGGATAACAATAAGTCACTCTGTAAAAGCAAACAAAAACGTGACACGAGAACCCATGATAAACTACACTACGAACTTGGCGATATTAGTATTTACTTGGTAAAATAGTGCTGCGCCCTACTCGAGCCTTCCGAATTGTGCATGTTGCTATTTTGCCTTCTACATCAGAAGAACAAGTGTAGAATTAGTGCCGATTGTTCGCAAGATTTTCGCACTCCCGTTGTGTGTGTGTGTGTGTGTGTGTGTGTGTGTGTGTGTGTGTGTGTGTGTGTGTGAGAGAGAGAGAGAGAGAGAGAGAGAGAGAGAGAGAGAGAGAGAGAGAGAGAGAGAGAGAGAGAGAGAGAGAGAGAGAAGACAGAAATGCGTTCCTACACAAGACATTGTTTACTATCTACAATAGTGCACTAAGATTACTTTATTCTTAGTTGCTCAAAAGTAAATAACAATAATTGACATTGGGTACTGGTTTATGTATTATTACTATAAGTTGTAGAAAAAACTATGAGGAAATCAACCTTCCTTACCACTATGCGTCAAGTGTGAATTATTTTTCAAAAAAAAAAAAGAAATTGGAACATAAGCAACACTTTTCTTTGCAAAACACTTATATTCTCACCTATTACCTCAATTCTTCTCTAAAGGCTAGGCCAAGTTGTTGAAGCAGTAACTTCTTTTTCTGTGCCTCCTTAGATGTTCTTGTAAGCGTGTCATGCTCCTAACTCCCATTATCGTCAGCGCATTATCTATATAATTTTTCTCCAGGTGACCTCTTCTTTTCCCCTTTAAATTGTTCCTACAAAAATATTCATAAAAAAATTTGTGCTTGAACTTTATGCCTAGAAATTTTCTCTTTTTTTTATGTTACACCTACTTGTTTCTTTTTCTTTTTAATGTTTTAATTCTTTAGCACTTATTTGTCATCTGCCCATATTGTCTTTATTAGCTTTTTGTTTGAATCTATATGCCTCGAATAAAGACTTTTTCTTCTTTTTAATGGTTTAGGTTTTGTCTACGCTAAGTAAGGTACGTCACACAAAAATTATCCAAATTCTGATACGTTTGAAGAAGTTGTTAGAACAATGTGAAAAGCAGCCCAAAAAAAAACAACTAAGACTAAGTTAGATTGAGAGCGGTGTCTGAAATTGTTAAAAGGGGTGGCAATAGAATAAAAGCAAACATAATGTACAGAGTGCTGAAATAACGTTCTTTTGAATCGCAGGTTTTATAAGCTATATTGGATTACAGACAACGTAATTTTTTTTTCGAAAATCTCTTTATATAACTCACATAATTATAATAGTCACAGTACCGTAAAAACAGTAACAGAAAAAATCGTTTAGAACATGGTAATATAAAGACAACGAATTACGTTCCTAGTGAGAGTTGAGGAAACGTGGGCGTCGAACAAGTTTCCCAGGAACTAATCAATAACTAGAAACTAACAGAGAAAAAATAAACTTTTATTTTATGAGTTTGTTCTATATTTACAATTACAACCATATAAACTTTTCCGCCAGACAAGTGATGAAATGAATAATGAAGCGATGCGACAATTGTAATTGACCATATAGTTAGCCGCAATATGTCTTAATCTCTGATGATCCGTTGTCGGTATTGTCAAAAGTAAAGACCGGCAATTTTGTAACGAAACCAAATTAGCAGTTATATAATTCTTTCGCATTCATGACCCTCATTCTCTCTTTCTCCCTCTCTCGCAAACACACAACTACGTGTAGCGTCCATTTCGCTTTAAATGGATCTATACTTTTGTTTTTTTCTTCATTACCGGATATATGGTAACATGTCATCCTAATGTGTCAGCATTCGATAACATCCTGACATCGTTTGATGAAGGATGCCTTGCACAACGGAAAGAGGATAAGCATAATCAAATTAATTAGATTCCTTATACAAGAAAAGCGTCTTGAATCAAAATAAGAGACATGATCAAATATACTTAAACTCTGTTTATCTCGGTTAAATAAAACGAAGTAAATAGTTGTCGATTATTGAGCTAGTATTTCAATCAAGCTGAATGCATTCAAATTTCTTTTGTGTATATATCCGCCTTTCCATGCTAAGTGTATCTTTTCTTTTAACTATCCCGTTGCTGTAGATTGATCTGCTCTTATTCTGACTAAAAATTATTCCGGTTTTCTATGTAATTCTACTAAAAATACACAAACTGGTTGTTACCTTGTCTGGTGCGTTGCTCCCGATAATCTGAATAAAACGACCTTGACATGTTTCTATCATGACGATCTAACAACTAACTCATATTAAAGAGTCCTTGGTATACAAAGCTTCATTATATAGTTGCTAAAAGCCAAAGAGATAGTTTGTTTACTCAACTTAAACTGAGATAATTTTTAAAATTAAATTTTGTTAAGGTAGTCACTCCCCTATTTCAGTGTCATTCCTAATCAATTTTGTTTTGCTTTACCAACACCGTAATATTAAAAGCACGTGTTCCGTCCTAATGAGCCATGAATTTTGTGTTTACCCCTTATTTTTGGTTTGTAGAAATGTGTTCTGTAACCTTGTGGAATGACGGTTTGTTTCTCATCTTTTGTACCTAGCGAGTAAACATCATATATAATATTGTTACGACGGTCTACTTGATCGTAAATACAGTGGTAAACAAAATACAAGACACCAATTAACTCACTAATCAACAGCTTTAATTTTCACAGTTAAACAGTTCGTACAGTCTCTTACAACAAATCAATTAAAAATTTTCACATGTAATGAAATGTCATCTAGTAAGAATACAAATGTATTACAATTATACCGCCCGATTATAAAACACAACACTTCACTAATAACCACATGAACGCATACGTAAACGCCGAAAATAAACTAGAACCGCACTGTAATATATCGTAACTATAACTGAAACTTAACGTCGTTGAGTTCTGGTACTTATACCCCCCCCCGCCCGAAAAATTCGATTATTCCATACTGCGCATTAACAATAAAGGAAAACATTAAAGCGTAATTCATTCCTTTGTAATAAATTACAAAGGAATGAATTACAAAGTTCACACGTTCGCACGGCTTCTGCCACAGTCTAGCTAATGCGTCGAGAATCACGTACGCCACACAGATTCAGCTGGAGCCATCTGGAACATTCGGTAGACAAGTAGATTGTTCTGTAATGTCGTAACACTTCCCCCTCCTTAAGCCTGTTCGTCCCGAACTGGCAAAGCGTCTCTGAAATAATACTTAGCCAGGCAATCTATGTGGACGACCTTGAACTTTCGCTGTCCTTTCTGTTGAATCCGATAAACGACGTCGTTGATTCTTTTACAGTATAGGGTCCTTCCCAGTTAGCTTGCAACTTAGGTGACCGACCACGACGGCGCTTTAGGTTGAACAAAAAGACCTGATCTCCTTCTTGGAAACCCACACTATTGCTGCGATGTGGCAACACATTACCGAGTTTTCATTTTATCACTAGCAATTTTCAGCCGTCCTCTTACCAACCGATTCATTTCTTGCAGTTGGTTTTCTAATTGCTACGAATAGTTCTGTGGGTCTTGGGACTGAGTCTCAGGCGATCCGAACATTAAGTCCCCGGGAAGACGAATCTCCCAAACACCAATTTTGCTGGAATCACTCCCGTTGCTTCATGTATTGATGACCTAAATACCACTGGCTGATCCAAGTCTGCTTGGTTCTCGTCAACAACCTCTTGCGTAACCTCATCTTCAGCAACTTTTCCCCCGGGCGCTTCTACCAGCTCAGGAAGAAGCAAGAGTTTTGTCTCGACACCCATAGTTGGCTTTCCAATCACTTCTTTTGTCGTTACACTTATTTGTATTTCCTCTGCTAGTTCTTCCTCTATTTCCGCTTGCAATAGGCAGGGTTCCTCTTGAACAGACCTGTTGACATCTTCTTCGGCCAATGCCTCTTGCTTAATCGAACGGTTGGTAGACCCTGTCATTTTAGCCATGGAAATGTTTATCTTCTATTGGCCAACCAACAGGACATTCTCTCTTAAGTCCACAACGAATCCGTAGGCATTCGTAATGTTCGTGCCAAGAATCACTTCATCGACAATGTCTGCAACGAGGATTTGGTGGCTAAACTCGAGATGACCCAGGCGTACACGCACGTCTACCTTTCCTAGCACCTTGATGCGGCTTCCAGTCACACTCTGTATTGTTCAAGAGCTAATTAGAGGCTGGCGTTTGCTGACTAAGTCAGGGTGCACAATGGACACTGTTGCGCCCTTATCAAATGATGTTGGTTTACCTTCTGCAAATCCATTAACAATCAAGTTTCCACTGGTCTTATGTAGCGTGGAAACTGTGTGCTGTTCTGGGGCTTTACTTCTTCAATTGGTGCGAACACTCTCTTCTCTCGGTATCTCCTTCTCCCGGCAGTCTACCTGTAGATGACCACGTTTTCCACGGTTGTAACACTTCGGTCTTCTGTCTTTTTCCCATCATTCAAATCGTTGCGGCGCAGTTGAGCTTCTAAATTGTTTGCACGACAACATGGTTTCTCTGCACCCATCGTAATGTGATACAGGGATCTTCTGACTGCAATGTGATGGGACAAACTATTGTAGCGGGACGCTGACTTGAGAGCTTCAAACTCTAGGGCGTGAAGAAGAGCGTCTGAGCTATTGCGTTGTCTTGCCATTCGTAGCACTTGCTGAAATTCATAATCACAGATGTCATCAAAAATCTCTGCACCGCAAACCTTATTTGAAAATCTTCTGGAGCTTCAGGATAGGCCAATCTAATCAGTCTGTCGATACTTGCTTCAAACTCTTGAAAACTGACCCCGGAACGTTGTCGTCTTGTTCTCAACTGAGTGTAGTACACATATCGCAAATTTTTATCACCGTAGCGTAAGTCTAGAGCTTTTATCAACTCGGCATAGATGTTCTGGCTGTCAGTTGGCACTTTCTGTACTAGTTCTGCCGCGGGTCCTTTTAATGCGAGAACGAGTGAGACTGCCTTGTCTTTGTCTGTCCAATTATTTGAGCATGCAGCAGCTTCAAATTGGCGGAGGTACGTTGCCCAGTGACTGCTTCCGTCAAAGGTTGGAGCCTTGATATGAACTGTCCAAACCGTAGGCAAGGTGACTTTCTCTATTGTCTTTTCTGTCTTTATCATTGGTACAGTCTCTTCAAAAGTTTGTTTTGGTAGTATATTCATGAACTGGTCTCTTATGTTTCCCACTGAGATTTCTACTGCAGATATTTTATTTGACATGGTTTCTTCTATGACAGATATTTTTGTAGACATCCATTCTTCAACACTCGAAACAGATTCTTCTACTTCAGCAATTTTTAATGTCATTTATTCTTGTACTTTCGATATTTTAGTAACTTGTTTATTAAGCTCACCTCGTAGGAGACCCAATTCTGCGGTACTATTTTTTGCATCTGATTCTGTTCCTGTATTAATTCCTTTGGGTCTTCTGTCTCCTGCTTACGTTTTTCATCCTGTCGTCTTTCTGCTCCTTCCGCCACCTGCCTGCGTTTCTCATCCTGTCGTTTCTCCGTCTGTAACAGCAGCGTCTGTAAATTTTCCATCATCTGACTGGCATCCATTGTTTACCGATTAATTACGAATTACACTCGTCTTGTATAAAGTGTCCACTGTTTCACTGTTAACCGTTCTATCCCAGTTCTGACACCACTGTTACGACGGTCTACTTGATCGTCGTAGGTACAGTGGAAAACAAAATACAAGACACCAATTAAGCCACTAATCACCAGCTTTAATTTTCACAGTTAAACAGTTTGTAATTAAGAACACAGTCTCTTACAACAAATCAAATAAAAATTGTTCACATGCAATGAAGTATCAACTAATACAAAACACAATTGTATTACAATTATACCGCCTGATTATAAAACACAACACTTCACTAATAACAATTTGAACGCACACAGTAAAAGCCGACAATAAATTCGAAGCGCACTTTCGTACTATAACTGAGATTGAACGTCGTTGAGTACTGGTATTTACACCCCCCCCCACCCGAAATACTAAATTATTCCACACCGGGCATTAACAATAAAGAAAAACAGTATAGAGCGTAATTCATTGCGGCCTTGACACAGTTCGCGCGGCTTCTGTCACAGTCTAGCTAATGCGTCGAGAGTCACGTACGCCACAAAGATTCAGCCGGATTCCTCTGGAACATTCGATAAACACGTAGATTGTTCTGTAATGTCGTAACAATACGATTATTAAGATCTAGAACAAAATATAATAATTAGGTAAGAACATATTCTACATCGTTTCTGTACACATATATATTCTAAATAATTTACGAGATGTGTGTGCTTGGTTTTACACAGAAAGTGCTATGTGAGTGTAAGCTATTGTTGTCCATCAAAATATTCCATATAGAGGATAAAATAAACATATATTTTCCTATAATAAACACAGCGTATGTGCCGTTATAGATATATCCAGATCCTTATAATGTAATATTATGTTATATAATATTAAGCATCCTTAGCAGTAATAATTACAGATTTACGGTAACACAGCTAGTCTCGTAACTTTCTGTGGCGTAGCGTAATCAAACTGTATGCATTAACTAACCAAGACCTTTGTTATTTTGCTGCTCTCTCTCTCTCTCTCTCTCTCTCTCTCTCTCTCTCTCTCTCTCTCTCTCTCTCTCTCTCTCTCTCTCTCTCTCTCTCTCTCTCTCACACACACACACACACACCCGCACACCAATTTACAGTATTTGTATTTCTAGCTTAGGTGTAATAATTTTTTTCCTTTTTATTTTTCTTCCACTTTATCCATCTTCCGTTTGTGTTTATTTCTTAGGAAAATTATACGTTTAATACCAGAATTGTTTCTATGCTATATCTTTATTTTATCTTTCTTCATCGATATCCAGATTGAACTAGTATTGTGTGGAAACTTCTTTCAACAATTCTTTGATCGTAATTATCTCATTGTATATTTCATTTTCCAAGTGCCAATCGCTTTTGTGTTCCACTCATATCATATTTGCATACCAATAATATAAACTTTGTATTCTTTGTTTATAATTTTTCTCATTATTAAAATTTCGTAAGTTTTCTTTCCAATTGTCACTGTGGTATTGTATAATAATATTGGACTTTAATGTCTTTATAAATTTCAATTACTTATAAAGGAAATTTTAGCATAGAGTCCCTCTAGAATTCGTATAATACTTATCTATCCAGCACCACGTTCATAACGAAAACTACTCTACTTTATTTTTCATTTACAATCTGTCTCTGCCGTACATAAGTTTACCTACTTGCATTCCTGATTTTTTTTTTAATTCTCTTTATTTAAATAAGTTTCTTTTAATATAGTTTTGTATTAATCGAAAATTTATTAGTGAACACAGTAAAACATTTAATGAAGCCTCTTATGTTTAAATTTTAATTTCTAAATAGATCATATTTTATTATGTAGACAGTTGTTAACACCATTGTCAAACTCTGCTTCTTAATAATTTTAAATACATTATCAAAACAGACACTTTTTGTTTTAGTGAGAATATTAACTCGCTGTGTTATCTCTACCAGATGTGAGTATAATTAAATAGCAGGAACTCGTCAAGATAATACTTCAGCGTGTAGTTCAGCATGCAACACAACTCGCAGAGTGTTACTTTATTGAATATTGATCATGGCCGGAGTAATTAATTAGAAGTAGCCTACGAGTTGTTATAACATCGGTAGGTCGTAACGTTACTGACAGTGTAACCTTTCCCGCAAAGTTTGAACAGGCTTTGTGTTTTAATATAACTAATTTCTTACCTTTATTTTTCATTCTTCGTATTGTTTAATTTAGCAGCCATCCTTACTTTTCTTTTATAAAATTGCTAAAATGCTACAATTGTTATTTTTTAGACAAAGCTTTTCGTCATCACTGACATCTTCAGGTTTTAAACAACCCTTAACATCTTAGTTGTTTAAGACCTGAAGATGTCAGTGATGACGAAAAGCTTTGTCAAAAATATAACAATTGTAGTACTTTATTTTTCAATCCATATAATCCTGTTCAGTTGCCAAGGTAAGATATTTGTTTGTGGACCGAATTTGCTTTCGTGTGTGCACCGTTAAACTAAAAGCAAGCCCACAAACACACATAAAGACAGTAGGCCTAATCTTTGATGTGTACGATAATTTGGCTTACAGTACAAAAATAATCAGGAGTATTAAAAGGCGTAGGCTATATACAAACGTTTACAAATTAAGGGTATTAAGTCCTCCTTTTATTTAGAAGAAACATTTATTATTTAATTTGACACGATGGTATTAATGTAGACTTAACTTAAACCTCAACCGACATTTGGCAAATTTTCAAAAAACAAAATATATACATAATTTATTTAGGATTCACAGCATAAATCGGCAGTGATGTATGTTAACACCCCAATTTTCTCTTGCAAATTACGTCTTACTTAATACTGGTAGGTTGAAGCAAAGCTAGTATCCAAGGTAAAAGAGTACGTTAATGCCTATTGACGATTATTAATTGACCGGGCGAAGCGAGTTCTAACTGGTCCGTTTCTCTGTTTAGGAAATGTTTCGCAATAATTTTAAAATGTATCAAACGATTTTCTAAAATTTTGTATGTATGTCCGTACTTTTGCCCAAGAAACCATTTTATTTTAGAGATTGATGTCTCCGTAAATAAAGAAGGGGGAGTCACAATAATGTGAAAGGTCAAAATCGTAAAAAAATGTAACTTCATGCTAGTTATGAAATTAAAGAATTTTTTTAAATAACAGCCAAGTATAATATTCAGTTTTAAAATTTTGAAGGTTTATGATACTAGAGCGTAAGATTTGGATCAAAATTTTGAAGAAATTGTCAATTTTTTGCTAGTTATTATACTGAAAATAAACTGGTACCAAACCTAAACCAAAACGGAATCTGACTGAAGAAAGTTCAGAAAATAACGGAGTAAGGCAGGGATGTTGTATTTTGACGACGTTTGAGAATTGCCTCAGGAATTCGACTTAACCAGAACACAAGTTAGGATATATTATTCCATGCTGACAATGCAGTCTTAATACAGATAACATAGGATAAGTTGCAGTATTCTTTACATCGTTTAAATCATTTTTGTAAACAATATGATTTTCTAATATCATGGCTTTTTGGGGGAGTATCCAGTCAGATCAAAAATTGTTCTTGAGGGAACAGTTTTGGAACCAGTCTCTGTTTTCAATTACCTGGGTTGCACTATCCAGTATTGGGAATGGCACAGACCGAGATACCACCATAAAATTATCAAAGTTTCAAATGGTATGTTACGTCATTCATAGAACTTTGAGAAAAAACACAAGGAAAGACACAAGACTTAAATTTTATAAAACAATGGCAACCCCTGTTTTACTTTATGGCTACGAAACATGGGTTCCTACAAAGAAGATTAAAAACCAGATTCAAACTTCGAATATGAAGTGTCTGAGAAAAACAAAAGGGTTAAAAGAGACAGGATATTTGCGCAATTAGGATATAGAGTATATAGGATAGGAGAGCTACAGGTATTCTCCACAAATGGTAATATCCAGACATGTCGCAGGGAATGGTTTCAGCATCTAACAGAATGGAGGATGGATGACTACTTAAGGTTGCGTTTCGATATAGACCATTTGGTATAAGACATGTAGGAACACCGAGAGTGAGACATACTCTGTGAAGGCGGAACATGAAAAGTGCCTACTCCGTGAGATACAGAAGAAGAAGGTTGGAATGTGTCGTTACCTTTGAATGCCAAGAAGCTTCAGAACACATTTGTCTCAAAGCCTTTTACCTTTCAATGCTTTAACACATTAAGTTGACGACAGTTCCTAATCTTAGTGGCATGGCGGGAATCTGAATACTCTGTAAGATTTCTTGTTTTGTAAGCATTGTAGCATGACAGATAATCCACATAAATCAATTACTAAATGATCATTAATAAAACTCAAATATATGGAATATCCAAATGAAAATCAATTAAAAAGCACTATAAATTATTATAATAACAAAAAAAGTAAGCATAAAGAAAAAATCTGCAACTAATATAATTATACTACAAATTAAAAACCCAAAAAAACTAAAATCTGAATAATAATATTACCCAGGTAGGATAGAAGCAGGCAATGAAGATACCCAGACAAAGAAAACAGACCAGAGTAAACAAAAGAATATAAAGCGAAATGGTACTGAAGAACCAAGAACGAAGAAAGAAGAAATATAGAATGAACCAATATACTGAAGAATAAGAAACCAGTGAAAATCAACTAGAAAAAAGGAAGTGAAACGACCAATACCAAATAGAAACCCCATAGGGAGCAAACCAAAAGACCCCAAAAATAAATGAATGTCTCAAAGTAAAGTATAACACCCCAAAAAACCATATACTAATGTAAAACTGATAAAAACCAAAAGCGTTTAGAGTATTAAGTAACAGTGCACCCAAAAAAGTTATTGTGTAGTTTATATAGACAAACCCTTAACATTCCCCCCATGGTTAAATATTTCATATTGTAAAACTAGAAAACGACTAGTGATAATATCAATAAATAACCAGGGACAAGTGCAAGTTATTAAATTATAATCAATAAACTTTAAAAAGGTACATGAGTTACCGTGCAAGTAAATAACTTTAAGTGTTTTTGAACAGTGTCATAATAATAGTTGTTTAAGTGATATGGTAAAGTAGCAAGGAATAATATTTCTAATGAAATGCCACTGTTTATTAGAACATTCCATAGAATGAATAATATAAACAGCGAGCTTGGGTTTCATACATAAAGTGACGGGGAATACATCCTTAAAATTGGGAAGTACAGATCAGACTGTAAATAAATAGTTTAAGAAAGTGTTAACCATTTAATGGAACCAATATGTTATGTTCCTATTTCCATATATTAACTAGATAAATAAGATTTAGTATTAAGCAATATTATAGTTATAAAATATTAGTTTGTTATTAATTTAAATTAGGAATGCAATATCTAAATGTAGATAGCATTCCTATATTACAAAATGTTTTTATTATGTTACTATGTGTAATCAGTACACAAAAAAGGTATGATTCAAAGTACCAGATTTAATAGTAAATAAGTCTTATATTTTAATTGTAAAATCAATATTCAATGTTATAATAGTCAAAGAACAAATTGTTAATAAATTATATAAGAATAGAAGGTCAGAGAAGGGTACAAACTAACTATATTAGTAAAATTTTGCAAATAGCAACAGATCAAATCTAGGCCAGATAGTAAATTTAGACTACAGAATAATTGACAAATCTAGTCCTATAAACTAGTTAAACTGATAATATTTATGTAAGATAAACCCAACATATAGTAATACCATGTAAATAATACTTTATAAAGTTATGGTCAGCAGATAAGTAAAATTATAAATAAAAATGGAATGTACTAACTGACATTATCAGGGGAGGAGTCATAGATAAATGAATTATATTTAAAAACAATCATTAATAAACTAAATTGCAAGAAATTAAGTAAGAATAGACAATTATATCAATTTCAGATTTAATAGAATAATAATTATATCAGAGAAAATGGCTATTATCTGCTTAGGGAACAGGAAATACAAAATTAAGCCTACCTTCCAAAATGTAAGAAATATAATTTTTTTAATGAAAACCTTGTAAAACTATATTAATTAGTATCAAAATAAGCAGAATAAAATAAAGAAACCGAATATGTATTTAGTATTTCATACAGTTAATTAATAACGAAATTATTTTCCGAGTATAATGTATTCAAATAAAATGTATCGGAAGCTAAGATAATTTGAAACAATGTATAATATATATTAAATTGACTAAGATTTTCAGGAGACGAAGGAAATGAGAACAGTTCATTATTATCAGTTGAAGAGTGTACTTAACGAGATTTTTTCCTTGAAATAACCTATAATGGCGAACTATAAGTAAACCGAGTTCGGTGAAAATTTTTATAAATTTTTATTTTGAGTTATTTTTTAGTTGTGAACCGGTGAAATTAAACTATGAACAGTGCATCACCAATAAACAGAACCACACACGCCTAATTAATTAAAATAACACCAATACAATAAAATTTACAGACGAACAATCAAGGTTAAACCCGACACATATAGACAAAGTGAGATAGACATAATCACAACAATTTACACCAAGTGAACTATTAAACAATACACCAGTGACACTCAATTAACTCCAGAACCATTATACACAATTGCTGAGACCATTTAAACGGAGAAAAGACATCTTTATTTAAACACATATTTCGTCAAGGTTAGACGTTCCACTACGCATGCGCCAGTCGGCCATTTTGACTCGTCATCATACCGTTCCAGCTGGGAAGAAACGAATTTCTACTGCTTTGGGTTTGAAATAAATATTATATATAAACTTTTATTTATTAATTATAACATTGTTTGTTAATATTAAGGCATTTATCATTGTAAGTGTTATACTTTCCTGTCCCTACCCTTCTCTGGCTATTCTTAAATAACCGTTCAAAGAACACTATATTATTATATATAACCAATGTAAATTTTTTATCGACCGGCCCTGAGTGAGACGATACTGCTGTGTAATATCGATTCTTATCGATAAATTTAAATAATTTATTAATAAACTTTCTGTTTATGCAATTTGAATTTAATTTTTCTTTAAAATACTTAACAAATAAATTAATCGAAGACTCAGACTAACTGAAGGGCGGTAAATACGAAATAACGAACGCTTCGAAGAAGAAGAAGAGAGCCGTCTTTCGACTAGGACTGGAGTTAACCAGATTGTCATTGATTGAATTTACAGAAAGTGACACTATTACACTAAAAAACATAATACCATTGAAATATTAATCACAAACAATAACCACTAATATTTTTTAAATACTAGGGTTAAAAATTACACAGACAATATTTTATTTTTTATTTTTTAGAAACAACCAAATTTTTTTTTTGAAATAAAATTATATTTTTTTATTTCAAATTTTGTACAACATTAACAAACAGATTATTTAGTTTTATTACAAAATTGGCTAGCCCAACAGTGGGGGCTTAACGAAGACACAAGGAACGTTACAAAATTGGCGTTTCCAAAGTGGAACATTATCAACATTCCTACAGAGTTTATTTTGTTATGTTACAGCATATATAGAAAAATGAAACCTTCATACTTAGCGCATATTATTTTCAATCTCTTTATTTGTGTATGTATAAAATATACGGGTCGTTGTATGATCCTCTCCTTTTGAAAATCATACATACGACGAACTTCACCCACAGCTATAAAATTAAAGTTTAACAATATGATGTTATAAACTAATAAATACTTTTTCAAAATAGTGAGTGAATTCTGTAGCTAAGGGAGCTTGCTTACTAGCAAGCTACGTTACTACTACGTAGTACACTTATGCAAACCAAATATGTTTCGTCAATATTGCGACTATAAGAAACCATTTGAATTTATTATAATGTCAGCCACTTACATAATTCTAAGTGTTCACATAATACGATTATTCACATAATATCTGTAGTGTGTATAAAATATAACGTGTAGCGGCAATTATTGTTTGATATATAATTTGTATGTCAATGTGTAATAAAACGTGTTACATTTCTCACTTTTTGAAGAAACAATACTTATCTTATAATCGTATTCCACTAACTTATTCAAATTCGTTGAACACGGTGACTGGTGCTGCATTTTTTTAGAAAAATTATTTGTCCTAAGAAATGTTAGCAGCAAGGAAACACAATGATGACAAACAGGAAACTATTACTTCTTAGCAAGAAATCACTTACAGGAAAAGAGTCAACGGCTTAAACTTTGTAAGGTGTTTACGTTCTCTAACTGAGGACGCTAGTATGTCTACAGTAACGTCGTCGTCTTGCTTAAAGTTATTTGTCTTGGTCAAAAGTACATCAACCGAAACTAAAACACAACTGAATACTTTTGAACGAACGTGTCACACTTTGTAGTTCCCAGTTATTTTGTAAATGTTTTTATAGAAATGTTTATCTTTTGTAAAGTCACATACGCTAACATCCGTTTATTAACTTCAAGGTTTATTAACCTCTATTTAAAATTAAATGTAAATACTACATAAAATGTAGTAGTATTTAGATGAAATGCTGTAAATATGCCGACTTCTCTGTAAATATGTATATCTGATCTAAGTATTAAAATTCTGACATTAGGTGTATTTTTTTAAAATGTTTATTTAGTAACACAGTTGTTTAAAGGTGTTTTAACTAGATTTGCTTTAATTAGGCTTGCTTGTTAAAATATTAGTGAAAGAAGATAACTATGCTTTTAATTTTAATTTACTGCTTCATGAATACTATTACAAACACCGTAATAATTATTGAAAAGGAAAACTCTGTGCTCGGAGGCATGAGACACCATCTCCATTTTTTATAAAATATAGCTTTTTATATAGTGTTAATGTACATACTGCCCTCTTTATAGATATGGCACTATCTCCTTGTTATTTTAGCAGCCATACGCATGTTTAAAATAACACTATCTCACATTGCTTCTTGAAGCTAACAAAATGTTTTTTAGCTGTCCTGTAAAGTAATGTGACGTGGTGTCTTATGCCTCTGGTGCACAGAATTATGTTCCCTACAAATTCTCCCACATCTCCAAACAATTATGGAACTATAAGCCGAGGGGACGGAGAGGTGTGGGACGTCCGAGGAAGCGCTGGAGTGACCAGCTGTAAAATTTGCCTATTTAGACCGGAACAAACCACTCTTGGTTTAAACCTTGAGGATAATGATAATGATGACAAATTCTGTAATTAATTATTTTGCATGTTTATCATCAAACCATTTGCTTATCTGTGTGAACATCATACCGTACTTCAATCATTAGCTTTACATAATAGGCATCCATCAACGTCTAGCACTGAATAATTGAAAGTATTGGGACGTCACGACTTGGTGCGTGCGTATGCGTGTGCGTGCGTTGAACGTACATCTAATACATTTACATACCCAACCAATCCGTGGGATTTGAACTTATTTAAGTTATATAAAGTTTCACTTTGTCGATAGGAAAGTGTATCGTGAGATGAAATCATTGACATGAGTCACAAAAATTAAAATTGCGTTTTATTTAAAATGAAATTGAAAATATAAGAAAACAATGTCTTTTGATAAGTGTCCATATACTATAATTATATCTGTAAACATCATCATATTGGTAACTTGACTTATAATTACAAACTTCGTATTGATATACCATACAAATAAAATTTATTTTACTTCGGGTGCTGATAGACATTAAGATATTACTGAGAATTATCAATTAACAATGTAGGTAATTTAGTAATTTAAAATTCTGATAAAAAATATTTTTCGAAGAAAATTATTCTAAGACCAACAATGTGTTCACAAAAGTGATTACCGTCTGAAATGTCTTACTTTATATTCTTAAATAAAAATGTTTTATATTCACAATAGCTTTACTATTCACAATTTAAACAAACTATTTACAGACTTATAAATTTTTTCAGATTCCTTATTATTGTGTCTCTGTTTCATAATATCTTTTTTATATTTAAATAATTTTGTTTATCATCACCTTATGCCGTCGATCACTCATTCCTGGTGTGTGTCTACGGCAGTCATCCTGAAACTTACGTGACGCGGGTGTAAGTGTGCTTCATCCTTGTTGAACGTCTCGACTACTAGGCTTGGCGTCAGTATCCCAACATGAAAAATTAATTGCCTTCATTGACGTAACTAGAATATCCTTGTGGAAAGGGAATGATAAGACTAGCTTGGACTCCCATTGATTTTATTAATTTATATATAATATAATTTTTTTGTTTCCAAATATGTGCAACTTTGAAATAGCTCACAACACGATTGTCGCTTCACGGAAAAAGAAAAAAACGCCGTCTTTGTATTATCTTCATATTTCTTAGCTACTGAGTCTCTTTATCCAATTCTTTTATTCTTTTCACCCTTTTTTGTCAATTTCGTGAACATCTACAGCCTTCTCACCTAACCAAATTAGCTGCCGAACTTATGCGTTATGAGTTGCCTTTCATATGATTCATTTTATTTTTTAAGTCTAAAAATTACATTGTCTGTAGTAGTATCTATCCATTTGTTTTTTCAATTTATAATAGTTTTTTAACATTCAAGGATATGTATGTATATATATGGCTCAATATACTAAATGGTGATACAGGTTAATAATGGGGTTAGCTTCAACACCTATTAAGCAAATAATATTACAACAACAAATTTATCATTGATTTAACGTGCACTATCAGTTGGGACGATGACTGATGGTGCGCCGTTGTACTGTGCATGGCTATGCCACCTTACCTCTCGTTTGAAGATTACACGCTCCAATAATCATTCATAGTGACCAACAGTACAAAGGGCACAGAGATTACAGATCCAGCCGTCACAATGAGCAAACCTGTACTCAACGCCGCACTGGTTAATCTAACTCAACGGAAGTTCAATTCCATAATTGTACATTATTCGTTTTAGCTAAGGTTACATTTATTTTCTTACTAAATTTGCCGTATCCTTTTTTTAAAATTTTATTCTTTCCTTCTTCTACACTTCAGGGAGTAGGCGATGTGCCAGTTCCGACTTAACATTACATTCTTATTTTTATATTATTTTTATTCCATTTTTGGTCGACACTCAGTCATTATAGATACGTTTGGATTATGTTCTTAAATTCACCATGTTAACTGAAGCGACACGAAGCAAAATTGTATTTTTAAAAGAACACAACAGCAAAGTTATACGTTATGAAACACACAAAATTTTGAATAAAATGCAGCACTTTTTATAATATTCTGTAACTGACTTAGTTTACGTATGGTAATAAATGTATATGTATACTTCAACTTACGTATGTAGTATTTGCGAATTTTTTTTAGTGCACAATTTTCTTGATCCTTAGACTTTAACGGACGTCGGACGAGCATCACTTGGAAACAGAGGTGGAATCACTATCCACACCACACTCGGCTGTTTAGCTACTTTAGTCAGTGCCTGAAAGAAGCAATGTTAGATTTACTGCTGTTTTGGTTTATTTGCAGTTCTTTATTGATATCTTGGTAACATCTGAGAATGTCCATACGTTGTGCTGAACTTTCGATAAGCTCAACGTTTCATATCTTTGTCACCCAAAATCTAGAGTCCTTATTCAATAAAATGAATAGATTTCACTGTTAAATATCGCTTGAGTTCATTTTCTTACTTACTGAAAATTTTTTAACCTTAAGGAATTTTGCAAGAGTTTTAGTAGATCAAATTTTCTTTTCAAACTTTACTTCCTCAATACTTTCTCTTTTCAGTTCATTGGAATGTGGCAATGAATATTTATTTAAGTGCCTTAGCGTCGGAAAAATAAAAGTGAAATCACTGCAAATTTATAAGAAGGACTTATAAACTCGTAGATACACGAAGAACTATCGGGGCTATGTTAAAGGGGCAAAGACGAGCTGTAATTATATTAATCATCCATTGTGACTGGTGACCATTACGTTTGTGTTAAATCACTGGCGCTCAGTGGACATTTATTAATCATAAATCATATTCTGTATTGAACGTCACATGCTCTTCAGCAATGAAGGCGCCCTTCCTTGTCGCAATTTAGAACTGGGCTTACGTCATTTGTCCATAATTTCTCCGATTAGACAGACTTTTATGGGATTTCGTTTGTCAGACAGAAACCAGAAAGCGTTTATGGGGAACTAGCCGTAATTCTGATATTTTTTTGTTAGGAGGCTCTGCATGTTGGCCTCTTGATGAACAGTGTACACTGTACAATCAATCTGTCCCATCGGCAAGGTAAGAACGTTAACCATCAGACTACCTCGCTGGATGTATTTGTAGGAGTAGCACTTCCTTTTTATTGGTAAGGTAGCTGTTATAGGCAGAAAAGTCTACCTTACGTATCTCGTACGGTACACAAGAGACGCAATCTGACCAGTTTTGCGTTACTACCTTTAGCTCGGAATGATGTTCCAGACAATCTATTTTAATAACTACTTTTAAGTGAGGAGGAGATGATAAGATGATAATGATGTCTTCACATTATGGCAGTATCAAGGAGCGTTTTATGTTCCCCAACTCTACTAAGCTGGTGGAGATGAGTACTTAGTTTAACATCTAGAGTAACAATAGACGGTTGAAGCGTTATGTTAGCCACACTGCCTATGTTCCTCCTAATCAGTTTTGATGTTACAAAAATGTGTCTGTTTTTATATTACGGTAGAGCCTGGAATCCAAGCAACCAAGTTCCTCTAGTCAGCTTTAAGCTGTCTTGTCCTTTTGAGAGAAAGAAATCATGCTAGTTAGATTATAGCGGTTACAACTAAACATCGTAGGTCCTTCACACGATAAAAATATATAAAATAGCTTACAAACTAAAGATTGTATTTGTAAGGAGACGGTACACATTTCACTTCATAATTGTTTCGGCATCTCAAGAAGAACCCGTTTACAGGCCGAAAGATGAAAATTAATTAAATTATTGTCATTCTAATATTTATAATATTTCCAATAATCGTTTCATCAAAAAATCTCATAGTGCGGACACTTGTTAAGCTGTGGCTTGTAAAATGTTTCTTATCGGAATGAATGGCAAGCAAAAGTAGGCCTGTCGATGCTGTGTAGACAACATACAAATCTCCTGAGTGACTGGATTGGAAACCTTACCTCTCTCGCCAGATGTTAGATATTTTACAACCGGCTTACAGAAGGGATGTTGTTGATATGAGTGGCTCATAAGTTTTTGCTGAGTCCCTACTAGCAAGGCAGAATAATGCTTGTAACTACGAACTACATCTGAATTGTCTCTTTAGTCTATAAGTGATTGCTGTTTAACCTGATGACAGTTCAGTGCCATCAGCAGTTTACAATATCGGATTTTTTGTTATTCAAATCATCATATTCTACAAAAGGGTATACGTTTAAACAACATGCATCTAGGCTTTCGGCCGTTAGTGTTCTTGGAGACACTTCAATCCCATCCGCCTACTTATGCCTAACCTAGCGGTTCTGAGTATTTACTGTCTCCTTCATCAAAGGCTCCTGCCCATATATCTTGTACTTGAGGTAAGAAGATTTGCTTCTAGATCACAGAAGAGGTTACGTCTCAATTTAGATATGTGCAACAGTGTGCTGAGAATGTTGACTTTTAGTGTAGAAAACACTTAGTTAACGATACAATTATTTTCATTTTGGGCCAAAATGATAAATTCTCCTTATCTGTTTAAGGATATTTTACAGATAATCCTCCAGAATGTCACTGGGGTTGTTTAACAGGAAGTGTGGTAACTCCCCCGACTGACTTCTTGGGAGAGCCACGGCTCATTGGCGCAAGTGGTCATACTGACTAGCAATATCTAGAGTTAAGGGTAATTACTATCAGATTATAGACAGTGACTACCACTACAATGTTGTATCGGAGTTTGTTGTTGTAATTTTGTAACGTAAAGAGGCACTTTGAGCAAAATGTTCATATTTAGTAGTAAAATCAAGAAAGAAAGGAATTTATGTTTTAACATTTTTAAAGCGAGGAAGATTAAAATTTCCAGTTGGTGTTTTCTTATATTTAATTTGCTTATAATTGAAGCAAAATCCCAAAGGTACGTATCACTATCGTTTGACGATATGCACCGATTTCCTGTGTTATATAACTTATAGCAATTCATCAGAGATAACCTAATATGCCCGTTTAGTCAAATCACACTTTATAATGATACTTACCATTATAGACTTGAAGTTTGCGACCCCTCCCAATAAAAGTAGATAACATTTTCTGATGGTATAGAGTTCAGAAAACTATGCTGTCACGCCGGCGTCAACATAGTTTGAACCACTATTTGCCGGGGTCTTAAGCCGCGTCTATTCCTTGTGTGGACATACGTTTCGGTGCCACCATCGGAGGCTATATTCAGTGTCGGAATCAATTGCCACGGTGTCTTCCAATTCACCCAGTTATGAGATAAGGACTATGTATTTTTGTCTAAGGCCTCACTTATCCAATCTTTCATACTAGCATGATCTAAGCTAGAAAGGCGCTATCAACTAAGCAGGCAACATGCTGCTTGGCTTGTGAGCACAGTATGACAAATTTTCCGATGGTGTTCTCGCATCAATCATCCAACTAAAACTTACTTCGGAACGATAGGTTTTTATTTATTTTCCACGTACAGGAAACGCAGATAAGCAAAATACAACATGGAGCCGGGGGAACTTACTTTGTACCTGGAGAAACTGGGAGGAGATTACCCGTAAATCGGTGAAATTTCCCTGTGTATTTAATATTTGTACAGTCGCAAATACATGTCGAAGATGTAAGTTAAACCAGACACTGTAACCCACCTAGTGGGTACCATAAGGAATCAGTGCACAATCCCGTTGGAGTGACGTTATTAATGTAATATTGATGCACAAGTAATTAAGAGCAGCTCATAACCATACACTGTATTCAATGTTTGGGGGTGACGAAGTACTGTGGAATTTGTGGCGACGCGGACGTCTCTTCTCGTCACACGATTCGGTTTTATGTACGTTAGCGCACGTCCTGAATACCACATCGTGGTAATTTATTATCTACAGTATACAGAGTGACTCATAAATTTATAATCAACGGACGTCAGTGTTACAAAATAAATTACAAACTAAACCTGTCCAATGAATTATCGGCGCACTAATGCTGTACACAAAGAACGATTAGATAACAGTTATGAAACGTTCAGTTATTTATTCCTTATATTATTCGTAATATATTGAATATCAGTACTACAATATATTATATATTTTATATTAGAGATATCTCAATTCATCAATTAAACACTTATATTCGTATCTTTATTAGTATTTTTGTTATGATGATGATTATTATTATTATTATTAGTCTAATAGTTGCAATAGTAGTAGTAGTAGTAGTAGTAGTAGTAGTAGTAGTAGTAGTAGTAGTAGTAGTAGTAGTAGTAGTAGTAGTAGTAGTAGTAGTAGTAGTGGAAATAGTGGTAGTGATGGTAGTAGTGGTGGTGGTGGTGGTAGTAGTAGTAGTAGTAGTAGTAGTAGTAGTAGTAGTAGTAGTAGTAGTTGTTGTTGTTGTTGTTGTCGTCGTCACATGAGGCCTTTGATTGAGAGAAAGTGTGGGGAGGTCGGTTTACGAGGTACACCTGACGCAGCTTCAGAGCTGTCATGGATACTTCCGATCCTACCTCCATAAAATGGGTAAAGTCTTGTCTGCAGACTGATTGTATTGTCCGGGTATTGAGGATAACGCGGAGCACATCTTCTTCAACCGTGATAGGTGGGCCATGAGAAGAGCGTCTCTGGTTTAGGACAGAGGTTTTATTTATAATCCATAATCCAACACAATTCAGCCAAATGTGTTAGTTGTACTAGATCTTTCATTATACTGCGATTCAGGTTTTTCAAATTTCTGTTAAAGACAAGATGCCGGGGATAATATTTGATTTATCTTTATACCAAAATAACTACTTTGATTTCATTTAAGATTATTTACTATATCGTTCACGGTTTATATGTAATTTATTTACTGCCTTTTGTCGATTCCTTTATCTGGCCGAGTAAAGTTCTGTATTAAGTGGTGTCCTTGATTATGCTAAGAACAACTGTTAGCCTAGTTAAATGACAACAGTTGGTTGCGATCATTTATTGCAGTCACGGGGTCAGATTAAACAGTATGTGTTATTGCGTAGAAAATATTTTTACGGGAAAGCGTATTATACATTCGCATGTACTATAAAAGAAGTTCAAATAGGTATTTTTCTAGTCGTTGTAGTGGCATTACTGTGTGGCCGACACAAATATTTAATCGTTACGTGTACGGTGTTCAGCGTTCCCACCAGCCTCTTTTCTGAATTACACGCTCCAGTAATCCTTATAGTGAGCAGCGCTGTAAAAGGAAACCGACGTCAGAGATGAAACCGTCACACAGGAAAATGTCAAACGAAACGTGTAGAGAAACCTCCGAGATTAGTGTCCACCTGGTCAGTCACACCGGGAGTAGACTTGACAGCGAAGTGATGATTAATATCTTTTAGAATCGTAATTTAATATAAAGCGCTATTGCAGAATTATTAATTAAATTCTTTGATCCCTAAATAAGGACAGGTTTCAAATGAATAATAAACGGTTCAGTATAACTGTTTAATGCAAATTAACTTTACTTATTTTCAAAACTGTCTGTTTGTTGGACGTTAATATTTGAACACACGCTACCGATATGCAGTTTTAATACTATTGAAGTTAGTTTCGTTCTTAGTACTATCCTAGATTCCTGCTTTCACTAAAAAAATCTTTAAAATGAAGTTAACAGAATTGAAATGATTACAATATGTTTATTTAATGAATCCGACATTGTGCAATAGTAATAATATATAGTATAATATATATAGTAGTTTAATACTAACAGTAATGATAGTAAAAAATGGTGTTATTATTAATAACATCATAATTACCATTATACTGATAAATAAATATATTAAATCGTTCTATAAACTGGTTTCATAAACCTCTCAATCTGCACCGATTATTACAATTTTTCGAGTTTGTTCGCAATATTTACAGTGTTTTACAAAGTGAAACTTCCGTCAAGCATAGATATATTTTATGTCTTCCAGTCAAAAACGCCGCATAAATACCGCAATCAAAATATATTGAAACAATTTCAAACTAAAACAAGGTTCAATTTTGTGGATCGTTAACGCAACGTGAATGGTGTGTAACATAAACTTCAGCTTGGATTAACAAACAATTTAGAAATGATATAGTCAAACGTTCCTCTGTTATGTAATCAAGTCTGTGTATGCAGCTTCGTGTGTTCGTTAAAAGCACGCCATAGAAGTATTGGAGAACTAACTCAAGTTATCCAATGTGCAGTAATTAAAGAGGCGAACAAATTGGCATTGCATTCAAACCCATGGGGATGGCGTGGGATGGGAAGGGATCAGTGTTAAGCGGCCGGAGTTCCTTTAACCTCTCCGATTTAGAATTCACGCGTTGAATACTGACAGACAGAGACGCAGTTGATTTGGTCAAATCTAGTTTTACTAATTAAAGTGTGTACTAATGCTCGGATATTGTGAGCTCTAAGCTTTACAATTTTATTTTCATCAAAGACCACGTCACACCTAATACTTAAGCTATTTGTATTATTGCGGCAGATCAATAATTTCAAGTTTTTATACCATTACAATGAGTCTCATTTTGACATGGCGATACCTTAAATAAATCATAATATTAAAAATGGAGGAAAGAACTTCGTAGAATACTTTTCTTAAATCTCCATAATGTTGCATTTGTAAGGGCAGAGGGTGCGTTAGATAAGTGCAAAGGGGGGTTAGATCTGTTGTACCCGATTTGGCTTTGGCATGCGAGTGTCGTCACAAAAGCGCAGGCGTGTGTGTGTATGTGTGTATTTTTTGAAAGCTATTATTCGAAGAAAAATGAGTCTATCATTAATGTGAAATACTTGTTTTATCACCGTCATTAATTTTGTAATAGACTTTTATTTTAGGAAAACGTAAGATCAGGTTACAGATATTAGTATGTTTTAAATCGCTAATTTTTTAATTTAGTTATTTACAACTAATTATCAACATAATTAGTATTTTATTCAGTACATACAATATACGTATTTTTTAGTAAAATTAATATGTAAACACATATATTTTAATAGTAACATTTTCATTAGAAAGAAGTATACAATTTTGCTCAAAACGCTGTTACGAATCCAGTGTACAATCAAAGTAAAATCAACTGCAAAACTGTTTCTGTATCTCTTCGTCTTCAACGTAATACGCTTTTGTCTTCGCTAAAATTTATTATCTTACTGTCTGTGCTGGAAAACAGACAAATTGATTCTTCACCTAGTTCTCGAGCTGCTCCAGATAAAGCTAAGAAACGCTACCGTTGTTTCTGTGTCAGGAAAATTTATTAACACAGTATACTCCAAAAAGAGGGAATATAGTTTTAGACTTTTCAACCTAAATATTAACTAACAAAACTAAAATGACAGTAAAGAAAAAAAGTCGAAATCTTATATAAGTTATAATTACATTTAAAATATATTCTTGTAAAACAATATATATTATTTATTGTTTAATAATTTTAAAATTAAAGTATATTCAATTTTAAATGCAAAAAGTATTTAATAGGCCTGTATGTGTTGTGGATAATGATTTCGTTTCTCCATAGTTAAATCTGCTTTATCTACATTTTACACTTTTGTTTTTTATGACAATAGAGGTTATGCCTAATATAAGATTTTATCATAAACTTATCTTTATGAAACATGGAGCGACAAGTTCCCCCTAGTTGCTACCTGCCAAATCGTATTCTTTAAAAGATAAAAGAAATCCCTTAGAAAAGTAAGATTATTTAAATTATACAACATTAACTTTACCATAGTTTGTCTGTAAAGATAGCCGCGCGTATAGAAGATTTACAATTTAAGGATAGCTCTGAATGGTTAAGTATGGAATTAGTAGGAAGTCGGTTGCTGTTTCGGTATTGTGCAAATAGAAGCATCGCCAATAAACTTGACGTCAATTACTCTTGCCCGCGGAGAGACTCAAACACCATGCAGTAGGGTGACTCACATTTCAGTCTTTAAAATTCTACTTTAATAATAATATTTTTTTCTTTTTGGCAATATACTTTAGACGTTGCAGCCAGGTTTTGCTGCCAACATTGTAAGTAGACGGGATCGTCGTATTGTTAAACTTTGTTATAAGTATTTGTATTAGTATTGGTATTATTATTAAGTTATGGTTTAGTGATTTATTCGATCCAATTCAATTTTTGTTTTATTGAATCCAATATAAATAAATCTATTCACTTACTCTTGAAGTTGGTTATTAAATATATTTAGATTTTTTTTATAATTTAGTTCAATGTCTTGAGTTCGTAGTTGAATAGTTTGCGTTGATTTTTCTGCCATTAGCTGAGGTGATTCGATCGGTGTATTCCTATACTGAAATTAACATAAGCACAAAATTTATACAATAATTACTAGCAGTTGTAGTATGCTAATAATATGCGAGAATATTGCTGGCGAGAATCATTAGATTCAAATTCTCGCTCTGGCTTCTGGTGCCAACCGTCGCTGTCGCTCACCTAAGCTGTAAGTCTGTTCATTCAAAATAATGGTCAACACTTTAATCTATTCGTGAAATAATAGTTATTTATTTAACTCAATTTGAAAGATTGTTATTACAATTAAGTTATTTATTTTCCTTTTGAAAGACAATTAAATTTGAGTATGAACTCTTAAAATTATTAAACTCTCAGAGTGGTCAGACTGCGTCTGAAAATCGACTATGTCTGTTTGTAAATAAGTTAATTATTATGCTTTATAAAATTAGCAGGTTCTTTGAGTCTGCAAGATACACTTCAACAAAAAAAATTTACTACTGTGATAATGAGTAGGCGGCGAATAAAATTATTAGTTGTTGCTTTAACATAACACAAAATATGAACGATGGTTCATTGCTTATAATTGAGGTTAACTACGGTTCATTGTAACCTTACTTATTTGGGATTAATTAGTTGATGCTTCCTAGAAGGCATTACTTATTTTGTACAACATTGTTATGAATTCAGTGATATTTTCTGAATGATCTCCAAAAGTGGATATAAACTAAAACAGGTAATTCAAATTAATTGACTACTAGGGTTCACTCATGTGTTACACTGAGTTAATGTTCTACAATTGAATACAATAATAGCTTAAAATTATTAATTGTTAGGGTTTATTATTCCCTCATTGATTATTCAATTTCTTTTCCTAAACTATTACAATTACTTTTAATCTAGAAAGTTAAAATTGTCATTAGCAAAAGCTTTCATTGATTATTGTTTATGTAATTTTTCAAAGTCCCTTTCCTTATGGAAATCGGGTTATTTTTGACTTAATTTAAATAAATCAAATCCGCTATTAGCGTTCTTTAATTGATTAATGATTTTTGATATTCAATATAATGATCATTTGCACTGGTACTTGCGTAAACTGTTGGGTCCAAGGACCACTAACACAACAATTTTAATTTTCAATAATTAATTAATATTTTAATTAATTTTTATTAATTCACTTCACACACTGCTTATACGCATGAACCCCGTTATAGAACACTGTTAAAATAGACTTCACTGTCCTTTTGGTCCGACCTAACCTCAACTCAAAGTTTGGAGGTTAGCGTGCATTATCAGCTGTCGGCTGTCAATTCAATGTTATGATGGCCGCTCCGCTCACGTGGAGTATGTCTCGATTGCTGGTGATGAACTGTTCTTGTTACCTGTGTCGGGATTCGGCACATCGTACTTTTTAATGAGCTCTGATTGGCTAATTGTCTTTATTTCGTGTACTCTCGGCGAGGTTCGTCAAAATAGAAGCGCAAACTAGCGTCAGTAGGCTGGGTTGGAGGCTATGTTTTACTGGTCACAAAGCCATGCGCAGGGGCTTGTAATTTATTAATTTTTCTTATAAATCAAATATCTTGTTTGTAATTACACTGACAATATTTTTATAACTCCCATAGTTTCTATCTTTTGACTACGAGTAATTTGCATACCCTCATCATATAGTTCTGATATGGGGTTGATAAAAACGCACTTTGTACAAATGAATAATATTTCTTACGTTACATAATACATTAAATATATTGTTTTTATTCACGATGTTCATTGTGATAACTTATTATTACTGTACTATGAACTTTTCACCCATGGTTACTTACTTATAGTTATGAAATATCCATTTTCCTAGGTTCAAACTGTAGGCCTATTATCACATAAATTGTTTATTAATTATATGACAATAATAGTTGTTGATAATACCATTTTATTATAGCCTATGCATAATGCAATGGTCATTACCACTTCTGATAGTGTCAGCTTGATTTATCACTGGTTTTATTACTTTAATTATAGTCTTTTTAGTGAGTTTTTTAGTACTCTTGAATGTTACATTTTTCTGAATAGTAATTCTTTCACATTAATCTCATTATTGTATTATTATCTCTTATCAGTGTTCTGATAACACTGTTAGTACTGTGCAGTAGTTAATTCTGCATTTACCTTGACAATTACATTGGTTTGAAGTTACTCTGACTTCTTGCATTTAGTGTTTACTAGCGTTTACTTATTACTTGTGTTATTATTGTTAATTAGGTGGATATCAGCCTTGAATTTACTTGTTATTCTATCTTGTTCAGTGTTATAGGCTGAGTTCCCACTCTTTTATTACAAGTTTACTTGATAGTTTTGCTGTCTCATGTAACCATTCTATGTGATGCATATGGTTATACTAAATTACATTTATTCAGAATTTAGGTTTCCTTAACATGTTATCTGTTGTACATCAAAGGTTCCTTATATTATCTATTTAAGTTATACTACAACACATTTTAGTTTAACATTACTTTAGTCTTACTTTTCTATGGTTTTATTGAAAACTAGTTGGCCAGATGAGGTTATGTTATAAGTTGGTTTTTCAACAATGGTTGAATGTCAGTTTCGAATTTGTACATTATACATGATTTTTTTATCCTTATATAACACTGGTATATTACTGTTTATCACTAGGTTTCAATTTGTTTATTTTTACAATCTTTATTATAGATAATTAGTGGTTATTTACAATTTTAAATCCACTTTACAATCCTTTATTAGTGTTTTGGACATAGTCCCTTTGTAATGTTTACACATCATTTAGCTATGCAATTACCCTATTGGTACTCATTCTGTTTTCAATAATTAACTTTTATTGAGTTCTGTTTGTATTGTATTGTTATGGAAGGTATTTGGTTACCAAGTTTAGGTCAGTGTCAAGTTACAGCTTAGGGTTTTAAATCATGTTGTTTGTCTCACTTTTATCTTTTCTTTTAATAATAATAATACTTTTATTTTCGTATGTTCATTTGTTCTCATTTATATTATTTGGTGTTTGACCTGATTATGTTCTCTTCTTATTTGCACTGATTCCTTCCTCACTCTTAGCAAGTTTCGTTTGATGCTGTTGTCATTGTTTTCTTTCTCACTGTTTGATCTATTGGGTATATAGGTATGTTGTCTAGTCGTTGGTCTTGTCTTCTTTTCTTCAGTTGTACATTTACTTGTAATTCATAATTTATTTTATTCGCCTATTTTGGCTTACAATACTTCCTCTATTCATGATCGTAGGTTCAACTTTGTAGATAATGTTATTTATAGTAGCTTTTAATTCATTTGTAACATGTTGGTATTGGATGTGTTATATGTACCATTACAACATGAATCCTATAAATTTCAAGAAAGCTACTGCCTCCAGCTATTGTAAGATATTATCCCAGGTACACTCATTAATACCTACAGGGATGAGTCAGACTTAATCTTATAGCGTTGCTTCAAAGTCAAACCCTGGGTCGCTAAATTAATAGCCAGGTGCCCTGCTAATGCGATAAGTCCATAAAATTTCATATCCCCTTCTAATCTCCTAAAATAATTATTATAATGATATAAAAATGTATTAATTCAAACACTTCTTGCTACAGTCTATTTCTTGATGCAAGTATAATATATTTAAAATTTATAATTACTTTACCTCAAGATGTTTTTTCACTTATTGGAGACATGTTTCGGGAAACATATCGTTTCCATCCTCAGCCTTCTAACTTTTGAATCTTGTGGAGTACTTGTGTTTTGGTTGGTTGTTGTTATGGTTTCCTGTTGGTGTTTGGTATTTCAAGCTGGTGTTTTTGTTTGTGTTAGTGGTGTATAAAATTTTATACACTACAAAATTTTATACAAAATTGTGTGGTAATTGATTATTAAACTTGTATCTATGGATCGTGTTCTAGAAGTGCAGGGTTTTGTATTTTGTTTTAATTGAACATTATTAAAATTGTTACGACGGGCTCACTAATCGTCGTATGGTACAGTGTAAAACAAAATACAAGAAATCATTGAAATCACTAATAACCTGTTTTAGTGATCACAATTAACAGTTTGTAATCAACAAGTTTTTCAACAAAATTATACTTGTACAACAATTCAAGTTAATCTGTCATCACAAATAATAACGTCAACTAATAGAGTTCCGGACATTTATAAAACACACCACTTCGCCACAGTACTTCGAACCTCACTGGAATAAGTCGCCACTAAAACTGAAACTAAGCGGCAGCTGTCGTTGTTTAAATAGATAGCACTAGTGTTCCAGAATAATCCATAATACGCGTCAACACTACTAGAAACACTAGAGCGTAATTGCTTGCCGGCTTGAACACAGTGCGCACGGATCGGTGAAGTCTGGAACAACCTCAGCTGCGGACGCATGACAAGTGTCAAGTATTTGTCCTTTATCTTAAAGTAGCAGCAATATGTACGCCCACACACATTACAGACGAGCTCCGCTGGAATAGCTGAGAAACATATAGAAACATCCAGAGAAATAAGGGGAAAACATCTTGAGGTAAAATAATTATACATTTTAAATATATTATAATTTGTTAAATAGGCGTGATAAGTAAAAATTTTAATAGAGAAATATACTGTTGAAAATTCTGTGTATACTAAGTAGAAGTTAATAATTACATCATTTATTCAAGAGAGAATGTTGCTTTGAAAAGACCTGAAAAGCTCAGTGTAATTAAAGTACTCACTTATGTTGCTACTGACAATATTTTGTTCTAATGCACGTATCATGTGCATTCATAGTCAGGCGGTGCAGTGTTCGTTTATCGACTATCGATGAATACCGGACTAATTAATTGGAAATATGCGTCGTTATTACGCTGGCACTTCTTTGGCACACATTGCCAGCAGCATACATTCTGACGCAATATGTTGCTGGCATCCATGTTGCCATTATAAGTAAATTTAGAACAGTGTTTTGTGTTACGTTTTAGGATTGGATCGCAATTTCTTTCTAAATCCATTCTCTTTATCCAAACAATTTCTATATTTTCTTCTCTCCAATCAATTTCTATATACATTATACTATTTACTTCGAAATTGTTTCGTTTACAACAGAACAGAATATTCGGAAGTGGATCAAGTTTTCATATACCACTTTATTTATTACTTCTGTTTTTAATTTCTTATCATTTTTTACTCTTCATTTAGTCTTCCTGTTTTGAATACAACTTACATTAAAAATTTTTGTAAATGTTTTCCTTACAATCAATTCTGGCGTAAATAACTCAAATATCTGCCACTGAACGTAAGCCTACGTTCGAGGTAAACATTTTTAAAAGTTTGTTTTTCCTTAGGAATATCAGTACAGAGGTGTTAGTGGTAAAATTACCAAGGTCCAAGTTTTAATTATGTTGCACGATGTTTCAAAAACGACATTTTTATGCATTTCTCTGTTTTGTTTTTAAAATTTTAAACTGATATATAGTCAATGAAACAATTTATTAATAATAAAAATTAACCTTTAAAATCAGTTTTATGATTTATCTTTGCACTTGGAAACCTTTAATTTTAGTTTCCATAAATTCACATAAGTGGACTTCGGTAGATTTAGCATTAACCACACGATAAAATGATTCTTACGTTGAGGTTACTTTTTGAAGCGTTTTGTTATATTTTCTTGCTAATTCATTTACTCAATGACCGTATTTTATCTATGATCAAAAGGACTGCGTTAGGTTCAATATCACACGTTAGAAGGGGGCACCATTCTGTTTTATTTACAATATTTACAAAATAATTTCCAAAAACTAAATTATTTTCAATTAACGTCATTTCCTAAATATACTATACATTATTTGGTAACTGTTAATTCAAATTTCATCTATGGATCGTGTTCTAGAACTGCGGGTTTTTGTATTTTGTTTTAATTGAACGTTAGTTAACGCTGACAATGGAATAATGTAAATACAAGCGACTCAATCACAGGATAGTCGAATGAATAAGTGTTAGATGTTTTATACATTATCGAATCCTTAATCTTCTACAAATTACAATTAGCCCTACGTCATAAACAAAGTGACAATGAACGATCGCTACCACTATTTTTAGACTAAACTAATATACGTAAAAGTCAGAGACTGATATAATTGCGACAGAGTTTCAAGGATAGAAACAAAATTAAGAAAATATTATGACATATAACTTGTTTAAAATTACGACTGAGTTAAAAAAAAAACTATTACATACGCCAATTAATGTACTTTACAAAGCGGGCGACTTTGCACCTCGCAACCTCCAATTTGTGCTAATTAAAGATGATAAAAAGTGACTGTATTAAGTTCAACAGAAGGACGTAGCACCCTGTTTTCTTTACAATAAATATAACAATAGTGAATTTCTAGTTTTGTTTAAAGTTTAAATAATTTCTTACAGTTTAGTACTAAATAGAACTAAAGATGAACTAGTAGAAATATATTATTAGGCCTAAGTGAACTAAACATAGTACTAAAATATACTAAATTTATGCTAAAATAAAGATATTAAAAATGTACTAAACTAAAAATGTAGTACTAAAAATGAAGTAGAATATATTTGTATGTGTTTAAAAACATTTAAAATTTATAAATTTATAACATTTTAAAACAAGACCAGTGGAGAGATAAATAGGATCACTTGGTTTGATTTGAACTGTAATGTTTCTGTTCCTGTCAGAGGAGTGTACGTTATATGAGACAAATATATTCGCCTTACACTAAAAAAGTAAGTTATATTTCTTATTTTATGCAATTTTCTATTTAAAGAAGAAATTATCATTACGTAACGAATGCTATGGTTAGTGCAAATATTCTATTTTCAGTAAGAATGAAAAGACAAACGGACAGGCAACAGTAAAATTGCAGATTATAAATGCAGCCATTTCTTTTGGAGTAAAACAGTTTATTTGCGTCATGTGCTTATAGAACGTAAATCTGTAGCAAATACGTCATTATAGTAAACATGTAAATATGTTTTTTTCTGAGTAGGGAAATCTGCAAACCACTGTACTTCTAATGCAGTGCTCAGTCTAGGACTTGGAATTAGTGGCTGTGCCAGAGTAATGCTTTTACGTTTCGTTTTTTACCAAAACAGCCTACTCACTTATTTCACAGGACTAAAGCAGAGACAACTTTTAACGTTAGGAAAAGTCTTATCGTTAATGACGGTCATAGTAAATAACTTTTCGTATATGCACAATATATAACGGAAGACTAAATTACAATTCTTGGATTCTAATTACAACTGACACACTAATACACAACTCCTCCAATCACCCAATACAACACAAACTAGCTGCCTTCAAAACCATGATACATAGACTTAACAACATCCCTCTAGATGGAAAAACTACAAAGATGAACTAAACACGATAAAATATCGAGCAGAATCTAACGGATATTACAGAACAATAGTCAATAAACTCCTACACAAAACACAAAACAAACAACAGACAAAGACAGAAAACAACAAATTCATAACACTAACATACATCAACAAACAAACTGAAAAAATAGCCCACAAATTCAAAAAAGCAGGATACAGAATCGCTTACAAAACTACTAAAAAAACAGAACACACACACAAAGCACAAAACAAATTCGATCTACCCGGTGTTTACAAACTAAATTGCTCAAATTGCAACAAATTCTACATGGGCCAGACAGGACGTAGCTTAAAACAGAGATACATTGAACACACAAAGGTACCCCACTCCACTAGAGAATCCACCTTTGCAAACCACCTCATTGAAGCAAACCACACATACAAAATCATCGACAATAACATGAACATTCTATACGTACACACAAAAGGCCGAAAACTAGACACTCTAGAACAATTGGAAATATACAAACACACGAAAACAAATAAAAACGACATCCTAAACGAACAGACACAATTCAAATCGCACGCATTATTCGAACATATCACACCCCACACACACAACATCGATCTTTCGAAATTCGATTCCGTCGCCCACAACAGGACGGACAGCGCTACCAGCGGCAACCTCTGAAGAAGCCTTTTAAAGGTGAAAACCGGTTCAGGTTGTAAGGTAAAACTAAAAAACTTTGTGTTCCGAGTCGTTAATGTAATAGTTGTATTTAACTAAATTAGACTGGGTATTCAAGGAAATGTCAGACTTGAAACTAGTTCAAGAACCTAGTTTCCAGAGAACCGGAAGGCAACTTGTCACTAGGACAGCACTGAGGCTAGGCCCATGCGTCAAACGGGCATGGTCCCAACCTCAGTGAAGACTAAATAGTTAATTATTTTTGAATTGGATAGACAATACTATTATCGTGTACGAACTGCTAATATTACGCGGTATCAGTCCACGCTGTAATATTATTCATCAGTCATATCAATCGATTGTGTATCGTTATTATCAATTACGTAATATTGGGTATTATATAGTTATGACATTATATATGTTGGAATCAGCAATTATGTATTTCTACACGAACGGACAAAACGGCGATACATCCCAGACATGCGTGAATGCTTTTGAACGACAAGTAATTTATTATATTAATTTAGTGAGCCTAATTTGTGTTCAGAAATCTATAAATCGCTGTTTTAGTAGACTCAATATTTGTGACTATTGAACTACAAAAATTTATTTGTTTCCAAAGTTTATTACCCGAACGTATAACCTTCTTTTGCGGGTAAGAATAACACATTTAAAAGTATTTTCTAATTCAAAATTATTAATTTATTATTCGTTATTACTACTAAATTAAATAAGTAAAGAGAAAATAAACAAGATCTTAAGCTTCTTAAAAACTTTCGTCGTTCTGGTAAAGATACTTTAAAAGATATGTCGATCTGGTTAAAACTTTTTCCCTGAACAGCTGTACATCACCAGTACAAACAAAACATTACTATAAGCTGAAATCAATTCGGCTGTTTCGCAAGAATGTATCTGTGCCAATACACGTACTTGCCTTATGTAGACAGTAGCATTTGACAATGTTTCGTTTACTACCTAATTTCACGAACAAGTTCACGACTACCTACAACTCTGGGAAAATTTTGACAACTTTGAGAATTTTGACTCGTGTTTGTTACCTAGAGAATTTATGAAAATATTCAGTTATCTAACATATAACGACATTAAAAATGTTAAATTGTGTTTGGCAATTAAATTATTAGTATATAATAAACATTAAAATATTTAATATTTACATAAATAGTTTATATAAAGTAACACACACACATTCTCTCTCTCTCATTCTCTCTCTCTCTCTATCTCTCTCTCTCTCTCTCTCTCTCTCAGTGCTTCAAATATAATTAAAATTTTTGATTGTTAATTACATTTTTTCAAATACTTATTTTTTTTTTTAAATACACTTAGTCATCACCATTTTATCTGAAGCTTTAGACCCTTGGCCTGTTGTGAAATCTATCCATTGGTGAGCTCTCAACGCATCAACATCAGAGACAAGCCAGTTCTCAGTAAACTACGTACAGTGGTAAGCTGCATAAGTTGGAGGAGTGTTGGGATAGTTTACTTATAGGTGTCATATCGTTACTGACTAAGGCCCGCATACCTCAGGCAGACTGTCGAAATGCCTCGACAGACTAGGCTTAGACGGAATTGTTCTGCGGCCGAATACACGCCACAACGTGACGAGATAACACCATGGAAAGCTAAATTACTACTACTGAGCTACCTAAATTAGTAGTTCTTATTAAGTACCTCCGAAGTTCTTATTCAAGATTTTCATTTGGCATGCACTCTAAGTTGGGAAAGTAAAATTAATTAGATATTTACTTGTGTATAAAAATTTGAAGGGAATTTTAAATTTTTGCTTAATAGGACATATTTACTGTCAACGATAGTACGTTTCAAGTTTACATTCTTAATATAGCGGGTATTCATTCTTCTCTCCAACATAATTATATGTGTATAAATTCTACTGATAGGTAGTAGTGCAGTCATACAAGGTATACAAATATAATTAAAATATTTTTGTTCCACAACGTTTAGTTTATATAATGTTTTAAAATAATATTCAAATTTCTCAAATAATGGTTAGCTAACCACTCTATAATAAAACCCAGCATCGCGGTTGTAACGCTACGTAGCGGGCGGGTGTGAACTGTATGTGTATGTCCCATTTGTCAATTTTACGCTCCAATAATCATTTATAGTTAGGTTGAGTATAAAGGAATCCGGTGGTCAGAAACCGAAGCATCACAATTTACAGACTGAACTCAAACGAATTCGGGTTAATCTGATCCCTGTTTTAATTGGAAAGGTGTTAAGCGTAACTGGAGCTCTCCTTACTATAGAAAAGCCGTCGTATTACTAATTTTTATCAGTATTTCTTTCGTAAAACTTTAATACTAGTGTTTTCTGTGGTTTATAATTTTTCTCTTCTTCTTCTTCTTCTTCTTCTTCTTCTTCTTCTTCTTCTTCTTCTTCTTCTTCTTCTTCTTCTTCTAATTATAATTTTTTCCAAATCTTAAATGCTTTACACTTTCTATTGCTATCATCGTCATAATATCATTTTTATTATTGTTGTTGTTGTTGTTATTTTTATTATCAGAATTTTCGTTCAATTACATAATTGCAATCATTATTTTCTTGAAAAGAAGACATAATAATCAGAAAAGATGATGCACTTGGTCCGGCTCAAATTCAAACATGGAATATTATATGATTTCATTTGTCATCCTCCAAAAAAATGTCTTTGTAGTGCCGTATATTTAGTTGTCCACACAATTATGTTTACTATATTTTTATTCAACTCCTTGAATAAATATAGATTTACGTTCCTTGAAGAAACATAGCAAAAAATAACAAGAGTCAGTGGTATTTAAAACAAAACCACTTGTAAAACACATAAACCGTGTCATACGATGCTCTGCACTGGTAAATTTCAGTGTTGTTGGGGTAAATGTTTTTCTTACATAGCTTTCCTGGTGCCAAAGCAGAATATGTTTAAAGAGTACATGTACAATGAGGTGTGGCAGTGAATGATTTAAACTTATTAATACGTAAATTAATGCAAATCTACCCTACTGGTGTACCAAATTGGTAGTCTCTCGTTCTTGACCCGTAAAGACAGATGTAGTAAAATTATGTTTTCTGCTTTGCGGAAAATTAAATTTTTAAAATATTTTCAAATACGAATTTCTTATTTAAAAGTAATATTGCTCTCTTGTAAAGTGAAAACAATATTTTTGTTCCTAATGTTTTTTTTTTCTTTTAGGTAAGAAAATATTACGGATGATTGGCTTCAATCTCTAGAATTTCAGTCACGGTGAACGTCTATCAATGTTTACTGCCCTGCCCGCCCTTCTGTATCGTCGGCATACTTTTTCTATTTCACTCTATAAATTACATTTTCTGACTGAAATTTAGGTATTATTTCTCGTTAATTCTAAAATTACTGTTACCTACTCTTACTGCAAGTGCACACAAGTGAATAAAAGTAATCAATTTTTGTTTTAAGGTTTCTTAATGAAAATATACTTTATACGTCTATGCAAACAACGTATGAATACAACATATCATATTGTATTCTTATATGAGCAAATTACATCCATGATATTTTGTTTTTATGTTGTTGGTTCATCGGGTTTACACAAAATTCTTATTCCTCTTCGTCGTCGTCTTTCGTCTTCTTCTTCTTCTTACAACTTTAAGTGTAGCTTGTTCTCTGCCCCTCTTCAATATTTTACTGAGTACTATACTGATATACCCTTTGATCCACCTAAGTTCCTTTTATTAGCTGAAACTTACCTCATTCCGTATTCACTATACTGCCAACGTCAGCAGTTTAGATGGTCATCCCACTATTTTTTTCTATTTCTAACCCAAAGTAGCCTTACAGGCTAGAATAACGATTGGCTGATTGAATTCAAATATTTGGAGGTAGAAAATTTAAAAGAGGAATAAATTTAAGACGTATAAAAATCTCACAAACATTTTTCTACTTCATGGGGCGGGAATATAGCAAATCATGAAGAGTAATACAAGGAAGCTGGATACGTTTAAGACAATTCTGTAAAATCTCACACAGGTAGAATAAGGAATAAAGTATAAGACAAGGGGGATGTTGATGGTTACGTAATGACTTATATTAAAGGAAAAGAGCAAGCATAGTTAGTAGTCGTATCCAAAAAATGGAAAACACATGACTGCCGAAAAAGATTTGGTTTGTCCAATCTTAAAAATACGTGGAGAGAAAGAATAATAAAAGCAATGGTGTCAAGAGAGCTGTCAGACGATTAGTGGAGTGACAGTCTAGCATCGGGCGCGTCGTCCGTCGATCTAAATCCCGTGCATCCAAACGTGTGTATGTGTATCAGTGTAAATAATATTTGGTATACCTATATTCAAATATTTTGTTAAATTTTAATTTTCGACTTGTCCCTTAATATTTTATTTGACAATGAAGTAACCAAACTTTGATTTAAATTTTTTTTAAAGACACGTTCACATATATCCGGTGTTGTTTTCGATGTGTATAAACTGCGTATAAAATCGACCAAAATTTTTGTGTGTTAAGTTCCTGCCTAAAATATTTTCTTTATAATTTCGATTTACATCCTGTTGTTTGGTCTACTTTCTATGTACCGTATTCTGAAACTTTAGAATAGTGTACTCGTCAGTTGTGATAAGAATAAATATTGATAGACCAAACTATTTTTTCTGAGAACTTGTAAAAAGTGTATTTTTCTTAAAATAAAGAGAACGAGATTTATTATTGATGAAATTTAGGCCTATATTTTTAATAATTAATATTTATAAAAATATTTACTTTTCATGTAATAATTTACTTGCTAGCTCTTTAAAAGCCCCATAATTTACATTTTTTTAATTTAATTATTTATAAGGTTGCTGCAACAGCAACAGTCGTTAGCGACCACAAAAATTATAAAAATGAATTTGTACAGATTCTTAAACAAATGCAGTAACATATATTAAGTATTTGTTTAAATACCAAATAATGTAAATAAATAAGGTAGATAAAAATATTTGTTTAAATGATGGAAAGTAAAATGAGAAATATTACCCTCCACAACACAAACATTATACATACACATCATGCAGACATATAACATAAATATAAATATAATAAATATAAAATTAAGTAACAAAATATAACAACTATATAACAATAAGTCATAATAACATACCAATCCATTAATTTAATTACACAATTTTAAATGTTCTTATAATTTTCATAGTTCGCACCTATATTGGTGTTAACAACTGAATCTCCTTTATGAGGAGAAGCATGTTGGCGGGTGCAGTCTTGTCATTTAAACTTTTTCTCACATCTGCAGGGATATTAAATTTGCTTCGTAGATGTTGAAGAGCGCGGCACTCTGAAACGAGATGTAAAGCTCACAAAACCGTGCCACAGTGATTACATCTAGCAGGAGGTTCACTTGTAAAGATGTTCTTGTGAGTGAGTAGCGTGTGGTCGATGCGGAGTCTTGTTATGACCACTTGATTTCTTCTGCAGCCTGTAGGAAGTGAGTGTTGCTCGTAAATATTTTTGCTCACTCGGAATGGTTTGGCGGGTGGTGACTTAAGCCATTCATCATTCCAATGTTCCAGAAGTTTTAAAATAATTTACATTACTTTCACCACATTCTATTCACTACCTGTAGCTTTTATAAAACGCCGAGTTCAAAAAATAATGAAGTACAGATAGTATCATGCAGTTTCCAGACCATGCTTCAAATTCATAGTAGAAGTCGTTACCGACTCAAATTTAAACATGCAGTAATTTGTAATCTCACGTGTCATACTCCAAAAAAATATATCATTGTAGTACTACTTGTAAATTACTGACTTAATTAGGTTTAATATTTTAGTTTATAAAAGAGAAGAAAGAAAGCAAGCAACAACAAAAATCGGATATGGTTTCAGGCAAGGCATCTTGTTATCATTTATCTCGTTAGTATTCTACCACACTACTTTATACTCTCATTTCAACAGGATCACATTCACGCTTTCCTCTTAATTATTCCTCTAACAATACGTTAAATAAAGCGAGCAACCGATGTTGTAATCACATCCTTTCAGAGTCTAGGGACACAGCGCTCCATTACGACATCACTATCTCCGCTCTGTCGTTATTCAAGGAAAGTTCATTACGAAGCCATCAACACAATCCGCTTATACAAACCACTACGTGGAGTTTATAATACCATAACACTAGCACGTTTGAGGTAAAGGCTTCTTTATATTGCCATTTCGTTACACAAAGTTATTAAGTATACACCTGTGTACTGACAATCTATGAAAGTAAACTTTTGACATTTAAAGTTGATGTGTAAAGTTGTGATAAGAAGACATATGAGTACCTTTACACATAAGGCTGCAAATAAATTCCACAGTCAATCTTATTGAGCTGTTAAAAATCATTTATTTATAAAGTTATCGCCATTTCACGACCGAATAAAATTTTTGGAAATAGTGACATGACTGGTACCAATGTTAGCAAAAATTCGAGTTAATCAGAAATGTTTAACAAGATCTCTGATAATTTTTAATCATTAGAGATATTACTGTAAGTTGTAAACACTAGGTTCGTCACAATCACATACTGGAAGAAATTCAACCTGCAGTTAATCACGGAAAGATGTTTTATCATTTACCCTCTGAATCCACAATTCATCAGTAATACATAATAATTAAAAACAAGAAATTAATATTTCAGATTAGCAACGGTTATTGAAAACCGGCACTAAATGTTCAGGTATAATGTAACGAATATTAACTTTAAATTATCAAATAGTCACTAACAAATATTCACTTCATGTGATGATTCTCATGTGGCGTACACAAAGCGTCTGCGAACAACTGACGCCTCTGCAGTGTAAATTCTGCTAACCGAAGTGTAACTACGATGTCGTATGGTTCTTTAAATAACTGTAGCATAACAACGATTGCGTTTTAAACAGATTGTTCATTTATAAAGCATTCCAAAATGTTAGTCAGCATCCACGGCAAATAACTTCTATCCCACAGCTTTCATCTTCTTTGGAAAGTGGTTGGTCATACCCCTTTCAAAACAGTTCACGTAATACAAATAGATAGGAAAAAGTATTCCATAAAGTTATAAAGTTATTTCTGTCATATTTCCTTTATTTGTTAACATTTAACTGTATGATTTATTATATTGTTAACGCAATTGATTTGATAAAATTATTAATAAATTGAAAGTGTTTAAGTAAATAGGAATTATTGCGTTTCTAGAAACGACCTCTACACAAAAGGCAGATGTTAAAAGTAACAATCTAAGCATTCATTCGTAATGTCATTAAGTACAATCCGATGGCCAAAGTGAACCATTTATTTACGTCCGGTGTCCTATTGAACTCGTGAATTCTAAAACTGGGGAGGTTAAAGGACCGTCAGCCGCTTAATTCCGATCCCTTCTCATCCCACACTGGTTTCAATGCAATGCCAATTTGTTCGTCTCTGCAACCCGGAGACCTTTAAGTTTGTTACTCGATACGTTTATAGAGTGGATAACGAACTCAATATTTTCAGTTTTAAACACTGCGGGACGCAAATTTTAAAATTTGTGCAATTCTTAATACTTTAAAAATTGTTAAAATAATTTGTCCTTTGATTTGATTTATTTATTTTATTGAGTGCGTATTATAATTATTATTTATTCAGTTTCTCTGCTATATTATTTGGAGAAAATTTAAGAAGGATGTCTGTAACTAGACAGTGAAGATACTAATTCTTATTCTCTTCTAAAAGAAAAAATGTGAAAAACAAATGAAGCCATCCAGACAAAGTGATCTTAACTTTATAACATGCGCTATAGTAAAGGATATGAATAGTTTAGTGGCATTCTTAATTTATTAATTTTGTAAAGGCTAAAAAAGGTGAAAGGAATTTCTAAAATTTTGATTTTTACTTGAATCGAATGTAGGATTCTCTCCACATACTCAATCGCATTTAGCGCCTTCAATTTAACGCTGGTTTGATTGGCAAGTAAAGACACCAGTCACTGGTTTTCTCTCGCCTTAAAAGTGCGAGGCCGACTAAAGACAAATAATATTTTTGGTAACAACGGAAAACAGACTCTATAGGCAGTACTGCTAGTTCACTCATGCCCTTCAACCGGTCTTGAAAATTTCATTCCTTCTCCTACAGTGATATATATTTTTAAGTCGATAAAAATAATTATTTCGCTTACGTCTAAACAGTCGTTTAGACTGTACAATGTATTAAAAATTGTGAACACACGAGACTTTGAGGATGTTATTTTAGCTTTTCCTGAAAGTATGAATGTTGTTTCGGAAACTGGTAATGTTACGAAATAACTCGTCCCTGCAATGAGAGGAGTGCACCCGTACCCAAGGACTGCACAATTTACTTATTACCTGTCGTTTATGACTAGGCTATTTGATTGCAATTACTTGTCATTAACAGTCGTACATGCCTAACTCGCTGGCAGTGGATTTTTACCACACAACGTGCACACAATCGTCACTCTCATCTGTCTTTCATTACAAGTAAATTACTAAGAGCATTTTTATAGTTTTATGAAAACAAATTTTCCTTTGTTAAAATGTAAAAACTTCCGGCATTAAAGTGGATAAATAATTAGCCCTACATGTTACTTATATGATAAAAAATTATGAAATAAGTAAAGGTAAGTAATATATGTGTGTAATAATAAAGTATGAAAGTACAAATTAATAAAAAGTAATAATAGTATAAAAAAAAGAAAATGTGAAAAAGAAATATTATATGTGTTGTTTCGCTTTGTTTACTTCTTAGCCCGTGTTTTGAGAAATGTATCGGCTTATCACACCCTGCCTACTTAAAGTAATTTCTTATTAGTTCTTATATAATAATTTTAAAACCCTTCTCTGAGATATTATTAGCCTATGAGAATGAAATTAAAGAATTATTCACTCTCAGTAGAACTATGTAGGAAGTGTACAGGTAAAATATCGTTAAATAGCAAATGACATCAAAGGGTATAGAGTTGGCTATGTATAATATGGTAAATTAAAACTATCGGTATGGAGAACCATACATGACTTCCATGTTCTCAGATTTATATTTAAAATCATTTTCGAAATGAAATATTACTATAGAAACTACTTTTTTCTACTTACTGCTTCAGCCTTAACCACAGTACTGTGGTCACTAACGTATACCACCTCACGTTATCGCACTCGATTTTCACTGATGATGGAAGTCGATGGCATTGCCGAAACGTCTGGTTTTGTAGAAAACATTGGACTACGGCCAAACATCCCGGGAAGGAATTTTAACAAAAACTACTTCTTTGTTGGCGATAACGTTGTACAATATATATAAAAAATTGCATAAAATTAATGGCTTGTATAAGTTAATGTTTGATCTCCATTAAGTAGTGCTCAAGTTTCCAAAGTTTTAATATTATGATGTCCGTAATTAAAACATCAGAGCAGGTTTAGTGTGTATGAGGGTACACCGTGGACAAAAATTTTCAACATTTCCTATTGAGCGTTGCTACAGTGTTCCTAGTTGCAGCGTTCCTATCAAGCTGCGAATCTACAGTGTATGTTTCACAGAAGAAACACGCGAAAAAGAAGGAGCGTTCCGAAGTCACTCATGGACCCTCAGCATCTTGCAGAGGGTTCATTCCCTAAAGACGAAAAGTCTGTCTATGAATCGTTCCTCTGTAAACACGTGCAGCTACACTGCCCAGCGATCCACAGGAAGCAAATCGCTATCCACGCTGGACACTTTTTCGGCTTGCACGCGTTATGTTGGTATGGGTTTCGGCACTTACCATTTGAAAAGCGTGCAAATGTAAGAAAATAAACATGAGTGAGTCCAGAAATAACGCGAATTTTGTGTGTGTGTGTGTGTGTGTGTGTGTGTGTGTGTGTGTGTCTTCCCTGCCTTTTTATTGTGGTAGTCATAATAATAAAATGGAAACGTAAACATTACATGACTGAGATATGCTTGCCTGCCACGAACGATATATTATTTTATACATGTATATTAACTCATACATAATTTACATTAAAATGAAAAAATTACAATTTTATTGCCTGGCAACAAAAGTATTTTATTTTTAACAATTACAATTGTTTCAAAAAGTTTAAATGAATTTTCAAGTACTTTATTGTTGCTAAAACGTAAAATGTTGCAGGTAAACTACCCCTTCCCCTTAACTGAGCTTCACCAAAATTTAATGTCCTTGAGATCTCTACACTTCAGGGAGGTATGCAAAAAATTATTTGATTCTGTCTGAATTTGCGGCTGTTATCGTTTGCCATTGAAAATTACCCTTGATAAAAAAACGTTGCCGGTAAACTACCCCTTTACCTTAACTGATCTTCACCAAAAACAATAGGTCTTGAGTACTCTACACATCAGGGCTGTATGCAAATAATCTTTTGATTCTGTTTGAATTTGGGGCTGTTATCGTTTGCCATAGGAAATACCCTTGTTAAAACATAAGACGTTGTTGGCAAACTACCCCTTTCCCTTAACCGATCTTCACCAAAATTAATAGGTCTTGAGAACTCTACAATTCAGGGCTGTATGCGAAACATTATTTAATTCTGTTTGAATTTACGGCTGTTATCGTTTCCAAAATTAAATTACCCTTGATAAAAAAAACCGTTGCTGGTAAACTACCCCTTTCCCTCAACCGATCTTCACCAAAAACAATAGGTCGTGAGTACTCTACAAATCAGAGCTGTATGCAAAAAATTATTTGATTCTGTTTGAATTTGCGGCTGTTATCGTTTGCCATAAAAAAAATCTACAGATAGACACACGGACACACACACAGACACTTTTCGAAAAACGACTTTTCTTCATGTTTTGAGTGTAGTACAATCAGAATCTGCAACAATCTCGAACACGATTTTTTTGCCATCACCATACTTCCATTTCCTTAAGGAACATGGGAGTAATTATTATAATGATCAAATACTAATATAAGCATTTTCTTAAAGCATTACTTAAAAAAGGTTTGACTTAAGGTGCACCTTTTATTCGATACCTGTTCATAAAAATAAATTGTACAAACGTCAAACATGTACAAAAACCATAAAACAGGTGATTCACATGGCGTTCAAAAATGTATGCGATAGTACTCGTTAGTACTCTACGTACTTTCCGTACAGTCAGCGGTTACGGAAACAAGAAGTCACATCTTAATATCATAAAACGAGCACGTTTTGCCGATAGTGGCCGGTTTTATCTTTCCTCACTAAATTTAAAGAGATTCCAGTATACAAATATATTAATAAACTGACGTTTGAACCAAATAGTCTTACAATCTTTGCTTAAATAATTTAGATCTAAGCATCAAATCAGTACACCGATGAAAATTATGTCACTCAAGAAAATGTTGTGTTTTCCGGACCTAATTTCTTTTTCAAATAATTTTAAGTACAATAAATATTTTAACTGAAAGTCAGATAAAGGGTGGACATACTTGCTGAATTTATGTCTTTTACATACATCAACGTTGAAACAATAATTGTTACTCTGTTATGTAATCAGTGACGTAATGATCAATCACTTCATGAGTTACAAAAACTTTAACAAAATATGTAGAGTTTCACACTACACATATGAACTACGGAAACATATTAGGACAACGTAAATTGCGTTGGGGTGCTATTAAATTTAATCTGTCTTTAATAACTGATAAATTAATGTTATTTTTCTCTTCTGCATTATGTATGCAAAGGTTCGCTTTTTAACTATTTGCTATTTGTGTCTGAAAAATTTTGTTGTTTTTATATTTTTTGCCTTCATAGTTTATATAAATATTTTTTATATAAGTTATAATTCTTTTCAACATAACAGTTTGTTTTTTTAAAGCACGTGTAATTGGTTAACAGTAAGTACTGTACACGTGAGAACAAGAGCGTATGTGAAACACAAATGTAGTAACAGACAAGGCATTTCTCTTAACTAGTTTTTCTTTCATCCCACTTCATACTCCTATGTCAAACGTATCACGTTCACGGTTTCCTTCTTATAATTTCTGTGGCAGTACATAAAATAAATCAGGCAGACAATGTGTTGTAATCGTCTCCTTTCAGCGTCTGGAAAACCACACCCAGCAATGTCTCCGCAACGTCTTACGCGACCACGAACAAAATCCCTTTGTACTGTTAATTATATCAGGTTTCTAATACAACAGAAATGATGACTCGGAAACATTTTCGTAAACGTGTTGACCACCAAGCTCTACACTTCTACACTTTACGCTAAATGACTCTTATACAACGGAAAGAACGGAAGATAGCAAAAGTTATTATATCCTGTACCCGTTTCATTGCAATTATATACGGTTTAATACGTTTAATAGTAGGTCTCTCTCTCTCTCTCTCTCTCTCTCTCTCTCTCTCTCTCTCTCTCTCTCTCTCTCTCTCTCTCTCTCTCTCTCTCTCACTCTCTATCTGTCTCTTTTTACATATTTCTCATATTTTTCACATTCTTTTAATAATACTAATTCACTTTAATCGAATGGAGACACGCCCCTTATTTGTTTTGTTTCCGTACGTTATTCATGTAAAAATTAGTGGTGGTGGTGTAATAGTGCTTTTTACGGAAGTTCTGAAGAACGTTTCTTTTATTAATTTATATTCTTGCATTTTCCGTCGCTGTTTACCCATCTGTTTCAAACTATTCAGACGGGTAGATGACGCTCTGGATATAGACTGCATTTTACTATTTATAGAAGGCGAATTTTTTTGCCTTTAATTCACTAATGAAATGATTATTGTACTTTTGCAGAATTAAAATAGTTTCCAAGAAACAATCTCTGTCCCGTTTACTTTCACGTCATCTCCGGCCGTACGCGGGTGAACTCTAAGCAAACATTTTCTCCGGCGTTTATATCCATTTCTTCTCCGCTGCCAGTTTTTGCTGCTGTAACTAATTAATATTATATAATATTTATTGCCAATTTTCCTTTACATATAATAAAAATTATACAATAAAGGACCTACAGGGGGTATAAATATAAATGCCCGTACATATGTTGGTCCTTAGAAATTAATATTTATATACTTAATACTAATTGTGAGTTTTACCTCACCGATCATAGTAATATATTAAAAATAAAGTATTTTTCAATTTCAACAAAATTTTAGTTTGTATTATAATACAATTCAATAAATAAATGAAAAAAAGAGAAAAAAAGGTCCATATTATAATAGACTGTTTTTTTGATTATTCAATAACAATGTTCCTAATTTTTTCTTTGATTTTTTTAAGCACTTTTATATTTACACTTAGATTTTTCAGTTCATTAGGTAATTCATTAAAATATTTTATGGCATAATACACATAGCTTCTTTGCCCAATACTTAATAGGTGTCGCGGCAATATAATACTTTTATACCGTGTGTTGATTTGATTTTGTAAAAACTCACTTTTTAGATTATTGTATTGATAAACTATAGAATTCACTACAAACACTTGTTTAATATTTAATGGTTTATCCGAATCTTGTTCATTGACTCCTATAATTTTAAGAATACACTTTTGCAGCCGATCCAATGCGTCTAGAGATGATTTATATAGACCCCCCCCCAGCCTATGATAGCATACCCTGCCACACTATGGAATAGTCCATAGTATATTTGTAGTAGTTGCTTTTTTGATAAAATTTGTTTAAGTCTGTAAAAAACGTAGACTAAGTATTTGGTTTTTTTTACAATGTTAGCCACATGTACATCCCACTTCATGTTAAAGTCATATGTTATTCCTAGATATTTACTAGTTTTAACTCTTTTCAATTTTTGACCATTTATCTTAATTTCAAAGTCATGCGGAACAGAGTCTCTATAATTTCCAAAGGTGATAAAAACAGACTTGCTTATGTTGAGTACTAGATTATTGTGATAGAGCCAAGAGTATATAATATCTAATTTAGTTGACATATCTTTTGCAAGTTCAGGCCATTTTTTTTGCTTTCATTGGTACTGCTGTATCATCAGCATATGCTAATAATACATCTTGTAACACTAGTAAGTCATTGATATATAAAATAAACAATAAAGGTCCTAATACAGAGCTCTGGGGCACTCCAACATTTGTTTTAATAGGCTGACTTCTAGTCCCATTCACCTTTACAACTTGTGTCCTGTCATGTAAATAACTGGCTATCAGGGATAAGCTTACACCTCTTATTCCCATATTCTGTAATTTTGATATAAGTATGACATGATCGACAGTGTCAAAAGCTTTGGAGTAGTCCAAAAAAGTTACAACAGTTGGTATGCTAATACTTAGATTTCCATAAATAAATTTGCTAAGTAGGGCTATATCATCATCTTTACCTTTCTTCTTGAAAAAGCCAAATTGTTTAGCACTTAACAGGTTATATTTCTTTACAAATTTAAATAATCTGGTGAAAATAATTTTAATAAAATAATTTATCAAATATATTTTAAATGAATTTTTTTACTGTTCTAATAAGTACTGTTAAACAGAGCTTTAAACTGTATGTAAAGTTTGAGCAACACATATATATTGGAATCATCATTGTACGTTATCAGTAACAGAGTAGGACACACGTTTATCAATGATAGTAACAGAACTGTCTTTAAAATTTATAGAAGAAAGAGACAGACGAAAAAATAAATTATCGTTGTAAATGGGTTTCAAACTTCATTAGAATAAGTACTATGTAAAATATTTTGTAAGATTGTGTTAAGAATATGTTAATGAATGTATAAAATACAGTTTAGGAAAAAAAGTGAAGATAATTTTAATGATAATAATACTTTCCATCGAATTCTGCTTGTCCATGAGCACACATAACCAGGCGGTGCAGTGTTCATTTATTGAATATCGATGACTACCGGACTAATTAATTGGAAATACGCGTCGTTATTACGTCGGTTCATGGTGACAGCGTATATTACTACCATACAACGTGCATATACTGTACATGTCGCTAGCATCTGCGTTTCCAGTATAACTAAATTAACAGCAAGTTTCATTATCATACATAATCCTGTTTATGTTCGACAAACAACGGAAGTTAGCAAAAGTTATTATATCCTGTACCCGTTTCAATGCAATTATATACGGTTTAATACGTTTAATAGTAGGTCTCTCTCTCTCTCTCTCTCTGTCTCTCTCTCTCTGTCTCTCTCTGTCTCTCTCTCTGTCTCTCTCTCTCTCTATCTATCTATCTATCTATCTCTTTATCTCTTTTCACATAATTCTCTCTAACGCTCGCACCGCAAAATCATGATTAGGGAGAGGCTGTAATTGATTTTCTATGTTACACATTTTTTCTCAACAAAACTATGACACAAATTGTCGATTCACAGTAACACGGCGTCTTGTACTAAACATTTTATCCTCTGTTGTGTCCTATAAAATAAGCTGAAATAATTCTATACGCTTTAAATTGTAACACAGTCAGTTTATTTACTTTTGTCTTTACTTTTATTCTTGTATACTTTCAGTTCGTCGTACTTTCTATTTTATTGGTCTCGTCCCTTCCAAAACGAGCTTTTGTACTTTACCTGTATTTTTCCTACTTTTCTTTACATTTTAAAGTAGGCTAAAGTAACTTTGTATTAAAATATACGTCCGTCTGCATGTGACTGTTACTAAGAGGCGTGAGGTATGACTTGAAAAATCGTAAAAAATCTTCTAGCATTGTACTCGGATACCTGAATTCTCTACGTGCGTGTGTTAGCAAATTAAACAACACTCTTCAAACATATTTAAACTAAATTAATTAAAATTCTTTTTTTTTAAGTAAAGAATAATTTATCATTTACAGAAATAGGCTTACAGTTCATATTTATTTGATGACTTATCAGTTGTGGTAGGTCGATATGTTACTACAAATATAACATTTTTGTTTGTTAACGGTCCAAGTCACGTGTTTTAATTTCTTATTTTTTTTTTGTATTATACACGTGTTGTTAAATTTAATATGTGCAATCGGTAAACGCGTGGTGCACCACGACAACAGTGTATGGATTTATATATATGTGTTTTTATTTTAATTGAATTTTAATATATGACGACCTTTTTTCGAGCAAGTGTCTGAGGATGGGTCAGATGACCTGAAACGCGTCACACTAATTTTGTTCTAAAGATAAAAGTCACAAGACGGACCTAACAAAGGTAAGAAAATAAGAAATACAAATATAAATAGGAGAAAAAGACACGCAGTTAGAAATTTTACAATACTGAACTCTTTTTTGAACAATATTGTCGATTTAAAGCAGTGGTTCCTATTAAGTGATCCGCAGACCAGTGTTGGTCTCCTAGAAGCTGTAAATCAGTTATTAGTACGTAGGCCTACCAAGATACAAATACATAAGGAATATGTGCTCCTTTATTCTACCTCATAAATTGCGTAAATAAACAGTGCGTAAGAGTCTAAAAGCAACAAATTGGTAAGTCAAGAAATAAGTCAGCTCAACGCTTCCGAACAGCGGTATTAGCCGCAAATCCCACAACTTGCGAAAAAATGCCATCTCAAATAAAAGCACTGATTAATTTTACATAATCCATGGTCAAATGATCTTCGTTTACGTTCTCACACTTAACGGTATTAAAAATCAGTTAAATTAAATTAGATAAAATTAATTTTAATTATTACATATGTTTAAAAATAAAATTAACACTTTTTCATAGTAGCCAATTATTCTTTGCAGGAGGGAATAGTTCTGAATATGGCTTTCGATTCACTCGTCCGTAGGCATTGTAAGATTAGGGACCGTTGTTTTAAAAGTAACTAACTTATTTGATTTGTCATACTAGTTTCTATAATGAGACCCTGTTATACAAATTATGCTATAATAGCAGACAAATGGTAATATTTATTGTGGTAAATGTTATAACTGTACGGGAATTCTCCCGTTAAAGCCTCGCGTTGGGATATCCAGTTTGTAACTGAACGTGTATCCGGTATTATTAATAATGTTAATATGTAATAAAACTGTTTTGTTAATAAATCCTTCTGCTCTATGTGCACTTGTTTGATCAGTTGATACTAATGGTTCTGTGTTTATTCCTCGTATTTATATTAGTTCTCTTTAATTTTAATGTTATTTTTATGGATAAATCGTCTTTATTGTTATTTCGCGAATTAACTGAAGAGAATTCTTCAGTTCGTCTGCTCGAAATATTTGAATATAGACGTCTTCTTGATCTTCGTGTAATATAGACTGTTGAACCCGGCACATCAGTCCATAAAGCTTAGTAAATTATTGATAAAAATTAATAGAATGAGTAAGCGGACTTCAAGGCGTTAATTATTCCATTAATCTTATGGTCACGAAATCTAGCCAGTACGTTGCAAGTGAATCATAGAACTAATTACACGAAATCAATTTTTATATAGGTAAACTGTATCTTATTATGAATGGTAGTTGGAGCCATCAGAATTAAAGAAATTACAGGAGTTACTACTACTTACGGCTGCTGCTTGTTTGTTGGTAATATTATTATTTTACCAACATAAAAATATAATATATCACAATCATATAGCCTATTATTAATAAAATAAGTGCCAAAAACAAGATGTAGAGGAAAAACAACAAGTGTTATATATGTCTGAGAGACTCAAATTTCAAGTAGGCGTATAACGTATCCTGAATTGAGGACACAATATTTAATTTCCATAACTTCGTATATTATTTACTTTCATATAAATTGACATTGTACATTATAACTTAAAATCCGACCTCCATACAAACACGTATGAATATACCCAAGTATTTTGTGATCAGAATATTGTTACGTAATGCGGAAAAAGTGTTACGTAATACGGAACGTTCTACAAGTATCTGGGCAATCCCATCTGTAAAGTGTGTGTGCATGCATATTGCTGCTACTTTGAGATGAAACAATTACGCATCAAGTATTGAGTCTATTCCAGGCCGTACCGGTCAGCGCAGTGTGTTCAAGGACACTGTTTCTAGTGTTTCATCGAGAGCGCCTGTTTGTTTAACAAAGTGACAGATTGCTCTGGAATATCAGTGTGGTATACCACGTCGGCATTCAGCGACGGTCAGTTCTGATTAAGTGGCGACTTATTTGAGTGCGGTTCGAAGTATTGTGGCGAAGTGTTATGTGTTTTATAATTGTGCGAAACTCTATTAGGTGACATTATTATTCCGTGTGAACAATTTTTATTTGATTTGTTGTAGGCGACTATCCTCTTTATTACAAACTGTTTAATTGTGATAATTAAAGCTGGTGATTAATGATCTTATTGGTGCTCTGTATTTTGTTTTCCACTGAACCATACGACGATCAGTAGACGGTCGACACAGTGGCGTCAGAAGTGGGATAGAACCGTTCACCGTGAAACAGTTGACACTTGTAAAAGACTAGAGTAATTTGTAATTAATGTGCAAAAATAGATACTAGTCTGATGATGGAAAATTTCCAGGCGCTGCTGTTGCAGACGGAAAAAAAAATAGGATGAGAATCGCAGACAGTAGGCGGAAGAAACGGAAAACAATATGATGAAAAACGTAGACAAGTATGTGAAGAGGCTGAAGAACGGCAGAAAGCACTAATGCTGGAAACAGAAGAAAGACAAAAAGCACTGTTGCTCGAGTTGAAAAGACGACAGGCAGAAGAACGTAAGCAGGAAGTTTTTTTTTTTAACGAAAGCTCTTTTTTAAGCTATGCAAAAACAATTGCAAGAACAAACACACACAGTACAGCCGGGCTCGGCTGGAGTAGCCGAGAACACGTAGAATGTTACGTATTATGTAACACTTTTCCACATCACTAACAGTACCTTAAGAGATGTTGATTTACCACCTGATGAAGTATTTGTGCTTTGTTCGATTATTATAGCAGTTTATTGGCGTGTTTGACGGTAGGTTTTGTGTTGCATTGCCATGGTTTGGTTTGATAAATGATTTGTGTATTCTGGTATATCCAATAATTGGTGTTGTAAAAACTGCACCATGTAAAATGTCTTGTTAAACTTTCAAGTGCGAAAATGTTTGTAGCATTTCTATTTGTATAAATACACGTGGGTTTTTCCCAATTGTCCATTATAGTGTCTCTATATGGTACATGTTTTATTACGGCCATTATTAAAAATTTTTTATTTATTTCCTTTATCTGCGGTGTACGTTACTTAATTATATTTGATTTTTCATGTGCATGAATCTTAAAAGAAATATTTTTATTTTTGTCCGACCAATGAAATATTTGCTCTACTTATTGAATTTAACGTTTTGACTTCTATTGTTTGGAGTTAATCTAGGAATTATTTATTATGTTATGTACAATGTATTTTTGTATACCATTTTACATCTGTTATAATACAAACTTTTATTCACGCTACGCACGCATACGTACAATGTACCTTAAATAATATTACGTACTTATTAAAAGTAATACTGCTATTTAACAATATTAATAAAATCCAACAGCACCCTTACAGTTGCACAGACAATGTTAGTTGCATATACGCAACATACATAGCCTTCATCGACGTTGGAAAGACATATAATCGGGTAAATAAGAGTATTTGGTAAATAAAGGCATCCCGAAACACCTCACTAAAGCCACACGAAGCCTTTATGTAGGAAACCAAATCTTAATTGAGAAAGAAAGACAAGGGACAACTCGTAGTGTAGGCCTGATCAATTGTGGAGTACGACAAATGTGCTTATTGTCACGTTCTCTTTTTAGTATGTATGTAGACGACATCGTGGTCGATTAGCAAATAAACATTCTAGAGCATAGTACGATTGGTAACTTTGCAGTTGATACGCTTTTTTTTACCACGCTGTCCTGCCAAACTTGGAAAGCAGCTTATAGATGGCTGTACACTTATTAGATAGAATGTGTAAGTTTTGCAGATTACAGATCTTTACATTAAACACTACCGTGAATGCTTTTTTTGGAGCTAATCCGATACGTCACACAACTAATTACTGTTCTGGAGCAGTAATTGTATATATCTGGCCTATAATACGTCTTATATCACAAAGAATGACGTAGCGAATAAGCTAGATATTTTGAACAACATGCATAGGACAATCAGGAGAACTCTAAAATCAACGAGTAAAGAAACACGCCTAAAGCTGTACAAGCTTTGACCTTTGGCTTTGGCCTTTTTCACACCACTCTGTGGGTCCAAGAATTGAAATTTAACGAAATCCCAGGCCAGTCGTATTCACCAGGCCTCAATAAGCAGGTACGTGGCTGAATATACTCTTCAAGATCATAGAGTAAATTCAGATATAGCACAGGAAATGAATTTTATGAGTATACTCGATAGGATTGCCCAGTATCGGCTAAAATGTTTAGAACATCTTAACGGAATTGATGACTGTCGCATTCCTAAACTACTATGGACAAAATTAGCCAACTAACGGACATGTGAGACGTCCAAAGAAGCTTTCGGGAGATCGTTCATAGTCTATCTGCTTGGTACCAGAATAAAGATGATTACAATCCAGAAGAATTGTATTTATACAAAAAATAAATGTAGAATAATATGACTAATATTATTGTTTGAATATTGATTAACGTTACGAATATGAACTGATATATTTAAACAATGGGAAAACTTAAACTGAAAGTATAAATCAATGAGTCATGTTGTTATATAAAGTGACCCGCATGAGATGATATCTCTACAGAATGAGTATGATACGATCCGGGCGGCGTAATAAATCCCCGCGCGTATAGAGGGCCCGGCCTACCAACAATCAACCGGCACTTTTAGCCTACTTCTGTATTCATTAAAAACGTCTGAATTGCCTCCTTGACGCCGTCCGCTCTTCACTGGCAACGTGCTTCTCAACACACTCAACGTATTATGGAATGTTTCGATTTTTTTACAGCTCAACTGTAGTTGGAGACAGTCCACTGTAGTCGCCTTTTTTGAAGGACAGCGGAAACATTACTGCTGTGATTGGAATATTATAAAAGGATGTTGGATTTATTTTATATCTTAACTATTCAAAATAGTCAGAAAACTCTTCTAAATCCCAAATTTATTATAGCTTCTTTAATGTGGTTGGTTGGGTATTTAATGTCATATTATTATACTGAAATAAAATTATATTTAATTTAACAACCTGGGAATTCAGTATATTAAAGAACTTAGGATAAACGATGAATGAATAATGTTAGCATTTGAATTTACCAAATTAAATGATACTTATGTTATATTTTGTATTTCAACTCTAATCATTTTATAGACGTTTTTGAATAATTTATGATTAAGCGTAACGATTTTTATAACTGTCATAAACGCCTATAATTGTATGGACACCCCTTACAATGTACATTACAGTCAAAGTTTGAAAAACATTGAAAACGTTTAAAAAAGATAAAAATGTTTATTAACAAAATAGAGAAATACCATATAATTTACGCAAGTTTCGCATAAACACACTGTACGATTTTGTAATCAGAAGTGTATAACATGTAGGCCTATTTTACAAATTCTTAAGCCTGTATGTACGTGATATAAATCAGTAGTGATCTAGATTGTTTCCGCAAATAGCGCTTAAAGGTACATAATAAGATAAAGCTTTCTTTCGTTATTAATAAAATTACTTTATAAAATTTATAAAATTATTGTTGTGTCGGTAAAATATAATAACCAGTTATACTGTAGGCATTTCCAGTTATGAAGTCACTATAAACAGAATGTAAACACACACTCTCGAGCCCGCACACACATAGGCAATTGAGGTGAACATCTGTAATAGAATTTTACATAAATAGTCTACAGAGTTCGTACGTTTGTACTGGTCAGATACAATGGATTTTACCTTATTCATCTGTGATGACACTTATTAATTTGTCTGTAGGACGTGTTTTTATTCAACTAATTCTAAATAACTAAAGATTTGACTTACGTTAAATGCGAATGGAATTTTTTGCAAAATCTGCTTAAGTTACTCATAAGATTAGAATTTTTGAAGAATTATTATTGCAGTAAATAAGTACGAGTCTTCGGCCAAAATTTTTTAACAAAAATACATACATTATGACCAATTACAAAAACGTAAGTATTACTTTCCAAAGAACCTATTTCTTCTATTCATGTTTATCCTAGCTTGTTGTTAAACGTTTGAGTCTAATGAATAAAACTTAATTACTAACTAACGATTAATAACGGGTCGATCTGTCAAAACACCGGCAAATAATAGTAGTATTACAAGCCAGTCTTGGTACCTCGATTATACTGTCGCAGATACTCTTCCAGTGCCTTAAAACAATTGTCTACTATATAAGCTGCGGGTGCAATATGGTCTTCCGCGTCTCCTAAAATTTGTATAGTTCTTGGAGTATGTCGGTGTGCAATTTTCTCATCACTTGTTTCTTTTTTTGTTTTCCCAATCTATTATTAAATATTTTCTTCTGTAAACTAGAAGTGGATTATATCTCTTTATATTTTTTTTATAAAAGAAGACTTCTTGTTTCCTCTTACTTCAGTATTTTTATTAATCTGTTTATGTTTGTAAATCGTTTGTTTATTTTATGTTATGCACATTATTTTAAGCTTTCTGTAAATATTATGTATATTGAAACTTGACTGTTTGATGAACATAGTTTAAAGTGGACAATTAGCTTTTAATAAAAATCGATCTATTATGAAGGCATTCGCGATTTCCATAGTCTGTGTATTACGAATTAATAAACGATGGCATGTATATAGAGGCCAAAATACTGTAATCTCCAAGTAAACAAAGTAAATCCAAGTTTTAAGAAACACTGTTATATTATATAAAAATGTTGTTTTGCCAACATGAGAAACCTGGCTGTTGCGGTTTGGAAGCTCTTGATGAGTCTCGAGTTATTCCAAAGACGCTATGCAGGAAAGGCTGGATTGTATGTAAGAAAAGAAGTGGACTGTATTACTGCTATCTGAAATGCATTTATTGAAATTTTAAATTTATTGATCATGATCGACACGTGCGGATGTATTTGAGGCCATAACTCCCAAAAATTAGTCTTGAAAGAAATCGTGGTCCATTGAAGATGGACGCAGGTAGTCTGAATTAAATTAAATCGTATGATACATATTTAAGAATTGTCCAGAAGCCGCGGCTGGAAGTGAAAATGTTTTACGAGAGAACCGCTCGGAGCCTTGTTAGAAACTAAACTAAACTTGTCTCCCGACGGCCGAGCTGACCGGCGGCAGCGTTTGATAAGCACGTGACGTCATCCGCCCGTGTCGCATTGCAGTAAGACACTGCGTACAGCTGATAAACAAGTACAAAGTTTAAGCATACTGCCCGCCAAAATCGGGACGATTTTGTAAATTAAACGTTAAATTTAATAATACAATAATTAGACTTAGATGGCAAAAACGATAGAATAATTGGCGTATTGGCCACAGTGCAATGACATAATAACCATAATATGAATTCAATTAACAATTACAAGGTATACAATAAATTGACCCTTATGCAAATAGCAAGGGCAAACTGACAGTAAAATTACCCAAAACATAATAGTAACACAATACACACAACAATGCAATGATTAAGTAGATATTGATCTTTCCCAAATAGTACCCATTGACATTTGCCAAGCATTACAATAACAAGTGATAACACCATAAAAAATATAATAATTTCCCCAAGATATTGACACAACAACCCCAATAAATTTCATAATATATGACCATTAGAAAATACAATACATACCTAGAATAATTGACACCATAAGTAACACTTGTAGTTCTCGGAACTTGAATTATATAAACATATGACAATACACAACATCCATAAATAATTGATAGTACATATGAAACACAGTCACTATTGCAGTAATAGCTATCGGCACGTAAACAATACTCACAATGTTTATGATACAATTGACTTGTATGCTCGCCCGGGGAATGTCCCGGGCGTAGTCCAGGCAATGTGACAAGTTCACAATCCTAGTATGTCTCGTATGGCACGCATACGACTAGTTTGTTGCCACCGGAAGGGGGCATAATTTGTGGATGGGTCGGCGTAAGATACCTAGCGCGGTGCGAAATACTGCGACGCGTACTAAGGAATCTTGACCCGGAAAAACATTGGTAATTACCCCACGCTTCCACTCTAGGGGGGGGGGAATTATCATCCAAAATGAGGACAAGCTGTCCGAGATTCAAATTCCTTAACGGGGTGCGCCATTTGTTGCGCTGCTGCAGCTGGTGCAGATAATGCCTAGACACACACACACACACACACATGCATATGAATAGCGCGATGTATGCCTTGGTCGTGGACTTAGAGCGCTGCCCGCCATGGCGCAAAAGTACAGGACCGGCGTAGTCCACGGCAGACTGTGAAAATGGCCTAGAAGGCGTGACCCTAGAAGGGGGTAACTGACCTACTAGTTGATTCGCGCCTCTAGCCCGGAAACGAAAACAAGTGACACACTTAAGTATCACTGAGCGGATATAGGATTTGTCGTGTATGATCCAATATTTTCGCCTAAGCGAAGCTTGAGTTGATTGCACCCCAGCGTGCAACAAACGGATATGTTCGTACTCAATTATTAATCGAGTGAGATGAGAGTGCGGGTGCAAAATTATTTGGTGTTTACTCGCGTAGTTAAGTGGGGAGAATTGCAAGCGTCCACCCACTCTTAAAATGCCTGATTCATCCAGGAATGGGTTGAGAGCAAGAATTTTACTACTGCGAGGAAGGCACCGGTGTGCCTCAAGTTCCATAACTTCTACGCCGAAATGCAACTGCTGAGATTGCCGGACAAAAATCAAGAGTGTGTCAGACAATTCTTGAGCAGACAAAAAGGACGTGTCTCTGTCAACAACCGCGAGCCTAGAATTGCGAAAAAATCTGCGGCAATATGCGAAGACGCGAAGAAGCCTAGTAAGGGATGAATAATTTTCAACATAACTATGTGCTGAGGACGCGACAATTAGTGAGGTTTGAACCTGCTTGCGACGTTCCTGCTCAATGTCGGGATAAGTACAGGGAGTATTAATGTCGAAAGCGCTGACTGGCCATGATGCTGACTCATGCGCCAACCAGGACGGACCATGCCACCATTGAGAATGACAGTGCAAACTACGAAAGAGGCAACCGCGCGATAAAACGTCGGCAGGGTTGTCATTTGATACTATGATGCCAAGTTGCCTTGCTGCTAACAAGACGCTGTATTTCCGCGACACGGTTGGCCACAAATACCTTCCAGCGGGAAGATTGTTGATGTATCCAATGCAACGCTATCATCGAGTCCGAATAGAGATATAGTCCGTCAAAATTGTAATTGATGGCGTTTAAAACCTTGGACGTTAATTGCGCCAGCAATAAACAAGCACAAAGTTCAAGACGTGGTAGCGTTATCTGTTTCAGCGGCGCGACCCTAGATTTAGCACACAACAAGTTTGACGATATAGCGCCGTTCGAATAGACCGCCCGCACATAAATGCAACACGCGTAACCTTTAGCCGAAGCGTCGGCGAATCCGTGAAGCTGTAATGAACTAATTGGGTAATTGTTCGAACTCTTAACCGACCTCGTAATCTTAAAATGAGTGTCGGAGACTAATTGAGCGTATAGTTCCAACCACTGATTGGCTAATGACCCAGATAGGGTTTCGTCCCAATCTGTGCCCGCCAACCACAACTGTTGCACGAAATGCTTGCAGTAAAATGTGATGGGTGCGATAAGACCTAATGTATCATAAATCCCGGCGATGACCGACAACACGCTTCTTTTGTTGAACACGGTCAAATTATCATCACCACTGACGGTGTATAAAAAGTTATCCCTTTCAACGTTCCATTGGATTCCCAATTTACGCACGTTTTGACCTTTGCTGAAGTCATGGGATACTTGGGCGCGAAGGATCATAATCTTATGGTGGTTAGAGAACCACTTATGTAACGTGAAACCATACCTACTCAACAACTTCACGATCTCGCATTTCATTTCAGCTAAGACGTTCGGATCATCCGAACCCGTTATAAGATCATCTACGTAAAAATCATTGGCTATGGCCCTAGAAGCATTTCTAGGTAGTCTATGGTAGTCGGATTTATTTTCGTAGGCTATCTGAGCCAGACAACGTGTAGGAAGGAAGGAGGCACTAGCAGTGCCATACGTAACCGTCCTTAAAGCGTAATGTCGCAATTCCTTATGCGGCGCATCACGCCAAACGATGCGTTGCAGGTTTGAATCCTTAGGGTTAACAATGATCTGGCGATACATCTTTTCTATGTCCGCAATAAGTACGTATCGGTGGGTACGGAACAGAACCATTATCGAAAACAGATCCTGCTGGATCGTAGGACCGACCATTAGAGTATCGTTGAGGGACAGATTATTTGTGGTTTTAGCGGAGGCGTCAAATACCACGCGCAATTTAGTGGTTAAGCTGGAGTCCTTGAAAACTGCGTGATGGGGCAGATAAAAAATCTCTGAGCTGTCAAGCGACAAATCGTAATCATTAAGTGGCGACATGTGTCCAAGATTCAAGTAGTCACTCATAAACTCGCTATAATCCTTATAAAGGATTGGGTTCTGCTTGAACTTGAACTCTAACGATTGGAATCTGCGGATAGCTCTGCGGAGAGAATCTCCCAAATGAACTTTATCAGACCTGCGGGGCAGGAATACCACGAATCTCCCATCGCGGTTGCGGCTAGTGTTTCCACGAAATGTTTTTCACACGGTGAGTCCTCAGCGCAGGGTTCGCGACTAGACATCTCCTCCAACTTCCAAAATTCTTTTAGTTGCGAGGAAATCTGATTATCATCCTTGCAGACCATAAAGGACGAAACTGTTTTAGTTATATCGACGTTGACGGGCAAGTCACCGGCCAAAATAAATCCTAACTTGGTCTCCTGAATTATAGAAAAGTGTGGTCCGCGCGTAAATTTCATAGGTTCAATTAGCTGGAGAAAATATTGAGCGCCGAGTAATATATCGACTTGCGCCGAGCAATGTAGGTGAGGATCCGCCAAGAATATGCGCTTGGGTAAATTCAAAGAGGCAAGATCGAACGACTCCGCCAGTAAATTATTAGTTATACTGGGTAGTACAGCACAATGCACGTTTAACGTGAAGGGTTTATAGCGAGAATGTAGCCTTACCTTCGTACTAAAGTCAGCCTGGGAAAGCGAGTTGTTTATACCCGTGATGGGTAGTTGCGATTTAACCAACTGGAGGCCCATTCTGCGGGCGAAATCCATTGTGCAAAAGTTCGCTTTAGAACCGGAATCCAGTAATATCCTAACGGGAAATTTCCTACCGACCTTATTAGCGGTCATACAGACTGCGGTGGATAACAATTTATTGGTCTGTGACTTCAGTGGGCATTGGTTGTTAATGGAAGCTCCGTCTTTGTTGGGGACATGAATTGTGGTGTGGTGACGACTAGAACATTTTTTGCATGAAAATTTTGAGGGACATTTTGAGCTTTCGTGTCCCGAACGGAGGCAATTTAAGCAAAGTTTGTTTTTTATTAACACGTTTCTTCTGTCAGGGATAGACAGCGATGTAAATTGTAAGCAGTCGATAATTCTATGTTCACCGTTACACAGTCTACATAAATTGTTTCTGATATGAGAATGGAATGCCCCCCTTGGAGCGCTTATCTGTTTAACTGCCTTGCGATAAGGAGACTTATCGCTTTTATTCAACCTGCTCGTCGGGGTAGTCGCGTTATCCAGATTTTGTAGTAATTTTCTTCGCGAATTTAGAAAATTCATAAAATTATTAAAATCAGGGAATTTATGTTCCGACAAACTCTCTTTCCACAGACGGAAAGTGTAATTATCAAGTTTTTTAGCTAAATAATTTACGACAATAATTTCGAATGTGTTGACTGGCAGTTTGAGATTATTTAAAGCGTTTATATTGGCAGAGATTTCATCAATGAATTTTGATATGCTGACTTGGGATTCTTGTTGAACTAATGGTACGTCCAGGACATTCCCTACATGGTGGGCGGAAACAATTAGCTTACTGTCATATGTATTCCTCAACAGATCGATAGCCACCGCGTAATTCTCATGAGTGATTGGTAACGACTTTATTACGTTAAGCGCCTCGCCATATAATGACGAGTGCAAATAGTGAAGTTTCTGTATATCCGTCAGATCTGCTCTGCCGTGAATTAATTCAAGAAAAATATTGTAATAATGTTGCCACTCAACAATACTACCCGCAAACCGTGGTAATTTGATTGGTTCCAATTGAATGGGGGGTGTTTTAAGCTGTTTACTTTCAGCATTAATTACTGGTTTCTGGTTCATATGCTCAGCTTGCTCCAGCAGGTGTTGCAATTTACACTCTATATTACAAAGATCGTCTTCCGTTTGTACCCTATCACTCGTTAAAGCAACGTCCGCTTCCTCGGCTTCGATTTGGGATTGAATCTCATCGTATTTGGTGGATAATTCCATCAAATGTCGCAGTTTTATTTTCAGCGCATGAGGATCGCTGGTTACCAAATCGAAGTTATCCGCGAAAGTATTTACGCGTGATATTGAGGCTTTAATTGTGCCTCGTTTTTTTATTAGAGCCCTTATTACATCTGCCATTATTACAATTTAAGAGGAAAAAGAAAAATATCTTGAAAGAATTTGAGCATAGAGCATGTGAACCATAAACTTAAGTTTCAATGAATTTGAATACGTTGCGGTAGCTAGCGATCGTTGTTTAGAACATAGGCTTACTCTCTCTACTAATCAAGCCTTGTTGGCAATTAAAATTATTAAAATTATGAATTTAAATGATATCAACATATATCCTTATCTTTGAAGTTTTAACTGATAATGAACTGCCAACCACCTATTAAGTTGTATTGTGTAATGATGGTGTTTGTTTATACAGATGTGTTAAGAAATAACTACTAAACATGAAATATTGTTAAACATCAAATATAAGTAAAAAGTTCATAGTCATGTGGCCGTTGATCCATTCGTGATGAGGCTGGCTTCGATCCCGTTGCTCGATCCTGTTAGGAGCTGTTGCACCTCCTGTCTCTGCTGGTCAGATGACGCTTCATGTTGTAACCCTCCATGAATTAAAGCTGTGGAATTTTTTTTGATGACCTCGCAAATGCTGTCCTGCCGTGTCCCGTCGTCTCTGGTCTACTGCTTGGCCGAATCTTGTCGTGATGACTGCGATGTGATTCACAACAATGGTGTCGCTCAGGACGAAAATGATGCCCGTAGGGCGTGAATAAATTCAGATCGGTTGGGCCAAAAATGATGCGGACAAAGAAATGCGGTCGCTTGTGGACCCAAACATAAGAAATCCGTAACGTGGTGACCAAAAACGTTTTCGTTTTTGGGCCAAAAATAAGAAATCCTGCCCGGTGGGACCAAAAATGTTGCGGTTTGGAAGCTCTTGATGAGTCTCGAGTTATTCCAAAGACGCTATGCAGGAAAGGCTGGATTGTATGTAAGAAAAGAAGTGGACTGTATTACTGCTATCTGAAATGCATTTATTGAAATTTTAAATTTATTGGTCATGATCGACACGTGCGGATGTATTTGAGGCCATAACGCCCAAAAATTAGTCTTGAAAGAAATCGTGGTCCATTGAAGATGGACGCAGGTAGTCTGAATTAAATTAAATCGTATGATACATATTTAAGAATTGTCCAGAAGCCGCGGCTGGAAGTGAAAATGTTTTACGAGAGAACCGCTCGGAGCCTTGTTAGAAACTAAACTAAACTTGTCTCCCGACGGCCGAGCTGACCGGCGGCAGCGTTTGATAAGCACGTGACGTCATCCGCCCGTGTCGCATTGCAGTAAGACACTGCGTACAGCTGATAAACAAGTACAAAGTTTAAACACTGGCAATTTATCAAAATAATAACTATCGTTCTGAATGTTAGCATTTAAACTCAACATACTATTCTTGGACTAGCTTGTTTTTCTTAAGGCTATTTCATGTGATGGCTACTAAATTGCTGTAGCAGAGAGATATTTTGAGTTGGCGTTTATAAATGAAAGGATTTGTTATTATCATCCGACTCGGGAATACTTATCAATCTACCTATCTATCTATAAATATATACTATAAAAATACAAATACAATTGTTTAATATAATTTAATTTTGTTGAGCCCCACGTTCTTTGGGACGCCAAAACTATATAACGGTATACATTGCTGTATTTAATGTAATTTTAATTGGTGCTGTGTTTATACTCATATAACATTTATATATAACATTACTAACAACGTGTATGTATAATTGGGGTTCAGGTGTAATTTTAATAAGAGTAGTCCTTTTATGAATCGTAATATGTTTTCATTTATTAATGCAAACACACATAATAAAAATAATAATATTATAATAATACTTGATTCGCCATAAGGTATTCATTATCTATGTTTTCAATGTTTCTTTGCTTGCCGTATTCTCATCACAAAATAGATTTTATACCTTAGATATTATATTATCAATTCTAAGTAAAGCATTTATTCGTTATATTATAATTTCTCGACTACTCAGGCTGAATGTGTGCTTTTTAAATTTGTTAATACATTCTTATTCTATACTTGACATACCTTTTACTTTATGTGCTTTCAATAAAAAGATTTAAATAAATTATTAATTGTTAATTCTCCAAGCAAGGATTTAAATTTTCTTTACATTGACTGGTCATTCATTAAAGACAAATAATTAAAAAATATTCTGGTTACACGTAAATTACATTCTCTTATCTCTATCTACATAGTTATTCTTTAATTTTAAAAATGTATTTTAGTAAAGTCTTTCAATGTCTTTATTCTTTGATAATTATAAATTGGTTTTTCGTCACCTTAAATTCTGCAGATTGTCCCATGTCCTCCAGTGATCCATCGGACCGCTCCTCCTGGTCCTCTTGTCTTTCCTAGTCTAACTGCTCGTTCTCCCGTCTCTCGTCCTTCATGGTACATCGGCTGCTGTAGATTGTAATGACGTTTTGCTCTGGATCGGTTGCTGTTGTGATATAACCGTCTAGTGCTCTGTGTCTCGTTCCTCTGCTAGAAGTTCTCTCGCCATCTGTCTAGAGTTGATTTTCTTAGCTGTAGACTGCTCGTAGACGTCCGACGATTTTATTGTTGCAGTACGTTTTATTTATTGTTTTTCATTACTACTTGAAATCAAAACATTTCCCGTAATACTTTATAGTTACGATATAAAAGTCTTGTTGATGTTAGACATAGCTTCTAACTTTGTCCAAAGTAATTAAAAATTCGCGTCTCAGACGGACATAGCGTACCGCCACGACTGAAGAATGTTAGAAGGGAGAGTTTGGCTCTCCTGGGCTTGTATTTATATCCACCAAGAAAACCACACCTGTTGGCTCAGGAATAAGCATGTCAAAAACTGTCCATGGCTTGAGTGGCCCCACTCTCGTCTCATTTCACATATTCGCACTTTTTTGCCAATTGCACTCTTTAATGCGGATTTCAAGGTGAGCTAATAATGTCTAATTTAATTACACATATGATATGTCATTATCACAATGATCGCATCATTAGTGTAATTATTATGCTTTAGAAATCGCACAGCATTCGCACTGATTGTCCGAATTACGTAGGATTCGCACTGCACATGTGTCTGAAGTTTACGCAGTTTTAGAAGTTTTTACATTCTTTCTAACATTTATGGTTTGCTTAAAATTAAATATATTCTTAATTTAGCATTTACTTGGGGTGAGATTGCAAATTTTCAGGCTCAAACAGGCTTCACGCACACACTATTTACTTGTGTACACGCTTACAGCCGTAATCGCGTGATATTTCTTGTTGATCCCTGTTTGAAAGCCAGCTTCCAATTTCACACCTGCTCGTCTATTACATATTATTAAAATTAAATTAAATATTTATTTATTTCATTTATGCACATTACGGCCTATGCTTGTATTGTCGCAATACATATAATTCGTAATATCTTGATGTGTTAAAATAAAATTTCAATTAATGTGTTATTCATGCATAAGTAAGTTATTGTCTATGAGCTATTCAATGATTTTTATTAAAGTCCTACCTAAATAATTGCGAAAACGATTAAAAACCCTTCGTTAGTGTTTGTAATAAAATTAAATTTTTATTTCACTTACTAAACAGTAACAAACATATCCATGCGCACAACCCATTCTCTCTGTTGTCTGTCAACCTGCCTGACTGTCTGTCTGTCTGTCTGTCTCTCTCTCTCTCTCTCTCTCTCTCTCTCTCTCTCTCTCTCTCTCTCTCTCTCTCTCTCTCTCTCTCTCTCTCTCTCTCTCTCTCACTCTCACCCTCTTCATTTTCTCTCTTCTTTTCCATCTAATTGTCTATCTTTTTCTCTATCTGTCTCTGTCTATCACACGCACATACAAAATATACTATACCGCCCATAAACGTTCGTCACAAAGTCAAAACGGCGAAAACTGAATACGAAATTCCTCTAGCAGTCAGATATATAAATTCATAGTGTATATATTTAAACAGTTTTTTACATTTTACTTTTTGCAGATTATAAGAAATTAAAGTTTTGGCGTTGAAGCGCGATGACAGAATCGCAGAGGGTAATGGCAGTTACGGACTACGGGATTTATTAAAGTGGCATTAATGGTGTGTCAGTGATTAGGAGGGATGCGCTTAAGTAATGAACGGTTGAGGAGTTCAGTGGGGTGGCAATATATTAACGACGTCTCAGCGTCGTCTCGTTTTTCAGACTCCTTCAAAAAAAGTTTTTCCGATAGATAATTCAGCTAAAAAGAAAACTATTTTTTCTTCGTTCCTTGGAAGAAGAGAGAGAGAGAGAGAGAGAGAGAGAGAGAGAGAGAGAGAGAGAGAGAGAGAGAGAGAGAGAGAGAGAGAGAGGAGAGAGACAGAAAAGAAAGAGAGGGAGAGAGAGAGACAAAGAATTCACACTGTAATTAATTTTCTGCGGCTATTCTTTTGATACGGTAAAAACAATTAAAACTCAACTCTGTCTATGGTAACTTTAATATCCAAAAAAGATGACTAATGATTACCGTGTATAAATGCATCGTGGTAATATAACGTTCTTGTTTTTCCTGTATTATTATCAAAATTGAAATTAAAATCTCAGGGATGTTAGTAAAACGTGTTCAATAATACCCTTGCATACCAAATTGCATCTCTAGTTAATTTCGTAGTCTCCGCTTTCCACAATTATTTTGTGTTCAATCTAATTACAAAAGGCGCTGGATAGGCAAAATGGATACATTCAGGAAGGTTTGAATAACTTCTTAGCCAAATAGACATGCTACTCTCCTAAATTTACGAACACATGAAGAAATATTAGTATTTACTGTATGGTACGATACCAGTGAGTGTGTGTGTGTGTGTGTGTGTGGGCCGTCTTCTTACCTATTAAGTTAATTTTTACTTAAGTGAATATCTTGTTTTACTTTATTTCGAGATAATAAATTTGTTGCATGTATATAACTTACACATTATTAATTGCCAGTAAATTTATGGATATTACGTGAATACTACACATTATATTCATCCATAAAATAAATATATGGATGTGGTTCCAATCACGCGCGCGCGCGTGTGTGTGGGTTGGTGTGTACGTTTACTTGAAACGTCTATGAATATTTTCTACTTACTTATGTGTATATGGGTGCGTTCAAGTATACTGTTACGACATCACAGAACAATCTACGTGTTTCTCGAACGATCCATTGGAATCCGGCTGAATGTTGTGGCCTACGTCATTTCAACATGCGCTTGCAAGACTTTTCTGGACGCCGCCAGCCTCGCTGACTTTGTCAAGGCCGCAATTAATTACATCGTAGAGAGATAAGGCGTAGTTGTGGAATGTTCTGGTCTGTGAGCGTGGGTAGAAATAGAAGGCGTCGGCGGCCTTTGTTCAGTGATTATCGGGCGATATTACTCTGTGCATTCAAGTGGTTATTAGTGCGGTTCGTAATATTGTGGCGAAGTGTTTTTTAATTATTGCGCAGGACAATTTTAGTACAATTGTGTTTTATATCAGTTGACATTTTTCTATTGCGTGTGAACAATTTTTTATGTGATTTGTTACAAGAGACTGCCTTCTTAATTACAAACTGTTTAATTGTGATAATTAAAGCTGGTGATTAGTGACTTAATTGGTGTCTTGTATTTTGTTTTCCACTGTACCATATGACGATCAGTAGACCGTCGTAACAATACGTTTAAACATAGCTACTGTAAACATTCAAGGAAGATTCGTCATTAAATGTTTTATTCAATTCGATTATTGTTAAATCCGTTTATATTCCTTATAAATAATAGAAAACAACACATCTATACGTATTCAGAATTTACCGCTTTTGCGATTCTGCAGGTAGTAGAAAAAATTACAAATGTATAACAATTGTATGTACAAATTACTATCACGTCTAAACACTTCATTATCATTTTAATCGTCATTAACTTTTAATAACTGGAATTAAGAGCCATTATGGTTTGTAAAACATGCTTATGTGACGTTCTATTGATATGTCTAGCTTTGAAAAGTATTACGTTAATTTGTTTTGTAAATCGTTTATTTAAAATAGTGTAATATTTAAATTTTTTTTAATATGGTGTAAATTATTACTGTAACTATGTGTTACTCTTACTATAATTATTCTATTATTATTAACAGTGCATTGTAATTAACATTGTACTTAAATTATATTGATTCATACTTCTTATGACAAAGACAATAAGAGGAGGTAAGGTCGTTTCCTCTTCGCTTAGATAATTACAATTACAGTCGCAATTGGTATCAGAATATTCACTATTAGAAATCCAATTTAATTCTATAAGGATTCCCCACTTATCCAACAACAAGCAACGTACCTTTTTAGAAAAGCGAAGTAAAGAAGAAAGTCAGTGAAATTGTTACCCATTCGTATTGCTACAGAAAAATGGCTGTTTTCAATTTATATAAATCAGCCTTAATTAGTGATATAAAAACGTTAATTCCTTTATTAATGTTCCAAACCATATAGCTTTCTCTCTCTTGTCTTTGTGATTGCCTTTGTATGTTTCATTCAATTTCTGTTTATGTATAAACTACCACGTAAACTCAAATGAGAAAAACGGTTCCAATAACACTAAAGTATAAATTATTTTCAAAAATTAAGGAAGAGGTTACATGTGGTGTCTAGTGTATGGCACTTGCCTTATTTTTATGTGATTTTATTCAGAAAAATCTGAACACAAGTACATAAGTTAGTAGTGTAAATGTTACTGATTTACACACTGTTCAAAATGAAACTCTATTTTGTTGATTTTTCAAATCAAAATCGCACTGCGTTACACAGACCACACAGTTGAGTGTACTCGCAAACCACATTGTAAATATTAAACTGGTTTAGAAGTGTGTGTACGTTTGTGTAGCTGAGAATGTATGTATGTGAGTGTGTGCGCGCTCGCGTATATGTGTGTGTGTGTGTGTTTTTTTTATAACCAAAAATATAACCGATTTCAAATGATTTTTACTGACTTCTGTAACTGATTGTTAACTGTTTCTGTAATATATTTGTTTTCTATCAGTAATAATTAAATGTATTGCTTTTAAAAAATGCTTTTGTGAAACTATATTTAGTAAAAATACAACTACCATACGTCCGCAATACAATAATAAGGTTTTTAATAATAACATCTTTAGGAAGTTCTTTAATTACAATATTTATTATATCAGTAAGTCAGTTGTTTGTTATAGAACAGTTATATTTAGAAGGAACATGATATGACAAACTAAAGCAAAATGCTACATAAACAGTAAATTATACTTTGAAAAATGTGAAATAAGCAGTATTTATTAAATAATCTAATAACAAATCTATGATTTCTTTTACTATTACAAACGGAGTATTAAACAAGAGTATAGCAACTTGTAACACAATTTGCTTGTGTTAGGTAACACATTTCAAAGTACGGTCAAAACGTATGGAAATATTAAACATTTCTAATTAAAAAAAAAAAAATAACAGCCGGGGCGCGCATGTGAGATCCCCGGTTTGAAAAACTGACAGTCCGTCAGGTTAGATGGCAAACAGTAATGATATTAACGCAATTCTCAAAACAGTAACACTGTTATGATCATAGTTGTTTTGGGTGAATGACATACGATCTTAAGTTGGGCGGTGGGAGGAATTTGGATTAACTGACTAATCAGTACGATGCAGCGGCAGTAGTCGGAAACATCTAATAGATAACGATATCAGGTTACTCGTTTGTAATAAAAAAAAAATAGTTCGGGTGTATTTACAAATGTACACACATAAGAACGCGCGCACAGACTCACTCACACACGCGCGCGCACACACACACACACACACACACACACACATTACACAAGCAATCACGGCTGAAACACTGAACAAGTGTACCGTTGATCCAAGGTTTTTAGAGGCCATTCTTGTAGCCGTATTGAACGCTCCGTTCACGGGAGGATATCGGTTCATACTGATGCACAAAAAGCAAGAGTAGACGGGTGCAAAAAGCCAGGTTAAGTAGTGTGGATGTTTACCATGTAAAGGGACCAGGTTAAGTGTCACTTGTCCTTTTGTTATGTGAAAAGTAACAGGAACTGTCGACCTCGTTTGCTTACTCTTACGTCTTCTCTAATGGATATGTTATACTACAAACAACATAATAGTCTATAATTTTGTTATGTGAAAAGTAACAGAAACTGTCGACCCCGTTTCCTTACTCTTTGCTTAAACTTACGTCTTCTCTAATGGATATGTTATACTACAAACAACATAAGAGTCTATAATTTTGTTATGTGAAAATTAACAGAAACTGTCGACCTCGTTTCCCTACACTTTGCTTACACTTACATCTTCTCTAATGGATATGTTATACTACAAAGAACATAATAGTCTATAATTTTGTTATGTGAAAAGTAACAGAAACTGTCGACCCCGTTTCCTTACTCTTTGCTTAAACTTACGTCTTCTCTAATGGATATGTTATACTACAAACAACATAATAGTCTATAATTTTGTTATGTGAAAATTAACAGAAACTGTCGACCCCGTTTCCTTACTCTTTGCTTACACTTACGTCTTCTCTAATGGATATGTTATACTACAAACAACATAATAGTCTATAATTTTGTTATGTGAAAATTAACAGAAACTGTCGACCTCGTTTCCCTACACTTTGCTTACACTTACATCTTCTCTAATGGATATGTTATACTACAAACAACATAATAGTCTATAATTTTGTTATGTGAAAAGTAACAGAAACTGTCGACCCCGTTTCCTTACTCTTTGCTTAAACTTACGTCTTCTCTAATGGATATGTTATACTACAAACAACATAATAGTCTATAATTTTGTTATGTGAAAATTAACAGAAACTGTCGACCCCGTTTCCTTACTCTTTGCTTACACTTACGTCTTCTCTAATGGATATGTTATACTACAAACAACATAAGAGTCTATAATTTTGTTATGTGAAAATTAACAGAAACTGTCGACCTCGTTTCCCTACACTTTGCTTACACTTACATCTTCTCTAATGGATATGTTATACTACAAAGAACATAATAGTCTATAATTTTGTTATGTAAAAAGTAACAGAAACTGTCGACCCCGTTTCCTTACTCTTTGCTTAAACTTACGTCTTCTCTAATGGATATGTTATACTACAAACAACATAATAGTCTATAATTTTGTTATGTGAAAATTAACAGAAACTGTCGACCCCGTTTCCTTACTCTTTGCTTAAACTTACGTCTTCTCTAATGGATATGTTATACTACAAACAACATAATAGTCTATAATTTTGTTATGTGAAAATTAACAGAAACTGTCGACCCCGTTTCCTTACTCTTTGCTTACACTTACGTCTTCTCTAATGGATATGTTATACTACAAACAACATAAGAGTCTATAATTTTGTTATGTGAAAATTAACAGAAACTGTCGACCTCGTTTCCCTACACTTTGCTTACACTTACATCTTCTCTAATGGATATGTTATACTACAAAGAACATAATAGTCTATAATTTTGTTATGTGAAAAGTAACAGAAACTGTCGACCCCGTTTCCTTACTCTTTGCTTAAACTTACGTCTTCTCTAATGGATATGTTATACTACAAACAACAAAATAGTCTATAATTTTGTTATGTGAAAATTAACAGAAACTGTCGACCTCGTTTCCCTACACTTTGCTTACACTTACATCTTCTATAATGGATATGTTATACTACAAACAACATAATAGTCTATAATTTTGTTATGTGAAAAGTAACAGAAACTGTCGACCCCGTTTCCTTACTCTTTGCTTAAACTTACGTCTTCTCTAATGGATATGTTATACTACAAACAACATAATAGTCTATAATTTTGTTATGTGTAAAGTAACAGAAACTGTCAACCTCGTTTGCTTACTCTTTGCTTCCACTTACCTCTTCTCTAATGGATATGTTACGCTACAAACAACATAATAGTCTATAATTTTTCCCAACAGTGTTTGGAACACTGTACTACTTTACGGTGGGTGAAAAATTCCCTTAAATTGCACGTACACGTGTACAATTTTCTTCGTAAAACATAACAATTTGTGTCACACTCAGGAATAGACAGGAGATATGTAACAGTATTTTCAGCCGCTTATTAATGTATACAGTATTTTATTTGTAAAGTATTCCTTCCTTTTTCTTTTACTTGTGAGGCAATACATTATGAGAAATTACTTTTCGATCTGAAATATTACTATTTCTCTTTTTTACACACGACTTATGATTGTTCACATTTAGGCGATTTATTATAACGACAGTTATGTATTGCGCAACACATTGTGTGTTACATAAGCTTTGCTTGTGTAAGTTAATGTAAATAATTAAATTTTTCTTTCAAAGGAATAAATAACAAAATTATTAATATACGTTCTTGGCGATAGGTGACTTATAAATATTATTTCTAAATAAATTATCAATAAATACTTTAAGTGAAAATAAGCTTAAAAATATAAACTTGACCTTAAGTTTATTATGACAGAGATAAGCATTTCTCTCGGTCCTCTTACGTTCCAACTGAGGATATAGGCCTACTTTTTTGATTAAACATAAATTTTTGTTTTTTATTTAGCAATTTTAGAAATTTGAACGACTCTCAACTTACACTACTTTACATATAACGTACCTACATTAACATGAAATACACCCACTTATTTTTTTTGGTCACTTGGTTGAATAAAAGAAACAATAAAAAACCACTGTAATATGTGTATAAATTAATATCTTTGTGTCTGTTTTCTTTTGAATGATAAATCATACTCATCACTCAAAAGTACCAAATCATACTTACCGAGTAACCAAATATTTGATTATATTCAGGAAAAAGTTCCATTTTATAGCCATTTTCTATTTTGTGTTGTAAAAAAAAATTCTGCATATACTTATATACATCAATTACGACTAACTATACAATATATTTTGTAATAATACTGTGAGTCCGCCTCGTTCATGCCCCGCGATGGAAGCCAATTTGTAATAATACCGTGTGAATTAATAAATAAATAAAAGGTTGATGTATGAGAATTGTGCTCTCCTGTAAGTCCCACTGGTTGTGCTAGCTGATTTTGTAATAAAACGATATTGCAAAATATAGCTTAATTTATAATATGTGTAGTACGTAGCTAATATCTTCTTGTCTTCTAAGCTCTCACTGTTGATCTTCGCTTTTGTAATACAACCATACTATAATTGTAATTGTATAGTGTTCTGGTATAATATTACCCAGGATAATTTTTATGGTGTGTATGTGTAGTAGTGACGTTCCGCTCTGGGAATCGTCGAATTGGTAAAGTTCCTGGTTCTTTGTTATTATCAAATAAACTCAGTGTATTTTTCTGTGGTAGCAATTGAAATAAAATATAAATTTAAAATTTATATTTATAAAAAAAAATAATTTCGGAAAAATATTTTCGGTGTATTTATGTGCTTATTATTTAGGAATAAATCGAGGTCGTTGATCGTAATTATAATTATAATAGTATGGTGTTTATTTTGGTAATAAATTTCTGTTCTGTAAATTTGTTAAAAAGATAATCCAATTAACTTCAAGTTAGGCGAAAACGGCTCTCTTCTTCTTACTCTTGAAATGTTGTAGTTTCGCATATACTGCCTTTAAAGATTATCTAGTTTTCTTGGTTAATTAATGATTATGTCCTTTTATAAGCGAAATCAACTTCAATTTACCAAAAAACAAACAAAAACGTTTATTAAACACAATAATAAAGTTGGTCGATTAATTAATCGAGGTTACAAAGCCATATCGACTCGCTCAGGGTCGGTCGATATTAGAAATTTTACAGTTGTATTATTTAAACAGGTTCTTTGAACGGTTATTTATATAAAAAGCCAGAGAAGGTCAGGGACATGAAAGTATAACACTTACAATTCAAGAAATGTCTTAAATGTAAACAATGTAATGGTAATTATTAATAATAAAAGTTTATATATAATTTTGTTCAAACCAGAAAGCAGTCTAGTCGTGTCTTATTACGGTGACGAGACTGGATCAAAATGGCCGCCTGACGCATGCGCGTTGATAGCTTCTAATGTAAACAAAGTACTTGTTGAGATAATATGTCCCTTCTTCGGTTAAATGTTCTTCGCAATGGTATATGATCTTCTGGGTTATAGTTTATTGTCACTGGTGTATCATGGAATATTTCACTTTGTGTAAAAATGTTGTTAAATGGGTATATCTACTGGTGTTTATGCGTGTCAGTTAACCTCGAATTTCCACTTGGTGTTTGGTGCGATTTCAGTGTTATTTCATTTAACTAGTTATATGTGATTTCGTTTATAGGTGTTATGTAGTTCATGGGTCAACTTCACCACTTCACTTTCATTAAAATAGTTAAAAATTTAGTTTTACATAAAATGATTCCGAACTCCGTGATAATGTAACGGCCATTAAATGTTGGTTCTATCAAATATTCACATGAAGTGCTCTCTTCGAGGTATAATAATGAACTGTTTGTATTTCCTTCGCCTCATGAAAATCTTAGCCTATATAATATATCTCATACATTGTTTCAAATTGCCATAACTTCCGACACACTTTAAAAATGTACATTATGCTCATAAAATAAATTCGTTATTAGTTAACTGTTTGAAATATAAAATACATATTCGTTTTCACTATTCTATTCTACTTATTTTGATAGTAATTACGTTAGTATTACAAAGTTTTATCTGAAAATTATATGTCTTATAATTTTTGGGAGGTAGGCCTAAAATTATACTTCCTGTCTTCTATGTAAATAATAGCTATTTTCCCTAATATAATTATTATTCTATTAAATCTGAAATTTGTATAATTATCAATTCTCACTTATTTTATTGCAATTTAGTATATTAATGATGGTTTTTTAATATAATTCATTTGTATATGACTCCCCCTAGGATAGTGTCAGTTAATCTATTTCAGTTTTAATGGTATTTTATTAGACAATTAAATAATTTTACTCATATAATGACCATATCTTTGGAAAGCCTTATTTACATAGTATTTAATATATTGAGTTTACCTTGCCTAAATATTGTCATTTTATCTGGTTTATAAGACTAGGTTTGTTAATTATTCTGCAGTTTAAATTTATTCTTTGGCCTAGATCTGATGTGTGGCTAATTTCCAAATGTTTTATTAATGTAGTTATTTTATATCCTTCTCTGACTGGTATAACATAAATTATTGATTATATAATTAACATATAACATCTCTCTATATCAAAACTGGTGTTCTGAATAACATTGCTTAGTATATTACCTAATAACATAAATAAAAATTATTCTATAACATTGGAATGGTATCTGTTTTTAGATATTTCATTCCTAAATTAAAATGAACAATAAAATAACAAATTATAACACTAACATTTCTTATGGATAATTCTTACTTATCTAATTACTATCTGTAATAGGAATCTGACATCCTGGTTACATATAATGGTTAACATCTTATACTATTCAACATTAACAATTTGTTTTGTAATTCCCCATTTTACAAGATTTATGCCCCCTCTTTAAGTATAACCCTGGCTATCTAAGTTATATTCCATTCTATGGAATGTTCATACAGCTTTAGTAGCTTTTTATTAGTAACATTACTATTTCATTATCAAAGTAGACACTGTTCATAAAACTTAAAGTTTATTGCTTTGTACTGTAACTCATGCACTTTTTTTAAAGTTTATTATTTATAATTTGATCACTTGCACTTGTCTATGGTGAATTATCAATATATTTACTAGTCTTTCTCTAGTTTTTAACATGAAATATTCAACCATGGGGGAACTGTGAAGATTTGTTTATACAAACTAAACAATAACTTTTTGAATGCACTAATATTTAATACTACTAACACTTTTAGTTTTTTGTCAGTTTTACAGTGATATGGTTTTTTAGGGTGTTATACTTTCTCTTTGGACATTCATTGATTTTGGTGTTTTTTGGGGGTTCTTTCCCTATGGGGTTTTTGTTTTATATGGGTCGTCTTAATTATTCTTCTTTCTTCTTTGAGTTTGGTTATTCTTCCTTCTTCCTTCTTCTGTAGTAGTAGTTTTAATTAGTTCTTCTTTCTTCTCTAGTTTTAATTATTCTTCTTTCTTCTTTCTTCAGTAGTGGTAGTTTGGGTTATTCTTCTTTCTTCAGTAATAGTAGTTTTAATTAGTCTTCTTTCTTCTGTCTTCATTAGCTTTGATTGTTCTTCTTTCTTCCTTCTTCTGTAGTAGTAGTTTTAATTAGTCTTCTTTCTTCCTTGATTTTAATTATTCTTCTTTCTTCAGTAGTTTTAATTAGTTCTTCTTTCTTCTCTAGTTTTAATTATTCTTCTTTCTTCTTTCTTCAGTAGTAATAGTTTTGACTATTCTTCTTTCTCCAGTAATAGTAGTTTTAATTAGTCTTCTTTCTTCTGTCTTCATTAGCTTTGATTGTTCTTCTTTCTTCCTTCTTCAGTAATAGTAGATTTGGTTGTTCTTCTTTCTTCAGTAATAGTAGTTTTAATTAGTCTTCTTTCTTCTTTCTTTGGTAGTTTTAATTATTCTTCTTTCTTCTTTCTTCAGTAGTAATAGTTTTTACTATTCTTCCTTCTTCTTTCTTCAGTAGCAGTAGTTTTAATTAGTCTTCTTTCTTCCTTGGTTTTAATTATTCTTCTTTCTTCTTTCCTCAGTACCTTTGATTGTTCTTCTTTCTTCCTTCTTCTGTAGTAGTAGTTTTAATTAGTCTTCTTTCTTCCTTGATTTTAATTATTCTTCTTTCTTCTTTCTTCAGTAGTAATAGTTTTGACTATTCTTCTTTCTCCGGTAATAGTAGTTTTAATTAGTCTTCTTTCTTCTTTGAGTTTGGTTATTCTTCCTTCTTCCTTCTTCTGTAGTAGTAGTTTTAATTAGTTCTTCTTTCTTCTCTAGTTTTAATTATTCTTCTTTCTTCTTTCTTCAGTAGTGGTAGTTTTGACTATTCTTCCTTCTTCTGTAGTTTTTCGCTGTGTATGCCTTTGTTTCTTCTAGTCTGGTTTCCTTGTCGGGGTATGTTAATTGCCTGCTTCTATCTTACCTGGGTAATTTTGTTGTTATCATTTTTAGTTTCCTGGGTTTTTAAAATTTGTATTATATTATATTATTTGCAGAAATTTTCTTTATTCAACCTTTGTTGTGAATATATTAGTAAATAGTGCATTTTAATTAATTCTCATCTGGATATTCCATATATTAGAGCTTTATTAATGATCATTGAGTAATGCATTTGTGTGGATTATCTGTCACGCTACAGATTGCTCTCTTCCAGAAGTGATTAGTTCAGATCATACTTAGTTTGTCTGAAGTAATTGCTTATGACATTATATTATAAATTATATTTCTTTACTTCCTTCACATTTCTAAAATTTTTTCTTCTGTGTTTTTGAGCTTATCTATATTTCATTATTAACTGGATTCTTACTGACAGTAATAGTCATCTGAGGTTCGTTATTTTTTATTTTTCCATTTTCTTCTTAACTCGTTTCTTTATCCTTGGGATATTTATTCCCTAAAATTCCCTAATACGTAAATCATCTCTGATCAATACATAATAATACTGCTGGACTTATCTCAGACAGTCATTTATAAAAATTATATAAGAGTAGTCCACCTTATGACTATTAAAAAAAAATTAAATATCTTTGGATATTTCACTTGTATACGAAGAGATCTATTAATATTTCTATCTTAGTTAATTTCTATCTCAGTTATTTTTCTCAATGGTTAGCTCTGCTGGCATTTTATTTCTCCTTGTGGTTGGAAGCTGGTATAATATAATTATCACTCATTATTCAGTGTAAAGTTTTTAATTCTCTGTCATTTTTTGACTGTTATCACAATCTCCTTCTGGTCATTGGTAGCATATATTTTGTATTATATTTTTGTTCCTTTCTTAATTCTTGTGAATCATTCCACTAGTATTATGTTTTTACAATTACTCTTTTAATTGTCTTTCTAATAACTGACATTTATTATATGATCATATTTTCCTTATGGATTTATTTATATATGGTTTTTTCTTTCTTTTTCAAACTTTGATTCTGCTCTTGCTTTTTATCCAAATGCACTCCTTTATTATTAATGCCATATGTTTAATATCTCTGTTTATTTGACATAAAATTCTCATTAATTTTACTTCACAATAAGTTTATTCATTTAAATTGTATCAGTAGTTTGTACTGCCATTTCTTTATTCTTGAAAGTTTTTTCAGAATTGGTCCCATATATAATTGTTTGTAATGTTTTATCTAAATTCTTTTTCTTCTTGTTCATTTCTAAAAGTTGTTTTTTAAAATAAGGTAGTACGTTGTTCTTACTTCTTTTTTGAATTTTGAGATTTAATTCAAAATTCATTTTCTTCTTGATTCATAAATTGTTTTCTAAATAATAGGTAGTAAGTAGTCATTACTTCATTTTTGAATTTAGTGGTTTAATTCAAAATTCATTTTCTCTTTGATTCATAAATTGTTTTCTAAATAATAGGTAGTAAGTAGTCATTACTTCTTTTTAGAATTTTGTGGTTTAAATTCAAAATTCATTTTCTTTTTGATTCATAAATTGTTTTCTAAATAATAGGTATTAAGTAGTCATTACTTCTTTTTTGAATTTAGATATTTAATATTATTTCTTCCATACCTTCAATTACTCATAATATTTTTTCATGGAAGCCTGGTTATATACTCCCTTTATCCTTTCTGAATCGATTTCTTTGATTTCATAGGTATTATTATTTTTCACATTGGATATTATATATGGTCCGATGTATAATAGCAATAACTTCTTCGTTATTCCTTCCAGTGTGCTGGGTAATTCACGATTCCTTAACAAAATTTTTTCTCCCTTTTCATATATTATTAATTTACCACTAGCCCTTTGATACTTATTTTGCCGTTTCAATCGGTCTTCTGCCACCTTGTTATAGAATTTAGCTTTATCAAATCTGTATACATGGTTACTGGGGAACTCGAGGATATCTGTGATCTCTCGTGGGGGTGGTTTCTCGTACATAGCAGAATATGGGGTTATCCCTATAGCTGGATGGTATGCTAAGTTGAGGAATTCCTCCGTGGCTTCTAGATAGTCTTGCCACCTTTTTTGTTGATGGTGACAATAAGTCCTGAGGATCCTCCCCACTTCTCGTAACACTCGCTCTGCCGGATTACTGCTCGGATGGTAGACCGAGGTCTTGTATGTACGAATGCCCATTGACAATAAGGTATCCCGCCATTTTCCACCCTTAAACTGGGTTCTATGATCAGTAATGATCGAAGATGGTTTCCCCAGGTGTGGGATATATTGTTCAGTTAGTATCCCCAGAATTTTCCGGGTAGTCGCTCGATTAGTAGAGTATAGCTTAACATATTTGGTGAAGTGGTCCATTATGATGGTTAGGTATCGATATTGGTGTCGACCTCCACTACGGGGAAATGGTCCGCAAATGTCTAAGAACACCTTCTCCAATTTTGCTTGGGAAGTGATTGGGATCATCACCCCTTCCTTCTTCTCATTATTAGTTTTCACCAGCTGGCAGATTTTACAACTCTTTATATACATTTGGACCTTTCTATTGATGTTTTTTATATAGCAGCTCTCCTCCAGAGCTTTTATTACCTTGAGGGCGCCCATATGCCCGTAACGTATGTGGTAATTCACTATCAATTCCTTTTCGATCTGTGTCGGAATAATTACCTTCCAGATCTCTTCCTTCAAGGAGGTTTTAACGAACAGTATTTGTTTATTCATCTGGTAATATTTAGCAACGGTTTCATCTCCCTCTTCTAGCCGAAGTTTGAGGTTTCTCAATTTTGGGTCCGCTTGTTGGTGGGTGCTCATGTTGGTCAATATTGTTGTTAAATCGGCTCTGGTGCTAAGAAGATGATATATTTTCAGCACGCTTTCTTTCTCCCCTTCGAACGTTTTTTCTTCCACATTTACTCGGGATAACACATCCGCTACTATATTCTTTTTACCAGGGATGTACTCCCATTGTAGATGGTATTCTTGAAGGGCAAGTATCCACCTCGTTAGTCTGCCATGGTTTAGTTTGCAGCTTTTTAAGAATGAAATAGATTTATGGTCAGTTCGGATAGTAACGGGGTATCCTAAAATGTAAGTGCGGAACTTACCGCAAGCAAATACCACGCTCAGTAATTCTTTTTCCGTCACCGTGTAATTCCTTTCGCATTGGTTCAAAGACCTGCTCGCGAAGCTAATTACTTGAGGTTGACCCTTCTCGTCCTCTTGATATAGTGTCGTTCCCAGACTGATGTTGCTGGCATCGCAATTCATGAAGAACGGTAACTTAAAGTTTGGGTGGCGAAGTATTATAGTAGCCAGAAATTTGTCCTTAATTTGTTGAAAAATCCCCTCTTGTTCCTTACACCATACCCACTTGTTTTTATATGATAATTGAGGTTGAAACCTCGCAGTTAACTCTGAATATTGTTCCTGGAACTTTCTATAATAATTGCAGAGTCCCAGGAATGACTGCAATTGCTTCCTGTTTTTGGGTGCCGGGAACTTCTGGATGGCTTCTACCTTTTCTGCCGACGGTGAGATTCCTTGATCGTCCAAGTTAAATCCTAAAAATTGCACTTCTCTGGCAATAAACTTGGATTTTTCCAACTTCAGCGTGACGTTACTGGCAGATAATTTTTCTAGCACATGTTCCACACGGTAACAGTGTTCCTCCCACGTCTCAGATGTTATCAGTAGGTCGTCGACGTACACGGTTGTAAACTGAAGTGCTTCTTGTCCCAATATCTGGTCCATGCAGGTCACAAAGATGGCAACTGAGTTTACCAATCCGAAGGGCAATCTTTTGAATTGGTAATTACGCCCCTCGAATATGAAAGCCAGATATTGGCGACTCCGTGGGTGTAACTCTACCTGCCAGTATCCGCACACCGTATCCCAAGTGCTGAAGTATTGGGTACCATGGAAGCGTTTCAGGATTTCCTCAATCTCACCGGGCGATGTTCTATCATTAATGATTTTCTTGTTTATTTCCCGTGCATCCAAACAAAGCCGGACTTCGCCGTTTTTCTTGGGAATTGCGACAATAGGGCTGGTGTATGGGGATTGACTAGGTTCTATTATATCGTTATTAATCATTCGATTAATTTCCGCTCTTACTGCCTCTTTTCGAGAATGTGCTATAGGGTAGGATTTCCTATTAAACTCTACTGTATCTCGGAATTGAAGGGTACATTGATAATTTCTTACCTTGCCTGGCTCATCGGAAAATACTGAGCGGTATCTTTCATAAATTTGTATTAGCTGATTCGCTTGAGTATTGGGTAATTTTTCTCTATTAATTCCGCTTCGGAAATCCCTTATCTCCTGTATTTTCTGGGACCATAAATCCTCGTCTGTAAGTTCATATACTATAGTGTTAGGAATGGTGTTAGTATTGGTATAATTTATGCTACGTATTTGCTGGTGGATACTGCTGGGAAGTGTCATCTCACTACCGACTAAATCGGCCGTCCAGGTTAGATCTCCGGTAAAGAGTGATACCTTCTCCATTCGTAAATCAATAATAGCCGAGTTCCTTCTCAGTACATCACATCCCACTAATATGTTGAAGGGTAATCCTGCTGCAATTAAGAAGACCATGTTCATAGCTATACCCTTACTAACGACATTCAGTGATACTTGTCTTCTGATTGTCTTGTTTTGGCGACCCGTGGCACCGATTAATATAATGTTATTTATAGGTAAGGTTGGCAATAGCTTACCACATTTTCCTTGGATTCTCTCCAATTCTGTAGTGTTAATTATGGATACATTCGCACCGGTATCGATCATTAGTTGTGCGAATGTTCCTTCGACTTCTGCATTAATGTATATTATTTCATTATTTATTATAGGGAGGCGAGTGTTGTCCTCCTCCAGTAATTCATTTCGAATATTTTTCAAATAATTACATCGAATGATTGTAATTTTATTGGGATTATTTACTATTGGCAATTCCTTTACATACCCAGGCGATAGAAGCAGCAAAAGGTCCTTATGGTTTATCACTGCCTCCTCCCGTTTAAATTCTCCTCATCTTGGTTATTAATAGGACCAACAGAGGCATCAGTTGGGAAACCTTGAGTAGGTTCCAGTCTTTCAGTTCTTGGTTCGTAGGTTGGTTCCCTATTTGTACGCCGCTCCGGGTCATCTAGGCTAGTACTTCGCCTTGGCAGATTATAACTAGAGTTGTCCCGTTCTCGGCTTCTGTTTCGATCTTCGTACTCGTGTACGCTGCTCCGTCGTTGCTGGTTATATCTGCGATGGTTGTTTCCTTCCGCCCGTATAAAATTTACCCGTGGTCGGGAGAACCGGTTGTTGTTGTTATTGGGATTAGGGTAACCCCTATTGTTATTGTCAAACCGCTCGGTGTTATTTGTAGGATTGGTGTTTCTTTGTCTATTTACGTAATTATTTGGGTAATAATTACCTCGATTACCAGAGAACCCGTTATTATGTCTGTTATTATTCGGGTTTATATTCCCGTGGTTATTATTGTTGTTGTTACCATTCGTGGGGTGTTGATTATGGTAATTCGGATTATATCTATTTCCTTGGTACCCACTGTTGACCGGTTGACTATTATTGTTTGATGACGGATTATTTCGAACTTCTGGCCGCTCATTTCTTCTTCTGCTCTGCCTGTAATATTCTTCATTCTCATAGTTCTCCAATAGCTCCGTCATCGCCTGTATGGTCTTTATCTGACTACCTCTTCGAGCTCTTATGACCTCCTCGTCGTAATGATAAGAGAGCTTGTTCACCAGGCATTCCTCTGGTATGGCTGGTTCCAGGTGCTTGGCCAGGCACACCTTCCCAAGAAAGTACGCAGTCATGGTACTGCCAAACTGAGTTCTATATCGGCCATTGCAGATGTTGTCCCTTATTAAATTCTGGGTGGTCTCTGACCAATACTTAGACTTGAACAAACTTTTGAACTGCGGATAATCGGTTATTTCGCTCCTGTTCGCCATCCACCAATTATCCGTCATATCACGGAATGATTCGTCTAATAGTTCACGATTATTGGACCATCGATTACTTTTATGTTTGGCCATATATTCTTCGATACGGGCCAAGAACTCCATTGGCTTCCTTTTATATTGGCGGAAGTTAAGCCACTCTCTGTTCTCGTTGATTGGGATATTAGTAAAGCTGGTTGGTCGGCTCCGAATGGCTTCCATATCCTCCTGGTTCTGTCTCACTTGACCCGTGATGTTAGTCATCGCTTCCTCCATTCCGTCACATCTTTCCGTAATTCGAGTTCGTACCTTGCTGAGTTCTTCCTGGCTTTCCTTTCGGTTTTCTTCTGCCTTCTTGCGAGTAGATTCTTCGAGATTTGTGACCTTGTTGTTCACCACTTCCTTGAACTCTTGTACCTCCACTTCCGTCATTCGACATCTTCCATCAACTTCTCTTATCTGTTGATTTATAGTTATGGTTTCGTCTTCCAGCCTTTTGGTTATAGATTTCTTATTTTCCTTGAGTTCCTGGTTCATTTCCTTTCTTAATAGCTCCATTCGTTCATCTAATTTGTCTAAATTCTATTGGTTAACTTCTCGTAACTCTTCTCGTAATAGTTGGTTATCCTCTCTTAACTCTTCCAACCTCTCCCCCATCTTCTCTTCAATTTTCTTGTTATTCTCCTCAAAATTGTCTTCCATCTTTTTGCTGGTTTCCTCCATTTTCTGGTTAGTTTCATCAATTTTCCGGCTTAAAGATCGGTTGTCTTTCTTCATTTCCTTGTTGGTTTCTTCCATCTTGTCTTCCAAATTCTTCTTATTTTCTTCCATTTTCCTTTCCACCTTCTTACTGGTTTCCTCAATTCTCTTATGGGTGTCTTCAATCTTTTTACTTAATTCTTTCTTTGTTTCTTGGTTGTCCTTCTTCAATTCTTCTTTTGTCGCTTGGTTGTCCTTCTTCAATTCTTCTTTTGTTGCTTGGTTGTCCTTCTTCAATTCTTCTTTTGTTGCTTGGTTGTCCTTCTTCAATTCTTCTATGTTTTTATTTATATCACTCAAATTTTCCTTCAAGGACTGTTGGTCTTCTTTCCTTTCCTTACTATTTTCTTCCTTGGTGGAATCCATTTTCTTGTGCAAGTTTTCCTCCACTTTCTTGCTGTTTTCTTCTATATCCTTCCACAACTTCTTATTATTTTCTTCCATTCTCTCCATCATTATCCTGAGCATCTCCTGTATGTTACTATTCTCTGCTTGTGGAGGTTTCTCGGGTTGTTCCTCTGGTGGTGCTGGTTGTTTATCTTCCACCCGTTCTAATCTCTTTTCCACGTCCTCCACTGGGGTCGCCTCCTTATCCTCCATATCGAGATCTTTCTCGGCCTCCGCCGCTCTCTCCGTTGATGTGGCACGACGCATCATCTTCCCTGATTCCCTGGCTGACTAACCGCTGCCAAGCTGAATTAGGAATTGGGTAAGTAATTACAGTAATTTCAACCCCTAATTACAGCCCTTTAGTTGGACGCCAATTTTGTAATAATACTGTGAGTCCGCCTCGTTCATGCCCCGCGATGGAAGCCAATTTGTAATAATACCGTGTGAATTAATAAATAAATAAAAGGTTGATGTATGAGAATTGTGCTCTCCTGTAAGTCCCACTGGTTGTGCTAGCTGATTTTGTAATAAAACGATATTGCAAAATATAGCTTAATTTATAATATGTGTAGTACGTAGCTAATATCTTCTTGTCTTCTAAGCTCTCACTGTTGATCTTCGCTTTTGTAATACAACCATACTATAATTGTAATTGTATAGTGTTCTGGTATAATATTACCCAGGATAATTTTTATGGTGTGTATGTGTAGTAGTGACGTTCCGCTCTGGGAATCGTCGATTTGGTAAAGTTCCTGGTTCTTTGTTATTATCAAATAAACTCAGTGTATTTTGCTGTGGTAGCAATTGAAATAAAATATAAATTTAAAATTTATATTTATAAAAAAAAATAATTTCGGAAAAATATTTTCGGTGTATTTATGTGCTTAATATTTAGGAATAAATCGAGGTCGTTGATCGTAATTATAATTATAATAGTATGGTGTTTATTTTGGTAATAAATTTCTGTTCTGTAAATTTGTTAAAAAGATAATCCAATTAACTTCAAGTTAGGCGAAAACGGCTCTCTTCTTCTTACTCTTGAAATGTTGTAGTTTCGCATATACTGCCTTTAAAGAGTATCTAGTTTTCTTGGTTAATTAATGATTATGTCCTTTTATAAGCGAAATCAACTTCAATTTACCAAAAAACAAACAAAAACGTTTATTAAACACAATAATAAAGTTGGTCGATTAATTAATCGAGGTTACAAAGCCATATCGACTCGCTCAGGGTCGGTCGATATTAGAAATTTTACAGTTGTATTATTTAAACAGGTTTTTTGAACGGTTATTTATATAAAAAGCCAGAGAAGGTCAGGGACATGAAAGTATAACACTTACAATTCAAGAAATGTCTTAAATGTAAACAATGTAATGGTAATTATTAATAATAAAAGTTTATATATAATTTTGTTCAAACCAGAAAGCAGTCTAGTCGTGTCTTATTACGGTGACGAGACTGGATCAAAATGGCCGCCTGACGCATGCGCGTTGATAGCTTCTAATGTAAACAAAGTACTTGTTGAGATAATATGTCCCTTCTTCGGTTAAATGTTCTTCGCAATGGTATATGATCTTCTGGGTTATAGTTTATTGTCACTGGTGTATCATGGAATATTTCACTTTGTGTAAAAATGTTGTTAAATGGGTATATCTACTGGTGTTTATGCGTGTCAGTTAACCTCGAATTTTCACTTGGTGTTTGGTGCGATTTCAGTGTTATTTCATTTAATTAGTTATATGTGATTTCGTTTATAGGTGTTATGTAGTTCATGGGTCAACTTCACCACTTCATTTTCATTAAAATAGTTAAAACTTTAGTTTTACATAAAATGATTCCGAACTCCGTGATAATGTAACGGCCATTAAATGTTGGTTCTATCAAATATTCACATGAAGTGCTCTCTTCGAGGTATAATAATGAACTGTCTGTATTTCCTTCGTCTCATGAAAATCTTAGCCTATATAATATATCTCATACATTGTTTCAAATTGCCATAACTTCCGACACACTTTAAAAATGTACATTATGCTCATAAAATAAATTCGTTATTAGTTAACTGTTTGAAATATAAAATACATATTCGTTTTCACTATTCTATTCTACTTATTTTGATAGTAATTACGTTAGTATTACAAAGTTTTATCTGAAAATTATATTTCTTATAATTTTTGGGATGTAGGCCTAAAATTATACTTCCTGTCTTCTATGTAAATAATAGCCATTTTCCCTAATATAATTATTATTCTATTAAATCTGAAATTTGTATAATTATCAATTCTCACTTATTTTATTGCAATTTAGTATATTAATGATGGTTTTTTAATATAATTCATTTGTATATGACTCCCCCTAGGATAGTGTCAGTTAATCTATTTCAGTTTTAATGGTATTTTATTAGACAATTAAATAATTTTACTCATATAATGACCATATCTTTAGAAAGCCTTATTTACATAGTATTTAATATATTGAGTTTACCTTGCCTAAATATTGTCATTTTATCTGGTTTATAAGACTAGGTTTGTTAATTATTCTGCAGTTTAAATTTATTCTTTGGCCTAGATCTGATGTGTGGCTAATTTCCAAATGTTTTATTAATGTAGTTATTTTATATCCTTCTCTGACTGGTATAACATAAATTATTGATTATATAATTAACATATAACATCTCTCTATATCAAAACTGGTGTTCTGAATAACATTGCTTAGTATATTACCTAATAACATAAATAAAAAGTATTCTATAACATTGGAATGGTATCTATTTTTAGATATTTCATTCATAAATTAAAATGAACAATAAAATAACAAATTATAACACTAACATTTTTTATGGATAATTCTTACTTATCTAATTACTATCTGTAATAGGAATCTGACATCCTGGTTACATATAATGGTTAACATCTTATACTACTCAACATTAACAATTTGTTTTGTAATTCCCCATTTTACAAGATTTATGCCCCCTCTTTAAGTGTAACACTGGCTGTCTGTTATATTCCATTCTATGGAATGTTCATACAGCTTTAGTAGCTTTTTATTAGTAACATTACTATTTCATTATCAAAGTAGACACTGTTCATAAAACTTAAAGTTTATTGCTTTGTACTGTAACTCATGCACCTTTTTTAAAGTTTATTATTTATAATTTGATCACTTGCACTTGTCTATGGTGAATTATCAATATATTTACTAGTCTTTCTCTAGTTTTTAACATGAAAAATTCAACCATGGGGGAACTGTGAAGATTTTTTTATACAAACTAAACAATAACTTTTTGAATGCACTAATATTTAATACTACTAACACTTTTAGTTTTTTGTCAGTTTTACAGTGATATGGTTTTTTAGGGTGTTATACTTTCTCTTTGGACATTCATTGATTTTGGTGTTTTTTGGGGGTTCTTTCCCTATGGGGTTTTTGTTTTATATGGGTCGTCTTAATTATTCTTCTTTCTTCTTTGAGTTTGGTTATTCTTCCTTCTTCCTTCTTCTGTAGTAGTAGTTTTAATTAGTTCTTCTTTCTTCTCTAGTTTTAATTATTCTTCTTTCTTCTTTCTTCAGTAGTGGTAGTTTGGGTTATTCTTCTTTCTTCAGTAATAGTAGTTTTAATTAGTCTTCTTTCTTCTGTCTTCATTAGGTTTGATTGTTCTTCTTTCTTCCTTCTTCTGTAGTAGTAGTTTTAATTAGTCTTCTTTCTTCCTTGATTTTAATTATTCTTCTTTCTTCAGTAGTTTTAATTAGTTCTTCTTTCTTCTCTAGTTTTAATTATTCTTCTTTCTTCTTTCTTCAGTAGTAATAGTTTTGACTATTCTTCTTTCTCCAGTAATAGTAGTTTTAATTAGTCTTCTTTCTTCTGTCTTCATTAGCTTTGATTGTTCTTCTTTCTTCCTTCTTCAGTAGTAGTAGATTTGGTTGTTCTTCTTTCTTCAGTAATAGTAGTTTTAATTAGTCTTCTTTCTTCTTTCTTTGGTAGTTTTAATTATTCTTCTTTCTTCTTTCTTCAGTAGTAATAGTTTTGACTATTCTTCCTTCTTCTTTCTTCAGTAGCAGTAGTTTTAATTAGTCTTCTTTCTTCCTTGGTTTTAATTATTCTTCTTTCTTCTTTCTTCAGTAGCTTTGATTGTTCTTCTTTCTTCCTTCTTCTGTAGTAGTAGTTTTAATTAGTCTTCTTTCTTCCTTGATTTTAATTATTCTTCTTTCTTCTTTCTTCAGTAGTAATAGTTTTGACTATTCTTCTTTCTCCAGTAATAGTAGTTTTAATTAGTCTTCTTTCTTCTTTGAGTTTGGTTATTCTTCCTTCTTCCTTCTTCTGTAGTAGTAGTTTTAATTAGTTCTTCTTTCTTCTCTAGTTTTAATTATTCTTCTTTCTTCTTTCTTCAGTAGTGGTAGTTTTGACTATTCTTCCTTCTTCTGTAGTTTTTCGCTGTGTATGCCTTTGTTTCTTCTAGTCTGGTTTCCTTGTCGGGGTATGTTAATTGCCTGCTTCTATCTTACCTGGGTAATTTTGTTGTTATCATTTTTAGTTTCCTGGGTTTTTAAAATTTGTATTATATTATATTATTTGCAGAAATTTTCTTTATTCAACCTTTCTTGTGAATATATTAGTAAATAGTGCATTTTAATTAATTCTCATCTGGATATTCCATATATTAGAGCTTTATTAATGATCATTGAGTAATGCATTTGTGTGGATTATCTGTCACGCTACAATATATATGTGTGTATGCGTTGTGTGTGTGTGTGTGTGTGCGTGTGTGTCTGTATGTGTGTATTGTTTGAATTGAATATAAAGATAGTGCTCATTCGTTTTTGAAAGTAAATTAACACATCATATCTTGCTTTTATGGGGTGGTGGGAAGAAAGGGGTTAGATTTGATGTGGACACAGTCATTCTGAAGCATTTGAATTTATTGTAGAATCCTAGTTCAAGTAGACCTACAAATGATGTAGATTGATCGTTTATAATACAAGAACCATGAGCTCAAAAGGAGAGTGTAGTATCAGCTTACCTTTTACTACCTTTAACCGCTCCACCAACACATAATATTCGATGTATTTTGTTTTCAGAATCCAACTGGGATACTTAGGAATCCCATTGACAATAATGTGAATCGTGTTAAACGGGGAAGAATTAATTAATCGGTGCTAAACTAACAGTAATATGTAGACGAAATACATAATACAAATAAATATGTGTGTGGAGACCGGGAAAGTCCCTACACATACACACACACACACACACAACAAAATAATACGTTTAGAATTAAGAGGACAAAATATTAAAACAGCCCAGTTAATCAATATTCTCTTCGCCAGTACTATTTTACTAAGAAATCGCCTTATCTCCCTCGAGCTTTAACGAAAAGCTATGTATAAGATAATTTGAAGAATGGTACAATAAGGTATTCAGTTACGATAGAATTTGTGACGATTTCATTAATTAAAAATAAAATAATTAATAAATAGGTAATGTAAAAGCTGAGAAATTTTAAATTTTAATAAAATCGCACATTTAAACTAAATTGTATCGCTATCATAAAATTATAATAATATTTAATAAAGAGTTTTAATAATAAAATAAAAAGTAATACGAGTGTACAGATAGGGAAAACCTTGTTAATTAACCCTGCATAGACATGCGCTAACCCGAATTAACTTGAATACCGACCCCTAAACAAACTAATAATACTTGTAAATTTGATATTAATTAAATAAATAAACAAGACCACAGTAGTGTACTATAAAAAAGTCTGGAATTAAGAATAGCTTTGGATAATTAAAATGTCAAACTTTAACTCTTTCAATAGAGGATAAATGTGGAACTATTTTATTGCGACGCGTAAACTCCGCGCGATTAACTGACCCTTCCTAATATAGTAAGAGAGACTTGAGATGCGTCGTTCGGCCAGTAAGCAGCTCAGAACGGAGCGCTACAACAAAATATGTTTTTATTATTTTGTTATTAAGTTAAATAACCGTGTGAAGTGTTATGTAACGAGTATGTAGTGTGTATCAGTAAAGAAGAATGTAGAAGATTAAGTGCGAAAGGTGACATCTCACATCTAGAAAGATAGTTAAAGTTATTTTAGGGTTGTATATGTAAAGTGAAATACAACCGTTCTGTTACCAAATGTAAAATGTGAAGACGAAGACCTCAACTGTATTTACCAAACCATCAAGGAACAGGACGACTTCATGACATCGTAACGCTCTCTATCATTAGTTGACTCCAAGGACCTTCACCAGGAAGACGACCACGATGACAATCCTGTACCTAGAGTGCGCGGATGAATCACGTGTGGACGACATGGACTAAAACACTTAACTAAGAGGTAGTACGGAAGCTGGTCTTCCGTGGATATGTATTTTTTTTTAAATAGAAGTAATTGTAAACACAAAGACTTTAAAATGACAATCTCTAAGGTTTAAGAATAAATGTTGTAACAAGTAATTTCAGTAACCATAAGTTGTAAAATAACTCGTGTGATGTAGCGTTGGAACATCGCACTACTAAATGAAACCATTCCTCAAATGGTATAAAGAGGAATAAAGTAATTCAGTAATGGTGTAGAGTAAACTTGAAATTCCTAAGTAATATATAGAAACTCGGATCCGAGGTAAAATGCGCTAACTGTATTATAAATCTTAATGTAGAAAACCCCTTACGATTTCACAGTAAGTTAAAATTTGATATGTTATGTATAATCTAACAGTCATAAATAAAGAGATGTCATCTTTAGTACATGCTAAATTGAGTGCATAAATCAGCAGTCTCCCCTCCCCAGTTTCCTTTTATATTAATTGTGTTGGTGATTTGATTCATTTTCAGCTTGTTACAACGAAGGCAGCCTGTATAATTGGCCAGAGTCAATTAATACGGGTTCCCGATGTTATAACATAAGTAAAGATGTTATAAATTTTTGTTGGAAAACTTAGTACGGAAACAAGAAGCTAACCTACGTATCTTGTCAGCGCTGCTTTAGTAAATATAGTATGGAATCGTATTTATGTAGTGGGGATCAGAATAAAACTGTGAATAGTAACTGCGGTTGTAACAAGTACATGCACGTCAAAGTGTGTTGCAAACGTAGGTGTACCCCGTTTGAAAAACAAAACTTCTAGCAAGTTGTCATTAATACAGTATGTATATTATAAATACGGTATTATGGTATATTGTGAAGACACGGTAGTGAAATATGCATTTTAATAAAGCACGACTATCTCAACACGCTTGTGTTTGTATATGATCAAGTTGTAGCAACTGTACTCTAGTTACATTATCCAAGAACTCTGTGAAGAGTACAAATCTCGTGGTCTCGACATAAAAACACCGAGTAGCTGATTGTTATAGGAGATGCAACCAATATGACTGTAGATTTCTACATTAGAGTCCTTTTTCAGATAATTTTGTTTAACATTGTCAAAAGATGGCGATAAAGATGAAGACGAAGAATCAGCTACAAAGTAAAACAAGAGAAAATGAATATATCTAAAATTTGTGCTTTAAGGTAAGAAAATGACCAAATTGAGAAAGATTAGTTAGTAATGATTTACCTTATTGAAACCGTCCAGTGACTTCAAGTTGTATATTTATGACGCGTTTCGAATCATATGACCCTTCATCAGATATTTATCACTCACAGGAAGATCATCAAATATTAAAACTTACAAAAACACAAAAAAAAACACGTATGTACAATTGTAAAAATCTATACAAGCGTCCGACACAGTGCTCTGCGTGAGGCCTACTGGACTCTGAGCAAACGCGTGTCACGCCGTGTGATATCTCATAATCGATTGCAGCGCGGTGTCATACAGAGGGTTTGATTTGAAATTTAATGTACCGTTAAGTATGCCATCATGAGTAAATGGGTTATTATGTCCACTATAGATTTCAAATTCTTCCCATGCATCCATATAACGACCCTTACTACAATAATGTAAGGGTATTAAATTCGTGTACGAATGGTTGCATGTAATTAAATGTCGTGTGAAATTAGATTTTATATTATCTATAGAAACACCTTTATTGATGAAATTATGTGGAGTGTGTTCCCGAAACCTTTTAATAAATAGTCTCCCCGTTTGACCAATATAGAAACATTCACAATCATTACATATCAATTTATATACACCCGTCCTTGAATCTAATTGTGTGTGAACCGCCTGGCGAACCGAATTCCAAAGGGTATTATTGGTTTTATAAATGGTGGTGAAACCAAGCCTATTAAAAACAGACGTTAGAATTTTGGGCATTATCTCCGTGTATGTGGTTGAGATGTACTTATTTTTGGTTTTTATATTATTTAATTGTTTGGATTTCTTAGCCTTGTGTTTCCTAAGAATGTTATCCACCATCCGGCAATCATAACCATTAGCAGCAGCAACATGTTTAATTGTATTTAATTCATCATTAAAATCGTTAGCATCAAGGGGGACACTCAAAAGCCTGTGTACGAAACTATTATATGCTGCTAATTTTTGCGAATATGGGTGGTGGGAATCCGCATGTATAGTAACATCAGTGGTGGTAGGCTTTCTATATATTCCAAATTTCAGGTTGTTGTGCTGTTTAGTTATGGTTAAATCCAAAAAATTTAGTTCATTATTTGCTTCAATTTCCATGGTGAACTGGATATTGTCATTTACAGCATTCAAGCTGTTTTTCAAAGTGCTTAGCTGGCGTGCAGTACCATTGAAAATAAAAAAAGTGTCGTTCACATAACGACAGTAAAAAGTAATGTTATTGGTGAACTTGTGGTTATTAAGAAAGTAATTGTTCTCATAAGAGTTCAAATAAATGTCGGCCAACAAGCCGGACAATGGTGAGCCCATAGCAAGTCCGTCTCTTTGAATATAATAACGTCCATTAAAAGTAAAATAATTTTGTTGCAAGATAACTCTCAGTACGCAGATTAATTCGTTTACGGTTTGTGCATCTAATTTATTGGATTTGATTAAGTTATTATATAAGATGTCCAAGGTCTGATTTACGGGAATATTAGTATAAAGGTTGACAATGTCCAAAGATGCTAATTTGTATGTGGGTAGCAATTGTATATTTCTAACTTTGTTTATAAATCCATGCTATTAATTATGCTACGATTATTTTGTAGTTGAATATTATCATTTATTAAAGCAACAATTTCTTAGCCGCCTTAAAACCCGGTGCCGTGGTAAAATTAACCAGATGCCTAATTGGGACATTGTCCTTGTGGATTTTAGGTAGGCCAGTAAGTTTCGGTGCATGGGCATTGATAGGCTTGAAATAGCGTCGCGTATGGCGTCAAACAACTTGGTACAGTTATTAATTGATTTATTTAAAATTTTTGTAAATGAATGAGTGGGGTCGTGTTCAGCATGATAATGTTGTTATTGGAAATAAACTCGTCGACTTTACGTGTGTATACATCATTATCTATGACCACTAATGTATGTCGCTTATCTGCCCTCGTTATAAGTGCGTTATTATCTATTAGTTTTGCTTTTATTTTCTTAAGAGTTTTGATCTCAGTTCGAGCTCTTAACTGTTTCTGCGTATTCTGAGTATTAGAATTATGAACGTTTATGAATTATTAAATTTATTGTTTATTAAGTAGCGTGATTCTTTTTGCAGATTGGGGTCCTTGATTGTTTTAATAGTGGTTTCAGCACTGATAATTTCACGTGTAACGTGACATTTATAAACATTCGGAAAGATATACTTTATTTTATATTTTATAAAAATATTTATATTTTATTAAAAATTTCCAAGTCGTTAGACAGAACAAAAGAAAAAGGACAGATGACAGTCCTCAAACCCCACGTGAAGCTGAGATGAGTGTGACTAACACGCAAAACAGATTGTAACCCCCCTTTTATTTTATAAGTTTTTTTGTAATTTTTTTTTTGAATTTTTATTTTATTTTATTTTTATTAAGTTTTTTTTGTAAAGGGGAGAGACATCATATTTAGAACTAGGTGGTGAACCTAGAGGAAGCAAAAGTGTGCAAGGCCCAATTACAATTACAGACATGTCCCCCCAGGTGAATGACAGGACTTGCAAATGAAAAAGTCTTTTAACCAACAAGCGTATACTTTATTAAGCCTGCAAATCTTACATGAGATGACAAGTTATCGATTGAACAAGCACAAAATTAACTGCAGGATTATATATATATATATATATATCAATTAATATTCTTAATGGCATAAAATGTGAGTGAATTGAATATTAACATAAATTGCAAAAATCCTGCCTCATTATATATAAGTTAATTGTAGTAATAACCTCATTCACAAAATAGCAAATCACTAATCCATAAGTATTGCATGGACTTCAAATAGGCTAGCCTTTTAGTAACTTGGTACGCACATTTATGATCTTTTAATTTATAACATATTCCCCCAGCAAAATATATTAAGATTACACACACAAGCACATACACAACATAAATGACACAACATCCCTCATTTCCGTACTAAATCCCTCATAAACCCATTTCAACTAGAGTAAAAGAATGCACAACTATATATATATATATATATATATATAATTAACAAGGTAATCAGATAAATCACAGCTACGAAGCATTGATATGCCTTGGTGATTAGCACCAGAGAATGTAAGTGACCGCCCCCCAACTAAACCAGAGACTCAACATACTAATCAACCCTCACTTTAATCATAAAAGCAATAAGTATATGTGACCAGGAAAATAGTTTCTCAACTAAAACACCTCAGAGAGCCCCCTTTACTTGACTAGAATTCTGCCATGACCGTATGACATGAAAGCACACAATAACTAACTCCCTAATGGCTTTAATTGGATTAAAAAGAACTTACAGCGGACTGCGGATATGCGTGTGTGTGTGTGTAATTTTCTTACACATTATAAGCAGATATAATAGAGTTCATTAGGTCTAATTGTGTAATGTTCACACATGCAGTCACAGAACTGAACATGAGAGTTTGTGCCAAAGTTTAACGGTTAAAACTTCATGAGTGAGCTTCTGGGAGCTTCCGTTCATTCACGATGTCGTTGAAATAGAATTAGATAATTAGAATGTTCCCACCTGGATTGTCCGGTGCACTTAAGCAATACTGTGGCTGATCAGTAGTGTCTCGGTTGTACTACGAAGTCCTGGGGCAGCGTAGCGTTAGAAGTGTGTCTGAACGGTAGATCTCAACTGACGGCAATCGTGGCTAAAGGATCGTCTCTGCCAGGAGGGTGGACAGTTGGTCGTCACACCCGACACCCATCTCGCCCTTGTTCGAGCACCTGCGACATGTAATGAGTTGTATAGGGTGTCATAAGGAAATGATCTCGCCACATAGGCCGTCCGCATTAAATTTCTAACACCACTTTAAACATCAACAGCCCACACACACATCGCCACTAATTCGTATTAATCAGTATTAAACTCCCCAGCTGTGACTTATTTCACTCATCTACCAATTACGTTTTAAGTATTTCGTTGAAAATGTTCAAATTAATTAACTGAGTATTTCATAATTATTAATGACACAAAACAACAACAGCTGAGTGCAAGATGCATTATCATTTTCTGTACTGAACTCAATTTGACCCGCAACATTTACATTCATATTAAGTTAAGCTTAAATTGCGTTAACGCCGAAATTTAAAACTGATATACACGCACACACACAAGTATAGTTTATAATAGAAGCTGAAACACAAAATATATTTGGGGTTAGAATATTTTTAGAACCAGTCAACTCGTACATACCTGGAGCGGAACTTTATTCAGCCAACAATAGAGAAAGTCGACGAAGTCCTGAACTGAAGAGTGCCGCCAGTCGACAGCAGATGACCAGGTTGAGGGTTCGAATAGAAATGAGACAGATTTAATGTGTCTGTCTACCCAAGAAAACTCTCGATGCAGGAATGTACAAAAACAGCTGGACGCGCCAACTGAATTTCGTAGCTACACAGCAACAGTGTGCATAGCCGGGCGGCGACGAGATGCCGTGGCCGTGCGTGACGTCAAAGCCGCTCGTTTTAAAAACACTTAGCCTACGATGCCAAACCCAGTACGGCACAAGATTCCTCCCTCTTGTAGGTGTCAATGATGAACAACTTACCAACAGAGTAACTACAAATGGTAACAGCACAGAAAATATTCCACTCTTCATCCTTCACTTTGTTGATAAGGTGCAGCCTCTATTAGACATTCTGAAAACGGTCGTTACTGACAAAGACTACTATTATCAGGTAATGAAGGGAAACAAGATAAAACTAGAAGTAAACTCTCTGGCAAACTATAAGCTGGTTAAGAAACTTCTTGATGACAATAAAGTTATACGACACACATACACTCTGGACGAAAAAAAAAATTTAAAGTAGTCCTACGTAATCTTCATCACACTACAGATACAAAAGACATAGCAGCAGCATTAAACGAAGAAGGTCATACAGCTGTAGCTATTACAAACATGCAGGTGTGGAAAGACCAAAAAAACATACCAAAAAATCTTTTCTTTATCGACCTACAAAAAAAAGCAAATAATGCTGATATCTTCAAAATTAAATGACTAATAAATGCGGTCGTTCAATTCGAAGAACCTATAAAGAAAACCAAATTACCCCAGTGTACTAGATGCTGGTGCTAAGGACACACTGGAAAAAACTGCACTAGGCCCTATCGTTGTTACAAATGTGCAGGAAATCATTACTATAAAACCTGTACAAAAAAAGGGAGATGGACGAGACCCTAAATGCGCCCTATGTGGTGCTGCTCACCCTGCCAATGCCAAAATATGCAGAGTTTACCTGGAAATAATAAATAGAAGATTCCGGTCCCCTAACGGCACAACTTTACAAAAGACACAACACCGTCAACCTCTACAAATCTATCAAGGCTCTCAAGATAATCAAGTCAGCAACTCAACTAATGTGCAGCAACCGCTTGACAATGCTCTGCCAGTTTTTAACACCACTCAGCAACAACCAAATGTATCAACTTACGCGCAGATTCTTCATGGCACGAACTCACAAGTTCCACAACAACCTACAGCACTACAGCAAACCGAGTATAATAACAGTAACTCTATCTATTTCCTTCAGAATATAGTAACGAGTCAACAGCAAACTATCAATCACATGTCCGCAGAAATAAAAAGACTCAACGATAAGATTGATACACTAACGGAACTCCTACAACAAAAATTTACGTAATGGCACAACTCTATAAAATAACGTTATGGTATGCAAATGGCTTGTCTGCTCACAGGCAAGAAGTAGAGACTTTCTTAATTCACAATAAAATAGATATTCTACTCATTTCAGAAACTCACTTTTCCATCAACTCATATTTCAACATTCTGAACTTTACACTTTACCACATCCCTCACCCTGATGCAGCTAGGAGACCTAGGGGAGGCACCGCAATATTAATAAGAAACCACATGCAGCACTATGAGCTCCCTGAATTTGAACAAAACTATCTTCAGGCCACAAGTATTGTCATAAAACATTGGCACGGACCGCTAACAATCTCCTCTTTATACTGTCCGCCCAACTACCCCCCAAACAGGGAGGGAACTATAGAGTTCCTAAACTCTCTTGGCAACAGGTTTATGGCAGGAGGCGATTTTAATGCTAAAAATACGCTGTGGGGATCCCGTCTGACTGCACCTAGCATAGGCAGACTACTATTTCTAATTATGTAAGAACTTCAGCTTGGCTTTTTATGAACATTTGCACCAACGTGCTGGCCCACAGATCCAGGCAGAACTCCTGACTTACTAGATTTCTTCGTAACAAAAGAGATAGCCTGAGGATACCTTACGATAGAATCAAACCTGGACCTTTCCTCTGATCACTCCCCAGTCATAGCAACCATTAGTAGCACTTTCGCCGCTACAAAGAAACCAGCTACCCTTTTCAACAAGAGAACTGACTGGGCGTACTTCAGAAAACTCGTTGACCGGAAGATAAACTTAAAGATTCCCCTCGAAAACAACATGGACATAGAGGTAGCGGTAAACACATTAAACTGTATAATTCAAGAATCCGCTTGGGAAGCTACACCGGAAATTCCTCAAAAAAGAAGAAATCAGAGCTGTCCAGTAGCAGTCACGGAAAAAATAGCAATCAAAAAACAGCTAAGAAGGATTTGGCATAATTCCAGATACCCATTAGACAAAAGACGTTACGACAAGGCCTCCAGAGAACTAAAAACTGTAATTAAAAAGTTAAAAACGAATCACTAAAGAACTTTCTAGAAAACCTTACAAATACAGCTGGCACAGACTACTCTATTTGGCAAGCAAAGAGAAACCAGAAACATCGCAAAAACCCTATTCCACTGATCCGGAAAGAGGATGGATCCTGGGCTCGTACAGATAATGAAAAGGCCGCAACCTTCGGACTTCACCTGGAAAAAGTGTTCCAACCGCTGCCATCTCAAAATTCTTCAGTAGATGACGCTGAAATTGAAAACTTTTTACAGGCACCGTATCAAATATCACTACTACCAAAATTTCTTACAGTTAAAGAAGTGATGTTTATGGTAAAAAAATGATCTGAATTCCAAAAAATCACCTGGTTATGACCTTATCACCGGGCGTCTTATTAAAGAGTTACCGAGAAAAGGAATGGCACTACTTACAGCGATATACAATGCAATTCTACGTCTTGGATACTTTCCACCTCAGTGGAAAGTGGCAGATATCCTTATTCAAAAGCCAGGTAAACCACCTAATGATGTAACATCCTACAGACCTATTAGCCTGTTACCGATACTCGGTAAGCTTCTAGAAAAACTTATTCTCCGAAGACTAACAACTGTGATTGAGGAAAAAAACTTCATACCCGACCACCAGTTTGGCTTCAAAAAAGGACACAGCCCTATTGACCAAGTTCACCGGGTAGTTGAACTCATCAATCATACTTTTGAAAAAAAGGGTTACTGTACCGCGGCCTTCCTTGACGTAAGCCAGGCCTTCGATAGGGTTTGGCACGTGGGCCTCATTTACAAACTTAAAAAAGTACTTCCTCACACGCTATATCTTATTCTGAAGTCGTACCTGCATGAAAGGTACTTTAGGGTTAAATATGGACTAGAAGTAACACAGTTGTACTCTGTCGGAGCTGGTGTTCCACAAGGAAGCGTCCTTGGACCAACGTTATATCTACTTTTCACGTCAGATTTTCCTACTTGTCCCTACACCCGAACAGCAACGTTTGCCGACGACAAAGCAATACTGGCTAGTCATGCAGACCCTGGCATTGCTGCGAGAATGATTCAACAACACTTGGATCAAATTCAACGTTGGACGAAATCATGGCGCATCCTGATCAATGAAACAAAATCTGTCCACGTCACTTTCACTAAGTGCAGAGGCCTCAAGTCTCTTTTAATGGCCATTACCTACCACAAGCGGTCAATGTTAAATATCTGGGCATTCATTTGGATAAAGGCTTGACACGGAAGACGCATATTTTCAACAAAAGAAAACAACTTGGCCTTAAACTCAGCAAATACTATTGACTGATTGGGCGTAAATCAACTCTGTCTCTTAGCAATAACTTACTACTTTACAAAGTGGCATTCAAACCAATCTGGACCTACGGCATACAGCTGTGGGGGTCGGCATCAACGTCTAATATAGAGATACTAGTACGATTCCAGACAAAAGTTCTACGGATTATAACAAATGCACCCTGGTTTATACCAAACAGAGAAATCCTCTGTGACTTAAAAGTGTCATCTGTTAAAGATGAAGTGAGTAAGTGCAGTGAAAAGTATATACGTAAACTAGAACTACACCCTAATATTCTTGCAATTAATTTGCTAGACAATAGTGAAGACACTCATAGCCTAAAGAGACAAAAAATACTAGACCTACCATCTAGATTTAAGCAACCATAATCTTTGTGACTGTTGTTTCTTTTTGTAACTTACATTTAAGGAATAACTGAGTTTGTTATCACAGGATAACAGCTCCACATGGTCAACACCTTTTTTTTTTTTCATACAAACAATTTGCTTATAGTATGTTATTTTTATGTTATACTGATTGCAAATAGTTAAATAAATAATTAAAAAAAAGTTATAAAGTATAAGTCACTAATGACTCTGAAAATTGAGAGTTACATCAAATAAACTCCCAAAGGCTCCAAGCATTGGATATGGACGTTTGGAAAAGTTATTTTAGTTATTTTAAAAGTTATTTTGGGGTGCTTAGAATCCAATGTATTAGAAATGAGGATACCAGAATGCAATCTAATGTAATGACAACACATTTTGGACACCATAAATACAAAGCGCCTCGTATGTTACGACCACGTGAAACGGATGTGTGATATCGTTGTCACCAAAACTGGTATGCAGCGTCTGGTATGCAGGAAGTAGCCGTAGAAGACTCGTTATGAATTCGTTGTGAAGACGGTTTGTTTGTAATATTCAATGCAAAGTTTAAAATTAAGTATATAATATGCGTGAGAGATTGTGTTAACAATTTTTATTTAAAAAGTACTGTAACGTAGAAATGTGACAGCCTTTCTTGTTTGCTGATCTGCGCAGACCAAGCGAATGGATTACCACGCTCCTCTGTAACGCGATAAAATTTCCCTCTCTCACGCTACTCACTGTTTCTCTCTCTGTCACACATATGCTTCTATTCTTCTCGCCAGCCTTGTTGCAGCCGACGTTCACACTATGAAACACTGCACAAGACTGTTGTACAAAATAACTGAAAATTTGGTAGCCTCGAAACGAGTTGTTTGTCTACTGCGCACCTCCAGATCAGTGTTTAATTTCTATTATCAGGTTTCTACTTTCCGAGTCCATTGTTTCTATATGTTTAATTATCGAACATTAATTACATAGTTACTAAATTAACTACAACAGAAGTATTTTACAGGGTGTTTACTTATTTTAATAATTAAAATCTTAATATTGGTGTACTAAGTGAAATGCCCTTGACTAAGGAATAAAGAGTGTGACCCCTCTTTAAGTATGACTTGTAAAAAAATTTTTTTTTTTTTTTAAAGAGGGGCCACAAGATAATTAAAACTAGGCCAAAGCCTAGAGAAGCCAAAAATGCGCTGGATCCAGTGAGACGGGACTTGCAATTAAAACTCACAAAATTAACAACCAATAAAATGTTTTTATTATAACCAAACTCATTATATCTCCTTAAAAATGTTACTTGAAAATTAATAAATATAAAATCTATATTCTATATTCTCCTTTTAGAAATGTTACTTGAAGATTAACAAATATAAAATCTATATTCTATATTCTCCTTTTAGCCCTATATCTAACCCCCAAAAATACACACGAATATACAATACATATACACGTTCCACAACACAGGACATTTACCACTTCTACCATTACATCTTGCCACACCTTTTTCACCCCATGAGGTACATAATTAACAATTTATAAATATCCTTGCACGTAACACCTATTGCAAGGTCTTAATACCTAATATGTGTATAACATATTATATGTGTATAATAAGATATATATTTGTAACACCAGTGGCCCCAGGACATACTAAATTCAGAAGTTGGCATAGTGCCTGATACTATTATAAAGTGCTCCCACATTGAGCACTTAGACTTGGAGTAATTATAATTAGAATCCAGTAAACACACAAGTGATCATAATCAATTAAAAGAATTTAAATAGGATAAATTTTGTTAAATATTGAAAAAAGTAACGTGTCATAATGCCTTATAACCTTTTAAAATTAATTTGGCCCAAAGACCGACATGTTCCTAGGCAAGATAGTGCATAACTCAACCTGTCCCAAGAACATGTTCAAGTCTGCATGAAAATCCACCTATACAGGATTAAACTGGTGACCCGACTTAACTACCAAAGAAACTTCTATCCCTATATGACCCAAACTGAATATAAAAATGTGAAATTAAAGCATAAAATGAAAACTAAATTTAACCAGCGAAATTACATGTTGATTGAATGAATTAGTAGCACTAAGGTAACCCTTCTACTGAAAACAAGAAAGAAATTTACACGCCTGAATGGTAAGCAGCCACAGATACATGCCAACCTCTGGGCTCACAGTTTATACAAACAGAGTTACAAAATGTACAAAAGATTCCCCCCCCCCAAGTCCACGCACTATTCTGTCCCGTTAACCGGACACCCAATTAAAATGTTTAAAGCTTAAAGTCATTGATGTAGTGTGACTATATGTCCACGGGTTCTAGTGGGTTACATCACACTGTGTAAAAGTAAATTGGTTTGGTGTCACTTGATATATTGCATGGTGTGAAGTGGTGGTACTCTGGTCTACATTTTAGTGTGTTGGTGGCCTATCCTCGCTAATCTCCTCCGGCACATGAAGTTGAGAGAGAGTCTAGATATTGATGTTCAGGATGCAGCTGTTCCTCGACTTCTAGCGAGGGACCCTATTCATACAAAATATTATCAGCGATAAGTTCTCAAAACTAATTCCCCCAGAAACCTCACACGCACCAAAATCCATATATAATATTAAACACAGCTTTAGGCCTACTTAAAATGATAGTTTGACACACTTTGCAACAGGTTATACGGCCACATGGCCTTATCTTGAAAAACTTTTAGTTTAGTTAAATTTCATATTAATTTTGACTTTACACTATTCTCAATTCTGGTGCCTTAGCTAAGACTTCTGAAACTAATATAGTATTATTATAATTACCAATAAAAGTTACATTTAAATTACTCAAAATTACACATTTCACAACATGCCACGTGGCGTGAGGTTAACTGATTTCATTCAAATCTGGATTTATTAAACAAATTCCTTTTGCATAACTTTAAATTAATGTATATAAGCACATTGCCGTGACTTACCGCAGATCTGTATTAGTTTAGCCTGCCATAGATGAAGATGGTGCAACTAAAAACTTCTTTCTCTCGGAGAAGACGGCCACGCGTTCTTACTTGGACGAGGACCAGGAAAAGACAGCTTTTAGAAAACGCTGTTCCGGCTTTCTAACTTGCAATCAGCAGCGAGCACCAGAGCGCAGCACTAATCGGGCGCACTTAAATACCTCATTACAGTATTGTAAAAGCTACCGCTAAATACAGTACAGTATTTTTCGTCGGCTTTCTCGTTAAATACCGTACACGGTTTTAGATTATTTGCGCCGATATAAATTAATCGGCACAAGAGTCTGATGTACCTTAAAGCAAAAGACAGGACAATGATTTTAAGTCACTAAAAGGATAACGCAGAATTACAAATTTTAAAATATCATATTTAGACAAATCGTAATATCTTTCCCACGAGTACCAAATAAAGCATAACATTAACATTTAATTATAGTACTTTAGTACCTCATAATAATTTACATTCGTCGATTGTTTTAAGATTCTGCTTCTAATTTTCAAATCTAAAGTTTACCTTACAGTACTTCCTTTATTTTTTTCTGCACTTCATGCCCTGTTTTCGATTTTTCCTGTTACCATCTTTATCCAAATTCTCCTTGGTCTTCCTCCAGTATTTTGATTTTGTCTACTTTCTATTTTATCGTGTACATTTCCAAATAAGTGATAAATTTGTCCTCTATTTTATTTTATGTAAGCTTCACGTTTATGTGTTGTTTACCTAAAGCTAGTGTATCAATATTTTATTTTTCTTGTATTTTATTTCGTTGTTTTCCCTCTATTCTTCTCAACTATACCACTTACATAGCGTTTTTTATTTACGCTGTTCAAAACAAATTACGATTCAAGACCTATCCCCTTCTCACTGTGTTGCTTATCAACTTTGTGGAAAAGAAAGTATTGACAAAATTAGTTTCGGTATTTGTCATAAATCCGGTAAACCAATTACTGTCTACGAAACTAGACATTTATAGACTTGATTCATATGCGCGTTCGGGTGTAAATATGTGTGCATTAAGCTACAGCTCAATTACAGTAGGTTTATTCAATGTCCATACTCAGTTTTAACATCTGTTGTGTCATAAACTTTATTGTTTTTATCGCTCAGTCGTTAAAGTGTTTCTTTTCTATTTACCACAAGCACGCTGTAAATACACGCTAGTAAAGGCTGAGAGGAAATTCGTCGAGAAGAAAACGTCACAAAGCCTTAAAATTAACTGACAATTAAGTTGAATTTGATCGAGCAGTTGATATATACCAACGTCATATTTCAGTCACTGCCATGGGTTACACTTCTAAGTTTTAAAATGCACATTAATACATTAAAAATGTTTAAAAGATACAATTTATCACAGTAACTAGATACACCCACGTTATCGTAGGTAATCAATAGCAGCAACAAGTCTGTCGTTTACGCATTTATGGATTTATAACGGATTGGAGAAAAGAAATAAACTCACAAACATCAATATACAAAAAACAGAAAATAATAAACAACGAGTGAACAAATGATTTTTTTGTTTTTTATAAATTTATCATAATTTTTGTTTGGAAACATAGGTTAATTTTATACGAAATTTAACGCTCTTAAATATATATTGGTTATATTTTGTAGTGTAAGTGAAATTCATTTTCTCTTTCCATCATCATTTCAGCTGTATGAGAATAATGACTACACACAATATTTTAAAAAGATTATAAGAGAAAACAAATCTGTTGATGTGAGATCGGGACTTTTGACTCGTCATATTCTTTCCAGTACTGGTTACTCATCAAGCAATTCTGTTAATTGGTTAACAGTTTCAGCCACTCCCCGTGCCGTTGCTTTGCTTTTGCAGGTAAGAGTCCCTATCTTCAGGACCAAACATTCCAATAAGTAAGTTACAATATTTTCGTAAATACTTGTTTATAGAAAATATTGGAATTAAAAATCGATCCAATAATTTTCACACGAGACGGCTCAGCGCACTGAAAAAATACGGTCCTTGTAACTGCTGTGTATTTACACTGCTTCTAATCCAGTCATTCTATGCGTTAACAAAGCCGCTTAGACGGACACACACAAGCTGAAATAAATATTACCTAATATTGTATATCTCCCTTTATGAAATTAATAAACAACTGAAACCACACGCAGTAATTAATCAGTTTACTTTTATCAGGTTTGTATTTCTGTGAACAATAATTTAAGAGTCATATTGTTCTAGGATTTTTGTTTTAGGAACTCCGACGTGAGAATGTAGTTTCCGCGGCTGTATCTGAGAAATTTCAGCAGTCGTTGTTCAACGTCCTTAACATTTTGACGGTCAGTATTGAAGGACGACCAGCGTGTGCATCTTACTTCTTATCTCACTGTTTTTCCTAAAGCTATCGAGCAAAGTTGTATCCTCGATTTATTTGTACAGGTGTGATAAGAAACGTATTTTAAAATAATTTTTGCAATAAGAATTCTTTTATAGAGAATGTTAAAAAATAAATACGCGTTGTTCATACAAAACCCCTATTTTACGGGTGTATTTCTCAAAAAAACACCTTTTGTAAAACAGTCATATTGTCTGTGTAACGAATGTAAGGTTCTATTGAAACATTACGCCAGGACACGAGGATTCAGCATTATCAAATCCATAGCTCTATTTACCTACTGTCGAAGGCTAATTTTTAAATTCTACGTTGCATGAATCGACCACCTGTTACCATTATACAGTACACTAGTAAAAACCAACCGTTTTCAACACTAAATGCTCATTAGGTTTTTTACTCCCTTTGTAAGTCAATATATATATAAATGTAAGTACTGCCATTTACCATCATACTTACCAATACAGCTTTAACGCCATTGTCAGCAAATAATATTCAGGACCAATTCGGTTATATATCAAAGTAAACAGTGTTGTTCGTTTCGTGCAATTGCGGTGATTAAGACAGCGAATTTGTCGTTACGATATTATTCATAATGATCGGTGTGAGAAAATTTATTCGCGTCTGTCTCGTCAAGTTTCGGGCAAAACTGATTTACGTTCGTATTAAATTCGGTTTTATGAAAGAAGACGCGCGTGACGTAGAATCCTTCTTAAAGTGAGACTATATCTGATTTTATCACAATATTAACTAATGGTCAACATGCAGAGTGCATGATATAATCATGTTACATTTAGCAGATGTAGTATTTATAATTAAATACAGGTTCATGAGATTCCGTTTTTACTGGTAAAAAGAAATAAGACCATAACTATAAGACCCCTCGCCGATCGGATACCGTGATCTTTAGCCAGTGGAATAAAGTTTTGAACACAAAAGAAATTGATCTTACAAGCTTTGAATACACTTTTATGAAACTAAACACTACTAGTTCAACAGGAGGTGTTGAACAATTATCCGATTAGTTCTATCACAGTAAGTAATAAATGACACCAAAATTACTATAGATAATTAAAATAACACACGCAGGCATTTGTCGCTAAATACTGTTGTCTAGTAGCACTTATTATCGATTGTATTGCCAGTACTACATTTGCTACGATGGCGTGGTGTTGCCTTGCAGGGGAAATTGTGTGACACAATGTTGTTCACGAGATATTTCCATCAGTCGGGATAATAATGGAGAGCAAAAGCTGTCAGAAGGTTTCAAACTGTGACACCCAGCAGTTACGTAATACGCCCACCTTATTACACGACTACTACTCATCTCCCCTATCCCAACGGTTTAACAACGTTTAGTTCGTTTATTACTTAGTATTAGATTCTGTGTATTAAATATGTATACAGAAAAAATGACGCAACGGGTAATAAATAAACTGAACATGCTTTGGAGTGTGGATATAAAATCGAAAAATTAATAATGTTACGACATTACAGAGCAATCTACGTGTTTCTCGAATGTTCCAGAAGAATCCGGCTATAATGTTGTGTTCGTACGTGATTTAAACATGCATTCACGAGACTTTTCTAGACGCCGCCTGCCGCGCGGACTGTGTCAAGGCCGCAATCAATTACGTCGTATTGTAGATCTAACGCGTAGTATGTGGAATGTTCTGGATTTTCGGCGGGATATAAATACAAGTACTCAGCGACGCTCAACCAGTTTGAGTTGCGATTTATTGGAATGCGGTTCGTAGTATTAGAGTTCAGAGTTATTGTACGGCGATACACAGTGCTTTTAAGTGACGATTTGCACAGTGCGGGTTGAAGTATTGTGGCGAAGAATTATGTTTTTATAATTGTGCGATACTCTATTGGTAGACATTTTTATTCCGTGTGAACAATTTCTATTTGATTTGTTGTAAGAGACTATCTTGTCAATTACAAACTGTTTAATTGTGATAATTATAGCTGGTGATTAGTGATGTAAGTAGTGTCTTGTATTTTGTTTTTCACTGTACCAAACGACGATCAGTGGACCGTCGTAACAATATGTAGTAATATTGGATAATAGATAGTACAAAATTGCCTCTAAAAAGTAATAAAATCAAAATGAACAAAATCTGCCTCTTTGCAAGACAACAGAGAAAGTAATTTTTGACGTTGAAGTAACATCGTCATTGCATATAAAATCGATTTCAGTTGTATTATTACTGTATTTTTATATTTTAGTTTCTTGTCTCCTATATAATATAACGAACACTAAATTGTATCCTGAACTTTCTGACGTGTCCAGACATATCCGATCTCATTAATATGACTGTCTTAATAATATTTAATGTCTCAGTTACATTGTGACATGGTTATATTCATGTACTACGTAAACCTGAATGCAGTTTACATTGTACGTATGCGTTATCTGCTTTACACTGTTTGTTGCCCAAGCCGTTTGGATTATTTTGTTATATTTTCTAATAGGCTACCGTCCTTAGTGCCAGTTTGTAATTTGATTAGCGCTGAAATCAGATTACGTTTCTGATAGAATCTGCAAACAAATATCTGTTACTTTGAAATATAAATCTTTCGCCGAGACTGTCAGAAGCTAACACAGTTTTCCGCTTCCTACACAAAGCATCTTGCTGCTTTAGTATTCATTAAAATATGTCTGACACAGTTTCTTTCAAACCCGTTTAGTGAGCTACTTGCATCTGATGTTTCCTCACCCAGTAATTTTACTAAAAGAATACATTTAACTTCGTTACCGTGTAATTCGCTATTTCAGCTCACTAAACTTGATAGCGTTTTACTGAAAATAGTTCTCACGTACAGCGGATGATGATTTAAAATAAGCAGACACCTTGTTTTTTAGTTTTATTTATTTTTATATGTAAATGTTACATTAAACTACAGGTAAAATCAATATGCAAATGGTTTTTGCATATGTATGTATGTATTATATTTAATATTTATTATAACTTTACATCAAGATGTTTTTTTCTTATTTGAAACATGTTTTGCGACACTTTGTGTTCTCATCCTCAGCCGTCCTGATATTGAATCTTGTGAAGTACTTGTGTGTTGTTTGGTTATTGTTAAGGTTTTCTGTTGGCCTTTGGCACTTTAAATTGGTATTATTGTGGTGTATATATTAGTATTTTATATACTATATATTGTATGCCAAAAACCAACTGGAAACCATAATAACAAACAACCAACACACAAGTACTTCACAAGATTCAAAATCAGAAAGGCTGAGGATGGGAACACAAAGTGTCCCGAAACATGTTCCAAATAAGAAAAAGCATCTTTAGGTAAAGTTATTATAAATATTAATATATTATATAGATCAAGAATAGACTGTAGCAAAAATATTTGAAGTATATATGTATATACAATTATACACACATACCTACATATACATGCATATGCTACATTTTTTAGATGGAAAATGTTTACCCATAGTTTACCGTAATATATTTAAGCAGTTCTACCGAGTCGTATTTGTTGAATCTACTTTCCTTTACGATTTAGTTGTACACTTTTAAAATTTAAATGACTCAACGAATTTGCGTAAAGGTTAAACCGACGCTTCCAACAAGTGTTCCCGACACTTTCAACAATAAAATCGGTAAACCGATTCGCTTCTGCTGCCTTAGAGAGCAGCCGTTGACAGTTAGGCCGTTTGTTTGTTTCCAGAAGCAAAATGATTTTTTAATATAACATTTCGAAAATGACACTAACACGTTCAATTTACTCCTTACTACTGTATAAATCATTAGATAACAATCTGCGAGTAAGTATGCTATAGTTTGGTTCCTTTTTGCACTCTTTCGCACATTTCACAAACCAACTAATCAATGTAATAAGAACGTCAGGAACCTTCCAGCTTATTTCAGAAGGTGACCTTTTCTAAGCATATTTAAGCAAGCGCGGCGTAAATTTTTTTCAGGCCGTTAAGCAAATTCTTCTACAGTTAGACAGTTAGATCGCCTCTACTGTAAGCGGAAAGAATTTTTGTGTTGCAATTAGCATTTATCAATTTACTAACGATTATTACTTGGTACGTAGAGAGAGTATTGGAGTACTGGGTCACAACGTAGAAAAATAAATTGTATGATGTTATTATGTTTAGAAGATCCTTAATGAAAATTGTCATCATCGATTTTTGTTACGTTTAGTGATTTATGCCAATGTTCTAAGATTGTGATCCATGCTAAACTTTTAACAATATATTAAAGGCGTTCGTCATGTACTTATTTCTACCTGGCATAAACAGAAATGTTCGTGTTTTTCTAAATCAGCACAAGTCATTGCAAATTACGAAAAAACAAAACATTTAATATTGAACGTCTACTTTAGCCTGACGAAGCGAATAAAGTCGACATATAGATTCTCAGAATAGGTAAACAGAAAATATCATAGAATGAAAAAACAAGAACTAAATGCTAAACGTCAAGTATACAATCTCTACATTTCATAAGCCTAAAACTTAGAACAAAATTAATTTATATTTTTATTTTTTGTATTAGTTAAAATTTAGGACACACAAATAAAATTCATTACATTATTTTATCAAGATGTACAGTACGTTCGTGTGTGGGTACCTTTGTGTGCCCGCACGTGTGCAAGTATGTTTGACAGCTGTCATCCTGTCAATTTTGATGAGTGACAGTGAGTGAGATTTACGTCACCCAACTTAAAACGTTGAAGTATGTATAAAAATATATGGCGAATGTACTGTATATCGAATGTACTTTCGGTTTGGAGAGATTCTTAGAAAGATAAATTTCGTTATTCCGACTGAGTTTTTACGAGTAACTCTGCAACTTACGCTTACTCATAAACAGTGCATTTTATTTGTTAATAAACTTAACGCATTACAGATCTAAACATTAGTTCATTTTTACCTTTGTGCAAATTAACTTTATTTCTCATTGGTAATTCCTACCAATTTTTAAAATACAGCTAAATTTTTAAAATAAATTTAATCGTATATTTAGAAAACTAATGAATTGTGTAAAATAATGCACGATACTTGCATTCAATTCAGTATTACTCTTTATACCAGAAACTACATTAAGGTATCTGCGCTTGTACAAGAAAGGCTATGTGACAGTATACTAAATATTTTAGCTAGATTATAAAATATTTGTTTAGTAATCCTACTAAACTCTATGTCTACTCAATGTTAAAGGGTAACTGTATTATTAAAGGTACCTTTAATTAAAGGTAAACATTATTCCGCATTGTTTCTAGTTACACTATTTTGTTAGTTTATATTAATTACAAAATTATTTCCATTGATGTGTGTCGGTTGTAAATCTTTAAAGACACGAGAAAGAAAGTTCAATTGTAAGAAGGATGCCGTCGATTCTATTCTTCTGAATTTTGTTTGACCTCCTCAAAGAGCCGCAATATTTCATTAATGTTATGAAACATATTTAAATACAGATCTGAAATCTGGCATTGTATAAACGACCCAACAGTACACGACGCATAGACTCTTAATGTAAAACAGATCATAAGTTGTAATGTAGCGTCACAGATTGTATTTACAGTAAGGGCTACGTACGCAGTAACATTACAGACAAGGTGATGACATAGTCGTTTAATAAAAATTCTTTGTACTTTAGAAACAGTGACTTTAACCAATCAAATAAAGGAGTAGCTTAGATTAGCCCAAAGCAAGATGTTTGGAAAATTCTGGTTACGTCTCTAAAAGGCACGTGAACCAGTTACAAGACAGAGAGTTATCTACTGAAGTGGAACTGAGCAGGCAACATAGTCTTCAATCGAAAACGACAAATATAGGAGTTGATAATGTACTGGAGTGTAGAGTAGATGGAAGAATAGGAGGACGGTCTCCACCAAGATAAACTGTTTCTCCACATCAGACGGTTTCTCCACAACAACTGGATAAATGTAACACAAGACACAATTAAGAAAACAATATGTTTTTTCGTAAAGAATTATTATTATTTAAATTTAACAAAAAAGAATTTTCTCTGCATTCTATGTATTTTTATGCATTCTATTTTCTTTGTTATTTTCTATGCATTTGGGTCTTAGTTAATTTTGTATTTAATATATCTTGTTTAAACTCTAGGTCTACTCGGGGTTAAATAATACCTGTCTTTATCTATATTAAAGGTAAATAATATCCAACAGTAGTGCTAGCTACACACTATTTCGTTGCTTTATATTGATTCTGAAATTAATTTGTTTGGCTGTAAATTTTTGAAGATAGAAAAAGTAAAGTATATTTTAAAAAGCATGACGTTAGTTCCTTTCTCCTCTGAAGAGCTGCTATTTTTCATTTATTTTTGAAACGTACTTTAACATAATTGTGTTCTTTCAGATATATTATTGTGTAACACGTGTAATAAGATAAAATAAATTATTTTTCATGTTGACAAACACAAGTAATATCACAAAGTATGCAATTTTCTTAATCAGAATACTGCAGATTATCAAACACCAGCACTGCAAAACGAAGAAGTGTTAGTTTACAGAGCAATATAGTTACTATTACCCGTTTAAATGTTATTCGTCATTTGACATTAATATGTTTTATTTGTTACCACATACTTCGTCGACGTACGAAGTAAAATTATCAACTTGTAACTCTTTTGTTAAAATAAGGTTCGTTTGCGATATTGTTTTCAAGCGAGCGGTTGTTGTCATAAATAAATCTTTACCAGAGGTAACGCAGGTTGCTACGATCTGCACTCAGCATCCTGCTGTTTTAGTATTCATTAAAAATATACGTCTGACACAGTTTGTTTTATAACCTTTAGAGTGCGCTACTTGTGTCTGACGTTTTCCTATCCAGCGATTCTACTCAAAGAATACATTAAACTTCGTTTACCAGGTAACTCGCCGTGTCAGTTCACTCAACACGATAATGATGCATTTTTGGTTTCTTTTATAAAATGATGTGCTCCCGGGGAAAAAGATTATTGTTAATGGGAAAAATAAAGTATTTTACTTACAAGATTTCTAAATTTTGGCTCATATTATGCGATTGCTGTTGTGAGTTCAGTTTTGATTTTACTAACAGTGACTCTCGGATGAAAATTCAAAACGCAGCAATACCCCATTAATCAATATAATCTAGATACAATAGTGCTACAAACTAGTCATTGTACTGAATTCGACAATCCTCTGTAAAGCACATCGTAACGGTAAGATCTGAAACCGCCGACTAAACGCAGACTCTCACATCACCAGTGAGCACTAATATCAGCAGCCCTAAAATATAAAAAAAAATAACCTCTGCTTAAAATAAAATTATATTTCCTTTAACTGTAGTAAAAATTATTACCTCCATTACATGCTGGTTAACTAATTTCAGCGAAAAGAGCACGACAAATTCTATTTGTATTTTTATGTTTGACGAAGACAACATTCCATACCTTATTTCGACACGTTGCGTATTTGCAAAACATACAGTTCTATATTCTATGTTTTATACTTAGACTATAAAATACGGTTGCGTATTTTCTGCTAAATCAGGAAAAGTTGTCTGCGACCCCAATAAAATTGTAATAATGTGAAACTGTTCATGGAAATCAGTTAGTAAAAATTTGATTTTTACAAATTCAGAAAGTAAATTAGTATTTCAAATTCACTGGTTTTTATTAACTGGGAGACAAGGAAATTTTAATGCATAAGTAAAACTCAATGTTTTCAAACCGGTGTCTAGCGAGAAACTCAAAAGTGGTCCGTAGGAGCACCAAGTTATAGGTATAAATGATTTTCATCTACCCTACCTGTAACATGCAGCGTAAACAAATTACATGTATGAGAATGAAAGCGACTCACTGCTAACAAATAGGCTTAAGCAAAGGAATCAGCTGAACGCAAGGAATGACATACTACTAGATCTGAGCAATAGAGTCGGCTCATAACTCCATATTTGCTTGTAAATATGCTAACTTATAAAGCACATACAGTGCGAAAATAAAACAGCGAAAAAACCAAGTGATTCAGTTAACACTCATTTTAGTAAATAAGTTTATTTATAAAATAAGCTATCTGCTTCTTAATCGCCCTAAAATCCTTAGTAGGGAAGAGAAAACCACGCTTTATTTACCTTTTGACTTTGTGCGCGCGGTTATTTTAAAATCGGGAACCACTTGTTGTAAGTGAATGACTTACATGATAATACTGGTTTAGACTTTCATGATAATGCAAACTAATTTGATATCCTTTAACGTTTTACTAATATAGGCCTAAATTGTAAATATATTACTACCCGTATATCAATTTAAATGAAAATAATTGAATAATGTTATAATTAATTATTTATATTTGTTTTGATATTAGTGTTGTCAACTGTAACAAGTATATGGTCTACAGGCAATTATAAGACACATTACTTTCAACAACACATGTAATGCTGTTTTACAATTTAAAACGCTCTACTGTATTTTATATTGTAATATACTAAAGCCCAGAATAGATTTAATTTTAATTCTTTCATCTGCCAATTTTGAATAATTCAATTGTGTCAATTATTTTTCTGTCCTCATGAATTTGTTTTATTACGAGTTGATCATAACTTGAGATGTATTTTTTTTTTAAACAATAGCTGTCTTTTGTATTTTTATTTATACCTATCGACTGATCTGTGTAGCAAGAAATGGTGTAAAATAGTCACGTCCAGGATTGAAAGAATGAGGTTGACAGAGACGTAAACTGATAAAGGGAATATTTAAGATTACAAGTGATGATAAACTAGAAGCTCATGGCCAGAACAATAGAACGGAAAGCAAACTATTCACCAGACCACGTGGTCACGTTGTATACGCTCTCGTTTACCGTCATTTTTAAAATCCTATAAGAAGAAGATACGAACAACGGAAAATTAATTATTGAGAGGCAAAATTTTAACAGTCCATATAAAACGGCTTAATGATTATTTAAGTAAAATTTTTACAAGGTACTTTGTTACCTCAGCCAACGTGTTACAACATGATCGTGATTGTAACATACATAATATGAAATATAAACGTGTTCATATTGCGATCAATCAACATGACACTGAACGATGGAATAGCTTTACATTGAACGTACCGTATAGGAAATATACACGTTTGTATGGTACACTTTATGAATTACACATTTCCCAGTGTGTCTGTTGTCTTCTTCGTTGCACACTGCACAGAGATAAAAATTATTTACAAAATAATTCGCTTTTATTGTTTTCATAACAAGACAAAATGTTTCATACTGAATACACAATAATGTTTAAAAGAAGTTTAATTACACGAAACTTTATTTTTCTCAACTTTAAATTTAAATAATTAAAAAATTATATTTTTCAAAAGTAATTAGTTACATATCAATAAAAGTGAAACCATTACGTACATAGAATAAGACAATGTCTTAACATATTTGGAGTGTAAACGACTAAGCATTCAGCCTGCATCAGACAACACGAGTACAATACTTATCCCTCCCAATCGTCGTTGCATAATAAATAAAACAATAACACTTCTGCTGAAGAACTGAGCTTGTTTGCTTTTGCGCTTATGCTATTGCACTTCTATGTCGAGATTGTGTGAGTGTACTGTAGAGTATTTTTTGTAACGCAAAGTCACAAAACGTTTTCCGAATGTTTTATTTGTACCTGTCAATTTTGTATTGTTACTTTCTAAATCTATATACATAAAATTCAAAGTCTGAGGATATATGTGTACTGAATACAAATCCACACCGTTACACTGATTGCCACCAAATGTTGCACATATAACCTTTGACACAAGACGAAAAACACTGTCTAACGTGGAATTTGATATTTTGGCCCGTTAGCACGATTTAGGCCCTTTTAATTATGCCTTTTTGTTGACGCGTATAAATATGTCAACAACACCATGGAGACCAGAATTAATTACCATATTATCAATTAACTAAACAAGTGATATTTAGCGGCATCGGAACTGTACCTTTATCCGTTCCTGCAGTTTCTAATTTTTAACATTGAAAATGTTTATAAGGACGTGTCGCACATTTGCGGCCGATCGCTGGTGCGTTTTCGAAAATGGGAACCGGTGAGTGTCCATAGAAACTACTTCTTTGTTGTCAACAACGTAGTACACGTATAAAACTTCGCTTATGAATGCGACTACATTTAACTTATAATCTGTACATTGGTAAATGAAGAATGAATTCATTGATTGGTAAATGAAGAATGAATTCATTGATTGGTAAATGAACATAATTATATATATTTTTATATATATTTTGCCCTCCTCTGTGCAATCCCTATAATTCTTTTAATCTGCTATTCTATCGCTATATTTTGTAATTTTGTATACAGATACGTCTATATATTTTGTAATTGTTTTAAACGATTATATAATTTATGGTAATACGTATTTATGATGATGCAATGAATAAGTTAATTAAATATATTAAATACTAGGGGTCTACTACTAAAGATGTCAACAACACCAAGGAGAATAGAATTAATTACCATAGTAACAAATAAATATACAGGAACTATTTAGCGGCATCGGAACTGTACATTTATCCATTCCTTCAGTACTTTTTCGATGTTTTATATAATATGCAATTGTGTCGATAAATTACGATGTGGAAAGTGTACTAATTGTAAATTGCCCTATTACTTAATGCAAAGTGAAAATACGTGTTGTTTTAATTTGTGAGGTTAGGTGACAACGGTGTTTGGTTTTTAGTTTACTGCTGAAATAAATAAAAGCCATTGTTCAAGAAAACATAACGTCGAATGTGTTATACAATGCTTCTAACACAGTAACACTTAAAATAAAGAATTTAAGGTTTTTGATTTAACAGGTACTTTATAAAATTATCTTAAAAGGCTTTACAAACGGGTACTTTTAAACCTCCAAAGGCAATTGCACCAACATAATAATTTCGTACAAGTTAAAATATTACAAATGTTGAAAACAGGTTTGGAGAGAATCTGACTAATGAGTACAAAATTGTTATACGAGCTGAAAGAACGCCGTATAGACATAGCCAATAAAAATTACATTAAAATACTTATTAAAAGTCAAATATTCGCGTGCAAAGCCGCGGGTAACAGCTACTACATTTATAAAATAAGGCACGTTAAAATGCCTGTCAACAAATGCCTATTAAATGTTTGTCAACAAATTAACAAATATTATTATTTGAACACAGTTAAAATTTACATTCGAAAAACGTATTAAAACTTTTATTATTTTACTTAATACTTTATAATTTACGTTTAGTGGAAATATGTCGGTGATGTGGCATACATATTGTAATGTAATTAATTTAATAATGTTTATGTTGTTTGTTTAAATGCTTTCGTGTTATTATTATTATTTCGAACTTGTTGTTTAAAAGGACTGTAAGAACTGTTCTCTTGATGCTTCTTGATGTGTTTACCTCCCCACTTACCATCGGTGAACGTCCTCAATCTTCTCAATAGGCTCTATATCACTGGAAATTCATAACATAATACACAAAATATTTCACTTTGACATGAACATGCAGACAGTTAATAAAATGATAAGTATATTTAATATTGAATTAAATATTTAAATACTGGCCGCTAGAATATTGCTGCCACCTTGGGAAACAATTGCTCCTCGAATGAAATTTACTCTTGCCTATTTTAAGAGAAATAAATACGCTTGATTCACAGGTAAGATAACTATGATTTTATTAACATCAATTAACTTGAATTGAATTCCTTTTAAAAACAACGAATAATTTTTTCAAACAACAAGAAAGTTAATTATTTTATGAAAATCCTTCAGCTCAGGGCTGGTAACACTCATGCGATATACAATATTATTGTGAACCTTGTTAGGTTAATTCTGGTTATTATTATTACCAAATTTGATGAATTCATTGAATTGTCATGATACAAGATACAAAGATGTTTATAATGAATAATAGTAATTTATATAGAATAATCAAAAGACAAAAAATACAAAATATTTAACCTCAAATACGATATCAAAACTATCATGGTACAACTGGTGTACAGTAGCTAGTTATTCAAGGAAGTGTAACACGTGTTCATAAACGCTACACATTAAAATGATATTATTTGTTTACTTATTATCAATGAAATGTATTTGATTAAATAGAAAAAATTCTTATTACTGAGTCTATTCAAAAAGAATTACTAATTTACGATATGACTCTTTGTTGACATGGAAATGTTTGTTCTTTATAGGTTAACTCTACCTATAGTTCAGAGTAAGTTATTAAAATAAGTTATTTCGTAATATTTAAATCTTAAAACTATATTCAAAACATATTTAGCATGATAGGATTGTTAATTAAAGGCAGTGATAGTTCTCGTAGGTTATATTACAATTAACTTGATTCAAACGTTATAGGTAGTCAAGTAAGCGTCTATATTCAGGCGTGTTGCTTAGAGTATTTAATATTATTTTGACTCCACTTATTATTTTTCCTTAAAAAATATTAAAATATTTTAATTAAACAACATGATTAATTAATCGAGAACTTTACTCATTGTGGCTGTCAATGTACAATCCTTTACTAGTATAGCCATGTACGGTGCGTACTTGACTAAATTAGTTCGACATAATATTTCCCAATTGGCAACTATTATTTATCATTTTATTTTTAAATATCGTCAATATATAGTACTCCCTGTAATTATCACTTTTCATCGCCCTTATTATACACTAGCGATGTTAAATAATTCTCACTATCACTCGTCGCACTGTCACACGTATAGGGTTAGCTCCTCAGTTGAGGTTAGTTTACTACTATTTACTTGGTGACGCGCACAAATTTGAAATTTCTCTTGCTGACTACTGCACGCTCCGCTCGCCGTGATGGTTGGAATACCATTAATCCTCCTCGTCGAAGTTTCTTCTCGCGTCTGGTAAAATCAGGTCATCTCAATGGTCGAGATCTCTGTAATCTCAACCCCAAACGCCTTAGTGACTTTAAAAAATTAAATTTTTGGCGTCGGATTTTGGGTCGGAGAGTATCCTGTGACGCGTTCATTCCGGTTCGGAAATGACAGAAAATCTTATATCATACATAATTTTCTTATTATTTGTCTGATCAACAAATGAATAGTCTCATTGTTTTGCGGATACTTGGGTCTTTCTTTTAAGTCCAAACAAGTTACAAATCCGTCCATTAACAATTTAACTCACTTCACACAATTCACTTATAGTGGTTCTTAATAAAAAATAAGTCTTTACCACTATATTTCGGTGTTATCTTATTCTAATATTTATAATTAAATGTTTAGAGTCCATATCTCCCATTATTTAATACAAAATATTAATATATTTATGGTTTGAGCAAAATGCATTCATGGCGTGCAAGCCATATATGTCCTAGCATTTGTATTTGCTTGTATTACCATTATGTCTTATTCTATTATACCCTCTCGGTATTTAAATGTTACTTAACATCCTTTTATACCTTTGCTGATACTTTACTCAAGCAAATGGTGTCTTATTTAATCATATAGCATTGTTTAAATGCACCATGCTATAATTTCGTTTTTTGTCACTCTTATTTAGTTATTGTTAGTATGAATTACAAGTATTGTTATTAATTAAAATGTACCCAGACACTGTACATTGTCTGTCTAATGTACTTCCTAACTTTTTGTTAGTTGAAATTTCTTTAAATTGCAGTAGAATGGTTATTTACACCTAGTCCTATTGGTTTAGTTAATTGGTTTATCATTTTATTGGTATTATTTTACTTATATAATGATTGTTAGGTATACTCATAGTTGAATTGAATATTCCTCTCACTACTGGTAACCCTCTTTACTTTCTATTTACAAGTTTTATTAGTGTTTTCTGTGTAACTCTGTAGTCACTTGGTAATTTGTCTGATTTTGCTATTGTTTGTATCAATAATTTGACTTATATAGCTATGTCATTCAGCTTATAAGGTATTCACTGTCTTATATATTTGTTCTTATTTGGTTTCTGTTCTGAACATTTACTTGTAATTACTTTATCTAATTATTGTGTGTGATTTTATGTTGTAGGTCCTGTTCAAATGAGGTTATGTGTTACTGATTTGACAACAATATGCTTTTTATTTTGTTCAACATTCTGCTTGAATACTGTAATGTCATTATGACATGTTATTACTATTGTTTATTACCATGTTTTACACACGTTGTACACATTTTGTGGGTTTGCATCTTGGCTTGTATACATTGGTTTGTTTCTTTACAACAAATTGTCTTGTTTACTACACATTAGTTATTACATTTATTTACATTTTGTCCTGTGTTACTCTGACATTCAGGCATATTTCATATCAAGGATTTTATAGTTTGTTTCATTGGTCTTTTAGAATAATTATTTCTCTTTTCAGTTCCATTACATTGGTGGTCTTACTAAGTATGTCTGTGTTACAATCTTGGATTACAATTCGTACACTGAATGTTTATGTATTTTACTTGATAATCATTGATTTCATTTGTTAACACTTTTTCACCTCCCTTGTTATAAACATTTCACTTATATTGTTTGTGGTGCTTATTTGGGGTAGTGTCATTACATTATTTATTGTTGCACTCATATAAGGTATTCACTATTATTGTCTGTGATTACTTACTAAGTTTTCAACACTTGATTTTTATCATATTAGTTTTATTATGTCCTTCCTTGACGGATAGTTTTATAACTATTAATCTGGTAGTCATTATTCTTATTTTGTCACTTTTCTGGTCGTGGTGCCTTCCTTACTTTGGGAATGCTGGTGTCTTGTTCTAGTTATATCTATTCTTCATTTTTCATGGTACATTTCTTCTTCTTCTTCTTCTTCTTCTTCTTCTTCTTCTTCTTCTTCTTCTTCTTCTTCTTCTTCTTCTTCTTCTTCTTCTTCTTCTTCTTCTTCTTCATACTTCCTCTTCTGGTTATTCAGTTGCTTATTCTTCATCTTTAATTTCTTATCACTTATAAGGCATTTTTGGTTTCCTCACTGTTTGTGATAACTCATGTCATATTTATAACACAATTATTTACATTATATTCGTCGTTATTTGTCACAATTCACATTTATTTGTCTATACATCATGTCCACTCATTATAGTTATAATTTTTAAAATGTCTTCTCACTATTATGATAACTATTTTGTATTTCTCCTCATTATTATGATAATCTTTAATATATCCCCTCACTATTATGATCTATTGGGCCTATATTGCTAACGTATTAATTTGATCCATTATCATCTCTTTTCCTCCTCTCTTCTTGATGATACTTTTATTATGGTTCTTCTTTCTTCTTCGCTGGCTTGCTTTAACATTATTCATATATATAGATACACATTTGGCTTTTATACTTCTGTTCTTTCTTCTCATGTTTGATGAAATATGTTCGTGGTACACTTTTATTCGACGTATTATATCATTTCTATGTAACCATTATTTTGTTACGTTACAATATATCTGAACAATACAGTCACAAGGCAAAAATATATACTGCAATGCATACTTCATATTTCTCAAACCATCCTGTCGATATTATTATTAATTAATAATGTTAGTCGGTTACAAATAACTACAGATCTTATCGTTAATTACATATACTGTATAATAATCCTTTATACTAATCAGTTTTATTACTTTAAAATTGCGTGTATTTTCTGTCTATACATTTCTAGGTACCAGTGCCATTGGCAAACAGCGACCCTGTTGAAACGTGTAAAATCCCTATAGAAGTATATACAACGGAGTACTTTTATAAATCTTGTTAAAGTCTTTAAACATAAAAAAAACAAATGTGCGGCAATAAATTATCGTTCTCTAAGTGGTTATGTTAAAAGCAATATATCACAGTCATTATTCACAGACGCAGCGTTTCGAATGAAATATAGTGTTTATAGTGCAAGGGTCATCGTATGACAAAGATACAAGCTACAGAGCGTGTTTTCAGCCACACTCCTATCAAAACTTTTTTTAATTTCCCCCAAAAAGTAAAGCGTATGACTAATAGGTCGTTATTACTTGTCATTTTGTGACTAAGTTACACTCTACTGGTGCAGCGGTAAAACAAAATTGTTCCTTTAGTAATAGTAAAATTTCTTCTCTTTTCCAGAAATTACTGGATGTTATTTTTCACGACCACGAATACAAAGTTATGTTATTTGGACAGAAATATGTCACTGGATCGCTTTTCATGTCAATAAATTTTTAATCACAGTTTAACTCTTCAATATGCGCTCTAATTTCAACTTTTCATTTTTGAGTTCTTTTTCGGTATTATATTATCTATTTGATCTACCCGTTCTCCACTTGAATCAGATATTACGTCCACTTTTACTGTTCTGTCCGATTGTGTGGTTTGTTATTTGTTATTATCTGTGCCCCATTATTTTTCTCCTATAATTTATTGAGTTACACACTTTTTGTTTGGGAATTAGCCAATTCTATTGTAACATAATAACTTACTATGACCTGCAGTACCGTCTTGGCAGGCCCCAGACACCGGCCGCCTACGATCAATATGGTTAAATAGATATTCACGTTTTTGCATCACATCTATTCACGTAAGATGACACATCTAAAACTAACAGCACATTCTACGGCATAAAAAAGTGTCACAAAATCTTTCATTAAATTTATAGAAAGGTTAAATGTTGGGCGTCGACAAGATGATATTTATGTACATAGTAATATCAATACATAGTATCTGGTCAGCCTTCATAGGGTGCGCACTCATACTGACGTGTGTTTTTAACAATTGAGTATGTGATTTTAACATTTGACGATCTCAACTGAGTAAAGAAATCTGACGATGGAACATATGTTCCGAAACGCGTAATTCTAAATATAACACAAAGTCACACGACGGATCTAAGGTAATTTATTAATTTATAATACAGTTTTTGTTAAATATACAGTTCCAATATTTATGTTAAAATTTTAGGTTCACAGAAGTTACCAGAAGAACCGTTATTTTTTGCTACATCTTGCTATATCCATCGTATACCCCGGCTGCAACTTTACGGGCTGACGTAAATGTAATTGGTATGATTTTTATAATTTTATGATTTTCTTTGGTAATCAGCAGTTTATGAAAAATATCTTAATTACCGGACTATATAGTAATGGAATGTACAGATTTTTAATCTTAATGACTTTAAATATACTCTATCAAAAATCTTCACAAGGCTCGACGTGGTATAACGTCTCGTCGTTACAATATCGGGAACCTGGTTAATTGGCTCAGGTCAATTAAACAGGCTGCCATAATCTTACAAACTCATAATTAACTGGAATGACAACAAATTTTAAATAGGATCCTGTGAATTGAGGGATATTGACAGGGGTTTGTAGATTTATTCACTCACCTTTTTGGACCATGACATCTCTTTATTACATAATGTTTTAACATCTCCGAAGAAATTTAGCAATGAGTATATTAAAAGTAAAAAGATTTGCACCTCTTGTACAAATAGAATTAGAGTAATTAATGAGTTAACACAGCTTTTACTGCCCTCGGATCCGAGTATTTTGTTTCAGTATATGATATTAAAATTATAATCTTTATTTTGTGCCATCTGAAGAATGGGCTTATTTAACTTTAACGTGTTATTTTCATAAAAGCATTAAACTTAACACATATTATTACTAAGCATGTAATTACAATTTTATGGTAATTAAGTAAGTCTTTCGTGTTTTACTTTACTTTCATTTGTTAATTAAGTGTCTATCATGTATTATTTTAAGTTAAGTTCTGAACCACGGAAGTTGAACTTCCGTGTCACCTGTGTGTAACATCGTCGGCGAATCGGCGCTTCTATCGGTTGTGAAGGGTGTCTTGGAGATCTTCTGGCTATCGTGTTTTGGTAAAATCTGCTGTCATTCCTAAAGATGAGTCGTCTGCCGGGTCTGTAGATTCTTGTGGTAGGTTTGAGGTTGTAACTTTCACTGGTGCTCACATTGTTGTACCGCACATATTACTTACGGTTAACAGTTACATGTTAAAAGTTTAACATCACATTTAGGTGATGTTAGTTCGTTACAGAGATTTCATTGTCATACGCTCACGTCACTTACGACATTTTTACATCATCCGGCTATCTCACACAAGCTTCTCTCCGTTTACAGGTTTTATATTGACTACATACTTTTGTACGCTGTATCAGCAGCGGAGTCTGAGATACAACTGAACTAATTTACTATAGGGGTGAAGAGGCTATCCGCGCGCGGGTAGTTTATCAGCGCGAAAAGTAGTTCTCACTTATTATTAATTATCTTGCTTTAATTCGCTTACAACTTAATGACATCGCTCTTTACTTTTATTACTCTTTTATGTGACGAGGGGTAGTTACGGATTTATTTAGTTTCTCAAATCTAATTTCATTAACTGCTTCTTTGGCAAATCGGCAGGTTACTACCGGTTTGGGGCATGGAGAAGGGTTCATTCGTACCTTATTAAAGCCAATATTAGTATAAAAAATTTATTTTTATATTTGTGGGATTTAGGCTTGTTAAATCGTCACATATTCCTCCACTTAAAGACGACACAGGGTCAGGGACCGATGTGTTTTCTGACGGGGAACTAGATCAGAATTGCACTGGGAGTATGCTCGGAATTTCTGTGTGAAATTCCTTTCTCTCTTTTAACAGTTTCCTCATTAGGTACATGAATCACTCTCAATTCACTATTTACTGTTAGAGATACAATACCTTATTAACTAATACTTAAAATACATAAAATTCAAAGTTCATAAAATATATAAAATTTATCTTAATTCTACTACTTAAGACTACTACCGGTTTTTTCTTTAGCTTTTTCTTACTCTTGTTATGGAGTTACTCTTCACAGAGTAGGTTTCACATCCTTACTGTGTTTCCTTTTCTCTTTCAAGGGTTTCGTTGAATCGTGGTTGACGAATCATTTTATTAAAATACTAGTAAAGTAATTGTAAAGTAACTGTAAAGTAATTGTAAAGTAACTGTAAAGTAATTGTAAAGTAACTGTCAAGTAACGTTACTTATATTCAGTGTCAGCTGACTTCTCACTTTTCTTATTCTCGATGAACATCTCGATGAACAGGATCTAAGGTTGATCAGGCCTCATTCCTATTTATACGATTTGGTAATTAAGTATTGACTCAACTACAATATAGCAAATATACGTCTCAATACATCTATCCTTTTCTCCTTCATTTATTTTCTTGCTCACTAGCATTTTCCTTTCCGTGATAATATTTTATCTGGGAAACATGACTTCTACGTACATATTTTTTCGTAGTGGGTTCATACAGTGCTACGGTTACGGGAGTTAAGTATCTGTAAATTTTGTAAGGGCCACACCATCGGTAACATAGTTTGGAGGTGGTCTTATCAACTGCACTACTCGTCGGGTGAGTTTTGTACATCACTAAGTCTCCGACTTGATACTTTACTTCTTTACTATCCCGCTCGTGATATTTTCGCGATTTTCTCAAGTTCACTCTTAGGCTAGCGCGAGCTTCGTTCCATATCTTTCTTATATTTTTACCACTAATTTCGTGGGGTAGTAATTCATGTATTTTCCACTTTGTGGATAATGGGTGATTCGGTTTATATTTATACAACAAATCAAAGGGTGTCGATTTATGTCCTTCATGATATGCTGAGTTGAAGGCAAATTGTATCCAGGATAGATTCTGGTCCCAAGAGGTATGGTCGTTTGCATGGTAGGCTATTAAAGCAGATTTTAGGTTTCGCAAATACCTCTCAGCTATATTACCTTGTGGACGATACTCTGTAACGGTAATGTGGTCTATGCCTAGTCTGAAACACATGTCCTTGAATTCTTTGGATTAAACTGGGGTCCGTTATCTGACACTAGATGTACTGGTGTGCCGAAGTCTTTAAATAATCTATCTTGCAAAATCTTCACAGTGGTAGATTGCTAACGCTCGTCGCATGGGATACATCCAGACGAATTTGGTAAATGAGTCTACACAAATGAGTAGCATGGTATTACCTGATTTTGAACGTGGGTAGGGGCCAGAAAAGTCCAAGTAAATTTTTGAAAAGGGTGTCGTGGGAGTCTCCGAGGTTAATTTACCTATGTGGCTGTTTCTCGCTGGCTTGCTCAGAGCACACAACTTACACTGTTTTACGAATTTAGCTATCTCGCTGTTCATATTTTCCCAGTGGTATTCTTTTCGAATGCGATGTATCGTTTTATTTATTCCCATATGTGCGCCAATGGTGGATGAGTGGTAGTATTCCATAAGCATAGGTTTAATAATATCCGGGGCAATTATTCTCAAGGATTTTCCATTAGCTACTCTATAACATAATACTCTCTTACTCAATATATATTTTTCTGAAGTATTTTCTTTATCTAGCTGTTCTATTATTGTACTTAAATGCGGGTCTTGTTGTTGATACTGAGCTATATGAGTAAATGCAAGAGGGAATTCAGTAATTAGCGTATTGATAATCGATGTTTCACCACTTTCCTTATTTTCGGATATTTTATTAGGCGGCTGGACATACGGGACAGTGTATCGGCAACTACATTTTGGGTGCCATGAATGTGTTGTACCTTAAACTTGTAACAATTTAATCTCAATACCCATCTTCCGATACGACCTAACTGTTTAGGGTTATTTAGTAACCAAGATAAGGCTTGATTGTCCGTTTCTAACAGAAATTCTTTATGTTCTAAAAAGGGTTTGAATTTCTCAAATGCGAATACTACAGCTAAACATTCTAATTCGTATGCGGAGAATTTCTTTTCCTGGTCGGTTAGAGTTCGTGAGGCATACCTAATCGGTAATCTAGAATTATCTACTTCCTGATATAGTACTGCTCCTAGTGCTACACTTGAACTGTCAGTCTGTACTACAAATGGTTTAGTAAAATCAGCTAATTGTAATACCGGGGGTGATATTATGCTTTCTTTCAGTTTTCCAAATGCAGATTGGTGTTGTGGAGTCCATTCAAATTTCGCTCCTTTTTTCTTAATGCGTTTAACGGAGCTGCTATATCAGCTAGGTGAGGGATATACTTGTGGAAGTAATTTATCATTCTCAAAAATCGGGCTATTCTTTCGTATCCCGTGGTGGTAAAAATTCTCTGATAGCACGGGTGCGTTCTGGGTCTATGCTTACCTTTCTGTCGGCCGATACTATGTGACCTAAAAATGAAAATTGTTTAACAGCAAAATTTATTTTACTTGGGTTTACTGTTAATCCGGCTTTCTTTAATCGTGATAATACTTCACGTAAATGATGAAGATGTTGATCCATAGATTCGCTGTAGATTACTATGTCATCTCGGTAGTGATATACAAATTTAAATTTTATGTCGTGGAATATTTTCTCTAACAATCGGCTACATACAGAACTTCCTTGGGATATTCCAAAGGGTACTCTAGTAAATTGGTACAAGTTGAATGGGACGGCGAAGGCGGTTAGGAGTTTGGATTCTTCCGATAGTGGTATTTGATGAAATGCCTGATTGAGATCCATTATGGTGAAAACTTTAGCTTTTGTAAAGTAATGGAAGGCGCTGTGGATGTTGGGGAGTGGTATGGACTCGAATTGTATTCTTTTATTTAATTGTCTATAGTCCACAACTAATCTATGTTTATCGGTGCCTTTAGGTACTAAAAACGCAGGTGATGAATACGGTGAAGTGGAAGGTTCTATGACTTGTTGTTCCAACAATTTTTTGATTTGATTTCTCATTATTTCCATTTTTGGTGGTGATAATTTGTATGGGTGCAGTCGTATTACTTTATTGTCACTCAGGTTTATCTTGTACTCTATAAGATTCGTTAATCCTAACTTTGGGGTGGCAACGGTGGAAAATTCTTTTATTAGTTTCTGTATTTCCAGTCTATCTTTACTTTCTAAATGATCTATTACGGACTCGCGGTGTTCTAGGTGCGTTGCAGAAGTTTCCGTTTTTTACTGTTATTTATTTCATAATCAAAATTATATTTTTGACTGCAGTCGAATCTAAAATAATACTTCTTTCGTAAATGTCAAGAATTATACCTGTTTTACTGATAAAGTCCGCTCCCAATATTAAGTCTGGTCCTAATTCGTCGTATACTAACACTGGAAAATACCACGTAAAATTTTTAAGTTTTAGTTAACAACTGAAATAATTTACTATAGGGGTGAAGAGGCTATCCGCGCACGGGTAGTTTATCAGCGCGAAAAGTAGTTCTCACTTATTATTAATTATCTTGCTTTAATTCGCTTACAACTTAATGACATCGCTCTTTACTTTTATTACTCTTTTATGTGACGAGGGGTAGTTACGGATTTATTTAGTTTCTCAAATCTAATTTCATTAACTGCTTCTTTGGCAAATCGTCAGGTTACTACCGGTTTGGGGCATGGAGAAGGGTTCATTCGTACCTTATTAAAGCCAATATTAGTATAATACATTTTTTTTTATTTTTGTGGGATTTAGGCTTATTAAATCGTCACAGTGGTAATGCGACCGCTTTTGACTTTTTTCCAATAATAATTCAAAGAATTTAATTAGTCCCACCAACGTTGAGAAACACCTGTCACTACCGTAGACAATGCAGTACATTATATGGAAAGTGGGTTTTAAAGTTTCATCAAATTTGCTAAGGCAAAGTTGCGACACTAGTAGTAACGCTCGTTAACTTCAGAGACAGTGTTTTAAGTAATGCTACTGTATCAAGTCTAGAGGCAAGAAACTAACTCACAGTTTACAGCGGGAGAGGGGTTATGTCACCGTTACAGCTTCTCTACGCCAGGATGGAGTCGACGTACATAACGACATTCGTGCCTGGCTTTGAAGACTATTATGTCTGATTTTGAAACCGTAATATTTTATGCTGACTTGTCTATAATCTTGGTACACATTTACACTACGAAATTAACATATAGTGTTAAATGGGATGTGACCAGACAAATGCATTATATGTGACTTACAACCAATGACTGGATCCCTTAACTACTTGCGATATTTGTCACAATTCTTTACAGATCATTAAGCATCATCGGTGATATTATAATTAAACTACGGGTAGTTACAAAGCGAAAACCGTATTTAGATGAAAAATAAATAAAACGCTAAACTTTCACTTTTATTAAATGAAAGGTTTATTTGTTTTATAATGTATTTTGCCAGTTTATTTGTTTTATAATGTACGTGTTTCGTGTTCGTAGGCCAGTTTTCGAGTTATAAGCGTATATGTTGCAGTAGGGTACACCATTAGGATTTTTCAAAAAATTTGATGACCAACGGATTTTTCTAAGCAGGAAATTTTCTAAGCATCCCAAGGAAAATACACGTTTTGAGTCCTCTTTACCGGAAAATACCATTTAAAGAAATTTGTGTGTGTGTGTGTGTGTGTGTGTGTGTGTGTGTGTGTGTGTGTGTGTACGTCTCATAATGAATTACGTGAAACTTTTAGATTCTCAGACTTTTACTAATAAAGATATTTTCTTATAATTTCCCATAATTTTAACATCACTCGCTAGTGTTTCCTGATTGCTATTCTACAAGGGTCTTTTTAAAATCGTAATAAAATTAATGTATTTTTTAAATTTCTACATGTTCAGTACAGTATCATTTTATTATTAATTAAAGAATATTTTATCTAATAGGCCTACATAATAAATAGAATATTAGACATCCTAGTAATCTAAATTAATATCATCTGATTTTAATCCAAGCGTCTCACTGTAATAATAAATACAAGTTTTTAATAATAATGTCTACATTCTGACCCCGACAGAAATCTAGCCACACTGAATTCATTTTTGTTATTAATATTAAATAATATTATTTTAGTAAATATCATGTTTGGATACATTATAAAATAAGTGAGTGGAGTGGCGAAAAATTTGAAATATCATTCAATACTTCCATGTGTACGTATTATATGGTAATCGCTCACAAACACATACGTACATGTTTTTATATATTGCAGTACTTCGTCAATTTAAACGCATTCTCAATACACACCCCAATAAACGTGAGTCTCACGTTCAATAATGTGCTGATGAACTATGGATAAATCATCGCAGTGTGTAGACAGGTTTACTTATGTATATTAGTGTGCCTAAATATTTGAAAAATTCAGCATCCAAATAAACTAGATTTAATTAACTGCACTTGGTAGTACGTGTAAGGCACAGAGTTATGTAATATTATTTCACTACCAGGCCACAGTTTGTCATGCACACTTTTAAAGTGGAAATGGGACATAACTGCTTTAGGTAACATCGGAATCGTCTTATCTAAAAACGTAACACTTTGATAATCACCTAGTTGTTGCTCCAGACATGTTACAACAGTGACGTTCCACAACGTGAAATCCTCTTAGCTTACTCATGCTACTTTAGCACTGCTTAAAAGTACCTTAAGTAGTATCTTACTCAAACTTTGCTCGCTTGAAGTCTATAATTCCATTGTAACATCAGCTTCAGAGGTCTTATGCATCTTTTGTTCCTATCACCGTACCTTACTTTAACTATAACTGACGTTTGCGAAACAAGATACAAACTCTTGGCTTATAAAAGTTGGGACTCATGTTCTTTACTGTAGTTATACTGTATTAAGATAATGATACAAACGTGTTATATGTCACCTTGTGTTTTTTAAAGCAACTAAATTTTTACAAAGTTTATTACTTTTATTTTATCTATTTTTTGTCTTAACACTTTGTTTCCTTTGTTTAAACTTGTCATAAAAATTAAGAGATAAAAGTCTTGAGTAAAAACAGTAAATTAAAAGTTCTTGAGCTTCACTCGGGATGACATAAAAAGGTATCCTGACATCCAAAATATTTTTAATTTTTATAGGACGCAATACTTCGATACGTTTCTATTACTCAAGCCCAATATTTTTACATTGCATTACATTTTTTACTGTCCAATTAAACAGCAGGTGTGCATTCGTTGTCAGAGTACGAAGCACAAAACATAAACCAACTACGCCCTATAATGATAAAAACCAGATGCGGGGACGAATTTCTGATGCAAGGTACACACGGGAGATGATGGCCAAGAAGGAACACCTCCTGGCAGACAGAAGGAAGAATTAGATCCAGCGAAAGAATTGAAAAAGTACCGGAAGTCAAAACGTATCATAATAAAAAGGGGCGCCAGAAGATACTTCAAAATTTAGCATACTAGGGACTAGACCATGCAAGTGTTGATGTGTTAGACAACACATTAGAAAAAAATGCAGTAGGATACGCTACTTGATATACTACTAATGAACCAAACTACTCATTACTACCCTCATGCTACTGTTGAGTATTACTCTAATCAATTATATTAATTACTACCATTGCTAGATTATGCAAATAATGTGTAACGTGGACTTGATATTACATCATCGTCAAAGATAAATTTAAACAAAATTCTTGCGTTTTTCTACAAAGCAAAGAACATATTTAAAGAATATATTTAAAAAAATCATTGTTTCAAGTCTCTAAACACTAAATATTATAGTAAGGCAGCTGTATATGTGTCCCGGTATGTAATATTTTTAGTTTTCCAAAATAAGAAAACCTAGTGATTTCCAACTGAAAAACAGATTGAGTTTTTTAACTGTAGAGAATAGGTACAGAGATAAATAGACAAGCTAAGAGTCAAGTACATCTTATAGTAACGTTCGGCATTGACGTCTTGCCCAGCAAGAGCACGCGCATGAGTCGTGTCTGATATACGACTCAGTGAGTCCTGTCTGACAAAGAGATATAACATTGTCACGGAACATGTAAATCTAAACGCTGTCAAATTCACAGCACGAAATACTTTTCACTTTATTTAATTAAATTAAATAATTACTAAAATTGGTAAATAGACACTTGTATCGGTTCAACCACGTCAAGGGCGGCCTGGAAAGTGATTAAAAGTCTCCGCACTAACAGACAGGAAAGTAGTAGGCTAGATATTATTCAAGGAAGAGAAAGGAAAAAGCATTATACCGATCTACTAACTGAAACGAGACAGGAATTTTTAGAAGAAAATTTACCTCAGGAAGACTATAATAGTGAAGAAGAATATGATAACGAAGAACTGCAGAAGTTCGGAAGGTAAGCTTAAATAATAAATCAGCTGGATCAGGAGGAGTCCCGAACAAGTTGTTCAAACATGGATCAGAAATTTTGATGGAATTACTGGCCTATATATTTAATTTGTTCCTTAGGGGAGATGAGATACCACCAGAATGGCCAACTGCGCATATCAGAAATATATGTAAAAAAGAACCGCCAAATCTCCACTAATTATAGAGAAATTAGTACAGGAATTAGTGTTACAAATTCGGTTTCTAGAGTATATGGTAAGATTCTCAAAAATCGAATCGAGCAAGAAATGAAAGATGTTGAAAAGCAGAACGGATTCCGATTTGGTAAGTCACGTGTTGATAGTATTTTTGCACTCAAACAAGTAGCGGAAAAACGGATGGCTCACAACCTACAAACCCATATTGTATTTATCGATTTGTCTAAAGCATATGACAGGGTGCCGCTTGCAATATTATGGAGAGCTATGCAGAATTAAGGAATAAGTAGTAAATATATAAAAGCAACTAAACAACTATATAAATATATGACAGCTCAAGTTAAAATAAGGAGAAGGATATCCAGCAAGATAAGTAGTAGTGAGGGCTTGAAGCAGGGTTGTTGCATATCTCCGACTTTGTTTAAGATCTATCTAAATGAAGCCCTAATATCATGGACGAAAAATGCTGTAAATGAGTGTCAAAGTTGGAAATGGCAAGATGTTTACAGTACACTTTGCAGACGATCAGGCTATAATTGCAGAGGACGAAATTGATATAAATTATATGCTTAGGAAACTAGCAGAAGAATATTCGAAATGGGGTCTCGAAATAAATACCTCAAAAACTGAAAACCTTATAGTAGTCGGTGAAGGTCAAGAGCTAGAACTAGGAACAAAAGTGATCAAAAATGTTAGAAACTTCATATATTTGGGTGTAACAATGACATCGGATGGTGACAGCAATAGAAAAATAAAAGTAAGAATAGGACAAGATAAGACAGCAACAAAACAATTAAACAGTCTGCTTTAGAGTCCACGAATAACAAAGAATAATGAAATCAGAATATATAGACCTATATGGAGCAGAACTGTGAAAAATTAATAAAAGAAATAAATCCATAATAGGAGCTATGGGGATGGATTACTGGCGGAGGTGCTGTAGACTAACAAGACTAGATAGAGTGAGAAATGTAGAGATAAGGCAAGCGATGGGAATCAACCTTGACATTATAGAAACAAAAGAAGCAAGAAGACTGAAGTGGTCTGAACAGCTAAAAAGAATGTCGGATGAGAGATGGCCAAGGAAGGTATGGGAATAGACTCCACCCTCTAGAAGGAAAAAAGGAAGACCAAAACATTCATGGAAAATGGACGTCGAAGACGCAATGAATGCAAGAGGACTTACAGAACAGGACTGTTTAGACCGTCGCCAGTGGAAGCTAGGATGCGAGAGGCGGCGCCAGCCGTAATTAATTCGCCAAAAAAAAAAAAAAAATAAATAAATAAATAAAACTAAAATTAGTTAATTTTCTTTGCTTATTATATTGTTGAAGCGATTTGATTAGATCCAAGTCCCCTTGAATAACAAAACAAATATCTGTTCTATAGGCCTATGTGATCACATTCGAGTTTTGTAAATTCTCTCATGGTTTTTATGATTTTGATATTAAATTACAATAATTTCAGACCGGTCAGTAACAATCGGTTCATTATCACTCAAATAGGTTTCATTTCTTAAAAACTGCCATTTTGATATATTTCACCTTACTTGGGTAGCCTTCAAAATTTGACAACCTAACAAGTTGTTAGCTTTCCTCCGCCTTCAAAATTTGAAAATTTTTCAGAAATTATTTTTTTGCCTTTAATCCTTATCGTTACCTTGTAACTATTAATTTCTAATCCTTCTACTATTACTACTACTACTACTACTACTACTACTATTACTACTACTACTACTACTACTACTACTACTACTACTACTACTACTACTACTACACACACACACACACACACAAAACTAGAAGTATGGTAAAGCTTCATATCAAAGTATGCATCGTCCAACTCAGCTTTGTACTTTGAATTTTGAAGAGATATGTTATTTAGTGCATAGTGTATTGATAACATATACTAGACAGCAAACAACAAAATGAATACATCTTAAAGCAGATCCGCCGTTCTCTCATCAATCATACAGACGATGTGTGCTTTCCAGTATACAATGTAACTGTCGATTAACACAGGAATGCTTTGGTTTATTGTCAGATGTATTTTGGCAACACGAGTTTTTGAATTTACATTCAAATAATGTGGCAGTATTGAAGTTTGGACAATTCGTAGATTTTTCATTCATTCCACTATCTCTCAATCCCTCTGACCGACATACGAGCGCACGCACGCATACATGTGCCGATGTCAAGTGTATACTACTACTACATAATGGAAGTGTGTATACTAGTATGTATTGTATACTACTATTATGGAACATACATTATGTATATAAATGTACGTATGTATCTGATAATTTTTAATCTAGTCGTAGTTTCATGACGGTAAAACAAGTAGAGGCGTTTCGTAACATAACAGTGAATTAAAAATTTACTGTATTCCGGGCAATTACGTGGTGTAAAATGTAAGAAGCCAGGAGCGTTCTCTGCGGCACACAGGGAACTGGGCCAGATGTATTTTCAGTGAATGCTAGTTAGTAATCATGCACCGCTCATAACAAATTGTGTTAGTTGCTAAAGCAACGTCAGGAAGGTATTTATTTTACAAGTTTTATTTATTTGTTCTTCGGATTACGTCACCAGGCAAATCATTTTAAGGGTTTATCATCTGTTCGTTTAATATTTTGCATCCTCGTTCGTTTGTGTGCTAAAAAGGAAGAAAATCAATAGTAAGTATTAGATACCATGTGTGTATGTGCGCGTGTGTGTGTGTGCGCGCGTGTGTGCGTATGTGTGTTGTACAGTAACTCCTTACTTGCATTTCAACAAATTTTTGTATCAAAATAGAAAATTTCTTTTAAGGATTCACACAACAACAAAACTTTTTATTTAATGTATGTAATTTAATAACTTTATTTATTCACACAGAGATACCCTTAATCAAAATCATAGGGAAACATTTGTCAATAATGCAAGTTTTGTATATTATACTTAAAAAAACTGAATAAAAGTCTTTCAAACAAGTCTCTGTTTTGAGTATTATTTCGAATTTGTTAAAAACAAAAAATTAAACTAATTTTGAGTCAAAAATAAGATGAATAACATGTAATGTAACATGTAGGCCTACATATGTTACATTACGTGTAATGTAACATGTCAGTATTAGATCAGATTAGATGTTAATGTCATAATTATGCACTCAAGTGTTTAATTTAATTATTTTATTATTATTATGTATAATTTTTATTAACCATTAATAATTGATTTACAGTTTTGAGGTTTATTGAACAGTAAGTCAGAAATTCTTAAACTCTAAGCGAGTGTATTTTCAGTACAATTAGTAACATAACATACAGGCTTGTTTCTCTATGTACTTTATTCTGTGAATTGTTGCAAAACGTTTAAATGATGGGGAAACGCTACATGAGATTGACAGATCACATACCAAACAGTTTAGATATAGGGTCTAGACCATAATAAAGAAGATTGGAGAAGATAATTGAAGGTCTGAGTCTTGCAATAATTCTTTCTGGGCAAAAGGACTTTAGTGCTACTATGCGCATGTTCGTAAGTACAATAACAGTATTTTATAAACGGACCTATACTGCCTCTTGCGTGGCGACATTAATATATAACTCGTTCAGTACATTAAGTTACTCGTTTGTTTTACATGAAGTTAATTTTTTATTTATTATACTATTATGCCGTGTACTTAAAACATGGGTACATCGTAAGCTGTATTCCAAAAATGTTGAATAATATTCATTCTTTACAAACATTTTCCATTAAAAGGGAAAAAATACTAAGAAACACGTTTATTAAACGTTTGTAGAATGTTATCCGTCATTTTAATTCCGCACTTGTCATTTACGTAATACAGTTGAGTAAATCATTATTAAAGTAAAGTTGGAAATTCCATTTTTCAGTTGTATAAGAGCGTCTAAAGGATTTACTGATATCTGAGATTTAGTTTCGTAACTTGTAATTTTCAAGTAAAACTTTAGATTCTGTACTAATCTTTCCTACTGTACAACTTGGAAAATAATTTTTCCTTACATTTTGTCTTCTTGCTTAATCAATTGTCAGTGTTTACAGTGCACAAAAAGTCAGGACAGCCGTATATTGCCTAGAACGCACAAATAAGTAGTATAGCGTCAGAGTAGGTTTCCTGAATATTGCGATTACAAGTCGGCTGGATCGCTTAATTAGTCAGTGCTTTTACTTACACACAGTTGAATATAGAAACGATACGTCAATATAGATCCTATGTGATTGATTTTTCCTATTTTAAATCTTGTGTGTTCAAAAAGCAACTGAATTCTCTAAATTGCTCCCATACAGCAATCTTCAATACTGTACTGGCCCCTAGTACTTATTATGTAAATTGTTGATTTGGCAATAATATCTCAGATTTAAAGACACGACGTTACCTATATATAAATGTAAAAGTATCGTTAGAGCCCATTTTGTTTTTAAGATTTGTATTAACAAATAATTCTTACATCCTTGTTATCTTACTTTCAATATTATTGAGTTAAAATAATTTAATTACAAATGATACCCTAGATTATTAAGTAACAACCAGTCTAATGTCAAACCGCCCGTAAGCTAGAAAGTATGTACAAATTACGTAAGTGGAAACATAAAGTCAAAGTAAGCACAGCACAGACTATTGAATAGTACACACGACTGTCTAGCCGCGTTATCTAAACAGTGGTGCTTTACTGCTTGAGTTAGTGTAAGTTTTGTAGGTCAAGGCTACTGTTGAATAAGAGCATCATACAGTGGCATAATGCGACGTGCTAACGGAAGTCTATCGTTTTTCAATCGACTTCAAGTCGATATTAACGGAGAACCAGTATTCCGCACCACTGAAGCGGTTAAATTGAGACTGTCCTCGTTGCAAACTTTCTGCAATTACTGGCAAAACATTAAATTAAAAATACTCTCAATAACGGAATTAGTTTCAATTTAATCTTTCTTTTCCAAGTTAAACTTAATTTCCAGTTAAAAGGCGCCAATATATCTTTGGTAATTATGCAAATCATTGAAATAATTTTATACAGTACCATAAGTTAATTTTCGGTAAAACGTGTCATTTACCTTCCAATTCGTAAATGTTTTACGAAATAATTGATACAAAATACAGCACCAGCTGCTATTGAACGCACTTTAGGCGCATACATTCCATAGAAATCCCATTCATAAACTTCATGTTAGCTAGGACTTATCAGTGTCATCACTGCGTACAGTGTAAGGTGTATGTGTAAGTTAGAGTATATATATACGCTTAAATACGCCTGCGTCGACAAAATTTTAATTTTTCAGAAAATAGAAACCTTTGATCAAATTCAGTGCAAAGTACAAATTAAAATATACTTTACTGAGTAATTTGCAAACTATAGTAGGCTACATAATATGACTTTTAAAGGATGATGAATTTTTCATAGAAGCTCAAAAAGCCCACACATGGTTATAGATACGTTATTCCAAACTGTAATGGCGTTGGATGCAGCAGCAGCACTGTTAAATTGCACGCACGCACACACACACACACACACACACACACTGTTAAAAGTTTTAACATATTTTAAATATATAAAAATTGATTTTTTCAATTGATAAATACTTAAGTCTATACTTACTTACATTTTTAATTTACTAATAGCATAATAAATACTAATTCTTACTATTTGTAAAAGAATGATTAAATAGAGAAGGAATTATTAAGTACATAAATTTTTCAGCTTTCAGAAGTATTATGTTTCAATTATTGAATAATGCTATAATAGTATTATAATATCAGTAATTACTTTGTAACTAATTGGAATTAATAGAAGTGATAAAAACAAAACCAATAATGTGTCTTAAAATAAGAACAGTCGTAAGCCTGTTTTAACAATACTGTTTACCTAAGTGTTATCATTCCTAATTGTTGCAATTTAATAATTAATGATTTATCTGTTACCGAAGAAAATAGATTCTTTAGTTGTTGTTTAATTTGCTACAGAATGTGTATATAAAACTTCTAATTATGCATGTTATTAATATTTTTCTTTAGGGTTGAACAAGTGACATCGGATTAGACAAAATGGTTAAGCAGAATATTTTGCAATTATTTTACTTAAAAACACTCATACGTATGACCGTACAGTGAGAAATATTCTTTGCTTGCAAGTTGTAAACACACACACACACACACACACACACACACACACATTAATGATTTTGGTGCCAGACAGTCTGTCTTCTGAATCAATGGATGTGTTCTGTGTCTTTCAATGAAATGTTTTTCTTACATACTGCGTATAGTAATAACTTATAATTATAAAATTTATTAGTGCAGTCATTTAGTTTTTCGTGTTATAAAAACAATCAATAATGCAAGTTATTCTTTGTATTAGAAATTTTTTTTAATTTTATTTCGCAAAAATATAATAGCATTAAAGAGCAAATTTTATTTACTTTTAATTTCTCCTTTAACGACTATGAACGCTTACATTGTTACTCATTTTTAATTAACAATTGAAAACCACTAACAATAATAAACTATCATAAAATAAACGTCTAAAATAAATATTATGTTTATGTAAATAAAATAAAATATTTTCAAAATTAGGAATCTTAATTAAATTTAGTGAATAAATAATAATTAAATAACGCTTTTATAAAATAATTATTACTTTTAATAGTGTTCACTTTTATTTAACATTTTAAGAGTATTAAATAAAAACCGAGTAGTATTAATAATAGCATGGAGCAGGAAAATGTGAACTGAAAAATGTATGTATATTTTAAAAGACAGGTGTAGGCCTATGTCGTCCATGACTGGATGCTGTGATTTACCCGTGTTTTTAATTGCAAATTGTTAAATCTTCTCACAATTGTAGAGATTTACATGTGCAGAAATACACCTTGTTCAGGCTGTACTCTATCTGTAGTTAAGACCTCCAATAGACTACATGCTACAGTGTTATACGCTCACCTTTATCCCAAATAAAACCTATTATTATTATTTACTTGCTACATATTTTTTTGCAGTAGCATTACCCATTAGCCATGTTTAGCAACGTCGACCTTTAGTGTTGTTCGACTGTTCGTTCTGTTCTAACCTATATTCTAGTTAACGTAAGTGAAATTCGTACATACTAAGACGCGTAACAATGTTTTCAGAGCCGGCACAGTAATCTTGCTGCTTTTAGGAAGGACACTGTTCGTTTCTGTGGTTTCATTTTAGGTTACCTTTTCCTCTGTGTCTTTGCCTGAGCACTACAGCACTGAGCACTACAGCTTTCAATTATGTGCGTCGCTGACAGTGCTCCGCTGCAAGTGCAGACGGGTTGCTTTTATCCTTGTAGGAGGTAAGATGACGTCAAGTTAGTGTGCACAATTCGCAGTTTGGTGATACAAACTTGCTCACGACGACTGCGATCGCCTGCCATTTGCAATTTACAGGATGTTCTGCTTTAGTGTAGAAAGTTTTCTCTGTCGTGTATTTTACATCTCTTGGCACACATTAAGAATTTAAATATTAATAATATTAAATTATGTATTCCACAATTATAATGTAATAACAGTAGGATCTGTTATAACGTATAACACAAATCGAGATAATAATGTTAATAATATTACTATTAATATTAATAACATTATTAATAATAGTAATCTTAATACTTTTACCGTCATTCTTAAGTGGATAGTGTGTTGGTTCGCTATAACTGTTTGATATTCGAGGTCGCAAAATAGCCTCCCAAGGTTTTGCAAATCAGCGAATGGTACCCTTGAATATAATGTAATATATCTGTACTTAACCCTTCGGATCCAGGATTAAATTGTAGATTCCATATACCCGTGAGAGAATCTGTAAATACTTCACAGGGAAGATAGACAACAGCCAGTCCGGGACTTACGGACCCAGGCGAATAAAATTATAAATAATATTTGTTGTTGTTTTCAGGAAGAAGTTAGCGCCACATAAACCTTTCCAACAAGCACGTTGTGGAACTCTCTTTCCAGTAGAATGAAGTTTCCAGTTTTTAACGCATTAAATAGTTGTATTTGTTTTCATTTAAATTAATTTGTGTTGAACAAGCAACTTTATTCAAACAAAACCTACTTAAAGGAAACAAGTATATTGGACAAAATCTACTCTTTCCCTTGCGCTTGTGATGGAATTATCGACTTGCACTCTGAACGTTGTGTGCGCGTATATGTGACTGTGTGTTTTGTGTCGGTGCGGAAAGGATACAAATTGAAACAGTCGCCCGTCATGTGGCAGAGTTGGCACAAAGAAACGTTCATAACATTCAGAATGACGCAGCTAATACAAAAAAACCTAACACATCACTGATGGCAATTTTATTGGTGACATTTGTGAAGCGAGAGACGCGTTTGATTGATGAGCTACATTTGTCGTTAGCTAATGTGCTATTATCAAGCCATGGAACCATGTATGCCGTAATACTTGTCATGATAGATAAAGTTTAAAGTACATAACGTCTGTTTTAAATGTAAGGAGATCATCTACGTGCACCGCCTTTGATATCTGCCAAGTCGAGTAAGCGAAAATTTCGATGTATTGACAAGACGATCGTTTAGCTTTTATCCAGTATGAATACGTAATACCAGCAATACCGAGTATACAGAATACTTTGTGAACAAATATTCATGTATAGTTGCATACGTTCGTTTTAGACTATAATATGTGGACAAGGTGTAAATATGTATGTATTCACAAACGACTGCAATTCTTTTCGTTGCGTCACCAATCCGCGGAAAGGAACCAATCCGCGAGACGAGGGAAAATTGACGACAGTTTAATTTATATTTCGATATACACGCAAAATGTGTGGATGAAAGTGAGAAAATAAACGTACGGATGAACATAGTCCTTTCAGTACCAACATTAAATCAAATAATGAAAATATCCTTAACACTTGTTCAAGTAAACAAATTTAATATTTTTAATTTCCTAACAAATTTGGTAAATTGTTGTACTTTGTTTTTTACTTATTTAAGGTTCATCATACTTTCTGGACATAAGTACTTGTTGCGCTCCAGACGACAGCGTAGATTACACGACTACCGAAAACCGACGCTGCTTTGGTAATGGGACTAACTCGTGCAGCAGGCTGCGACGGAGAGCCGGCTTGGCGGCTGTTGTAACACCTCCCCTGTTCAACTCAACCTTGACCTGCGCGAGATATGCGAAGCCGCCCCCGCTCAACATTGCGGTCAATACGCTCCTGTGCGTACCTGTGCGTATTCAGTATCAAGTTCCGACTACTTCTCGTCGCCATAATTACTTCTGTGCACATGCAGATGTATGCGTATAACAGAACGAGATATGGTTTCAAAGTTTTATTAGAAAAAATTATAAAACCGAGTTGTTCATAGTATGGTTAGTTTCGCCGTTAGCAGTCCGGCTGTAAGTAGTCTTCCGTCCTATCGTTTTACTCTGGATGTTTACCCTAAATTACCTTCCTGGACAGGTTGGTTTGGCGTATAGTGTGCGTATCGTTAGCCACTCCCACTGATTGTTAGCTGTAAGACCTGTGATGGCCCAATATTCGTGGCTTCTCTTATTTGTATATTTATAAAAATATCTACCTTTTGCTATTTCTAGTCATGCCGATAAAGCCTTCTTTTTCACAGATGTTTTTTGAGAAGTTAAAAATAAACACACGGAAAAACTGAGAAGCGTAGATTCAGAGTGAGAGGGACACAGAAACACACATACGGACAGTAACAGATAATATTTTGATGGTATACAATATTACTTTTAATTATGTATCCCTTGTCCTCTGTTTAATGTGGTAAAGTATAAATGAGAAGATGTTTTTGGGACTCCCTGTCCTGAACTTTGTATTGTTTCCGCCTGAAACAAACTGTCCAATTGTTCTGAATCAGACATTAAAAAAAGTGTTATTGGAATGAATAGTTTGTAAATAATGTTTATATTAGATGGTTTGTATGTTTTTAATGTACTCTATGATGTCTTATTATAGACAGTTTAATTTTTTCTGTTTACGGTATTTCACATATGCTCTCAGGAATAAATATTCTACGAATTTGGTTGTAAAGTGTTATTTGTTTATTACTAATTTAATAGTTTCACCTTAATTACCGTAGCGGTCCAGTAACCATTGCCAGGTGGCCACAAAATTGAGCTTGTGGTCTTCAGAGAGCTGTTTTAGGACCCATCTTCCACAGACTTTACGAAAACCAAACCTGTTATGTATAATTTCGTATGCAGAACCATGACTAATTAGTAGATGGTACGCCACTTTATCGGTTCATGGCACTTCGGTTGGTCTGAATCATGGCAATAACTTATTCAATAATGCCATCAGTAGTGGAAGAGGTTCTAGGTCCTGATCTTTCCCTGTCCTTGACGCTTGTACAACAATTTTCAAATTTTTCAATCTATTCATATACACAGTGTTGTGGTAAAACATTATCCCCATATTTTTAAAAAGTCTTTTTTGGACGCGGCTCTTGATACACCTTCAGTCTACAAAAACCAGACTTCATTACTACACGCCGTTCTTTGTTGGTGCAAACCGAGAGAAGGGGAGCCATGTTTATCATGCAACAATCCACAGCTGACTGACACGACGGATGATCTAACAGTCCACAAGCGCAGATGATGGCACCATCTGACGGTGTGCAAGAGAACTAGGTAGTACTGCCAACCTACATTATAACATTATGACAATATTGCGTATACTTACTGACTTACCCCCGAATCATATTTTTATTTATTCTGACCTGTAGAATACTGTACGCACCGAAAGAGGAGATAACACTTCGTGTATAACCCTGCAGCGTTATAATTTGTTCTTCCGGGTTTGACAGCATGAACACTTGTTTGGCTCTGTACCCTTCCTCATCGCATCGTTTTCCTCCGATGTCATTTTTCGATTCTATTCTAAAGATAATATCGAAAAATGCCAATACATATGGCTGCGGTAAACTACAATAGTACGCGAATTACAACCGTGCGCTCATAAGAGGTGCTCACTGTTTTTTATGTTCTTAGAAAGAGCAATATCTTTTGCGACGTTTCGCTAACAGTATTCTCGCAGAGTCCTACTCGACCATGTCCGATGGTCTGAATCCTCTACTGGAGTCGTCACTCTTCACCGCCTCCACTGGTTTCCGTTCGACCGTGATTTCTCGGTGATTTCTCACAAAACTCATATGTATTAAATGTGTACTATGATAATGATGTTCTGTGCAATAGCCGAAGGGGAGATTCCACGGATGGTTGCCAGTACTTTTTCTCTCTCTAATATGGCGGGTGTATGGCTCACGTATTTACCGTAGCGGGCTCCGCAAGAGTATTTTATACTCTTACAGGTGCTATGTTCGAGTAAATCTGGAAAACAAAATTAATAACAATAATTAAATATAAACACAAATACAAATAATGCGTATGTACATATATAAATATTGCATGTAAAGATTTCAAAAACGTACTATTATATCAATAAAAATATGACTTTTACAAAATTAAAACATCAAACTGTATCAGAAGTGTATACACGTGCCCTGGAATATTCATGGGTATGTGGAATCCACAATAATGACAAAAATAACGTTACGAAATTATGATTTACGCTTCATATGTTCATAAAATATATGCGTATGTATAACTTGGTGTAATAGCCGACAAAGATTAGAGTAGTACTAAAGCGCTCCCCCCCCGCACACACACACACACACTCACAGACCGATCTAAAGCCACTGAAAGTACGTACGTAGGCCGATTCACAGTTTTTCATAGAAATATCTTATTTTATTTAATCACACATTCCGGTACCTTCAACGAAAAGAAACAGAATGATACACACACGCGCGCCCTCCCCTCCACACACACACACACAAACAACACTCGCTCACACAATCCTAAATAATGGAGTGACTGTCGATTTGAAAACACAAGCGTTAAAACAGAACCAATCCGCGAGGCGAGGTAAAAATGACGGTGCAGTAGTTTAATTGACATTTCAATCTACACGCAGAAATTTAAATAAAACACGCCATAAAGTAAACAAGTAGTTTTGCACAGTAACAATGTAAAAGTGATAAAATAAACGTGTAGATGAACACACACATATGCTATATGTACAAACATCGAACATACAATAATAAATATAGAATAGCCGTAGGGTTACTGATGACAGTTCGTGATTTGAATGAAATGTAGGCTACTGTACAAAGATATAAATGGAAACTGAGTAAACTATCCATTGTATTGGTTTCCATATCCACACACATTGAAGGCGAATACTACTTTTATCTAACATTGTTAGGGGGACAGAACAAATATATTACAGAAACTTAAAAGTGATGTATAAGCTAATAAAAGAATTTTCCAATTTGACAGACAAGATAGCTGCACTCGTGTCGAGACAAATCATTTTTTGCGTCTTTCATAGTTTTATCCTATTCACGTAAGCTTAGGCTACGATACGTTCAGGCATATTGTGACATCGAAGGAAACGTGGTGGCCTTCATCTGTATTCCATTAGGAGCAGTTGCGTATCTAGAATTTGCCCTGGGGAGGGTGTCCGTTTCGGTCGAGTCGGTTTCATATTAAAAATATCGGTATGGAGAAACATACATGACTTCCATATTCTAAGATTTATATTTAAAATCATTTTCAGCCAAACAGCCAGGGAAGGAATTTTAACAAAAAAATACTTCTTTGTTGCCAATAACGTAGTACACATATAAAACAAAATTATCCCCTCCCCCTTCAACTATAATTTTGATTTATAGAAAATTACCCCCAGCCCGTTCAACTAGCCTCTTCATTTATAGATATTTCATCTACGTTTCTACAGTGGATTATTAAGATCTTATCAGGATACTTTATCAAAATTAAGTACTTTACTCATGTTACAACAAAAAATGTTTCAGGTAAACTGCCCTTTCCCCGTAACCGATCTTCACCAAAATCAACAGACATTGAGATCTCTATAGCTCAGGCACATATGTAAAAAATTATTTGATTCTGTTTGAATTTACGGCAGTTATGGTTCGTCATATAAAAAATTACCCATGTTAAAACATAAAACATGAGATTTATAAAACATATCTAAGATTTATATTTAAAATCATTTTTGAAATAAAATATTTTCATAGAACCTAATAACGCTGGGGAAATCTGAGGAGACAATCAGAGTTGGGCCTACCTGTCACTCTGCTGAATTTGGTGGAAAGCCCTGTCACTGTCGTCAAAGTATCAGCCTTGACAGGGTCCTCTTTTTCTGCAAAATGGGAGAGGCTTGAGATGGAGTGAGTGACATGGTCCCCACCTCAATGAAGAACCCATTGTTTTATAAAAATATATTTAAATTTTGAAAACTGAAAATTCTTTTCTTGTTGTAAATATTTATATTTTATAATCAAAATGACTTTATTTTTGTTACCTGGTAACAAAATTATTTTATTTTCAACAATTACCATTGTTTCAAAAAGTTTAAATAAATTTTCAAGTACTTTACTCTTGTTAAAACGTAAAAGGTTGCAGGTAAACTACCCCTTCCCCTTAACCGATCTTCACCAAAATCTAAAGGCCTTGAGTCCTCTAGAATTCACTGACGTATGGAAAAAATTATTTGATTCTGTTTGAATTTGCGGCTGTTATCGTTTGCCATATAAAATACGCTTGATAAAAAACGTTGCCGGTAAACTACCCCTTTCCCTTAACCAATCTTCACCAAAAACAATAGATCTTGAGAACTCTACAATTTAGGGCTGTATGCAAATAATCATTTGATTCTGTTTGAATTTGCGGCTGTTATCGTTTGCCATAAGAAATACCCTTGTTAAAACATAAAACGTTACAGGTAAACTACCCCTTTCCCTTAACCGATCTTCACCAAAAACAATAGGTCTTGAGAAATCTACAATTCAGGGCTGTATGCGAAACATTATTTGATTCTGTTTGAATTTGCGGCTGTTATCGTTTGTCAAAAAAAAAATTTCCCTTGATAAAAAAAAACCGTTGCCGGTAAACTACCCCTTTCCCTCAACCGATCTTCACCAAAAACAATAGGTCGCGAGTACTCTACAAATCAGGGCTGTATGCAAAAAATTACTTGATTCTGTTTGAACTTGCGGCAGTTATCGTTTGCCATAGAAAAAAAATCTACAGACAGACACACAGACAGACAGACACACACACAGACACTTTTCGGAAAACGACTTTTTTTCATGTTTTGAGTGTAGTAGAATCAGAATCTGCAATAATCTCGAACACGATTTTTTTTGCCATCACCATACTTCCATTCCTTAAGGAATATGGAAGTAAAAAAACAAAAAACAAATTAAGACTAATCAATATTACCATCTATAAAGTAGTTGAAAATCGGGAGATAACATCCTGAAATAAATTTCATAAAGTAAGCTTACATGACAATACCACAAAAAAATACTCCTTCCTGAAACTTTGTTGAGAAATTAGTTACTGAGTGAACTGATTCTCCTAAATTAAATATTTAAACGTATACGCAAATGTTGTGTAGTATACCTGCTTTTTATTTAAAAAAGAATTACTAGCTAAAATAAACAGCTAAAAAAGTAATAAAAGAACTTAAAAATTACGAGATAAACAAAATTTCTCAACTTTTTAACCGATTGGGTGGGTTCCGCTCCCGTTCGTCTCCCCCGTAAATCGCCCTGATTAGGAGCACGATACGTAGAACTGTACCCAGGTTAATATTAAAAACATAAATAATGTCAATAGTATCCGATGGAAAAATTGTTTTTCTTGTAATATGTGATTTTTTGTTTTATGGTTGCTGTTTACAGGAAAACTTGCAAAAAAATCTATCACGTACTTCTTTTTCACAAAATACAATTTTTGTTTCACTAAATACAACACAATTTAAGAAAAGTATTTGAATTTTAAAGAAATATAATAACAACATTTACAACATAAATGCTTAAAGTAAAAGACGTTTTTGCAATTTTGAAATACACGTCATGGGATTAAGACTGAAAATAAATATCACAAGTAATACGAGTAAAAATGAGTATAATTTTAGTGGTAAACCAGAGTAAGCAAGACAGCTTTCATGTTTCTCCATGTCTGCCTTCATCTCTTCCACTTCCCTCCTTTACGTCGTGTTACGGTCCTTACTTCTCTCACAATAGAACATATTTGGATTCTCTTTTACCTACACTTTCTTGGAAGATCTTGATTTAGTTCTTTCCAAGACTAAATACAAGGACCATGTTTGGACTCCGTGTGGCACTTTAAAACACATTCCATCCTACTTGGTCAGCAAAGTGGCTACACGAAACGTCAATGTTTCTTGTGTAAATGGGACAGTTGTGACATAAGAATACATATTAAAACGTGGCTGCTGAGAAACACTCTAAGACGTGGTAGCAATAAATTTGACTGGCCTTTATTAAAATTTTCAATGAGAAATATTTATTTTCACATTAAACAGTATAATAATTTAAATCGAAATAAATAGGCCTAAATACGTAACCCTTAAAAATAAAAGTAACTAATTATGATACATAAAGGAGTTGATTGTACAATTAAGAAGATAAAATTTTGTCGCTAACACCAGGTTTCCAATGTGTGATTAAAATACAAATTTGTAATAACGCCAGTATATTAAACATATGGGGATAGTTATTTAATGTTATAGACTCGATTAAATGTTGCAAATCTTTAAGGGGCTGATTTTGTCAATTGTCCATTTGTCCATTGTCCATCGCGTTTTAAGAACATGGTGTGAATACTAAGTTTACTTTTAAACTTATAACTTTTAACGTTTGCGAAATGTATAATTGAAGTGAATATTTTATAATTAAAATAGTTATGAGTTTGGCAAATTTTGTTGTTATAGAAGAAATATATTACAGTTACATTCCTTTTTATTGTCTTTATCGTTTTAAGAATTATATCGTTTGTGATGTTATTTATTCAGTTTACTAGTGTGCACTTTATTCTTCATTAGAAGACAGAACTTGACTGTCATTAGAATAAAGAAGTAAGAATTACATTTTTTAATTCCGAAGTTTCATTGTTTTAATTTTGTTATGGATGTTGTTGAAAAAATTATGTTATATAGTTTCATTACCTGTACATCTCTTTAAAACTTAGTGACAAATAACCTACATTTTATTTGAAACAATATTTTATTAATAATATTTTCAAAACTGAAAACTTAAAAAATAAATACTGGAAAACAAACAAAAATTTAATTCACATCAATTGTGTATTTCAAATTGTAACTTCCCCTTTTTCAACTTTGATCAGGACCTTTAATACCAACATTTTTTAAATTGATTACTATGCCATACTGATGCTTCTAACACCAAACATTTCGCCCATTGTATGATGTGGCGTCGTCAGGTTAGGAAAATCGTTGTTGTTAATTTAACTAAACATATTTATTTAAGTAAAAAAAAAACAAAATTACATAATGGAAACGAATATGCATTTTGACTACAAAGCGCTAAGTATAAGCTTTAAAGAATGAATATATTGTGCTTGGTGGCTTACGTGTTTGAAACCACTGATAGCTGTAGAATAGAAACAGTCTGAGGTGGATGGTTGTGTGGTGTGAGGGTGTGAATAAGGGTAGGAAAACGTGAGAAATCAACACATCATCTGACGTTATGTCACACAAGCATCGACCGGCACGTCTCAAAGGAAATTGACTATAGAAAACTTTGTCACCAATCTCTCTCCAGTACACCCTTTAATCAATACAGTAGCTTCACTGGCGTGACGATAGTAAAAATGAAATATTGTTGTCCCTGTCCTGCTTCTGCTGCGTTTTAGTGAATCTAGAGCTGACCTTAATGCGTTTAGTAGCTTCTACCTAGATAGGGAGGGTCTTATGTGTTTCACAATAACTTCACATAAAGTTATTTATGTCTTAAGTGTCTAAACCTTAATCTGGAAATCTAGATGTTTTTATAGTCGTTAACCGATTTTTAATAATGTATAAACATGAATGATAAAACTTATACTTCCAAATTGATAATTTAAATTATAAAATATAACGCAATTAATTAAGGTTAATTGTAAAAGTGATTAGATTGATTTCAGTAATTAATTATTACAGTGATTAGAGTCCCTAATGTTTGTGATAAAAGTAATTTCTGCTCATATTGTTTTAATAAGTTTACATAAAAGTACACTGTGTAACAAAATGTAAAAATTGGATTTTTCGGAGTTACAAAAAATGATAATATAATAAAAAAAATGTTGGTTGAAAATTAAAAAAATTTTTTTTTTTTATTTATTTATTAATTTATTAATTATTTCTTATGTATTTATTTATTTTTAATTCCTATAATTATTAATTATTGAATTATTAATTTGTTACTTTAGAATAACAAGAATTGTTTTTTCGCGTTAACTAAATTATAAAATATAATAATCGATTATTGGTCTTCCGTTATTCTATGAGTGTACTCCTTAAAATATGTTATTTTGTTCTTTTCTTGGAGTCCAGGTGTCACATATTATCTAAAATTCTTCTATCTATTTATTTACAAGTAATTATAACTCAAAATTATAATTTTCAATGATTTTATTAGTATTCTAGAAATTAATCGATTCTGAATCGATCGGCTAACCGACAGCTCACAAACTCACATCTCAGGGCGAATTGGTTTGGTTATATAAATTATTATAGTTAAATTACAGGTTCTTTTAGCTGTTATTTAAATAGTCAGAGGAAGGGCAAAGCTGAAAAGTATAACACTTATAATAAAAAATTCTTAATTATCTAAAAATACAAAATATTATTGAATAAAAAATGTTAATAAGTTAAATTTTTCGAACCAACGGCGTTGAGTGAAGGTGACGTCATCTCAGCTGTGCTCGACTCGAAACATTCCCAAAATGGCGGCTCCCGTGCTGCTTATGTTGTATGCGTCTTCACAACGGAATTTCTTCAAATAAATGTTTCTTCTCTAGGTGTTCCTCATCCAAGCAGTAGTAATTAATTTCTCTTCGTATCAGTGTATTTATTCAGGAATAGTGGTCAGTTATTCGGCTCGACAATCAGTGTTCAAAAGTGTTCTTGTTCCATTTAGTTCATAAGGTTGACTATGGCAACTTTCGTCTTGATAAAATTCAGAATTAACGTTTATATTTTCTATTATCGGGATTGCACTTTTCAATCTTCATAAATAGTTTAATCTGGTTTATTCCATTGGAACTCAGTGTTGACTCATATTTTTTAAATTTCTCAGGTTTAATTTAACTAGGTTTACTTCATGTCAAAAAATTTTTCTTCTCTCTTTTAATGAATTAAATTGCGTTAGCTCGTTCTGAAGTGTACGTCTCGACGTGTAACAATCAAATAACTCTCTTTGTTCTCCATACAATAGGTCCTGGCTGATTTAATATTAAATCGACATCGTTTTAACCAGATTGCATTTCCGCCTAAATATTTGACTTTTACATTATATGATTAATTACATTTTTACTATTATTTAATTTTATTAAATACTAATTACATAATCACTTTCCTTAGTTAATTCTGCGTTATTTAATACCAAACATGATATACCTTAGAGTATGTTCTAACTCAAAAAGTCATATTTACAGTATATTTGGATGTAGGCTTTTAATATTGTACTTCCTGCCATTATATAGTTTACAATTTCTATTATGTTCTAATTATCATTGAACAAGATGATTGATTGAATTAAAATGGTTCTTTAACCATTTTTAACTTTAATTTTTCTTTAACTCTTTGTAATTTTATGATTTGGTTAACTAATTTAAATATTATCTTTAATTTAGGCTTTCCCCTTAGATTCCAGTGTTTTTACACTTGCATTTTTTCTAATAATATTTTATACATTCCTTCGATACCATTACAAAGTATGGTTACAGTTATAATAGTACAACTGTATCAATACAGTGATTGATTTACATTATAAAATTTTCATCAATTTAATTAATTTTCTGAACTTATTTACTAATTTTAAGGTTTGCGAGATTTACCATTTGGCCTATATTTTACATGTGTTCACATACAATGTTTATTATTATTTGAGCTTGCTAATACCCTTTCTGACATATAATTCTTATAAAAGCTTAATTAAAATTCCCTTACTCAATTACAGTAACATTTATTATTAATTGATATCATCAAAATATAATAAATATTCTATAACAAAAACAAATTATACTCAATCTCAAACATTCAAGCCTTGAGTTCAATGAACTGTTAATATAAACAAAACAGTTTTTCATTTTCATTTAAATTATTATTATTTTTTTAATTAATTTTTATTCAGTCTTTTGCTGTTTCTGTTTTATTTTAGGGATGTACCCTTGATCACTTCACTATTTATTGCATACACTTATTTTATTTTTAGTCATTTTCTTTAATGTTGTGTGATAAAGAGTAGCACTTCCATGGGATCATCATTAGTGGATTTTCATAACAAAATAAATTGCACTGGTCCACTGTTATTCTCTGATCTTATCTCTATTCATTTTAACTAGTCTTATAAAATCAAGAATCTCACTTGCAGGGGATCATTAAGATTTGTTTTTCATTACAAAAATAGCTTGCACTGCTACACTTTTAATTATACATCTAGAAACTTTACTTAATCTAATTTATATTGATTCTTATTTTATTGTGTTATACTTTCCTTAGGGACAATTAATCTACTTTGGGGGTTTCTATTTTCATAATATGTTTTTTCTAAAAGTTGTCCTTTTATTATTGAGGTCGGTTTATTATGAGTATTTCCTTACATACTCCTATACTACCTGGGTATTTCCTTACATTTTGGACTATCATTATTTTCCTATAATTCATTATATATTGCATGGTTGTTTTGATTTATTTTATCTCTTCGAACTATAATTTCACTTTACTGTGGTCCTTGATTAATTTTTACAGTAGTTTTCCTTGATGTCATTTTATTTTTACTTTATACATGATCATTTTTTAAATTAGAACAATGTGGATAATCTGTCATGCTACAACTGAAATATGATATTTCTGATAAAATTTTAATATTTGTATTTCGATAAAATATTTGTAATGTTCCCCTACGCTTCAGGACCGAGATAAACAGAAAACGTGTATAATAATATTCTGTCGGATTCACAGCGGCAGTAACAGCTTTTAACAGTTGAAAATAGTCCATTGTAACAAGAATATGCTTCCTATGCAGACGTGAACTACGGAAGGTAGTAGGGGCGATTATGTAATCTCGAAGGTATTGTACAACAGTCATTTATACGTGGCAAACGTTAATAAATAGATTTATAAAATCAGTCCTGAATCATTTAGATGGCATTATTAAGGTACTTTAACAAAATTTTGTTATTACCCGTAATTCATTAACCCTGGGTATTTTGATTCACAATGAAACAGTTTGTTACCAAAATGACAACAACACACATTGAGCGTTGTTTTAATTAATTAATTAAATAACTTATTTTCAATCAGAAAGTACATTATTTAAGCTAATTTGCTTAATAGTGTATACACGTAAGAAATGTATAACTAGATGGTGTGAAGAGCTGTTCCATTCAGCGATGTCACCTCGTGGCCTTTAAAGGTTGGATGGTCAAACTCTTCTCAATCTTCTGTCGATTGCAGGCTGTTTAAGCAGGGTACGATGGTCGTAAAGTCTTGTATGGTGTCTAATAACACGTATGTGCATGCCATCACGGACGTATGGAATTTGGAAGTCAGTGTGCAAAGTGGGGTTGGACACATACCACGGGGCATCTGCAATAGCTCGTAGGATATTTTATTTGAATCGGCGTAGGATTGCTATGATAGATGTGCTGGCGCAGCCTCAAGATTCTATTCTGTAAATCCATACGGGTTTAAGGACAGTATTTCAGAAAAGAAGTTTGTTGTTTAAGATAGATTACATTTACTGGCTATCAATCATTTAATTTCCTTAATTATTTAATTTAGGTGTTTTATTCCCTGTTTTATGTAGTGTTTACAGGTCCGTTTATCGTCTAAATGAAGGCACAGGTATTTGACAGGTTAATGTTTGCTGCGATATTTTGACGTGGTTGAGATGAACTATGGGGCAGTTGCCTCTTCATAGAGTGAATGTACTGTGTGACGACTTGGAATTGTTGGCCTTGATTTTCCATTTTCTTGAGGATTTACAAATTTTTTTCGTCCACGTAAACTGATACGATGTTGTATAACATTTATATTTTAACAAATTATCAGTTATGACTTTACTGCTTTATCTGCCGTGAGTCATACTGTTTTAATTTGAACGTTTCTATTCGCAAAGTGAGTTTATTTACCTGAATAGCGCAGTCTTTTATAGTAACTCTTTTGAGTTTATCTTATTCAAAACTCTTCGTGCTTTAAATTATGTTGGGTAATTTTGTGTCATTAAATGAGGAAAAATACTTTTAATTTGAACCAAGTTGCAATTTAGAGTCATGTAAGTTTGTGACATTTCTCTGAAGATAAAAGAATATTTTGTTAACGAATTGTGACATTTGTAAATCTGGAAAACGTTCTAGGAAGCTATATAAGCAATTAAGTGTTATGTAATTGGTTAATAATTTGTGATTAATACTCAATAAATTAAATAATTGTAAATAGTTACGTGTTAGTGTAAACGATTTATTGTAAGAGCACTTAGTCTTTCAACTACTTTTAGTTTAAATCGCATGATGTTAGATTCTTTGGTTAATAAATATATATATTAAGATATACAGTGTTACTTTTTGTAATGTTTTACACAGCAATCATGTCGCAGATATGTTTATAATATTGGTAGCAAACAATGTGTCTTACAGAAAGATTAGATTTATACTAACTTTATACAGCAAAATAAGGATTAACTAATACCTAGTACATTGAATATAAAAAATGGATAATGCGTAAAACGTAAATAATTAGTGCGTACAATTAAACGACTGGATGGCTTAACAAATTAACAGAATAAAGTTAAATATTTATGACTTATATTTACTAAATATTTACTTTACAGCACGTATAGAAAAAAGTGTAACCAACAGGTGTATTTTTCAAGATGGACAGAATTTAACGTAAGACAATTACTAGACAAAAGAAAACTAAGAATAAATCTCAGTATGTGATCCGGTCGCTGTCGCAGACAAATTGACTAACAGGCATTCCAGGGGGACACAGTCACACAGCTTTCACAAACTGTTGCTTAATCCAATAGACTTTTCCTTCGAAGTAATTTATTATATTTTGCCGCAATTATGTGTCGGTGTAACCGTTGCGGCCTGATTAAATGACTTATTCTATACTAGCAAAATCTGTTTTCTTTTCTGCACCATCATCACCACAACTTAATCCTTATTGTAATTAAAAAATTGTCGTCATCAGTGGTGAATCTGCCCTAATACGATTCAGGTTTCATCTGAATTGTATTTTCCACGTTGTTCTATCCCGTATCTCTCTCTTTAGTTGTTCATAATTTCTTCCCAACAAGATCCGTCAACCCATCATATCTTCTTCCTCACTTTACCTCACCTACTTTATATCTTTCCTTCAATTAGTAACGTCTATAGACAGATGTAACCAATCCAGTTTGCAATTTTATCTTTATGGCTCTAACAATACTGCTCTCTTTATGTACTCTCCTATTTCCATTTTTGCCTACAACCACATGTCATAGCTGCCAAAGACTAATTTTCTCTGTTTAAAATTGTCCATGTCTCCGGCGCATAAAACATTTTGCAAATACCTTCCGGAACTTCACTTTACTTGCTGCTGTAACCAATACGTTTTTGTAGTGTAATAAATTCTACCTTTCTAAGTTCATTTCTGCTACTAATATTCTCGTTACAACTTCCATTCAAAGTGATTATATTCTCAAGGTGTTTAAATGAGTCTACTTGTTCCAGGCTTTGATGTTTTCTTATCACACCCCACCTCATTCTCTTCTTTATCGATTCTCGTTATATTAGTCTTAATGACATTAATTTTCATTTCTTACTTTTTTTCCTACAGCTATTGATAATTTTTTGTAAGTAGGCTTCACTGCTCACTGAAACTACCTGATCATCTGCATATTCAATGACCTTCATGAGAAATAAATTATCTCCTCTAGTTAGAATTACTGAACTAAAAATTACTGTACTCTAAATTCCTAGCTACTAATACGAATAATAATTTTTAGACTTTTTAATTAGACTTTTTAAACCTCAGTACATTACTTTCTTATCATACACTACTGTCTAAATATCATTATAGTAGTAATGGTAGTAGAAGTAGCAATAGTAGTAGTGGTCGTAGTATTATTATTATTGTTACTACTACTACAACTACTACTACTACTACTACTACTACTAGCTACTACTACTACTACTACTACTAGCTACTACTACTACTAGTAATAATAGTAGTAGTAGTAGTAGTAGTAGTAGTAGTAGTAGTAGTAGTAGTAGTAGTAGTAGTTGCTGTTGTTGTTGTTGTTGGTTGTGGTGGTGGTGATGGAAATAGCATAAACGTTAGACATTATTATTATTATTATTATTATTATTATTATTATTATTATTATTATTATTATTATATGTTAGCAGTATTTTAACGGTACAAAACAATGGGATTTGACACAATTTAAAAAAATCATACAGGAACTTAAAATTTCAAAGACCGATAATCATCAGAAATTATATAGAATAATGTTCGCGTAGACCGCTTGTATTCCCTTTCCCTACGTTTTTTACATCACCTTATTTCGATATCATTCTCTTTCCGTAATATGGAGACTGTATTGCAACAGTGATAATCTACAAGTATTTTTGTTTAGTGCTATTATAACTTAGCATTCATCCCACAGGAAGCATAGTTTTAGTCGTCTGTAGCTGTATGTATGTGTCCACATATTTTATTCCATATTATCTTCCCCAAATAACCATACGGAATTTCGTTTCTTTTCTACAACGTCTGGCGACACTTACAAGTTTTAAATTAGTTCTTTTGGAAGAGGAAGAGCGAACTCAGTTTGAAGTCAAGTCACATATTTGCAGACGAAGCGGGAACAGTCGAATATTTGTACGCTTATTGGTGAGTTCTAGTAGCAGTCACGAATCGCTGAGGCGCGGAGAGGGAGTGCGGGTGTTCTGGAGACGAAATTCAATTATCAGGAAGCGAGGCGGAAGCGCAACTTGGAAGTTTGTCGGCGAAATATTTCTTTATTATGAATTCAAACACGGCGTCGGCGGGAGCCTTTGTACTAGGCCAATTTCCTACAACCCCGCTCCTACTTCCTGCCAATAATGAACGCTTAATGACAACATGCAACGATCACGTTTTAATATGTGACAGTTCACTTCTATTCATTATAACCTTGATGTTATAAGTAATAACATTGAAAAATATTCTTGCGTTTTTCTTGTACATATCGTTTATATTATACAATATTATTTTGAAAAGCAGATTTAATGAAAGACTTAAGCATATTCCACTTAATTCTGGAAGACAAATAAAATTCACAACAACGTAATAAAATTGTGAATATTGTATGTAACTAAATAAACTTTCTTGGATTTCGTTGTCCTTGGACGTGTCCGTTAATTTAACTAAATATAGTTAAATCACTACCGACTAGGAACACAAAGTTTTTCATGGGTAAAAACGTACACGCTTTACCTTATAGCCCGAACCAGTTTTCGCTTTTAAAAAGCTTCTTCAGAGGCTGCCGTTGGGAGCACTGTCTGTCTTGTCCTTGGCGACAGTATCGACTTTTGAAGGATCGATGTTGTGTGTGGGGTGTGTGATATGTCCGAAAAATGCGTGTCCGTTTAGGATGTCGCTTTATGTGTTTACAAAAACATCGACAACAACATGGACATTCTACACGTACACACAAAAGGCCGTAAACTAGACACTCTCGAACAATTGGAAATATACAAACACACGAAAACACATAAAAACGACATCCTAAACGAACAGACACAATTCAAATCACACGCATTATTCGAACATATCACACCCCACACACACAATATCAATCTTTCACAACTCGATACCGTCGCACAACAACAAAACGACAGTGCTCCCAGCGGCAGCCTCTGAAGAAGCTTTTTAAAAGCGAAAACCGGTTAAGGCTATAAGGTAAAACCTTTACGAGTTTACCGATAACAAACTTTGTATTTCGAGTCGGTAGTGATATAATTACATTTAGTTAAATATACTGTCTTATTTTAAAACAGACTTCCATAGTAAACCTATAAAATACTTACAAGAAATCACAAATTTAGAACGTTGCTTTACTGTATTAGTGGTAACAACGATGCTTGCGAGCTTTGAAATTTGTTAAAATATTGTTGTGTCACTGTCATAAGATTGTATTGTTACATTTTGACGTTATAAAGCATTTTAAACTAATTTTTACCGTTATGCTCTATACATTTAACGAACAGTATAAAGTAGCTGTAAATAGGTGGGTTGCAGTTTCTAATTTACAGTAACTGATCTTGTTCTACTATTTCAATCTGAATTAATTGGTTCGCTCTGAATGTGATTTAGATATACTACAATTTATTAATTTCTGAGTATCTTGTCACTCTTTTGTAAATCTTGATTGTTTTACTTATACTATATTTTTTAAATATTGAAAAAGAAATATTAGTCTCTTAATATACGTTGTATCATTGATTCTACATAGTCTGTTATTATATGTCATTTGATTCTCATTAACTTTAATTGTGACCATTCTTGACCAATTCATTGGAATACCTCTTCTTTAGTGACTTTATCCTTTGAGTTTACTTTGACTGTAAGTTTCCAGTATCGTGCTGCACACTTCTACGCATTTTACTTACTTTCCTCGTGCACGAATATTACCTAAACATACGGAAATCTGTTCCGTATGCAATATTAAACGTTTTTTTCTTTGTGACAATCCTGATACTTTTTGAGCGTGGTAGCAGTTTGTTTTTCAGCTGGTTGATTTATTCTTCTTGTATCCTCTTTTTTAAATTCTCCTTTCTTTTCTTATTATCTTATTAACTTAATCCTATGTGATTACAGTATTTGGCTTGACTTGTCATAAGATATCTTTGACTATCAAGTATACTAGTATCTCTGTTTTGATGAATTTGTTTCCTTGTGATACTGACGCTTTAAGTAAAATAACCGTGAATTATAAGGGTTTATATAAATTCTCTTTTATCCATTGTTAGCATAGCCAAACCATCAATTCCTATAGTCTATTCCTTGTCCAATATATATACTGTGATACATTGTTTCCAGTTTTGTTAGTTTTATTAGCAGCCATCTTGATACCAACTACTTGTTGCCACTCTGCTAAATACTTCGTTCTTGACGAAATCTTTTGGTGTCTCCACCATCTTTAGTTCTTAAACGACCTACATTGTTGTTTTGTACACTTACGATGTTTAACTTTACTTTCTTCATCGTTCGTCACTTAAACTGCTATCTGTCTACAATTCTCTTTCTATCCTTTTATGTCTGTGTGTTAGTTATGTAGTTTTGGAAACACTTAGAATTTACTTTAATAAACGTTGTAAAAAGTTTTAGTTAGACATACAAGTCGATAAAAAAATTTGTTGTTACTTTGAATTCTGCTATACTGTGCAATTGAGTATAATTTCCCAAACTCAAAGCGATTTTTTTAAAATTAAACGTTGTGTTTGCGCTGTTCTCCTTGTTAGTATGTCCGACGTATGTCTCGCACAATACTCGGCGTCTTATAAACCGCTCCCTCAAGTTCTCTTGGTCTTCGTTGATTGCATTAATTCTAGATTTACTTAAAGTCTTCCAGTATTATTGCTACTACAGTAATAAATTGTTACTGAGTGGTAGAATATTATGCTTCTATTCTCTTACAACAGTTTCTTATGGTCCGACGGAATTTATCTACATTTACCTATTAATAATTTTAGTTTCTTTTAGGTATTTTACCTAATGAGTCGTCTTGCTGAACCTGTCTTAAGCCTAGTTTTCTTTTCTTATCGTAGGGCGGTATTAATTGTTTCACATAATGTTACGACGGTCTCACAGATCGTCGTATGGTACTGTAGAAACAAAACACAGGCACACAGGCATTATGTCACTAATTACCACCTTTATTTACTTAATTAATCACAAACAACAATTTGTAATAAACTTGTACAATAATTCAAGTTAAATTTGTTCATACGCTTTAATAATGTCAACTATAAAGAATTCCTCGTTAATTATAACAAAACAAGCACTTCTATTACTTAACAAATCGCCCAACATAGCCTATACTGCCTTCTAAGCGGAAGCTGTGCCTATTTGTTGCCTGCAGGGTTCCAGACTAATCTTCCATAATATGCGTCCTTTGACAAGCACTCGAAAAGTCTAGAGCATACTTGAGCGTGGCCTTGGCAGAAACACACAGCTGCAAGGGAAACATGTAGAACGACAATCTCCATTGTTCGAAAACGTTCCGTCGTTGCAAACACTTTCCATATCATTTATACAGACTTTCCATATCATTTTTATTTTCATTTAGACTTTTACATCTCTTTGAAAGAGATGCATAATTCTATTTCCAATGTTTTCAAAAATAAGTTTTTATAACGCTAGTGTATTAGTATTTTTGTTTTAGTGTATTAGTGTTAGCATTAGTATTGTATTAGTGTTTTTCTTCATATAGCATTGATCAGCTCACATAACATTAATGAATAAGTTATCTGATTACGCATAAACGGATGTGATCTAATCTGATAAACTAATATGAGGCAAATATCTTTTAAATTCTGTGTGCCATTTGTGATGCCACGATTTATTTGCTTAACAAAATTTAAAGGTGACATGTTGAAGAAGTATAGTAAATTTAAATTTGTTTGCTCATTATATGCTAATTTTTAGACCCTTATTGTTAAACATTCTTAACAATAAGTCATCATTAAGTAATCATCTTGTTTATATTATATTATAACATTATATAGTACTGCCGGCATGTTTCAGTAAACTACGTATGCAAGAATGTAATGAAAAATTATTTATTATCCAGTACTTCTAGTCGAGGCTACAACCACATCGTATTAGATAATTACAACATTATAAGTTACAATAGATCTATGGGAACTAGAATTAATATTTCTGATAGTGTATAGATACTACTAATATAAAGAACTTTATCCATTGTTTTGTCACACAGAAATTTCAATGAAAATTGGCTGTTAGTAGCCATGGGGTGTAACTAAAAAGGATCTAACGCAGTTCAGTATTTTAAGATCATAGTAAAACAAGAGTCATTGGAAAAGCTATCGTCATGTAATTGATCGTGTAAACACAGTTAAAGCATGCTCTGTCCTGCTGACAGCATTCATTACGGCTAAAGGCTCAGACAAAAGGCGTGGAGATGAAATTCGATTATCAAAACGTGAAGCGGAAGCACAGATTTTAAATGACGTCGTAGTCTGCTCTTTATAGAGTGAATTCAAATATTTGCCATCAGAGGAAACATCGTCTACTTTGTCATAGCCCGTCATAATTCTTTTAATTTTCTTCGTGCACAAGCTACAAATGAATTCCATTTAAATAAGGTAATCGTATTTCACAGCCAACATTCTTTTCTAGTATCAGTCCTTGCCGCAGCAATGACGCTTTGAAGAATAATAAATTGCAATTAGTCTTACGTAAGAAAAGGGGCTAACTCCTTATACCTGGCACCTAGCAGCAGACTATTTCCTATTGATTGAATGAGACAGGCGTCACGATTAGATACTCGATTTATCAGAAAAGCTCTTTATTTCATAATTTGGTATGTGATATAAATGTAATATGTTTTTAGGAGGATTGCATGGACTGTGTCCTTACAACAGTGTAAAAATAAAAAAATCCAGTAAAATTGACAGTCACAGTTTTAGTAATATTTTATTACAAGTATAATAATAAAAATTAGTTTGTAATTACACTATGTTATAGTTTCATTTTATAATTAACGATTACCTTTAATCTCCTACTTTTTAGTGATATTACTTGGAATAAAAACGCTCTCTACTCTCTTTCACCTCTGTTCACTTCTACACAGCTGTACTGCTTTCACAGGCGTCTGCTGTTTTGTAGTCTCAGACACCACAAACCATATTTTAGTCTCCAAAAAGAATGTTATTTCCTCGAACAATCCGGAACACTGTAGAACCGCTAGTAGTTTCCGCGTATTAAGGCACCGTGTGTTTGTATGATTGTTTATGAGATTTACAACTCCTGTGCTACGCGTTAGGCTACAAACATTATATTCATGCACCGATCGTAACAATATTTTAAGTAAGTAATATAATACAGTTTTATTCGTTTGAGTACTATTAAAAATGTGTATGTTATCTCCCTAACAAAGAAGCCTGGATTTAGATCAACGGCCCAAGTTAATATGCAAAGCTTGTTAACTCTACTAATACGTATATTTAATTCAAACACATTTTGCTACAGTCCGTTTCTTGATGTATATAATATATATTTAATATTTATACTGTAAATACCTCAAGATATTTTATTTTCCTTATTAGGAACATGTTTCGAGAACCCCTGTGTTCTCATCCTCAGCCTTCGTGAACTTGAGTCTGGTGAAGTATTTGTGTGTTGGCTGGACGCTATTTTGGTCTCTTGTTGGTCTCTGGTAGTCGAAACATGTTCCTAATAAGGAAAATAAAATATCTTGAGGTAGTTACAGTTTAAATATTAAATATATATAGACATTAGACAAGACTTAAAGATCCAGTCTTTAAATGAGACGATTAAGGAGTATAAGAGGAGATGGTGTGGGTATGTGGCCCGAATGCCAGATATCAGATTGCCAGTGGCAGCTCTCAAGTACAAGCCGAGTGGAAAGAGGGATGTTGGTAGACCGAGGAGGAGATGGGTTCCACCACAGGCCAACTGGGGCTAAATCCCTGTAGTGAAGGTGATGATATTAAATATATATATTGTTATAAGCCGAGTACGAGCGTCCCGTTATTTTCACACAATGTATGCCTATTCGTTGCTATGAACGGGTATATTCCCCTGTCTTTACTCTCTTAGGTCGTTTAATTTACTTAATTATTTAAATATCTGAGATATTTGGAGTTGTGGGATATATTGATGTAATTAATTAATATTAACTTAACTCTCTAAAAATATCAGTGTTAGTGTACTTGAAACTTAAATAATTAATGTGTTATTCTGTAATTTCGTTCAACCCTATTATACCTTGAAGAGAATTATGTATAATTTTGTATTTTACGCTCTCTCTTTGGTGTCGGAGAATTCCGCTATAAGCGCTGTAGTACCGGAGCAACGAAACTTATAGGTTACTTCACTGTTTATGTTAACCAATTATTCTATACTTAGTCAGTTACTTTTTTATTCCCAACTCATTAAATCATACTCCAAATGACAAGATTTTGCAACTATATAAAGGTTCTTTATTTGTTTACTTCTTTAACATTGAATAAGGTATGTTCTAACTGACATACACTTGGGCTATAGATTGCGTGAATCGATTATTGATTAGTCCGATCCTTTATTTAGATTCAGTTATATAGTGTGTTTTAATTTGTAATTAACTTAATTCAGGGTGTGAAGGTTCTTGTAACTGTAGGGAAGATTAAAAATACATAGATAAGAATGCAAGATTTACAAATTTGAAGTGTTGTGTAGTTAATATGATTGATATAATAATAATTTACCAGACTAGAACGAAGCAAATCGTGTAGGCGGTTGATTGATAAATTTACTGTTCTGGACGATTATGCTGTACAATATTCTTTCTTCGGTTTAATAAAATGGAATTCTTGTCCTGTCCACCTCGGAAATACAGCTCCCTGGATTGATTTACAGCCCGATTGATGCTTCTTCTGCAATTCCTGGATCCAAATACGTTCTTCTCTCGGTTGAAGCAATTAGTGATTTTCCGTGTATTTGAAAGGTTATAAGTTCTAGTTTAGTGTATATTATTAGTTGTGATACATTTGACTCTTTCTATTTGGTTTATTATATCGTCAATTCCTTTCGGATATGGGACAATTCAAGTCCTTCCTTGTAGAATCCAGTTATTTATTTTCTATTGTGATTTCATACTATAGTCTTGTTTCGTTAACCTGTACTAGCAAGATTCAAGAATATTATTTTTAGTATTTTGAATATTATAACTGTGTCAAATATTTTAGAATATTCCGATTAGATGATATATTTCTTAGATTTTTAATCTCATCACATTCAGATCATAAAAAGCAATAATTCAAAATCAACAACTTCTTCATTTCCTGTAGTCCATAGCAACACATGGTTTTTCTTCCTTCCGCATGTTTTGTATATAGTGTTTATTTCATATATTTTTTGTCTATTCCTTATCAATTTGCTATCATATCGGAATATAACTTTACCGATAGTTGGTTTATTATTTTCTACACATATTCTGCTGGTTTTTTGATATGAGCCTGTTTCTTTTATATTTACTACCTTTTCGATATTAAACGTTATCAATCGATATCATGGCATTATGGCATTATCATAATTTGTATAAATTGATATGGTTTATTATATATCATTACTAATTTAATGTTTTTTTCTAGCTCTTCAAACCGTATTCATTAATTATTATTAATTTATGTACCTAACCTTTATGTTATGAGTGGTTATATAGTGGGTTTTGGCTGTTAGGCCTTTTATTGTAAACGGATCTACCTGTGTTTATAACTGGTAAACATCTATAGCCCTTTTACATAAATTCATACATACAATCAAATCTTAACTATTAACATTTACATAAACAATTATTTTTTCCATATCTAATGACAATTTTATCTTGACCTAATGGATCATATATAAGAAAATTCAAATCTATTAACGCTAACTAGCTGCTTCACACTTCATTCTACAACAGTAATTGAATAATACATCTTGTTTCATTACCTTTCATTAACTCAACACATAATTGGTATAACATAACATAAACTTTATCATAACATTTGTTGTCACAAAATAATATCTTTTAACTTAAAATACCCAATTGCCATTGCTATAAAGTAAATTATTGTTTCATTTTTGTTTACTTTTCACTGAACATAGATCATTAACTATTATCTAACTTAAAGGTTTGTTTATTCTCGTTAATTCTACCTTGCATTCTTATTTATCTTTATCTATAATTATAAATGTAATTATTAGATTTTTGTTTTATCATGGGGTTAGATATTGATTTGTTTATTATTCTGTTAACCTAATTTTTATTTAACATGGATGCCAGCATTTCTGTTGCGTTACAATATATATATATATATAATATATTTAATTAAAAAAACTACAGGAAATGGGGTAAAATTAAATAAGATTAGCAATATATGATCAATAATTGGGGAAACTGGATTGTTTGTTAAGGGAACGGCTTAAGATAGCTAGCGAAAAATGAAAACCCTGCATGACATTCGCAGCAATAGTGTGAGATCGAAGAAGGAGACCAAGTTCCGTTGTACAACCCAAAGGGCCGTCGTGGTTGTTTTTCGAAACTTCAAATTAACAGGGAAATCCCTTACACTGTGGAAAGAGAATCAATTGTGTTGTTTATTGGATACAACAAGAAGGACAGCGGAAATTCAAGTTTGTTCACCTAGACCACATGGCGAAATATTACTGCATAGATGGTTTCAAAGTTCCACATTGTGATGAAAGACAGTTACGTGAGATTGATCACAATCAACGATAGAGGATGTGCAGACAACACTTTGCCACTTGGTGTTTTTAAGGCTAGACACTGACACAGATTCTACCCGATTCCATTGCGCCTGTATTAAATAAATTGCTGCACACCTAATCTCAAATGAAATATATTGTTCCGAAATCTCAGAGGGGTATAATTATAAACATCCAGCGGCGGTCAGTTTAGTTTAGTTACACATGGCAATATTTTATGAGCGGTTCGAGGTTATTGTTGTGTTCATGTGGAAAGTGATTATTGTGTCCATTAGTGTCAAACCGTAATAAGGTGACATTTATTGTTCTGTGTTAGATAGATTTAACTCGAATTATTTTATCACAGACCCTGTTTTCATTTCTAGCATTCTTTGTTTGTCTTTAATTATAATTTGTAATTAGTGCCTTCATAGTTTTTGTTGTCCTCTGTAACAGTTATGTTATCTATTGTACCACACGACAGTCCCTGTGACCGTCGAGGAACAATACAGAACAAGGTGGAATCCATGTTACATCAAAGGAATGTATGATTCTATCAGTGTTACATAAACTACTCCGTAGTCTAGTCGTTGAGATCTATGAGGCCCGTGACAAGTGTAGGGTAGAAACAGTATGTACTAGAGGGGAATGTGGTATGAGGGTGTAAAATAGGGGTAGGCATACGTGAGAAATCAACACATCATATGACGTTATGTCAGACAAGGCACATACTATCGACATGTACGTCGGAAATTGACTATAGGGAACTTTGTCAATTCTCTCCAGTACACCCTTTAATCAATACAGTAGCTTCAGTAGCGTGACAACAGTAAAAATTAAATACTGTTGTCCCTGTCCTTCTGTCTCTATTCTGCTGCGTTACTGTGGAGGTACCCTTACTACCTTTGTTGCTTGTAGGTACGTACGAAGTTGTTTTGTTGATCCCATTATACAATTATTGCTAAATATTGTTATTAGCCTAATTTAGCAGTGCTCAGTTTACCATCAGTCACACCATCATGTATTTCGTTAGTAATAAGTAAGTATTACCAATGAAAGTGGCGTTTTATGAAACATGTTAAAAGGGCACAATTTTTGATGCGTTACTTATATAACTATGTTAATTTTCTGTCGCAGTACTTTGTTTAAACAAATGCAAATATGTTTACAGCCATTCTTATTTGTATTGAAAACACGCGCTACTTATAAAAGGTCAACGTGATACAGCCAATGGCTTTTATTTTGCCTGTTCCTCTTATAAGATTTGGGGATGAGCTATGTGCCGTAGTTACTAGTAAAATAACTAACATTTGTGACGATATACTATAGCAGCCAGTAATACTACTTATCTAATACCTACGTTCCTATAATCACTACTTATATTTATATGAATATACAAATATTTTGCGAATGAGTGATAAGTAAGGCTTAGCGAGACTGCCCTCTATAGAGTTATTTAAATAGAAAAATTAGATACTCCCGTTCTGACGAATCATTCTTAATTCGGTGCTACTCTCTTTGCCATTGGCTAAGAGCTGTCGTACATGCGTGAAAATTAAGAAATTTGAAATAAGGCGAATACCGTACTTAGTAGCGTATTTTCCTGTTTAGATAAAATAATGTTTGTAAAATTTTATACAACATCATAATCAAGAAATGTTCTTAGTGTTAACTCGACTTAATTTTTATCTATTTAAACTGTTACAGTTAATGAAAATTAGCACATTTAATGTTAACTACTTGTCTTGACTTTTCACTTTCAAACAAACAAAAAATGCAATTATTAATTTTTTGTTACTCTGGCACAGTATGAAATAAAATTTATTCAGAATTCTTACTGTTTCACGTTACTGAAATTATGATTTACATCTGGATTGTATGACAGCTATTTTCTGTGATAACAAGAGGTATTGTAAATATAAACACCAAACTGTGTTAATCAAAAAATAAAAATAAACTAGTGAATGTTTAACTGTTTTTTTGTAACATTTGAAAAATAATTTTACGTACAAAAATTAAAAGCAAAGAAACACGTTTTTAATTTCTGAATATATCTCTAATCGAAGTGATATGCGATTAGCGTAGTAACGCTTTGATATTTGACACGTTACGTGTGAAATCTCCTTGCGGGTTCTGGAGATCTGTTGCACTTTGCTTTTCCGTATATGTTACAACATAAGGTAATTTCCTCGGAACGTAGTCAACCTCGTTCCTGTCAATTATAAACAAAAAATCTATGCCTCGTCGTGGTTTATCTGAGATTGGGAACGAAAGCGATAAAAAATATCAAGCCTGTTAGTTGTGAATTTATCAGAAATCAAGTTTAAAAGACACTCCATACAAAATATATTGCGTTGCTCACAATATAGGACATTTCAGTCATATGAATAGTAAAAAAACTGAAACAAATAAATTAATTAAACATCTTCTTTACATCATATAATACTATCAGAATGAATAGAATGATAATATACGCACAGAAGAAACAGTAAACATATACATAAAACAAATTAAAGAACTACATCAACATACCCAAAATATAAACGAAATGAAAACAAGCTACAGCTAATAATGAACTAGAATTACTTTCATTATAATTAAAAAGTTTACCAAAAGCAAACAAAAATAATAAAGAGACCAGAATAATTTGATGCAGCTTCATAAAGATTTTTGTAACACGTTAAGCTATATTCATAAAATTAATTTATAAAATCATTAAACCCCAATGCCATTGGAATAAGATAGCTTGACGACGTAATTTATGTACTCAATAACAAAAACATACATTTAGATGAAGTACTAAAACAACTAACCAACATATAGGCCTATTCCAGTATAGATTTTACATAATAAAGTCAATTGTTTAGATTCAAATATTACCAGAATCAACAACCTGTTAAAGTATATAATAAACAGAGAGTCAACATGCTGAAGATTGACTATTTCCAGCACTGCGATGCAACCACCACAACACAAAATGGTAACATTCATGTCTGTTTAATAGAATTCATAAAGCATGGAAAAAAAAAGGAAAATGGAAACTAAAAGAAATACAACAGATTGACAAAAAATTTAGTTATAATAAAAACGGAATCATCAAAATAAAAAAGAAAATAAAAGGTAAAATGAATACAGCATATTTACTAAATAATCATGGAGAAACAAACAGAAATAATGTAAATAGCAACTAACTATAAATTAGGCTATAGTCTAAGCAGCTACATAAACAACATGATCACAAAAGTTACAACAGTCGTTACAATACACTTGTTAAAGTAGCTTAAAACAAACAAACAAATATACTAAATAGTTCATACAGTAATGATGATACGCTACATAATGAAATCTACAGAAACAAAGTTTACATACGTTAGGAAGAAATAACGTTACTTTGAACATCCAAATACACACAAAGACTAAATATCTACTAACCTAATTTAGTATTACACCCAATAAATACAGAACATGAATTCCTAGACTTCAACACTACTAAAACAAACCCTACGCAAAAGGATTATTATGAAAGTTTATCAAAATCTACATACACATAAAATGAAATATTTAACAAATTACAAAATACAAAATACAATACAAGATCAAAGACAAATGAGTACAAACATGGTATCATTTCTAAACACAAAATATTAGAAAGAAATATTTTCCAAACAATTTTCTATATCAGAAGAATTACAACATCAAAAACACTATCCAAAAAAAAAAAACTAATAACTAGTACCTAATAGCAGGAAATAACCAATGTACAAAACTTAACCAGACAGAAAATTAACAACGCTGATGATGAGCATACTGCTTAATGTTCAAAACATGACTAATTAATAAAAAACTGATTAATGGTACATAAATTTGTGTATGCGTGTGTGTTTGTGTACAATTTTCTAAAAGCTCTGTTCTGCTGACATTAACACAAATCAAACAGAAACAAAATGAAGTCTACGTACAGTGTAGTATTTTTCAAATAATGTGGAAAACGTTAAATTCTTTTACAAAAATTTATTATACAGTACATAATGTGGTAAGTTCAAGTTCACTTTATCCGATCGATATTATTAAAGCCCATACATGAAGCGACGTAACCAATAAATCATTACACGCCCACCTAATGATTCCACCGTAGGTTATTCAGCACAGAGGGCACGTTAGGGCCAATAATTGCGTTGCCAACAGTTATCTTCAGATGAGCGGTCAACCGAAGCCAACTCGCCTTGGGGATTAGCACTGCATTTGTTTGGTCACATGGACTGCTACCCTGTTGCATAATAATTTCCACTAGTCGATAACGAATTACAGCGTTGCAGCTTTGCGATTGTGAGATACGTGAGTTATAACTTACGATCCCAGTAATAATATACATCTAAACAGAATCCATTACTAAGATTAAACTTTTTTTATCAAGTATACATTAAATAATAAATAATCCCGTTTGTTTTTATGCTGCATGTTTGAAAACCATTTGTTATTGCATAGTCGTAAAAGATATTACGAACAATTAAGCAGATAAAATAATACCTCTCGTAGATAGAGAGCGCAGCCTTTCCATTGATTATCTACCTCAAATTCAATTTAAAAACAATTATTTCAGTTGGGGTTAATTTTGAAATATTAAGGATCTATTTTGTCTAGTATGTGTTAAAATTTAGTATAAACTGTTCAAGGTTTCAATTACTATACAATAAATATGTGACAAAATTGTTGGTGATAAGAGCTAATGGGACCTATGAAAGATTGTTTTTTGTGGAACTAAATGTATGAAAACGACAATAGTAAACCTTAAATTGTTACTGCTCCTAGTATGTGTTGAGCAGGTAATTTCTAGCGCTATGAATGAAATGAACATTGTAAACTTTATTAATCGAAATAAAGATATTAAAAAAGAAATTGTTGGTTTCAATTAATATTCATATAATTTTAAGAAAGTGAAGTAAAAGAACACAATTATTTACAAGAATCAGTAAATCGTAATGAACTAATCAATTTTGTTTTTCTACTTCAAATATATAATATATATATTTGTATATTATATATATTAACAAACTATAAGTAAGAAGACAGTTCTGAACCCGGTTTTGCGTAGGAAAGTACATAGTCGCAGTCCTTGCCAACACTAACCTGAACACCAAGTACTAACTTACTGGAAACTAATCTCATTATTGGTAAGAACAATAATTCTAAGCGTTCTCACTCGCTTAAAAGTAACAAACGTATTAAAACATTTGAATAATTTACATTGTATACCTTGTGTTTATAGCTGTCTAACGAGGTAAGTAATTCAAGGAATTTATATCAGACCGCTGGAGGTCAGTCGGCCCAACAATATATGGAGGTATAAAAAAATAATATTTGAGGGCAGTGAAGTGGTTTAATATCCCATTATGCTGATTCGATTCAATGGCAATTCAGATAGACCAGGGCACACGAGCCCGCCCACGCATTCATAAAACGAAGGAGAACCTGGTGAAAACCGTATTGGTACACAGTGCACTTGAAACTACTTACAATCATACTGATATGGTCGATACCGTTCCATTTATTTATATATATTATAACATTGCCAAACCCTGATCACATTTGATATAAATAAGTATGTAAAAAATGCCAAGAAACAATATATTTTGATAGATAAATGATAACGAGAATGAAAGTAGTAAATATAATCAATAGTGAAGGAAGAAGAATACAACCAAAGGTGGTTACAAAACAAGAAAATACGAACTAGACTGACAGACAACTGACATTGACCCAACCCCAGAGATTGGCCAGATATTAACCAAAGTAAAGCGAGACAAGAAGACAGTGAAGAAAAAAGAAAAAAAAATTACATGGCCATAACAATTAACTCATAAGATTGTTTTAAAAGAGCATAATTTTTTATTATTATTAATAATTTATGTTTAAATTTTTATTAGTGGTAACTTGTAAATGACAGTATCTCAGCAATTGTTATACATAAAAAACCATGTGTAGATATGATTGTATGTATATCCTTATCTATAGGTGATGTGTCAGCTGTTATGTTTAAAATTACACTCATACAGACAGGGAATAGAAATGTGTGCGTGATTCAATCAGAGAACAAATTGTATACCCTACTATATACTTTGGAACTTTTACTAGGATTATTTCAGCAGTATGTATGCTATTTCAGCATTATGTGTTTGAAAGTATAAGGTTTTGGAGAGTTTATTTATTCGCTAATATTATTGCTGTTGCTACAGATGTAGTATGTTTCAATTAACACAATATATTTTAACATTATTAAATTGTTGTTATTATTATTAATTATGACATTTCAGACCAATTTTTATCACTTTAATGACAATGTATACAAAGTTATGTTTTATTTGAAAGATGTATTTACAATACCATGTTGGTTGAATATTATAAAATGATATGTGACAGTCTGAAGTTAACAAAAGAGACATGAACTCATTAGATACAAAAACTTTGTAATAATAGTGAGATCGTGAGAAATATAAGGGTAATTAGAGATAGGTAGGGAGTGACAAAGATGAACAGTGAAGTGATAAGTGTAATAAAATAAACAGCATATAATCTTAAGAAAAAAGAGTTAAACAAGTATGACAAACCCAAAACATAAGCACATGTTAAATGAGCAATTAAGTTAAGTATATTAGACTGAAAGACACAGAATAATTGTGAATGTAAAAAACAGAAAAATATTATCTCAGTATAAAAAGCACCAGGGTGATTACTGTTATAAAAGAGATGGTGTAGGTATAACACTCACCAAATTTGTTCATTTGTTAATTTAAAGAAAGAAGTTATTGGCTTAATGTTTAAGGCAATAAATACCAGAAGAAATAGTTTTACAGTAATATGTTAGTATGTTTTAAGTAAGTAAGGAATTTATAAAGAAAATAATAGCAATACCTTTATAAGAAATAATAGGCAAAATATAATAATTATGTGTAACGAAAGGGAACATGGCAGAATTATATTAAAACTTAGGAATAAGTAAATTATGTATTAACATAGTATTATCAATTTTGGACTAAAACATTAATACATGGCCTAGACCAATCTTGTAAGATATCAAACTAATCTTTGAAAGAAAATAGGAACATCTATGTAAAGATTACAACCATTGAAATTATCCCCAAGTGAATATAGCCATTATAAAATATTTACTCAGATTAAACAAAAAATTCAAAGTTTGATAACAATGTGTTTATTTTGAGATCGACCAGGGAGAATAATTACGTTACCATGGAAACTGTGGAGTAACAAGCAAAAATACCGTTAGATTTTTTTACTGAATGCATGACGCTTTAATGGTATAGACGCTAATTTTCGAGTGACCAAAATTGTCAATTAAAACATAGAAAATATCAGAAGAAGTTACTACTAAGTGTATACCAAGACATAAGACAAGGACTGGAACCATATTATTGAAGTTGAGGCCAAATTAACGAAAAAAGAAAATAAATTACTACCAATTAAACTGGAAAAGATGCCTGATGTCCTGAACCCAGCAAATTAAAGAAGATTATAGTATAACCCATGAATAACAGATCGTATGAATTCGCCATAACTACGGAAGTGATAAGTACCTCTTAAATTACCCAAAATATATAAATAAACTCACGTTAATTATTTCTCACTAAAGGTCGAAATCTCACTGAACTGTAATTAATTACTTTCAAAGATTAAAAAGAATACTAAGTCACTGACAATTTATAAACTAACCAATATAAACTGTTGTTAATGATCCATAACTTGTAAACACTTTTACTACACTGCGCTAAACAAATTATACCTACACAATATGTTAGTTAAGTTTACTTGATGTAAGGGTGTGTATTTTTATTGTTTTAAACATTTGTAATCCTTTTAACGTAACCTCAAGAACCTATGACAAACCAACATTAATAACTTGTATACAATTTTCAACAGACGCCATTATTAAACGTCTGGTTATCAATTCAAATATCGATTTGTCAAACCCTGTAGATATCTCATATAAATGACCGGAGCATTTTGTAGTAGAATAATTTGTATCAAATGAATAACTAATCACTAATAAAAAATGTATAAGTATTGAGTGTAACCACGGTGTTATAATTTCATTAGGAGGTGCACAATATTTTATGTACATTTCAGCAGACGACTAACGATTTACACAGCACACACAACGAATTGCTGAATGCTACAGTTGGCCTAGGCGGGCGGAAATATTTGAATTATTCAAACCCCCTGAGATGCGCTGGTCATACACCTTTGAATTTTATTTTAATTGTTTTAAGAAAACAATTTGGCGCCACCGGGATTTTCTCACCCCTAGTGAACAACAGGTAAGAACATCGAGACCTGGTTATTCGTACGTTCGCAACGGACGAAATCTGCGGAAGTTGCACGCATTTGAACTACGGATAGAGAAGACACGTTACACCCATTACACACAAATTGTACATTATCCACATTTTACAGAGTAAAACGGTAGCCATACACACGCCTACATTACAAATTGGCGACCAACCGGTGGAGCTAGAAGAGAGAGAAATACGAAATTCTAGCGGCGATTACGAAAGGTTACAATATGCACACCAGAGGATTGTCGAAAAAATTGGCAAAGGAGAAGGAGATGGAAGAAAACAGAGGGGAAGAAGAGGAAGGAACACCGATTGAAGAAGTGGAGACAGTAATAACCACAACAGAACCAAGCCAAGACGAAGAAATGGAAACACAGGCTGGAGATAGGGAGGAAGCCAGAGAAGGAATGGATTTACAAAAATTATGGGAGTTGATTAATGGAAAATTAGACAAGAACGTGAAGGAGATGAACAATAAATTCGACAAGAATGAGGAGAGTTTGAAGGAGATGAACAATAAATTCGACAAGAATGAGGAGAGTTTGAAGGAGATGAACAATAAATTCGACAAGAATGAGGAGAGCTTGAAAGAGATGAACAATAAATTCGACGGCATGAAGAAAGAAACCAGTGACAATTTGAAACAGATCAATAAAAAAATAGTGAGTACTAAGGAAGAATTGAGGAAAACAGTCAACCAAAATAATGAAACACTACAACAACGATTACTGGAGGAAATTCAGCAAAGAAATGAAGATTTGAAGGAAGAATTGAAGGAACAGCTGAAGGAGGACCACGAGAAAAATAAAGAAGAAATGAAGCTACAGATGGCACACCAATTAATGGAGTACCGAGAAGAAGCAAAGCAGCAGATTACGGAAATAAATGACAAATTAGAGGAAACGTTGGAGAAGCTAGAGAATACCAACGAAAATGTTTCTGGAGTCCGCAAGGAAGTACTCGATAAAATGAACCGTCTCGAAGGAGAAAATAAGAGAAGAATTGAGGAAGGTCATGAAGAAACAGTCAGAAGATGTACCCAGATAGACCAGGACATACACCAAGTCCGGGAAGAAAACCAGAAAGAGGTAGCAGCTGTACGAACAGACTTGGGAGAACGAATGGAAGGAGTTTACAGTAACTTAAATAAAGTAGATAGCAAAGTAGACAAAAACCAACAGAGGATTGACGAAATGCGCAGAATAGAAGAGTCATTACGGGAAGAAGTGGATGCCTGGCGTGACCGACCATGTAATAATAATCATGTCATGAACACAGACAACAGAGATACTATTAATTTCCGTAATTATAAAAGAAACCCTATTGAATTCTTGAAGAGGGTAGAAGAGTTAATCATCAAGAATCGAGAGACTCGATGGACTACAATAAGAGGGATGTTGGATGAAATGTTCAAGGAGACATACGACAACTGTTGGACTGCCACTCGACCAGACATCCAAAACCTTCAAGACTTTAAGACTCAGTTCAAGGCTAAATACTGGTCTGAATCAACTCAGAATATGGTCCGCAATAACCTGAGCAATGGAAGGTATGAAAACCAGAATGGACAATCCCTTACCTCCTACTTCTTGGGAAAAATCTGCATGGCCAGGAATTTGGAGCCACGTATACCTGAAGAGTGTCTGGTAATACAGTTATCTTACCACTACGACGACGCCATCCAAAAGGCACGGATGTACAGCCAGGTAAAGACCATCCAAGATATGGCTAGCTTACTAGAAAGCCATGAACATGAGTGGCAGTAGAGGAAAAATAGAGGGTACAGTTTCAGAAATAATAGAACCAATGAGGGACAATTGTCACAGAATCAACAGGGAGATAATAAACCACCGATAAATAACCCTAACAATTACCAAGGGAACACACGGGGCAATAACGCGCCCAGAAATTTTAACAGAAGTGGAAACCATAATAATAACAACTTCAGGAACAACCACAGGGGTAATTTCCCGTCGAATGGTTACAACAACAATTACCGCCCTGGAAACAACAGTAATCAGAACAATAATCCAGGATACCGGCCACAGGTAAATTACATAAGGGGGCAAAGACAAAGGAGCCCAAGAAGAAACTATCCCTCATCTAACTATCGGCGAACGTACTATAACCAGGTACCCGATACGAGAAGTCACCCATTCGAAGAAGATCACAGGCACAGCGTGGATGACCGGAATAATCAACAGGAACCGAACGCTAACCAACCATCAAACACTACTGATGTTGGGGGCAATGAGGTCAACCCTCATTTAAACGCTTAAGGCCAGTGAAAACTGCGGACAGCCCATCACTGGACCAATCTCTGGGTGAATATAAGACAACACATGACAAGAAGATCACCATAATATGTACTAATTATTTGAAAAATATAAGGGACGATTTGATCGAAGAAAATGATAACATGATGCCCATTAGAAACAATGAAATAGTGTATGTGAGTGCCCAAATAAATGGAATTCTATCAACCATAATGATCGATACAGGGTCTAATGTCTCCCTGATCGACCAAATAGAATTAAATAGACTACAGCAGGGAAGTAGTGTACCCATATCAACCCTGCCCATAAACAATATAACTATCATTGGTGCTACCGGCCGACAAAACAAAACCGTCCGGAAACAAGTATCCTTGGAACTTAATAGCAAAGGTATAATAGTAACTATGCCATTTCTTGTTGCCAGCGGCCTACCTTTCTCATTACTTGTTGGGTGTGATGTACTCAGACAACACTCTGCCATAATTAACCTGCGGCAGGGAGAAGTATCACTACCCACAGAACAAGGAATATGGTCAGCCGATATAGTGAATGGTGGCAACTTACCATTGATAACAAACCACTATAACATGATCCAAAACAATTATTGCCGACGATCACCCGAAAGAATATTGACAGATTGGAAGAATGAAGAATTATGGTCAAGCAAGCTGGATGAGATCAGAAACTTCCAACGAGAAGAACAAGATCCACAGATTAGTGTGCAACAGTCAGAGGAACTCATAAGTATATACAACAGATATAAACACATTTTTTCTGACGCTCCAGGCAAAGTAAAGAATTATCAATGCCGAATACGATTTAAAGAACCCGTTGACTTCAAGAAAAAATCTTACCCCATTGCTTACTCACAAAGAAATGCAGTGAGGGCAGAAATCATTGAATTAAGTCAATCACCGTATACAAGTCCAATAGTGGCGATACCAAAAAAGGACGGAAAGGTGAGAATCTGCCTCGACGCCAGAGAAATTAATAAAATGATAGTGAACGATAGAACATCACCGGGTGAAATAGAAGAAATCCTTAAGAAGTTCCACGGTATAAAATACATTAGCTCTTGGGACACGGTATGTGGCTACTGGCAGGTGGAGCTACATCCGAACAGTAGACAATACTTAGCATTCCTGTTCGATGGGAGGAACTTCCAGTTCAAAAGACTGCTATTTGGACTGATAAATTCGGTCGCAGTATTTGTTAAATGTATGGACCAAATACTGGGACAAGATGTACTGAATTTTACCACCGTGTACGTAGATGATCTGTTAATAACATCATCAAATTGGCAAGAGCACTGTGCCAGAGTGGAAACCGTACTAAAAAGGTTATCAGATAATCACGTAACCCTTAAGCTGGACAAGTCAAAGTTTATAGACCGAAAAATACAATTTCTAGGATTCAATCTAGCAGAGGAAGGCATATCTCCTTCGTCAGAAAAAGTTGAGGTGATACAACGATTCCCCACGCCAAAAAACAAAAAACAACTTTAATCCTTCCTGGGAATCTGCAACTATTACCGTAAATTTCAAGATAATTATTCCAAACTAACAGCTAAATTCAAAAAACAATTATCAGTTAAGGACAAGTGGACTTGGGGGTCCGAACAAGATCAAGTATTTAACCAAATAAAAGAAAAGTTCTTGAACACCGTGATCTTACATCATCCAGACTTCAAAAAGCCATTCTTCATGAACTGTGATGCGAGTGATGTCAGTGTAGGTGCGGTATTATACCAAGAAGATGAGAAGGGACAGCATATGGTTATTAGTTTTGCAAGCAGAATTTTAAATGGATGCGAACGAAATTATCATGTCACGGAGAAAGAACTACTTAGTGTCGTGTTCGCCTGCAACAAATTTAGGACTTACATTCTGGGATACGATATAACAGTGAGAAGTGACCATAGATCCATTTCATTCCTTAAGCAGTGTAAACTCAGCCACGGAAGATTAACTCGATGGATATTGTTGCTACAGGAATATCACATAAACTGGGAGTACATCCCAGGGAAGCAAAACGTAGCTGCGGACATCTTATCCCGTATAAACGTCCAGCAACAAACTTTCGAGGGGGAGAAAGAACAATTAGTTAAGGTGTATAACATTATTAAAAACAGAGTAGATCTAGAAAAAATAACCCAAGAAATAAGAAGATGTCAAACTGTGGATCCAAAAATAATGAGTATCCGGGAGAGAATGTTAAAAGATGAAGAAACCATTCTACAATATTATAAAATACATGACAACTTGCTATTTATTAAAAACAATCCTGCAATCGGAGAATGGAAACTTGTAATACCATCTACAGTGGAGGAACAATTGATACTAGACTACCACATTAGATACGGCCATATGGGGGCTGTAAAAGTGATAAAAGCTTTACAGGAACAAGTTTACATTAAAAATATTTATCGAAAAGTAAACAAAATCATTCAACAATGTGATATTTGCCAAAAGGTAAAATGCAATAATTCAAAAAAGGAAGGTATGATGATACCTATCACATCAAGTCAGAAATTAGAAAGGGTATTCCTTGATATATGTGGTCCGTTTCCTATCAGTGGAGGAAGACACAGATATAAATTTATAATCGTTATGTTTGACCACTTCACCAAGTATACAAAGTTGTACTCCATTAACCGTGCAACAACAAAGAAAATAATTGAGATTATCTTAACCAAGTTTATACCAGAAGTGGGAAAACCGACGGCCGTTATAACAGATCATGGAACCCAATTTAAGGGAAATCTCTGGAAAAATAAGCTCTGTGAACATAATATTAAAACTTACAAAACATCCGTTTATCACCCAAGCAGCAACCCAGCTGAAAGGGTACTCAGAGAAGTGGGTCGTATACTGAGAACCTACTGCCACGATAAACAAAGAGAATGGCACAATTATGTGAAATCCACTGAAGAATTTATAAACTTAGCTTACCACGACTTTACGGAAGCTACCCCATACACGATGATGTTTGAGCGGCCACCGCCTAGAGAGATAACTGATATGATCCAATTCCCCACCAACACCGAATATCAATTCGAGAAAAAAAGATTCTATAACAGAATAGCCGAAAAGGTAGAGCAACAAAAGAATAAATACGCTAAGAACCAGAAAAAGACTATTAAGTACGAGGTAGGAGAAAGGGTACTGTTAAAAAACAGAGAATTACCCAGCTCCATAGAAGGCATCACTAGAAAGTTACTATTATTATACGTGGGACCATACACTATAACAAAAGACAAGGGCAATAACACTTACGAGATCACTCACCCCGTCACCAAGAAAATAAAGGGGGTATACAATCAAGCCTCAATTAAGAAATATTATGACAATCAACAATAACTGTAAAAAAAACAATTTAAAGTAAAAAACCAACAAAAATACTTTAAATAAAGAAAAAAAAATAAAGTGACAAACAAACAAGTCTGCCAATGTCATAAAGAAAAGATCTCTAAAGAATGTCAAAATTCCAAAACATTCGTAAGTACAGCTTACACTAAGCATTAGAGAAACCATTATGATGAATAAAAAATTGTAAAAAATCAAAAAAGATATGTAAGAAAAGCTTACCCAAATGTCTCGATAATATTTTAGAACAAGTAAAAATGGAGAGATAAAAGTTACAAGGCATTCATATAAAGTAAGAGCAACCAACTTACTACAATATTTAAATAAAAATTAACAATAGAGGAGGGTAGTTACAAAACATTCCTACAAAATAAGATTAAATTACCATAATGTTTAGCCAAAAAATGAGGCATGAAAAGCATAACATACTGTGAAGGAATAAGCTACAAAAAAATTCCTAACTAGTAAGAAGCAATAACTTACTACGATATCTAAAAAATTATGAAAAAAAATATCAATCAAAATGATCAGCTTCCACAACTATTTAGAAAGAGGGGAAGTAAAATTACCCAAACCAATGATCACAAAACAATATAAATGAAATCAACATTCTAAGAGACATAATGTGAGATGAGATGAAACAAAGAGTAATTAAAAATGAATAAAAATGTGAATTGTATCAATAAAAAACAATGCTTCAAATAGTATCTATAAAGAAAGATGAAACAATATATGACTCGAACTGAGCAATAATGAAGTATAAAAGTAAAGGATTCCCAACAAATATTATGATTATGATTATTATTATTATTATTTTGAGTCACGAGTTGACTATATTTAAGAATTATTAATTGAGATTGTCTGTTGAATGAACCAGCAATCATTTTACTGAGCAGGGATGATGTTCCCCTGATATCAGTATAAGAGTAGTTTTGATGAAAAATAAGATTTATAGGGAATAAGTTATAATAAAAAATCAATAAGCCAGTTCGCAATGTGAGAAAATAATGAAGAAAAGACTAAGAAGAATGGAAATAAAAGATACCGAATTAATTATAAAAAATGAATGAGAAGCAGAATTTGAAAAAAAAAAAAATTGATACGATACAATTGATAATTTCATCAAACTTAAATTCACGTTTTATAAAATGATCAATTTTGGTGGAAGGGCATTATATAACATTGCCAAACCCTGATCACATTTGATATAAATAAGTATGTAAAAAATGCCAAGAAACAATATATTTTGATAGATAAATGATAACGAGAATGAAAGTAGTAAATATAATCAATAGTGAAGGAAGAAGAATACAACCAAAGGTGGTTACAAAACAAGAAAATACGAACTAGACTGACAGACAACTGACATTGACCCAACCCCAGAGATTGGCCAGATATTAACCAAAGTAAAGCGAGACAAGAAGACAGTGAAGAAAAAAGAAAAAAAATTACATGGCCATAACAATTAACTCATAAGATTGTTTTAAAAGAGCATAATTTTTTATTATTATTAATAATTTATGTTTAAATTTTTATTAGTGGTAACTTGTAAATGACAGTATCTCAGCAATTGTTATACATAAAAAACCATGTGTAGATATGATTGTATGTATATCCTTATCTATAGGTGATGTGTCAGCTGTTATGTTTAAAATTACACTCATACAGACAGGGAATAGAAATGTGTGCGTGATTCAGTCAGAGAACAAATTGTATAGCCTACTATATACTTTGGAACTTTTACTAGGATTATTTCAGCAGTATGTATGTTATTTCAGCATTATGTGTTTGAAAGTATAAGGTTTTGGAGAGTTTATTTATTCGCTAATATTATTGCTGTTGCTACAGATGTAGTATGTTTCAATTAACACAATATATTTTAACATTATTAAATTGTTGTTATTATTATTAATTATGACATTTCAGACCAATTTTCATCACTTTAATGACAATGTATACAAAGTTATGTTTTATTTGAAAGATGTATTTACAATACCATGTTGGTTGAATATTATAAAATGATATGTGACAGTCTGAAGTTAACAAAAGAGACATGAACTCATTAGATACAAAAACTTTGTAATAATAGTGAGATCGTGAGAAATATAAGGGTAATTAGAGATAGGTAGGGAGTGACAAAGATGAACAGTGAAGTGATAAGTGTAATAAAATAAACAGCATATAATCTTAAGAAAAAAGAGTTAAACAAGTATGACAAACCCAAAACATAAGCACATGTTAAATGAGCAATTAAGTTAAGTATATTAGACTGAAAGACACAGAATAATTGTGAATGTAAAAAACAGAAAAAATATTATCTCAGTATAAAAAGCACCAGGGTGATTACTGTTATAAAAGAGATGGTGTAGGTATAACACTCACCAAATTTGTTCATTTGTTAATTTAAAGAAAGAAGTTATTGGCTTAATGTTTAAGGCAATAAATACCAGAAGAAATAGTTTTACAGTAATATGTTAGTATGTTTTAAGTAAGTAAGGAATTTATAAAGAAAATAATAGCAATACCTTTATAAGAAATAATAGGCAAAATATAATAATTATGTGTAACGAAAGGGAACATGGCAGAATTATATTAAAACTTAGGAATAAGTAAATTATGTATTAACATAGTATTATCAATTTTGGACTAAAACATTAATACATGGCCTAGACCAATCTTGTAAGATATCAAACTAATCTTTGAAAGAAAATAGGAACATCTATGTAAAGATTACAACCATTGAAATTATCCCCAAGTGAATATAGCCATTATAAAATATTTACTCAGATTAAACAAAAAATTCAAAGTTTGATAACAATGTGTTTATTTTGAGATCGACCAGGGAGAATAATTACGTTACCATGGAAACTGTGGAGTAACAAGCAAAAATACCGTTAGATTTTTTTACTGAATGCATGACGCTTTAATGGTATAGACGCTAATTTTCGAGTGACCAAAATTGTCAATTAAAACATAGAAAATATCAGAAGAAGTTACTACTAAGTGTATACCAAGACATAAGACAAGGACTGGAACCATATTATTGAAGTTGAGGCCAAATTAACGAAAAAAGAAAATAAATTACTACCAATTAAACTGGAAAAGATGCCTGATGTCCTGAACCCAGCAAATTAAAGAAGATTATAGTATAACCCATGAATAACAGATCGTATGAATTCGCCATAACTACGGAAGTGATAAGTACCTCTTAAATTACCCAAAATATATAAATAAACTCACGTTAATTATTTCTCACTAAAGGTCGAAATCTCACTGAACTGAAATTAATTACTTTCAAAGATTAAAAAGAATACTAAGTTATAAACTAACTTATTTATAACATTAGTTATAATAAACTAGTATGAAATCACTGACAATTTATAAACTAACCAATATAAACTGTTGTTAATGATCCATAACTTGTAAACACTTTTACTACACTGCGCTAAACAAATTATACCTACACAATATGTTAGTTAAGTTTACTTGATATAAGGGTGTGTATTTTTATTGTTTTAAACATTTGTAATCCTTTTAACGTAACCTCAAGAACCTATGACAAACCAACATTAATAACTTGTATACAATTTTCAACAGACGCCATTATTAAACGTCTGGTTATCAATTCAAATATCGATTTGTCAAACCCTGTAGATGTCTCATATAAATAACCGGAGCATTTTGTAGTAGAATAATTTGTATCAAATGAATAACTAATCACTAATAAAAAATGTATAAGTATTGAGTGTAACCACGGTGTTATAATTTCATTAGGAGGTGCACAATATTTTATGTACATTTCAGCAGACGACTAACGATTTACACAGCACACACAACGAATTGCTGAATGCTACAGTTGGCCTAGGCGGGCGGAAATATTTGAATTATTCAAACCGCCTGAGATGCGCTGGTCATACACCTTTGAATTTTATTTTAATTGTTTTAAGAAAACAATTTGGCGCCACCGGGATTTTCTCACCCCTAGTGAACAACAGGTAAGAACATCGAGACCTGGTTGTTCGTACGTTCGCAACGGACGAAATCTGCGGAAGTTGCACGCATTTGAACTACGGATAGAGAAGACACGTTACACCCATTACACACAAATTGTACATTATCCACATTTTACAGAGTAAAACGGTAGCCATACACACGTCAACATTACAATATTTGCGGAACGAATATAGTGAATACTGTACTTTACTAGCTTCGACAACAACGAGCACTCAGAGTAGAATTGAATTGGCAGATACCTGCTTACTTTCGCAAGCATTAAACAACAGCAAAATGTTGATCACATTTTATGAAACTGCCGTAGTGTTTTTATAATACCAAAAACGTCCAATTACATAACTGGTTTGAGAGATTGACTTAGTTAATCAAATTGTAGATATATTGAATTAAGATACGAGCAATCGTTTTCGAAGTAAACTCAAGTTTTGAAAAGGTGATATCTTTTATTATATATTTCTACACAAAAATAAACTTTCTATTTCTACCTATCTGTTTAACGAAATGAAATGACTAAGTAAATTTGTTAGTTTTGTTCAGAATGCTTATTTTATTTATTGCATTTATATACATGCAATTTTAATTATTTTAATAACTGAATTTTTTTTGTATCGGCTACCTAATGACCACATGCCAATTTCAATTCTTTATTCTTTGTTCTTTCCTTTCTCTCCAATATTCTTTCATTTTTTCACTGTGTCTCTTCTTCCAGTCTTCAGTCCACTTTGAACCTGCGTTTTCCTCTCTCCTACCCTAGACTCCTTTTATTTTTAACACTTTTTTCCGAAAAACGTCGTTTTCAATTGCTTCTTCTGCGTGTATATTATTTTTTTCTAATTCCTTTTGGACTTCTTTAATCCAACATGACTTTGACTTCTTCCCCCACAGATATTTGAGGATCTGCTTTGTTATCCTATTGTCGTCCATTCTATATAAATGTCCAAAAAATAATAGTCTCCTTTTTCTCATTGTTTCTGTTATATTTTCTATACTTTGATATATTTCATAATTACTTCTTAATTTCCAACCTTCTGAAATTTTTCGTGGGCCTAATATTTTTCTAATAATTTGTTCAATATTTCTAGATTGCATTTTATTATAATTACATTTAAATTATTTTAATTTTTCCGTGTTTGGCGTATAGATAGACAAATGCCCGATTAGGCATACTTATACGGTCGTGCGAATACGATAGATAATTTCGTAACAGATAATTTGTGTCTCATAGTTTAATAGAAAAAATGGTGTAGTTCTGTCCCATTGTTGAATGACCATGCGTCAATTTGTGAATCGAAACTGTTAAATTTAACAAGTTTAGCTGCTCTCATTGGATATCGCGGCCTCACCATGGTATAAATTTCATAACTGGTTTGGGGAATTGAATTGGTTAATAAAATTGTAGATATATTGAATTAAGATATGGGTAAACGTTTTCGAAGTAAACTCAAATTTTTGAAAAGGTTATATCTTTTATTACCTATTTGTACAGAAAATTAAACTTTATATTGCATAAATAAATGTCTTTGTATATTATTACATGTTCTATGTGCATTCTGTTAACCATTACTTATGGTATGATTGATGACTAGCAGGTACTCTACAGTTTGACTACGCTTGGTACCTACCTACAGCTCTATCCACGTCAGATGTTATCGCTTAGGCGTGGGCAAACGATTTCAGTGGCTGTGAACGAATCGAATAAACATGACAGCATAGTCTACCTGCCTTGCTAGTTTGCTTCTGAACTCCATAAGGAGACCACGGAATTGCATCTCATACGTAGGGTGAGACCGTTGCCCACAACCAGAAAACGCGTTTTCTTACTTGTACCTAAATCGTCAAAAGAGTGCTCGCATTCTAACACTCTTATTCTAAGAACACATGACCGCTCTATGTCTATTAAACTGTGGGCTGCGAGATCCGGACCCAGGAAACTAAGATTCTCAGCTCAGGGAAATAAGGCGCCCCCTCATTTCTGATTTACTCTTCATATTTGCATTCTTCCCTACTTGCAAGATAACTCGTGCAACGGAAACTTGCAACCTGGCTTCCTTCTCTTTGGAGACATGACGGCGCCGAATTATCTGGCAGGATTATCCTGTCTGCGAACATTATCCGGAATATTAAGACGCTACGCGCACCTTCTGTCTGTAGGTTTAGGCACAATTTTCTGGTGTTGCACTGAGGAATAGGTTTATCCGTAATGAGTGTGATCGTTTACCTTTATCTCGTTTGTTTAAAGATTCAAAACTCTTCTGATACTGATCTATTCACTGATCAATCTGAACAATGGCGCAGAACGTTTTCCAATGATGAGCTTCTGTGTTTTTGTGTTTACTTAACTTTTGTAGAAGTGTAGTAGTAACTAACAACATTTGAAAGTAAAGTACAAATTCATAAGTAATATATGTAATATGTGTATTTAATTCAAAAAAGATAACAGAACTCGAATATATATATGAAAAACTTATGCAGTCTATATTGCTTCTTATGAGAATTTATGAAAATTTAATTAACAATTTAAGGGGGAAAAGCTTTTTATGAAATGAGGGTATCTGATATTGGCGTTATACCTTTATAACTATAGAACACTTGTAAAGATTAACCACTACACTATTGCAGATTATAGCTGCAATAGACATAAGTAAATGCTGATACTATCCAACTATAGTGAGAAACGTTCTCCACGTCCGCTATTTATTAATTACCAAATCTTTATGAGTTTTAGAAGACTTTATTTTAGGTTTAGAACAGTCTAAGAATGAGGACATGTAGTGTAGTAATTTTATGTGTGTTCTGCAAAACGAGAACTGTAGTTGTTCTAGCAGTTGATATAAAACCCACATTCACAGTGTTTGTAATACGTTAAGGTACTTACTTTTGCTATTATAAAAGTAAATACATATTTATTTTTGTTAATAAGAATTGTTAGTAGACCTAACAGACACAAAAATAACGTTTGGAAATTATCATAGCAAATGAATTGATTTTCTACGCGGAAGATACAATAGGAAATGAAATTGTAATAGTAATAATGACAATGAAGTACTTTGCAATCAACATAAACATGTTACACATTGAATGTGGATGTGTTTCAAAATTGATAGAAGACAATGTAAGACTCTTTTGTATAGTGACATTGGTGTAGGACGACAAACAGAAAGGAAGCGGAAGTCCGAGTGTGTGTCATTGTTGCTTTGGTCATTGCACTTTTGTAAATTTATCATGGAATTTGTATTGAAAAGAAAGGTGGTTAAATTTTATAAGGAATTGTTGTTACGAATCTAGTCTACTAGAATGATAACTGATAGATAAATTCTTGAATTTCGTTGTCCATGACGTGTCCGTTACTTAGCTAAATATAATTATTTCACTACCGACTCGGAACACAAATTTTTTTATGGGTAAACACGTAAAAGTTTTACCTTATAGCCTTAAACGGTTTTCGCTTTTAAAAAGCTTCTTCAGAGGCTGCCGCTGGGAGCACTGTCCGTTTTGTTGTTGGCGACGGTATCGAGTTTTGAAAGATCGATATTGTGTGTGTGGGGTGTGATATGTTCGAATAATGCGTGTGTATTCAAACAAACGAAAACACATAAAAACTACATCCTAAACGAACAGACACAATTCAAATCACACGCATTATTCGAACATATCACACCCCACACACACAATATCGATCTTTCAAAACTCGATTCCGTCGCCAACAAGAAAACGACAGTGCTCCCAGCCTCTGAAGAAGCTTTTTAAAAGCGAAAACCGGTTAAGGTTATAAGGTAAAACTTTTACGAGTTTACCCATAAAAATTTTGTATTCTGAGTCGGTAGTGAAATAATTATGATACAAAAAATTTAATGTTGTTGGCAGATTAAATAACTGTAGAATTTTCTAAAGAAACATTTTTAATTATTAGACACAATCTCACTCAAACAATAATCATGTTTATATGCATTAATTTGACTAATGTCAAAAATTCTCTCATAAACAGACACTACTTTAAATTTTTATCATGTTTGAATACAAGTATCACTAATTTCTCGATTTATTTATCAAACATTTCTGATTAATATCAAAAATTACATTTGGAAAAAATGTTCCCCCTTTTATAAGGATCTGTTTCTCTGGAGTGTTGTGATAAAACACAGAATACATTTTACTCTTATTTATTTTAAACAACGTCCTATGGGTATATAAAAATAAAGTTTCGTGAATCTATTGCTGACTGGAAGGGAGTTTTACCAGAGGAGCTTCTCTTAATATTTATTTGTCAGGTGCACACATTTTGGACGAAGATTATGTCAGCAAGCAAAGATGCATCGTACCATACGTAAACCTAAGGGAAATAAAACAGCTATTAGAGCTGTAATAAGAGTATTCAAAATCAATTTTGGATTTTTGTCCACATAGTAGTCTTTGAAAAATCAGTTTCAAAATACAAAATCTGGAATCTTATTCTCTAAAAGTCAGAAACAGAAGCGCTGAAAAAGCAATAGAAACTAAATGTGGAAAGTTTTAAAGAGAGGCTACGAAATTAAATTGAAAACATTGAGTGGCTAAGACTCTCAATATAACGTACTAAATGGAACATACAAAAAAGGTCTTTTATAGTGAATTTCAAAACAGTACACCTTATTGGATAGCCTATATCCTGGAGGAATGGATTCGAATGAGAAAAGTGCTTCCGGAACTGAATATGATATAGTACCACAGCTAAAGCTTGTCATGAATCAGATTTCTATTTCACGTGATAATGATAAAAATCGTGTTTATAAAATAGCATTCACGCACTTTCACATTATACTTTCATATTTTCATAAACTTTTACATTGATAAACTTTTGCATCTTCCTATATGCCTACGCCGCTTGTCTATAGCTAGAGAAGGAAATAAACATTTGAGCGCAAGAAAATATGACTTACAGTCAGTGCGGAACTTAACAAGACAAATATTTGTAAGCTTATTGGTGGGGGCCGGCAGCAGTCACAGATTTCTTATAAAAAGAGAGAGAGCGGGGAATGGGACGAAATCAATTATCAGGAAATAAGCAGAAATTCGAAGTTTATATGCAAAGTATTTCTCTATTATGAATTGAAATGGTACCGTCGGAGGGAATCTTCGTGTTGTGCAAGTTCCCTAGTATCTCAGTCCATGTTTTGTTCCTGGCAATGTTACTAATGCACTCTAATTAACTACTCCCTATAGATTTTTATTAAATTTATTAAACGAAGAGTACTAAACCGACTTTTAACTTGTATTGTAAGTCTATTATATTTTCTTACTGTTAAAAAAGAACGAGGTATGATATACAACGGTTTAACTTGACTTGATTTTATTATAAGTACTAGAAAATATTTTTTAATTAGCTTACGTTCTTCTCTTTCAGCCTTCATCAACCTTCCTACTGGTGTAGATAACTTACAACCTCATCAACGGTATGCTGTACTGTTCTTTGCCGGTCTTCTCCACGATAATCCGAATCGTGTTCTGTCCTCTTTCCATCAATGTTGCGGTCTCACTCATTATATTATTCCTAAGCAAGTATATGCCATTGTGCCATCGCAGTTGTCTGTCACTCGTTGTGGTATAAAAAATCTCCATATAAATGTGATTCCACGCCTCGCTTTACGATATAATTTATAATTACTCATGTAATTATTTTACATGAGTGTTCATTTTGATAGACAGGAGCACAATGAATAGTAAACAAACATTTTTCTGGTTATATCACTCTTATCTGGTTATATCATTTTCTCATTATAGCTATTCGGCTATTAGTTGTTTGTTTGAGATATTAATCATTTTTAATTATTTTTACCAATGATATGAGCACAATGTTTGCTGAGTACTTTGTTCCTAATCCTGCTTGCTTATCCCTTTTGTATTGATGCAAAATAAACTTAATTTATTCGCGTACGTTTAAATCTAGGTATATGTCTTTATCTTATTATTACACAAAGGTAAATTTCATAAAAATTACTGATAATTACATAAAAATATATTTATAATGTGTTAGCACAAAAGTAAGACGGATTATATTTGACGTGCTTTTTAAAATCAAAACAAGTTTATTTCAAAACTAAAGTTCTATAAAACACGTTACTAAAATAAAATTTATTGCATAGTCAAAAGGTATCACAAATAGAAACACTTAAATAGGTTAGGCATATAACTTTCAAGTAAACGCAGCTGAAGGAAGTTTGCATCGTTCAGACGATCGTAAAAAGCTCAGAAAATAGTCAAAAAGTAAAATTTAATTATCGATACATTAAAGAAAAATACAGCTTGCAAATGACGCTATTTGACTTGTCGGCAAGTGAAGATTTTATGAGACTATTCAAATATTTTTCATTATAGGCAGCATCGTCATTTTATCGTTGTTCAGATAATCTTGTTCTAATTCTCTTGAATACAGAATATCACACAGCAACACTCTTTAAGAACATACCTGTGGAATGCTCGTTGTTAATATATGTATATTATCACTCTTTAAAATGTCTGTGGTATACAATTACAATTGATATCGTGTAGACATTGTTAAAATAATTAGCCCTTACGTGGGAGTACGATTTGCTTGTTACTATTCAAACATAAAATTAATTACTGGTCAGATCATATAATCAGATCCTCTCAACACTGGAAATGGATATTAAAAGGAAAAAGTATTTTTTCACAAGAAACTAACAACTATTTATTATTTATATGCATAAAGAATTTGTATGTTAATATAAGCATAATTTTACAGGGATAAAAGTTGTGTAAGGATGAATTCCTGTAAGCAAATTTTATCAGAGAGCAAACGTATTTAAGTGCAGGTATACGTAACTTTTCTTAGTGGAGACATGTTGTAGTAAATTGTTGTAGAATTTTTGCTTTTACTGGTGGTACAAGTAAGCTCAGGGTTTAGTGTTCACATGTTTCGATATCATTAGAACCTATTAAAAATGAATAATTACTGAAACATTATTGCTTGTAAAAATACTATACAGATTATAATATATACATATTGTTACGCCATCACGAACAATCTACGTGTTTATCGAACGTTCCAGAGAGATCCAGAATGTAAGCGTGCTACTAGACGCATTTTGCGAGAATCTTCTCGACTGTGCCGGGCTTCGCTCGGGCGCTCGGCCTGTGTCAAGGCCGCAGTTAATTACGTAGTTCATACGCACGCTACGACGCAATTAGGAATCGTCTAGATATTCGACTAGCTATAAGTACCGGTACTCAAACGACGTTCAGTTAGTATCAGTTGCGATTTTGGATAGTGCGGTCCGAGAGTTATAGTAGCGATATTACTGTGTACGTTCAAGTGGTTATTATTGAAGTATTGTGTTTTATAATCGGGCGGTATAATTACAATTTATTGTAATACAATTGAGTTTTAATATTAGTGGACATTTTATTGCGTGAGAACAATTTTCATTTGATTTGTTGTAGACACTGTGTTGTTAATTACGAACTGTTTAACTGTAAAAAGTAAAGGTGTGATTAGTGACTTAATTGTTGTCTTGTACTTATTTCGTTTCCACTGTACCTACGACGATCGAGTAGACCGTCGTAACAATATTATGAATGTAATATATATATTATATTATTTAAATACTTCGAATTTTACAATTTTGCCCAAGTAATATTTGGAAGGGGCGTATCATTTGTAATTCTATTCACTTCTTTATAAACTCGTTTTCCGGTCGTCTTATCTAACTAATTATTACAGAATATCACTTATGTTAAGTCAGTCTAAAGCACATTAAGTACAGACTATACGAACTTGAACGAATGGGTATCTCTTAGATGTGTATAAAGCGACTTCTATGTTCAACACAAACGACTTTCACAGCAAAGTGCTGAGCGACTTTATAATACTTAATACATGATGAGTTTACTGCTTGGTGCTGACGTTAGAATTCTTAAGCGGCATTGTTAAAATATTTATACAGTCAGTCTTGTATTTCACCAGTGATTCTTACTTTAAACCGTTCTTTGTCGGTAAAGAAGAAGCTGTATAATATTGTATTAAACGTGTTTAATCATAATCATCATCGACATCATCATTGTTGTCATCGTCGTCGTCCCCTTTATTATTGTTTTCTTGTTTCTCTTCTTCTCCATTCTAAGAGGTCCTAGTTGACACAACACTAGCTGTTCATATGGCATATAAATTTAAAATATTTACGGCAACTAGAGTGTGAAAAGTAATGACCAGTAATTAAGAGTAAAAATTAACATTATTAACGTATTGTAGTTTCTTTAATAATTTAAATGGTGCATACGATCAGTGTGATTCGGAGAATTTTATCCCCACATGTAAGCTTACAAACAAAACGCGCACATTTTCATTTCCATTTGTACACCAAAAGTCGGAGTGCCGAAAAAGAGATAATAATTTTCTTATCAGTCGTATTCCCGTTACATCAATTAATCGATACTTAACAAATAATTGGACAGAGAGTTAAGGAAACTGATTCACATATATAAAACTCGGCACTTTGCGAACTCGTCAAAGGACGCTAGTAGCTGTTATGAACTTATTCTTTTGTCTCTGATCCTTACTTTTCACGGTTTACATTGAAATAAAGTGATACTAAAATGAAGGAAACGTTTGCTTTAATAGTTTCGTTTCTTCCTTAAATATGTCGGATTTTCTTGTAGGCTACTTTGTTCGTTGTTTTTCTTATTGAAGAGTCTTCATGAAGTCGATAAAATAATTGTATTCATACGTATTTATGAATACGTATTGTATTCACACGTATTTCTCAACGTATTTAAGGCCTAACATATACAGTACTCTAAGTTGCATGAATTTTACGTACTCATCATCTATGTTGACTTTTAAGCTTTAAGTTTATAGTTTTATATAAAATATATCTGTAAATATAAATCAAATGAATATTTGATTTGTCATCACTACTTTGCAAATTATTAGGCAATTTACACATACGAGTAGAAATGCATAAATTGTGTACAAATATGGTAATCATCATCATCATCGTCGTCATTAACATCATTTACAAGGATTAAACCAAGGATGGTTGTTCCGGTCACAAACAGGCAAAATTTATAGCAGGTCACTCCAAGGCTTCCTGCAGGGCTTTCTACACGGCTCCAAGGCTTATTCACACTATTCCTTAAGTGTGGATATTTGTAATTCAGAGTCTTTGCAGATTCTATTTAACAAATGTATACCCATCTGCAACCTGTTTTTTGAGTCCGACAGAATAGTCTGATCGTCCGCAAACAACAAAGTGTCATTTGCATAGTGGCTAATCATAAAATGTTCTGGAAAACATATCTGCCAGTTTCAAAATTTTAACCACAAATACGATAATTTCACTTGAAATTATATACGAATTTACAGTTGCCAAAGTAACTACCCTCGTCGGATTTGATCAGTGTCGCTATCGAAGATGATTTATGTTGCAGGCTTCCAACACGTAATTTCGGTGTAGCGTCTTGACAGGATGTGCTACCCCCTGTTGTCTTGTAAACAGTGTTGAGATATGTGTACGGGTGAGTTTATTGGTGTATGGGTGTCAGTCGTAAGCAACAACACCAGTAAACTGTAATTCACAATTCCCCTGCAAAAATGTTGATATGCATACATGAAAACTGTATGTAAACTACATATATCGGTATATTCTCACGTATTCTTCCGCGGCCGGTGTCCATTATGTTTTTAAAATCTACTTCCGGTATGGACCGCGTCAAAATGTCTTGTATGACAACGTTTCACTCATATTACAGTGAGTATCTTCAGGTTTTTGCCTGCGTTTTTGTGACATAGACATGAGAATATTCATTGAAATATAAGTGAAACGTTGTCTTACAAGATATTTTTGACGCGGTCAACACCGGAAGAAAATTTTAAAAATATAATACATATATATATAGGTAACTGTAAATCTTATTAAAGACAAGTATTCTGATGAAATTCACAATATTCTTTTAATTATTTTGCTTATGACAGATAGGTTTCTATCGAATTATATTTTGTTTTTACATACGTTTACATTCAGGGCTATGTAAAGCCATTATACGATACAAACATTTATTTACGTGTACATAAATATCCCTATTCATCCGTTTATTTGGAAAGAAGCTCTCAGAAGTGTTTGTATAATACTCATGGTGACTGGAATTTCTTAAGTATATATTTAACAAGTTATACAATCTTAGAGGTCTGTTAAAAATTCTTATGTTTGTGATAACTTATTTCCTTATATTTTATACTTTGTTACTTTTAGACTTTTATACAGTTTTATTAAAAATACTTTCCTCAATAAGAAGTATATAAGTAAGAAATATATAAATATGCATTTAAAAAAATTCTGTTATTTTAAGTGCCCATATTGATTTTACTCTTAACCAGTTGAATAATATTTCCTCGTGTTGAAAAACTGGAACTTATAATTTTTCAAATAGTTTTTTCTCTTATGAGGAACATTTTTATTGCGTCAATCAAAGCAAAACGATACAGTCCACTAGTACAATTTTAACAACTAAAATATTGTTCTTAAAATTAATCTGAAATAATGATTATTAGCTTTGGATATACGTCTTTATTCGGTTAAGTATATTCAAAGAGACAAGTGAAATATTAAAATCGTAAGAGATTATCTACTTTTTATGTATTTATCTATATAATGTAAATACATATCAATATACAACTATAGTATAACGTTTACGTTAATTTACCTTTATTCTTCTATCTAATTATTAAATTGAGTACTGACAGTTCATTTAACAACTGTTTAATTGTTTTGACTACAAATTGTAATACTATAATTGATTTTTTAATTCTGTTATTCCACATTTCTAGATGTATGTATAGTTAAAATAGTTTAATAGAAAGTTTATACAAGTTAGAAAATTAATTTCTTTTGCCTCAAATTGTCAGTGACGTTATTGACTTTTACCTTAAAATTATTGTTATCCGGAATAAATGCAGAATACAATCGAGAGGGGATCAACCACATTAGGCTGTTAATTACCTTTTTACAAATTAAATATAATTTACTCTTTCTTCTTTTTAAATGTGAAAGACACTGGAATTGAATGCGTTATAGTCGAATAGTAAACTTAAATTTAGGAAATTATTTACAAACAGAAAATTTTATAAAGACGAAACATCATAATACATTTTTTTCATGTAGTGAATAGTTCATTACAAACCTTAATGTGTAACATTGTAACAGAAATTTAATGAACATCATAAATTTGTATTTATATAAAATACAACATGCGATCAGCTTAATCTAGTAAGATACAATATGTGATGAGTTAATCTGTTTGCCCCAAAGCATATTAATAAGCGAATGTGTTGAACATGTGTAGGAAATTCACAAACACCCAGAAGTCAGTCACCTTGAAAAGATGTCACAAAAATGGCGGAGGCGTGACGTCGCTGGGATAAATAACATTGGTTAGTAAATAGACTAACGCCAAAAGAAGTGGCGTGGCGGAGACGTGGCGGCTGCGCCTCTTCACATCCGCCACGTCTCCGCCACTCGATTACATCGTGTTCTATTTTCGCCACGTCACGTCCGTTTCTGTACTGTGTTTTCAGAGTGATTCGCAAAACGGACTGAGAATTAAGTATCATAAATAAATAATTATAATCATAAATAATAATAAAGTGTAATCATGTGAGACGACCAGGGTTTCAATATTAATTTTATCCAACTCGTTGAGCAGCATCCGTGCTTATATGACCACACCTCGCCGGATTACCACCGTACCAGAGCCCAAGATCAAGCTTGGATTGCAATAGCAAATGAAATCAAGGAGAATGGTAGATTCATTACAAGACAATGGTACCTGATTCCAAGACAAGGTGGAAAAACCTGCGAGGAAGATACATAAAACACCTATGAGAATATACGCCGTCAGGATCAGGTACTGTAAATAAGAAGCCGAATTGCACTGTACTAGTTGGCCGAATTTATGGTTTTTCTTGAGCCATTTACAAAATCCCCCCAAACGAAAAGTAACGTAAGTCAGGCAAACGACGAAAGAGTGAGTGAAGAGATCTTACACGAAACGGCATCTTTTACGGATGAGGATCCTCCCCAGATTCAAATGGAACGTCAATCTGTAGCACCACTTCATCAGGAAGAAAAAAAATAGGAAGAAGAAGAACACCGATCAAGGCAAATAAATCGTGCCTCTTTACAACTCTCAAAAAACAAATATCGAAAAGTTTCTGATCAATTACTGTCGCTACAAGACGTCAACAGACCAGCAATGGAAAATTTGTCCGCAAAAAACAGACAGTGGGAAAATATGATAATGCAGACTGTTCATTTTTAATGAGCGTATTACCGGATATGAGATAAATGACGGAGGAGCAAAAGCCAGGTTTCAAAATCGGAATTTTAACAATGGCAGGAGATATATTAAGTCAAAACCCACCAGCAAATGATTCCTATCAAGACTTCTTGCCTGGTTCGTCAACTATGGCAGGAAATATATTAGGTGAAAAATGTTTCATATGAAGACTTCTCGCCTGGTTCGTCAACTTCACATGCTTCCGGTTACAAACAATATCAACCTGGTAATACAGTCACTCATCGCACGCTCCATTACTACTGAGCAAGGAAACACTTACTGATGCATTGCGTACCTTAAATGATGTTTGGGTCGGTTAAGTGATGGTTGGATATTATAAGAATGTGTTGCATACAAATTTAAAGCATTTAAAAATATTCTTCACGTGAACATGTTCTGCAATTTATTTTGAGCAATCTGTAGGCTATACCGTAAACAATTTTTCGTATTTTCTTCTATCAAAATTATAATAATTGTGTGTACCTATGTATTCTTGTTACATCCCACATCTTGAAATGACTAATTTATAACGAAATAATTAATAAGATTTAACTTACACAGTGATAAACTTACAAACACTGTACTTTCAGGGGATGCGTTTCCAAGGATGGTTTCGTAAATCAACACTTGCTACCGTTTGGAACCACACACCACATGCAGCTTTTGATACCACAAACGGTATAAAAAGTGCTGATGATACGAGGCCATCCTCGTGAATTGCGTCCACTTTAAGTACAGTGTTCTTATAGTTATCTTTCTGTAACGTTAAATTTTATTAATTATCTTGTTATGAGTATTATGCACTTTCATTCCTGAAGCGGACGCATTGAATTGTGGTTTACTACCGTTCAAATAAATAGTTATTAGTACTTCCGTGAATCATTGGCACTAAAATATAAAACGCACAGTACCAAAACATAGTTCAGTATTTGAAACGATATAAAAAAATGTGCGTGCTGTTAAATACTTTATGTCGATAATGTTGATGGTAAATTTTGTGGTAGTTTTTGAGTAAGCATAGAAATAACTGAAAATGTGTCCACTTCAGGTACAACATTATTGTTATTTGTTATCGATTTCTGACAACTTAATGCTATTAAAATACGTTCTTCAGGCGTTATAGAAAGCCTCCAGTTCGTATCCTTTTTACTAATTTCTGGACGTAACTTTCTACTAAAACACTCAATTTTTCCCTCTTCATTCTATAAAATGATTTGAACTTCACATCATACAATGTCTCATCGTACCTTAAACACATTAAACGCACCGCAATCTTTCTTCTTCCGCCAATATGGATGTATCCAAAATCGCCTTCTTTTATGAACTGCTTTGTTTAAAATAGTTACATCTGCCAAATGGACAAGCCCTAAAACATCTTCGTCATCGGAGGACGACATTTACGACTGATGTGACAGCAACAGCCGCCGCCTACCCTGTTGGCGTTAAGACACGTCACCGCCACGTCGCTTTAAAATAATCGCCACCCGTCCGTCGGTCGCCACTGCCACGTCGCCGCCACTTTGTAGTTTGCCACCTCTGTGGCCGCCTGGCCTAAAGGTAAAGTAACCCCCCAGCCACGACATTTGTTCCAACTGCTGCTCTCCTGTGTGTCTCATTTCTACATGCACGCTTCTTTTTGTAAGTTGCCATTTTATATTTAGAATGATCTTCTGAAATACGCAAAAGCTCCAAAGATTAATAGGGAAACTTTGTGAGTGGGCGAGTGTGTATGTGTGTGTGCGCGCGCGCGCGTATAATAAAAATACATAATTCTCAATTCATTTATAATTAATAAGTTATAAGTTGTCTTACAATTTTTCGCAATTTCAAGCAACATTCTACGTAAGATGTACTGTTATTACATCATTTCTGTCCGCAGTGTATTTAACGCTAGTGTTTGGTATTGTATCCGAGCATCAAAGTATTGTTTCTTCTTAAAAAACAAAGAGGCAGGATAGTATTTCTTACGACTTTTGTAAATACGTTGTGTACATTCAGTGTGAAGTTAGCGCAGGCTCCGAAGTATTTCTATATAAATCTGTTTAGGAAACTCAAAACTTATTAAAGATGTAGCAAAAGATTGCTTCTTTATAAAGGTTACTATTTGTTAAAAATTGCCAACTGTTACAAAAATTTTGAAATCCCATATAACACGTGTTATACTATATGCGTTTGTGTGTTCAAATTTAAAAGTGAAAGCATAGCCCTAATGTAATTTTTACTTAAAGTTAGTTAATTTATTGCTAGGCGTTAGTAATAAAGTCTTATAAAATGTTTTTACATATATTTTAATAACGATGACAGTCGCTTCTTAACAGCACTGTTATTACATAAAAATTTATGTCTACGGGTTCCATATACAACCATAAACAAATTATCAACACACTATTAGTACGAAATGTTACGTTAGACTGACGCGTCTATTGTAGTTTGTCGCAGACTAGAACAATGCACAAATTCGGTTAAAAAAAGATAAAAGTAATTAATTCATCAACACCAATATTAAGGCATAATTTTTTTGCTTACGATGACAACGATGACATATTTCAATTCATGTTCTATTACGTTATGTTATATTTTCTGCCAGCTGTTTTTATTTTGTGTAAAATGTTACGTTTTCAATTTTATTTTTAGTTTTAAGGCTTTACATATATGTGTGGAAGACGACACACGCGCTCGTGTTTGTTTGTCCCATTTTGTGCTGACATCTTGCGGCGTATAGTTTGATTGGAACCACCTGTAAACTACAATCTTTAAGCCTTAGGCTTTTACTTTCCTCGTGTTCGGTGACGCAAATATTCTTGAAAGACTGTGATCAAATATTTATCCAGAGAAGATAGCTTTTTGTGGAAGCTTCTCAGAGTAGAATAAATCTTTAATTCACCTTCAAGTGGGAAAGCAGTTTCAGTACAAGCAGAATGACGTCAGTGCAAAACCTACTTGCTACCTTCATACCAGCAAACATATAAATATTTAATGCGCGAGCATATATGATAGAAGAAAAGACGCCATTATCAGATGTCTTAGAATTTCATATGTATGCGTTAATATATGAAAAAACAAAGTTTCCTAATAGCAGAAATGTTAAAACTTAATGCACGTGAATATCGGCCAATATGTATTTAATAAGAGTGGATTTCCTGTGAGACGAAGTGCGTAAGAAATGACACAATAAATACTGTAAATCCTGTATAACTTTAGTGACAGTACAAAATGCAGTTAAGATTTCAACTTTTAGTGCAAGTTTTAATAACCTGATTGTTTCAGAATTCGGTAAAGTAGATTGGTGGTGACGATGTAAGTATACGAAATAATGATTCTTTAACACACTGTCAACACATTTTTATAACGCGTACAAAATGACATCACTTCTAATTCTTTCCAGGTGTTTCTCTCCTTACGTTTCCTAACCGATTATGATATTTGCAAATTCAATGGTACTATGTCACGGTATTTAGAGTACAACACAGTAATTCCTGCTGACCTAGGAAAAAAATGCACACGAAACTACAAAGCTGCTTGTTTACAAAATTTCCTATTTTTATTATGACAAGCTTTCCATGTTAATGTGATTAGAAAATCTAATTCTAGCTCTGATTCTAATAAGCAGTAATTTTTAACTTAGACGAAGTTATCTGCTTTTCACATGGACTTTATGTAAAGATTCTGCGTCTCTCCAAGCTAGCCTGAATTTTACTATTGGGTCTCTTTTTAAAACTACGACTTTGATTACTAACGATAATCAGATTGTTTGTTTATATTATGAATACCATTTACAAAAGCATTTAAAAATCTGTTCTTAATTAAGTAGATCACATTAAATATCTTCTATAAAGTACAACTTTTCCAAAATTTTTCTTTGCTTTCGGTCAGTATATTTATATCAATATAGGCCTATTGTAAAAGTTACTAGTTTATTTATTTATTTTACCTACTTAAAATAGAGTTAACTAAAATTTAAAAATTTTCCAAATTTGTCATTTACTGCAAACAGTTTTTACGATCAAAACGTATTTAATTTTTTCATTTTAAGAGTGCACTCTTTAATTAACTAATCCTGCGTGCTAATGCTAATGAGTCATAAAATGTATAAAAGACAATGGTTTAAAGTAAGAGAATACATTTAATTTGTTTTACTCCTTTGGCTATGTTTAAAAAACAGAGGGATTTTGAATAGTTAAAGCAAAATATATAAATTGTAAGTAGCTGTTTTTAGGATTAACTAATAAATTAAAAACACGTTACGTTATATATTTTATTAGGAACATGTAACTACGCAGAAACATGGCGCACTGTGTTTTACGTCACTGAATCACAAATTCACAAGGGTCAGATAACCATAGCATATAATTACGTTACCCATAGCTTATTAACGGGTGACCAGTGAGCTTCCTATCTCTCATCTGATACTCATTTCCTGATGTCGTTGATCATCCTCATATTAGCAGTTGTACTGACATAGCTCAACACTGAATTCTACCTAAACAAATGCCTTCTAAATATCTGGTAATTCTAAAGGTAGCATGGGCTATGTTGGTTTCATTTGACTGCATTATTGAGAATTATGATAACTAACATTTAACAGTCGCTTCCATAACTTAAGTAAAACGTTGTAAAGTGTGTCCATTAGATATATTATTGTTATAGTAAAAATATAATTCAATATTTTAAGAAATTCACTGCTGAAAGTTGACAATAACTTGACAAATTTAGATAGGAATATTTTTTTTTTTTAAATAACCTCGTTGTTACTGAAATGCTGTTTTTTTTTTAAATTATTCTATAAGCTTATAAAGGTACGGTAGATTGGAATGTTTCATTCTAGTTAACGACATCAGTGAATAGTTAGGCCACTTTCTATCACACACACACACACACACACACACACACACACACACACAAGTCTATTTTGTGTGGGTATATATGTATACCAATTGAGTCTTTGTGTGTGTATGTGTGTTATATACGATGATAGATAGTACTACGTATATGCTTGTAGAAAATCAAACTTATTAAAACAAAATAACTGTTTTCTTTAGTAAGCATGAAAGTTGTTTCCTGTTTGATTTCCTTTTCACGAGACAAGGAACAAAATGGCAAATATACTAGCAAATAACACTGCTTGTTTGTATTAACAGTTTTATTAGATTGTTATTTCTACTAGTTAATTTTGAACAAACCACTATGTTGTCTTTGGTATTGACGAGCGCTTTCTGCAGTCAAGCCATCTTCAGATCATTTACCAACCAAGTCAGTTGCAGAAAGCGCTCGTCAACACCAAAGACAACTTAGTGGTTTGTACAAAATTAACTAGTAGAAATATTTGAGACCACTAACACTCCAATACAGCAATAGATTGTTATTGTTTGAATTGATGTCGCGTTTGACAAAATTGCTGGAACATTTGTAACTTACATGAAATAACAAAACACGCTTGGATGTTTCACAAAATTAACTTTTCTCATTAAAATACAAAATAGTTGTTTAGTCAGCCAAAACATTTTCAAAGAGTTAGGTGAGTAACGTTTTGTTCATGTAACTATTTGAAAATACGTGTCTCACAGTCTAAGACAATTTATTGAATGAAATAGGTGTAAATATGTCACGTAATCTTTATTAGCAAAAAATTTTACTTTATTAATATATTCAATTGAATTTTAACACTTTATTCCTAACAAATGTGTATCGATAATGAATATAAACATTACTAGTATTGTATGTGTAAATTAATGATAAAAAGGAGAACGACAAATGATGTTTAAAATATTAGATTTTTTATATAAATGCGTTTTAGTTGTCTGAGGAGGCTATCATTAGAACCTCTCTCCAACAATAAGGAGTACTTAGAACTAGAACCAATAGTAGTTGAGAGACATTTTTCGGTAGCCTCACCATGCGTTTCTTACTTAACACAGAAGTGCATATTCGACATAATCATTTTATTCAAATTCTACACATGTTTAAATAAAGAAATTTTGTTAATGGAATTTATACAAAATTAAAAATATTTATTTTATTACTGTAGATTTTGTAAAAAATGTCTTGGGCTCTGAAACGTGCATCGTTGTTATTTTTAATATGTATTTTACCATTTTACTGTAGAAGATATTTTTGGCAAAAATGACAGTTGTTAGTCAGCGTAAGCGATCGTGAGGGCTTTGCAGTGTCACGAATTATGAAAGATTAACGGCACTGGAAGAGCGAAGGTCTTGGAATTAGCCGGCATTACGGATGTCACTTGGTAGATTTGACATAACAAATATAGATGAATTAAGCTATCACTCCTGCACAAGAAGAATCAAACACTTTAATCCTAATATTATATTGTATTGAGTTGTTTGTTCCACTGACATATTTCTTTCGTCTTTTCTTTGCGGCACATTCTTTCAGAGCAATCTTACTGTTATAGTAAAATTAAACTAATTGTATACAAAATTAAACAAATTTCATTTACTCGTGCAACGCATCTATAATAATTTGTTACAGTTGTTCTTTAATAATATATTTTTTGACACTACTACAAAAATTTGAGAACTGTATAATAACAGATTTCAGTTCCAGGGAGTAAACAAAGGCTTTACTAAGTCAGTTTGATTCCTATTTACATTTCTGACATTTTGGACAAAATTTTAGACATTTCTATAATGTCAGACAAAAAATTTAATTTTATCGGTGGAGGGTTTGTGAGGATCGGTCAAAAAATATAACACAAATTTTGACTTATTTGTGCCGACGTTTCGACAATGTTTATTATCATGATCAAGACAATTGTTGCTGACACAAAACACACAACTGTCGAAACGTCGACACAAATAAGATAAAATTTGTGTTATTTTTTTTAACGATCCTCACAAACAATTCACCAGATAGATTCATTGATTGACGGTCACTACGAATTTAAGGATTTACATTTTTATGTAATAATTTTATGTGATACTATATTATTTCATTTGCTTTGTATATTTGTTTCAGGTGAGTAATGCTTACGACTGAACATATCTGTTTCCCGCCTGCTCTATACAGTAAGTTAACCGGCACTAGCCAACAGAAATTTCATGTGCTGCCAAATGCACTCTGGTTTTGGGAAAATCTGGTTTTTGTGTAATTGAAGAGCATTTTCTTTTGTTGCTTGAAAGTATAAAAATTGCAACTTTTGAAATGCCTAAAAGGTAAATAAATAAGTTCAAGCTTTAAACTAAAGATATGAGTTAAGTGTTGTTGTAACATGGTAATACAGATTACGTGTAATAAATTTTATGGTTTTGACTTTGTAATTTGGCTATGAGAAGAGGCCAGACTTACGAACAAAACATCGAAAAAGTGTGTTAAACTTTGAGAAAATGCAGTAAAATCTAGAAGCATAATCGCTCCGACATATTTGTCTCTGCGTGCATTAACACATCCGCGTCTACACGTTTTATATTTTTGGGTACTCTTTAGCTTAATTAAAATAAACAAAAAACTTGTGGTCGCAAATCCATTGCTTGACTGTGTATAGATGCAACAACCTGTTATACAAAAAATGAAACTGTATAGTTCAGTTTAATTTGTGACACAGTATCTACTACAATTTAAATTGAAGAGCAACTATTTAGGAAATTTACATTTTTTGTGTGTGAATAACCCTATACCTAAAACTTTAATTTTGAGTGACCATTTTACGTTTTGCAGTATGTAACCTCGACGATACATTTTTGTTGTATTGTTATGATCGTTAACATATAATGTTTTTCGTGGAGGCGCTTTTTAGAATAAACTAAATCAATTTTATTAAGATGCTTTGAATTTTTGTTGTATTAGGATTCTAAACTAACACGCTTTTTTTTAAAAGCAGTCTAATTGTCACTTTGAAACTATTTAGGAAACCTGTTTTTTTGAAACGTACGCCATTAATGTAATTATACCAAACACAATTATATCAATATCAATATACCAATACTTTTAAAACAATTAATTTAAACTAACCTAAGCTAAATAGCATCAGCATTACACGCTCTGCAATAGAAGTAAAAGTAGATTAAGTTTAATAAGAATAATTTTACGTTTAGCTTTATTTGCAGTATAGTGACAATGTGAAGGTAAATAGAACACAATGGAATGAGACGTTACGTTTTCCCAACAAATAACTATAATTGTAGTTCTATTTGTTGGAGACAAGTGAACACATTGCAGACAGGTTTTTATTGTGCAAAAGTAGCTATTAAAAAATTAAACCACGAAATATTGACAATTTCTTTGTGAGAATAAGAAAATATTATAACAGCGAGTGATTATATAGCCATTCAATATTTATAAAAATAGCTGAAATAGGAGAATAAATAGTTAAGATAATTTTTGGTTTGAGTTACCCGTACAAAAATGCTTTTGTTGAAAGTAATGAAAAACTAACATACATATGGAGACCATAGGATGAACTTGCTGAGGAAATCTAGAAAAAACCAAACGTTTTTGTTAACAAAACTTTCGTCAATAATTCTGTGTTAGTGGCAAATGGTTTTGATAAATTGATTTTAATAAATATTTGCTACGGTTGTTAAAGAATTAGACAATAAAAATATGAAACTAACCCTTAAATCGGCTTCTTTTTAAAACATCATCAACAAAAAAAAATTTTTATTTTTACTGATACAAAAGTTAATACAGAATATAAAGATTCAAAATAAGTGAATTTTTATAAATAAGTTAGTAAGAATAAGAGGTGTAAAATTTCAAAAAGAACTGTAAATTTATTAATGACAATCGGCTTCTTTGTTAGGACTTAATCATTTAAATTAGAAGTAATAAACACGTTATCCAACAAAAACCACTAAATACAATAGTTTACAACAAAAAAACCAACAAATTGAATACAATAGTTTTACATTTTCACTAACTGAAAACAATTGGTGTGTTTAATTTGCTGAATAAAGCAACTGCAATTTGAGAATATCAATTCCTGTTTTTCAAATAAATAAAGAACAGGACAACGTTTAAATACTTTATAAAGATGTGTAGTCTCAATATAAAGGAGTTTATGTGTGATAATTAGAATTTACTAAAGTTCATGAATAGTTTAAAATCTATGTTTTGGGGAAAACTGCAAGTAAACAATTGAGTTACTATTATGTAAGCAATTCCCTAATGGTATGCTGGCTCAGTTTTATTTTCATTGTGTGTCAGAAGCCAAACCATAGATTCATTTGTTGTTTAGCAGGTATTAAGGATAGTTATGTCTATAAACAATCAAGCAATGAATTTACGACTACAAGTATTTAGATTATGTTAATTAACCTAAACATTAAAGTATAAAATGAATAGGTCTCGCTATTTCTATGTAATGTGCTAAAAACCCATGATGGATATAGGATTTGTTTTAAGTTCTGTCGCGTAAGAATGCACGATAATACCCTTTAAATAATCGTATGGTTAAGTCCCGTAAAGACAAAGCAACAATATTTTTCTCTAAGAGTAAATTCTATGTTAATTAGTAAAACTGTGTACAATTGTGTATAGTACATTAGGGAATAAAAACGTTTGTGTTATATTATTAAAATTGCAACAATGGCAAAATTACATATTTGGGAGTGTATCTGAATAGAAAATGAATAGAAAATGTTCTATTCACAGTAGAGCCTTCACCACAGTACTGTGGGCCTAACGTAAGACATCCCGCGTTAGGTTGACTTGAATATCCACTGAAGATGGCAGCAATAGTGCTGCTGAAACGTTTGGTTTGAATGAAAGCCTTGGACCACGGCCAAACAGCCCGGTATATATTTCAAATACAAATGACACTGGCCGTAAAAGCCTTTCAATATTAGAAAAAGTTCTGTTTGTGTGTTTAGACCTATTTTTAGTCTTTAGTTAACATTCGTCTTCTGTTATATAGGTTTAACAGAAGTTAAACCGCCTCCGTTTTCTGTGTCTAGTTTTTTTAAATATATTGTATGAAAAGCGAAAATGTACGAAATAATTATAATGTCTGAAGACAACTTTTTTCATTACAAGAAATTTTGCAACATTACATGACAGTTGTTAATCACATACCTGAACTTTACTATACTTTATTTAATCATAATAGATTGTTAAGTAATATTACTGGCATTAAAAAAATCATTGTTTTTTGGTGGGCTAATTGATGTTGAAAATACATCTCATGCTAAAGTATATACATTTATAAAATGATACCAAACGTACAAATTAATTTCTATTACTTGTTTCAACTTCAGCTTACTGTTCTGATATTATTTTTTTCACAGTTACAAAGTATATTGTGCATTTCTGTGTCACATATTATATCCAAAAGTTAACGGAACAAAGATTATGTACGTGACGGGTGTCAGGTTATTATTTTGTCGTCAACTAAGTTGCTACAGGCGCAGCCGGTGGTTTGTAGCCGTACTACGCAAAACAGCGCGGATATATGTACTGGCGGAAGTAGAGTATGACTTACTGGCCGACGCTTTAAATTAAATTTACGTCCCAGTAAATGGACGCCTACATATTTTTCATAATTACGTTTGTTTAATGTGCGTTTTGTTTTAACTGTATTTGTCCACTTTTTAAATAACCCCGCTTTCCACATTCTTCATTTGAAGATCGTATACGCAGTGAATTCACAAAAGTCATTCTACTTTCATTGTTTAATATTTTTACATAGTAATTCACGAGCAACTGTTGGTTTCGCAATGGCTCGTAATGTACAAAATAGAGTGGATGTGTTGTAACGCCCGGGGCTGTGGGGCCTCACAAAGTGAAAGCACCAGTCGTGTGGACAGGAAAGCTGTGGGAGTGGCTCGTTATTAAATAAGGCATTTACTTAGATTAATAATATTTCTTTAATTCATTAGAGTAAATATGTTCGTTAACAAGTTTTATCTTGATGAACAAATGACAATACAAATGAACAAAATAACAATAATTGAAGTGACATACTCTCGTTACAATAATTCTATTGAGTGTTTTCATTAAGACATAATATTATATAAAAAAAACATTCTTTATACTATCCTTATTAAAACATTATAAAACCTTTACTAACTATATTTCTGAATTTGGTACGTTACCACTTTAAATTAGGCATAAATGATTAAGCTCTCAATTATACATATTCCTTAACATATTTAGAACACTACTGAGCACTTCTGAGTATAAATAATTCATTATCCAAAATCGATTAATGCTTTAAGTTTGAACAAAGTAAAACAAAACGAAGTTGTAATTACGCTTTCGATGTGGTTCCATCGTTGACAGAAGATGTACGTATAGTGCGCAAGGACGCCAAAAGTGAACAAGTTAAAAAAGAGAGTGTAGACTTCCCAGTGCTCTCGTCAGTTTTTATACCCTGCATGACGCAAAACGTCTCTATGAGTTAACGCCCAAAATTCAGCCAATCAGAACTAGACTCTGCGCGTGTCTCGAAACGTATCAGGTCACACGAGAGGACAATTTGACTTTGATTTTTGTGAACCAAAGCGGAACTCGTTCGCGAACACTGACAAGTAAACTATTCTTAGCTTCCCTGGTTGATAACTTACTACACGTGCCACGATGAAAATGGGCAGCACACTTCCTCACAATCGCTCAGTTTGTTCCTTAAAATAATTCTTAAGATAAAATGAAATAATACATTGAGTAGTTTGAGTATGAGTAGAATCCTCATTTACAAATATATATATATATATATATATATAATCATAACGTGGAGTGTGCTGGGCACAACAGATGTTTAAACTGATAGAGAAAGAATCAACCTTAATTCGAGTTGGTTGCTTTCTCTGTGATCTGCACAAAAAAGAAGAGTATTATTGAAAAGAGTATTATTGAAAAAAAAAACTAGTGTGTTATTGAAACAACCGGCGGCACAGTAGACCAGTATGTATGGCACCTGGCTACTAATCTAGAGGTCCCGGGTTCGATTCCCGGGCCCGCACCATAAAATCAAGGTGCGTTTTTCAGCCCCCAGGTCGGCTCAGCGTGTTGAAAATGAGTGCCTGGGATAACATTCTGGTGATTATAATGGGCGGCTGAAGCGTAGTGCTGTCCACACTGCCTTCCTTGTATGCCGTACGGCACGCATAAAGCAGCCTATCCTGCCTGACTCCTAAGCTACTTCGGTGGTACACATGGGAGCCATTATTATTATTATTATTATTTATTTCTACTGTATTAAACTACATCATTAGAAAAACAAAACTGTCAATATTTGGTTTACCATTTATACAAATCAACTTTTCAGTGCTAAAAGTTTTTAACTATAAAATTAAAATTACATCTCTATCGCTGCATATTTAATTTCTTCAAGGTGAAAGCAATTTCTAGTTATTATTATTATTATTTTTATTATTATTGAAAAAACAAGTGCTAGTGGAAAACGAGTTCTGTCACAAAAAAGGAGACATGTATACTAACAGGCATACTATACCCGCTTTACTGCGAGTTGTTTTTTTTACTTGGATTTCAGAAAAAAAACGAGAGAGGTTGGTAGTTAGGTTAGTTAGACAGCGTCAATTTTACCTTATTTACGTCATAAAACCCACCTTAGTTTGTTCAAATTTGTTTTCTTTCGCACCTTGCTTTAGTCTGTAGTTTACGTAGAAACACAAAAAACGAGGTTTTTGCAAGTCCTGTGGGTGTCAGAGACAAGGTAGTTACTGGGAACTATTACAGAAAGGTCTGTTCAAAGTTTAAAGAAATAAACATATTTTTACAAATATAAAATATATTACATCAAAACCAAAATAACACTTAAATGTGCACTTAGAGTGCAAATGTTTTGTATTTGAGGGGTAAAAATAAACAAAAATCCACAGCAGACGAACATACATAAGCTTATACCTAGCAGAGTCAAATACTCAGTCATTGACTAGTTCACTTAGTTAAGCTGATGACTCGGTTTACTAAAATTTATTGTTGTCTTAATTAACCGATTATAGATATATCTGAACACCTGAAGTGACTACTGAATTAAAGATGAATAAAGAGATAACTTCCTCGATAGATAGGCCTACACGTATTAAACAGGTTCGATGGGTATTTTGTGTGTAAGTTTTTAAACAAAAAATTAAATCTTTCGGGTGCTGTAGTACTCCATTTACGTTAGTATAAAAAACCCGAGGCGTTCAAAAACTAATTTATTTTGTTTGTGAAATTTGTAATACATCAATTCTTTGGTTTTAGCTGTCGAAATCATTCATAATTGGCAGATTATTTAGGTAACTTAGCTAATCACAATACGTACACTTAGTACTTGATTAATTAAATTCCTGTGTTTTTGTGATAGCTAACTAAGTAAATGCATACGTAGGCATATGAGCTTAAGGAAATGAAACGCCACCTTATTAGATAATAAGTGAAAAATTATTTACTACCTTACAATCTTATTTAAAAAATAAACTGTTAAGAGTCATCTAACTTAAAAGTACGTGTTTCATGTACTTTTAAGCAAAATATACGTAATACGTATTATCATCATAATCATCAGCACATTCTTCAATGATTAAACCAAGGATGGTTTGTTCCGGTCTCAAATAGGCAAAGATTAGAGATGGTCACTCCAGCGCTTTCTCGGGCGTCCCACACTTCTCCGTCCCATTGGGGTGTAGTTCCGTAGTTGTTTGGGGATGCGGCAGTCTCTATTCGGCAAAGATGCTCCCACCAATTCAGCTGATACTGGGAGATACTGTCGTGTATACTCATAATTTTCAGTTCCTGATGTATATCTGTGTTAAAATTCATAATATTATTTGAATGAACTTTACAAGCATAGTGTTTCTTAAGTTTTGAATTCTTACGTTGACATTTTAAGTGACTTTTCCATTTACTAAATACACACATTAATACTGAACATTAAAGTTGTGTCGGGACTTTGAATTTTCCCGGCGCGTGTTGAGTGGTTCAGGGCTACCAACACGGTTGGCAGCAGTGCCTGCCAGTCCCCGTCCACAGTTCATCCTGTTTCAACTTGAGTTCGTCGCTACATACTTACAGGTGGGAGCGTTTCATTTATGCCCCTTCTAACTACATCAACTCTATAGACTGGCTACCCTTGTTTTCTACATTAAATATCTGTCAACTCGTGTCGTCCGTGTAACAAACTTATTAAGAACTGAAAATACCTCAAGGTCATAAGAACTCAAGTTTTTAAAAAATGTAACTGGTTCCATTGTAACTTGTCTAACATACACCATGAGGGGGTGGTTAAACTGTTCTACTAAAGTATGGTTGCCTTGCTTAAGCTGTGTGGAGTCAGATTATCTTTATTACCATTATTTTTATTACAATCATTCTTCAAAGGTTATTAGTGTTTTCTTTAATTAAGTGGTTCGGTTAGCTTTGGTATAGCCCGTCATTTCTACTGGATTAATGTACGCGTTGTTCTCCCTCATGGGTTATGCTAGTCTGGAAATATATACTACAACGGCACAAATTATTTGATATAATTTATGTTTGTGGAGCCCCACGATTTTGGAGCGCCAAAATTTATACAACGATACACAGGTTGCAAATTTAATGTAATTTAAATTTGTGGAGCCCCACGTTCCTTGGGACGCTAAAATTTATTCAACGATACCTTTTGTTCTGTGTTTACATTCATACAACATATTTGATACCGTGTATGTATAAATTGGGGTTCAGGTGTAATCATAATAAGAGTAGTCCTTTTCGGAATCGTAATATGTTTTCATTTATTTATTAAAAAAAAAATAAAAAAATAATATAATAATAATATTTACTTCGCCATAAAATATTCAATATCTATTGTTTCAATGGTTCTTTGCTGCCGCACACTCACCATTAAAATACAATTTATACCTTGAATTTTATATTAGCAATTCTATGTAAAACATTTCTTCGTTATTCTATAAATTCTCGACTACTCAGTTTGAATGTGTGCTTTATACATTTGTTAATATTTCCATTCTTATTCTATACTTGACATACCTTTTACGGCTTTATAATCATTTTAACGAAACTAATTGAATATTTCCAATTACTTTATTTTATATGCTTTATATGAAAAATTTAAAGTATTAAATCACTTGTTAATTCTCCAAGCAAGGATTTAAATTATCTTTAAATTGACTGTTCATCATTAAAGAAAATATCATTAAAGAAAATTCTTATTACAAGTAAATTACATTCTCTTATCTCTACCTACATAATTTTTCTTTAATTTAAAATATTTTTTTATTAATGTCTTTCAATGTCTTTATTCTTTTATAATTATAAATTGGTTTTTCGTCACCTCAATTCTGCAGATTTTCCCATGTCCTTCAGTGATCCGTCGGTGCTCTCCTCCTGGGTGTCCTCTTGCGTTTTCCGGTTCCACTGGTCCTTCATGGTCCCATCGGCTGGCTGTAGAATGGAATGACGTGTTGCTCTGGATCGGCTGCTGTTGTTATATAAACCGCCTCTATTGCTCTGCGTATCGTTCCTCTGCTTGATGTTCTCTCGCCATCTGTCTAGAGTGTAGATGTTTGTTGTTGTAGACTGTTTGTAGACGTCCGATAATTGTAGTTAGTTATTTTTTATTACTTGAACTAACATGTTGTCCGTAATACTTTTAGTTTATAAATAAAAAATACTGTCGATATTGGACATAACATCTATCTATGTCGGAAATAATTAAAATTTCGCGTCGCTGACGGACATAGCGTACCGCTGCAAATTGAAAACTGATTGAAGAGTACTAAAAATTCGCGTCGCCGACGGACATAGCGTACCGCAGCGACTGCAGACTGTTTGAAGAGTAAATTTGGCTCTCCTGGGCTCGTATTTAAATTCACCAAATAAACCACACCTGTCGCTACAGAATTCTGCAGGTCAGAAGCTGTCCATGGCGACTGTTCCCCCACTCTCGTCTAATTCCACATATTCGCACTTTTTCACCAATTGCAAAGTCTAATGCGGATTTCAAGGTGATCTAACATTGTCTAATTTAATTATACACATTATATGTAATTATCATAATGATCGCATCATTGGTGTAATTACTATGCTCTAAAAATCGCACAGAATTCGCACAGAATTCGCACTGAACGTCATAATTTCATAGAATTCGCTCTGCACACGTGTCTGATTTTTATGCATTTTTAGAAGTCATTACACTCTTTCCAATATTTATGGTTTGTTTATAATTAAATAAAACTTAAATTTAGCATCTATTTGGGGTGAGATTACAAACTTTCAGTCTTTAACAGGCTTCACGCACACACACTATTTACTTGCGTACACGCTCTCAGCGGCAATCGCGTGATGTTCCTGTTGATTCATGTTTATAAGCCAGCTTCCAATTTCACACCTGCTTGTCTATTACATATTACTAAAATTAATTTAAATATTTATTTTATTTCATATATGCCCATTACAGCATTTGCTTGTATTGTCGCAATACATATGTATATCTTTATGTCTATTTTCTAAATACTACAGTATATATTAATAACTATCGATACTTGTCAACACTTAAGCTTGCTGGCAATACTTGTGTCACCAACGTAAAATCTAATAAATCTTCTTATTATGTTAAAAATGTGTTGATTGCAAATCCTGTCACTCTGTTAAGCTCCAGCACACTTTTCGCTTCCTCTAGGTTCATTAACATAGTCTTAAATATTACGTACGATCTTGTGACCGCTACAAAGTGTACAGCTATGTTTAGAATAATAGAACAAAAAACATATTTTACGTAGTTAAGTCAAAGTAATAGGGTGCCCAGTCAATTCTTAGGTAGAAAGGAAAACGAATTTATAACTTATATTATGAAATGAGGAAAACTGTTTTCTGAAGTGATAATTTTAACTGAAAACTCGTATAAATTTGTACATTATTGGGTTCTGTATAAAATATACTTATAAAATTGTAGAAAATACGTATAATATGAAAAGAACTGTTATCACGTTGTGTATCCATAACTATGTCAATAATTATTTTGTTATTTATATTGACTTGAATACTTAAAATTTTTTTTGAGTAGGCTGGACTCTTATTACTTAATTAACTATACTTTAGTCAATATTTCATAAGTAGCTTTAATTGTTTATGAATGTGCATAAACTTATAAAATTATGTGTATACATTATTAAAGTAACTTATAGTGTCGACAGCTTTCACAGACCATGTGAGTGCTATTTGTTGTAAAAATTCCCGCAGTGTCTCAAATTGGAGATGTAGTTTTGAACACTGGACCACGTCCAAACATCAGGGAAATCTGATAAACCTTGTGTGTATGTCTTAATACATACGACAGGTAACTTGTAAGAGGACATTTTTTCTCGTCGGTAAAATTGTCGTTTAGTACAAACCTCATACAACATTTTTAATTTGAGTAATGGACATTGATTAGTTATATATTATTACTGGGAACGCATTTTTTAACTCACGTATCTATCAAGCGCAAAGCTGCAACGCCGTAATTCATTATCGGCTAGTGGACATAATTATGCAGCAGGGTAACAGTCCATGTGACCGAAAAAATGCAGTGTTACTCCCCAAGGCGAATTGACCGCTCATCTGAAGGTAACTGTTGGTGACGCAATTATTTGGTGTTACGTGCCCTCCAGGAATGCGTGCCCTCTAAATGTGCGGAATTAACATACCGTGGAATTATTAGGTGGGCCTGTAATGATTTATTGGTTACGTTGCTTCATCCATGGGCTTTAATAATATTACGTTATTCAATGTAATGTACTTGGATTTAGAACATTATGTAAAATAATTTTTTGAAAAGAAACTCAGTACTCTTAAGAATATAAAAGTAAAAATTTTTCCATTATTTATTTATTTTTTAATAAATAAAATTCTTTCATTTCGCATATTGAAATATACTCATTATTAAATCGTATGGTACGAATCTTTCGCACACGACTTATAGCTAACAAATTATATACAACATAAATCTTATTATCTACTCTTAACTAATTAATTATTTTTGCTCTCGGCTTACTCATTGTGTGTTCATTTTTTGCAATTGCTGATTAATTTGCTTCAATAATGAATTTACATTTTTTTCAATTTCTTTAATATTAATTGGCTTTAAAACTTTCTACTGCATATGCATTCTCCTTTATCAACAAACACTTTATTAATTACTTTAACTTAAAATCAAATATTTCCCTTATATCATTTACGTTACTCTCAATTACTAAATTTCATACAAGAGATATTATTCTAAATTACACACTGCCTTTATACTTATGTAAAATTTAGTTATTTTAATCAACTGTTTGAATGTCTTTTATTCTAACTTAAATTAGTCTCTTCCAAATGTCTGTAATTACTATGGTTTTTCATCACCTCGTTTGACGTGGTTAATCATCAGTATGTCCTCCTTTGGTCCTCAGTCCTCGTCCTCCGTGTCCTCCGTCCTCGCTGCCCTCTTCCTGGATTCCACTGCGTGTGCTGTTTAATAGTGGTCTCGTCTCACATCATATGCTGCAGGTGTGTCCTTAGACCTCCTCGTATGTGCTCTGCTGCTCTGCTTGGACTTCCAGTTCATCCCGTGACTCTTACTGTAGAAAAATATCGTCTCTGACTGAAATAGCCTCCTGTGGCAACGGTTGAATAGACAAGAAAAAACTTTATTAGCGCGACCTGGTATTTATATCCAGGTCGTGCAAAAGCTCAGATCTGAACAATTTTCAACTTGTCAGAGTTTTTCGAAGCGTCTTTTCCCCCACTCTGGTTCAATTCACTAATTTCGCCTATCTTCGGGACTTACGAAGTCTGTTTCACACCACTCGATGCTTAATCGATCGCTAATTTTTATATGTTTACTATACGTAAATTACACTTTTTTATTGTAATTACAAAAGATCTATTCACTTTTTGCTTATAGTAATTGCACTTTCTGTCACTTTGTCACGGTCTTTAAACCCTTTGTTCACCTTTATTTTCTACACCCTCTGGTGTCTTTTGTTTTACCATATCGTACATATTTTTCTTATAATTAAATAAAACATAAAATCTATCAATACTTGAAAAGGGTTGGTTACAGTTCAGGAACGGACAGGCTTTACATACACAAACAAAATACACGTGTACACAACGCTAGTGACAGGTGGGCTAGGTATGCGTGTCCATGCATGAATTGTGCGTTCCCTATTTTTTTTAAACAATCCAGCTTGCAATCTGAATCATGTCTATTCCACATTTATTTATTTTTATTATTTATTTAAATTATTTTGGCAATGCACAGTACCGTACATGGTTGTACTGTTGCAATATATATATATATATATATATATATATATATATATATATATATATATATAAGTAACTCGATGTTTCTTGCAGTAATTATATAATTTGTGATGTTTTCAATTTGTTTCTTCTGCAAGTAGATAATATTGTATATTCTTTTTTTTTTTTTTAAAATGTATGAAATGTTAATATTTGATCATGTGAAAATCGATATACGAGAAACTTCGTATTTAAGGAACTTCGTGATTTAAGTAACTGAGTTGTACATAATTTATTATTGACATTTATTTATAAGGGCTTCACACTTTTAAATTTCGTCTAACTGAACTGTTTCAAAAGTTTATGAGTCGGATGTCCAAGTTTATACATCTGCAATCAAATCCAATAAGAGCATACCTACGTCACCTGAATATGAATATGACAAGATTAAGTAACATTTAGCATTTTCCTTATTCTTCAATACTCCACAGAGTCTCCGACCATTTTTTCCAGGGTCTTCCACGATCTCTCGTCTCCACTGGCCTCTATCCAAAAGTTGTTTAGGAATACGCGTGTCTACCATGCATTTTACATGGGATTTCCAATTCTACCTGTATTCCTATATTCTCTCCAGAGCCGACTGTGACTTCAGGTTTTTTCTTATGTCGTCGTTTCGTGGACGATCTCTCAAATTACATCAATTACTGCTCTTAAAGATTTCACTTCCAATGCCTGTATTTTTGAAATATCGTTTTGCAGGAGAGTCTACGTTTCACATTCGCACATTAAAGTAGGCACAACCACGACCTTATACAAAATTATATATAATTTATATATAATATATATATTATATATGAAAACATCACAAATTATATATATATATATATATATATATATATATACTGTGACGATACAAATTATAACTGCACAGATAGGTTAATTTGAAATTACTACAACAGAGTATATATCTGGAGGTAGGAAAATTTTATTCATTAACACGTTAAATATTACTATTGTATTATTGCTTTATAATATAAAATTGTTTAATAAAGTATTGTTTTCAATAAATGAGTCTATTGGCTTGTTTTACATATAAGTGCGTAGAATTCCAAAAGTTTGCGTAGACACCAGGTGCTCCGCTCGCTGCTCGGCTGCACGTCGCGTCGGTCGAAGATCACCCCGTTAAATAGCCACGTCTCGGTACACACGCGCTGCGATATGGGACTGTTATTGTTTATAACTTAAATAATCTTAATCTCAGGGGTCAAAACTGGGTATACATAGATTGTGTATTAGGCTTACACAATTCCGGCTTCTTGAAGTGTTCTCGCGTTAATACTCAGAATACCAGGATAGGTATTCTCCCGTAACGGAAATCTTCCACTCTTCGCGAAAAAGCACTAGAATATAATATATTTAATTATTTGAGTTCTATAATGTGGCAATCGTTAGGAAGAACTCGTACCGTCAACCAACTACAAAGTCTTCTGGAAATCGACTAGTCCTGACACGAAAATATCGTGACAGCGAGTACGCCTTTCAGACCTTCCAATTGGTGGAAAATATAGCAACGTCATAGATATTCTTAGTGATAGCCAGACATCAGGTTGAAACTCTGTCCGATTCTGCAAAGGCCTGTCTAGATTTAATCTACAAATTGTATTACTTTCTAGGAAATAACGAAATAAATGAAGAACTGACTTTATTAATAAAACTATATCAAAATTATACTTGTGGAGAATTGATTATACGGAAAATGTAGCCTACAATCATGAGGACATCCTGTCCAAGTTTCAGAACGAAACGTCAATTTTCAACGAAATTATTAAATAAAATCTGAATCACTGGCCCAACCACGCACATACACACAAATATTTCACATAACATAAAATAGTACAAAAGTATGCACATTTTGACATAACATACTTTTTAAACATGGCTTGGTTTAAAACTTATGACTACTTTACAAAGAAAAGAACAAATCAATTTAAAACATGTCTATGGCTGTCAGAAAATGTGTTACAGCAACTCCAGGATATGAAATTCATATCCTGTGTTCTGTTGTAGAATTATCCCCTCCACGTATAAAAAAAAAATGTTATTTACATGTTTACAATTTGTTTTAACATATAACAAATAATACATCACTTCCAAAAATATATAAACAAGAAACAAAACCAAATATATAAATACTCTTCCCAAAACTAAATTACTTCAACTCTGTTTGACAGTTCCATTTTGACAGAACAAATATAAACATCTCCACGTGGTCAGATTCTGAATACAATGCCATCACAAGATAAGCCATAATAACATTTGTTGACGTCATGTCTCCTTATCTAAAATATTCCAAACATTTCTCCACATATATACCGACATCGCACCTCACATACTGCGGCTGCCACAGACAAATTAACCAATAAGGGCCTAATAACAAGGGGGAGACAAACTCACAACATCATAAACTGCTGCTCTATTCATTACAAGATTATAAGTTAATAATGAGTTCTCTTTTGAACAAAAAATAATTTTCCTGTGTCGATAAAGCTGACACCATTGCCAATGCTTTGTCTCGTTAGCAAATTTTATTCGTAAATTTAAAATAATTCTGGTTTTGCTTTTATTTCAGTTTTGAATTACTGAATATTGGTTTTTATTACAGATATATTGGTTATTTCCATTTTCTTGTTTACGTTTGTTGATGAATATGTTTGTTAGTTCTTTTTTTAATTCTTCGGTGTTCACCATGGTGATATTGATGTAATATGAGGTAAAGGAAATGTTTTAACTTATATTTACTTATTTTAGTTGTCTACTATCATGTGCATTTTGATGTTGAAATACTGGAATTTTTTAGTCTACGTATTACAGTGGTTTATATTAATATGTAGATTATTTTTGAATTTGGTTAGTGAGACGGGGAAAATTGGGTTGTTTGTTTAGTGTATTTTAATTAGGCTACTTATCATACTATATAATATTCCTATCACACTGTTAAATAATCCATTGTATGGGTCAGACTTTGCACGTGTGAACAAGCAGCTGGATGTACAACAGGCTCTCTCTCAGCAAATACCTTGTAACCAATGTTGGAAGTGTCACAAACAACTGTTAACTTATAAAAATGATTAAAAATATAAAAATGTATTGTACTCGTAAAATGCTCTGTTGAAGAAGCATAGCAGTGAAATGGTTATTTGCTTATGTGCAGGTAAGGTGATGTTACAGTGTGCTTATCTTTTGTTGTGAGGAGACTTTGGCACAAAGCCGTTTGTATATTTGTATATTATTACAGAAAGCGGTTAAAGTGACAGCCATGATAAGAATTTCAATGTGCAACAAGTAAAGATTCCGGATAAATGATATATAACGTTTTATATAGAATCCATACGCATTACTGTCAAAACTGAAGTGAAGAAGTCACAATGTTGTCCAAGTGATTATACGTTAAAAATAACAAATATACGTGAATAACAAAGTACTATATTTAAATAAAACATTAAGGTGAAGTATAAAAAACAATATTTGTGTAGTAGTGAAATAAAATAATAACACTTATGCCGACTGAACTCCTTAGAAGATAAAAGCATAGGCAAGCGCGCGCGCGAGTACACACACACACTCACACACACACACATAAATCAACACGAAAAAAGGCGAGAACGTAATGAAGCCTTTTTGGTACACAAGGCACTTGAAACTTTGTACTATCATATTGATATAGTCAATATCGTTCCATGTTTATAAATATTTGCGTAAAGAATGTGGTATCTACTGTACTTTACTAGTTCTGACAACGAGCACTCAGAGTGGAATTGAATTCGCAGATACCTGATCATTTTCGCAAGGATTAAACAACTGCAAAATGTTTATCACATTTTATGAAGCTGCCGTAGTGTTTTTATAGTGCCTATAATGTCCGATTTCAAAACTAGTTTGAGGGGGATGACTTTGTTAATAAAATTGGAGGTATATTGAATAAGGAAACTCAATTTTTTAAATTGGTGATGTCTTTTACTACATATTTCTACAGAAAAGTAAACTTTATATTTGTACCTGTTTGTACGCAAGTATGGAGCGTCATTAGTTTCCATCAGACTATTCATTCCATTTATATAGCTTTTTCTTTATTTTCCATTGTTTGTGCATTTGGCAGATAGGTAGACAGGTAGACATATACACCCACCGACTAATATCATCAAACTTTCGTGATATGAACATATGATATTCTAGATAATTTCCTAATTTTCAATTAAAATTCATACTTAAGTCGAAAAAATGGAATAGTTCTGTCACTTCGTAGAATGACCATGCGTTAAAAAAAGAATAAATTACAAGGAGTTTATCTGCTCTGATTTGATACCGCGATATCGTCATGGTAACGGTACACGCATCTGCACATTGTCAACTGTTCTATCTACATCCTGCTAACCGCCGTCTATTTTGCATGTCCTTGGTGGTATCTACCAACTCCCAACTATTCTGTGCACCTCCTTAGAGCAACAACGCTCAGACAGCTCGATCCGCCTCGGGTGGGTTTTCGTCCAGCTGAGAAATTCTGCGAGGCAGTGGACGAAGCTAATAAACGTTCCAGTACACCCTAACATGCTTATTCTGTGAACTCATGACTGCAATATGTCTGTGAAACACTAGGCTGATATTCGGTCATATCCACACTCCAAGGCACTAAGACGCTCAATCACTTTTTCCTTAGTCAAGCATATTGCCATGCATATCAGCATTCTTCCCAACTTGCAAGCTAGTTCGTGCAACAAGAACTTGAAAGCTAACTTATTTTTATTTGCATATAATAGCGCCATGCCAGAAGACTTCCTGGACTGTAAACGTAATCCTGAATGTTAGGAATCTCCGCGATCCTTCTGTCTGTAGGTTTTTTGCCTACTTTCCTCGTGTGCTGTATGTTCATATAAGAAGTTTAATAATCTAACACCGTATTGTTTCATTCAAGATTCTAAACTCTTCGGATAGTAATCTTTCGCCAATGGTGGCCTGTGTATTTGAGTGATTGTATAAAATGTAGCAATAACTACGCTTAAAAATAGGTTTAAAACTGATAAGCCCTACATATTATACTGTGTCTACTAAATTTATAAAATGTAACTGAATTCTGAAATATAATGATCTCAGATAAGTACATGAAGACATTCTTAACCCTGTATTGTTTTGTATGAGGCGTGCTGTTCATATAAACTTCTGAAGAAGAAGTCTAGTAAACAAACGAGTTTGGTAAATGTGTTTTCGTACCGACATTTAGTTTTATGACTATAGCTAATCAGAAACATTTGAGGAGAATGACCACTACACTAATTAGAGTAGACCTTCAATAGACATAATTAAAAGCCGGCACTAAATAAACATCACAAGAAGTTTTACAAATCTGTTGTATACAAATTTTTATTTTTATATAACTAACTACTATTGTATACTAATTACTAACAACTAGATTGTATACTAATTATTATTATTACTCCTCTATACAATTTTTATCAAAAATGGTACTATGTTTAGGACAGTATAAAAAATTTAATACAAGTAGACCTACAAGTAGGTATACTATAATTATCGTTAGTAACATTTGTAAAATTTGCGTAGGCTACACAATTTTTATAAGACATTAAGGCACACATACTTGAGATTTTAAAAATAAACCTATTTAGCACTGCGCGTAAAAAATATTGCAAGTAAACCTTGCAAAAACGTTGCAAGTAAACATTTTACAATCAGAAAAATAATGTTTGCAAATTTCATAGCAACTGATTAGTTTTTTTAACTATAGGAGTGAAATATTTAATATTTTCAAATAATGAAAATACTGTAAAGCAGTTGCCATAGAGCAATTAAAATAAACTTGTTGACTATTAATAGATGTTAACTATTGTTGAATGCTGAAAATGTTTTGAAAGGAAAAAGAGCCAACGTAAGACGTTTATATTGCAACAATGGTGTGGAATGCCAAAAGAAAGGAAAGAGTAAGTCCCAGTGTTTGATCCGGTAACTGTCACAGACAAATTGACCAACAGGCGTTTATCTTCAGGGGGGTACAAACTGTTGCTTTAGTCATTACAAGGTTATACGTTAATAATGGGTTTTCTTTTGAACCAAAAAAAAGACTTGATTATTGATTATTGCAAGTCTTGATAAGGGATTTTTGTTAGGAATCTAGTCTATTATATTGTTAACCTTTAGTGAATATTGTTACTAGGCTAAATAACTTCATCATTTTCTAATACATTATAATTATCAGACACAATGTCATTAGAAAAAAGGATATCTCCATTCCTCACTTACACTAAGGCCAAATATTATCTCACAAACAGACACTACAGTACTTGTAATTTTTATCCTGTTTATAAATACAAGTTTTAATATAATGTCGTATAGAACTTATCCGAAATTTTCATGACTATTATTGGAAACTATGCCTAAAAAAACTTTCCTGCTTTCTTAGTGGTTCATCAAGAATTTGTTTGTCTAAACTGTTATATTAAATTTTACAATGCCGTTCTATCTCATTTGTTTTAAACATCGTGCTACAAGGAAAGGCTTTGTGAATTTATTGCTGACTGGAAGAGGCTTTTAGAAATGAGCTTCTATCGGTACTATTTATGAGTGGCACATACTGGGACGCAGATTGTGTCAAAGAGTAAGGATGCAGAAAACCATACGTAAACTTATACAGAACTAAAATTGCTATTAGATCTGCAATAAAAGAAATAGTGGTATTTTAAAATCGCTTTCAGAAATACAGAACCTAAAAGAGCCCCCTACACAAGCACTAAATAAAGAACTGGGAAGATACTTGGAAAGTCTTAAATTAATTAAGGCTACATAATAAAATTATAAAATTGAGTGGCTGGACAGAGTGAAAATTATAATATATAAATAACGGACTTGTAAAATATATTGAAAAAGTAAACCTACTCGATAGTCCACATTCAGAGTAAATGAATTCGGAAGAGGAATGTCCTACAGGACAACGAAGAGAAATGTGTATGACAACGTACCATTTGAGTATTATTACCTGAAGCTTAACATTAAAGATATTCATATATCACGTGATAATTATGGTAAATCATATTTACAAAAAACCTGTTGGAGTATATCAGTATTTCCTACTTCAAACTCGTGAATATATCGTATTAGCCCTTATACTAAGTTTAGACCTATCCTTATAATTTTCATGTATCTGTGATTTTTTGTATTTATTATGGCAACGTTTATGTTACTATCCTTCAGCATTGATCCAGACTTGCATTTCTTTACTGTGTAGACCTTTGCGTGACTATTGCAAAAGAAGAAGTAACTTATTTCATGGCAAGAAAATACAACTTTCAATCAGTGCGAAACTTAAACAAGGGAAACAAATCTCATCTACTTGTGCAGTCGAATTACATAAGCTCATTGACACTAAAAACGAACAAACGGATATTTGAAAGTTCAAAGGGGGGCGGGGGAGCCGGCAGTAGTCACGAAATTCTCAGAAAGACGGTGACAGCGGAGAGGGAGAGGCATTTAATTATCAGGAAGTGAGGCGGATGCGGAACTTCGAAGTTTGTAGGTACAGTATTTCTCTATTATGAATTTAAATGGTAGCATAGAAGGGAATCTTCGTATATTCCAGTTTCTTAGTATATCATTCCTTCTTTTGTTTCTGGTAATGATACTAATGAACTGTTATTAACTATACAAAGTCATAAATAAATGGGTCACCTTTTCCCAGTAGCACTCCTAACGATTTATTATACCAATAGTTTTAAAGCAATTATTTTTCTTTTTCCGCAAAGTCCGTTGAATGTCCTACTCAGACGAATTAAGTTGTTGAACGGTTTAACTGAATTCCATTTTGTTCTAGATACGGGAAAAAATTTACTAATCAGGTTAGTTTAGTCCTTTTTAGCCTTCATTAACCTACTACCTACTGGTGTAGATAACTTACAGCCTCTTTTGACCATTGAAGATCTCGCTAATCCAGATCGTGTTGTGTCTTCTGTAAATCTCTGTTTTTGTCTCATTTTCTTAGCCAAGGACGTCATTAAGGTATCTCAATTATCTGTTAGTCGCTCGCTGTAGTCTAAAAAAAACCCTTATAAATGTGACTGTATGCGGAAACATCCCTATACGTAAACAAATTACTTTACATTCGTCTTAATTTTGTGGACAGAAGCACAACCAATAGTAAACAACAATTTTTCTCAGTATGTCACCCCTATATATCTTTCTTTATCAGTTATTTAATTACTTATCTAAAACATTATTTTTTGTCAATAAAATTTCACCGACGGTACGAGCCTTTGATGGTACTTTGTTGAAACCTTTCGAAAAACGCTAAGAAAAGTTTAGAGGAATAATATTCAATTATAACTAAATATTATATATAAGTACAGATTTAATGTCGTTATTACGCTTCTCGTTAAGCAAAGATGTTGTGAATGCAATTCAAGCACTTTTCATTGAAAGACGCATTTAATTTTAGTACTGATAAAAAGTCACTTGTTCTTATTTTATTAAATGCAAAATTACCCATAATAACTCTCTTTAAGGGCATACCTATAGGATGCTCATTTTTCACGAAGGTGAATATTGCACTCTAGAATATGTCTTGTATACAGTTAAATTTGATATTGTGTAAACACTATTAAAGTAATTAACCCTTACATAAAAAGTAAGATGTTTTTTGATCCTTTTCAAATATTTTACTTTGTCTCCCTTGAGAAAGGTCGATTTCACACAACATTAATTTATAATGCTGACCACCTCAGATTGTAAATTATACTCGTCAAACGGCGAAGTTCATGTTCAAAAAACAAGATATTTATCCAGAAAAACAAGCAACTGTTAATTATTTTACCTACATAAAGTAGTGTGATAGAATAAGCATTATTTCACACTAAAAAGCATATTAGTTTTTAACGTTCCTTCTTAAGATAAGTATTAAAGTTTTATATATACAGTGTAATAATTACTCCTTATGATTACTTCGGTTACTTGAATTTTACAAAAATTAATCACTGAGAACTCCTTAATTCAGTAACTATATTATGAAGTTTTAGATTTGTCTTTTGTCCCCAAAACTCTCGGCATCCCCATGGTATGCTGCTTATTGTTGTCTGGCAGTTTCTTATGACGTCTTATGTGACTCACTCGAATCAAGATATATTTAGGATGCTATAAGGTCTGCAGAGGTTTTAGAGGTAAATTTCTAATGTAACCTCAATCGTTTCGAACTGTAATGAAATCAGAGCACCGTGATGGCTAATTTATTCTGACTACACTTTTAACAAATTAAAAATTATATGTACACTGGAATTATCTTCCCCTACGAAGAATTTGAGGCCGATATAATTGACGGCGATATCATTGAAAAAGGCGTAACATAGGTCTTCTGACCTTTGTTCTTGTACAGCTCAGGTGCTGTTCTCTGAGCAGTGAACACTAGTTCAGTGCGTCCTCTCAAGGACATTTTGCTGCTTACCAACAGGACATGGAACAGAGCCTCCACTAAAAGAATGTTTTTCTTAAACGCAACAATCAGCAAACCTTTGACTATAGCTTCTCTATAATGTGACTCCTGCTGTGTTAGTGGTAAAGTGGAAATTTTATTCACCTGAGGTGAGTCATAGAGCCTAATCAGGTTTGTTCTATACTGAATGCTGCTTTTCCCACACATTCATTCCAGGTTGTGCTATCGCGTAAGCGCTAGAAACTTTTCAGTTCCCTTGCCTTGAAGCTTGGATCACTAAGATTCTAATGATAGTTTATAAGGAAAAATTACTATGTTGGTTGCATTATAGTAGTCTTGAGTTAAGATAGTTATTTCATATGTGCTTCTTTTCCTTAAAGGCAAACTAAGTATAAATCAATCCTGTGCTTAATCGATCCTGTGCTTAATTGATCCTGTGCTTAATTAATTGCTTTCGACGGTCTCCGCCTTCGCCACCGGATAAGACATTTTTAATTATATGTTTAAATAAAGTAAAAATTATTTAAATTATATTTTCTTGCTATTTCAGCCAGAATCTCTTCTTCATTATATCAAACTATAGCAAGACACAAGTTCTTCAAAACTTTAAATTTTGTGTCACTACTACAAAATTTCAAGCATCTTAAAAACTTTCGGAAACAAATTTGAATTTGTTAATTGTAATTTCTGAAAAACTCCCTATTGCAATAAAAAAAATCAGTGAAAACTGAAAGGTAGACTAATGTTTTCAAAATACTGTAAACAAACAGTAACACCATGTTTTTTAATAACATTGTAAGTACCAAGGGTTTGCCATTTTTCTATGATAGGGTATTGTAAGTAGTATACCCGCAGATGAGGATGCCACAGCATAAAATAAATAAATCATCTGTTATTAGAAAAAATCTTTAAATCCATATTTTAAAGAACTAATTGGTCACCTTATAGACACCATACTTTCTTACTTTTTTAGCGCAGGTATGTTTTAGTTATGTGTTGTAGAACTGGTGATTAAAATAGTTTAGTTCTAAGGGATCGCAGGTTTTAATCATTAAAACCTATCAAAGTTGAAGAATTTCTGGAATATTATTGCTTATAAATTTAACGTACACATTCTTGCAAGTTTTAAAAGTAATGTGTAGCTTATTTTATTAAATACTTAAAATTTAGTAAATATGCTAAATTAATATTTGGAGTAGGCGTTTCTTTTGCAATTGTATCCCCTCTTTAAAACCTCGTTTTCCAGCCGACTTTTTAAAATATTATTATAGAATGTTGCTTATGTTAGTACAATTTAAGGCACATTAAGTACAGAATACACAAATCTGAACGAGTACTATTTCTGTGAGTGTATAAAGCAACTTCTGTGTTCAAGACAAGCGATTTTCACAACAAAGCGCTCCGCAGACTTTATAAACACTTAATACATGATGAGTTTGGTGCTTAGTGCTGACGTAAGAATTCTTAAGCTCTTCTGTTGAAATATTTATACAGTCATTCTTGTATTTCAGCAGACCTTCTTACTATAGACCACTCTTTGTCGGGAAAGAAGATCCTCTATATTAATACTTTGTTTCTAATATTTTGAACGTTAAAAAATAAAACACACTAAATAAAGGTGTTTACAGTAAGTTAAAGGCAGTTGGATAAAGAGGTCGATCGATCGATGAACTTACTGATATATACAACGAGCAACTTATTATTTATGAGCTATTGATAACATCCTTCAACATCTATTAACCGCTATCATCGGTTTATACAAAATGAGATATACAAATCATTTGCAATTCAACGACTACAAACGTGAGATCTGACGGAGTAGCAAATTTGACGTAGCAAATAACGTTTAAGAAAGTAAATGCTTGGAAAACATAAGAGCAATCAGTCAAACAATGTTGCGACCACCTAACATCGTTCAAGGAACAAGACAAGACTTGATGCGGAAATCAGTAACGAATAAAACGTCGTCGCCATCATCAGTATCACCCCCTCCCTTTGAGATCAGTATCAACGATTAAGCGTACTAGTGAGACGGACTTCTTGCATCAATCCTTTTTTTATAAAGCAACGCTTTAACTTGATTTTAATTTATCTTTTGTTTGTGATGTTTTAGTGTTTGTTTCATTCCTGAAGACGGCTACAAATTTCTCGTGTACCGAAACGTCGCTTTACATAAAGAAGGTGATGGAAGAAGTCCTACTTATAATAGGCCTAATATTAACATTTTTGTAATATTGGCGTAGAATACTGCTGGCGAGACTTGTGTTCCCTTGTGCTCACACGTAGGGGTACACAAACAAGTGCGCACATTTTCATTTTATTTATACGCTAAAAGGGCTGATGCTGTGAAAGAAATAATCATTCTCTTATCACCTGTATGTCCGTTACCTCGGTAATGGATACTTAACACACGATCTGTTAGGGAGTTAAGGAAACGGACTCACATGTAGAGAGCACTGCACTTAAAGAACAAGTGAATCAATTGTAAATAGGCGCCAGTAGCGGTTTACATTGAAGTAAAGTGATTCTAAAGTGAAGAAAACGTTTGTTTTATTGTAGGGTAAATGTTGGCACTTCTTTGAACTTGACGTGTTTGTTTTTTCAATGAAATGTCGTCATGTATGTCTCCTCCCGGATACAATAATTGTATTTATAAAGTCTTTACAGTTTTCTTAACATTTTTCTAAGTTGCATTAATTTTACTTATTTATAGTGGATGTTAACTTTGCACATTTTATTATGCCTATATGAAAATTATTCGCATGATACTTGACATTTATTACAAATTTAATAATTTGGACATGCAAATAGAATAAGTGCATACAATTGTCACACACGCGCGTGTGTGTGTGAAAGTAAACATATATCTCATACAAGTCGAGTATTCGAACTAACATCAGAATATTTTCCTAATTATTGCCTTTATTGCGTTTATGACTGACGTACACTTCAAGCCTTAGGCTATTACTTTCCTCGTCTTTGGTGATGCAAGTATTTTTGAAAGCCTAAGTTTAAATATTAATGCAGAGACGATAGCTCTTTGTGAAAGCGTCTCAGAGTGGAATAAATCTTTAATTCACCTTCAAGTGGAAAAACAGTTTCGGTACAAGCAGGATGACGTCAGTGCAAAACCTTCGTATCACCAAACAGGTGAATATTTAATGCGCATGCATATAGCCTATGATAGAAGAGAAGAAACTATTACCAAGCTGTCTTAGATTTCATGTGTGCGCGTTAATATTTGAAAGAACTATGTTTTCTAATAGCAAAAAGTTTAAAACTTAAATTCATGAATATCTGTAGGTAAGTGAATACGATAGGAATTTCCCTCACACGAAGCGGGTGAGAAGTTATATAATAAATACTGTAATTCCGGTACACATTTAATGCCAATATAAAAATCGTTCAATAATTCCAACTTTTATTGTAAGTTTTTAATAAGCTTCTGACTGTTTCAAAAAAACAGAATCATAGTGCCAATGTAAGTGTACAAAATAATGATTCCGTAACACGCTGTCAACACACTTTCGTAACGCGTATAAAGTGAAATCATTTCGATTATTTTTCACGTATTTCTGTCCTTAGGTTTTCTGAAGTTTTTATGATATTTCGAAATTTCAGGATATTACATCACCCAATGTTTAAGGTACGTGCCAGTTATTGCAGTTGACATATTAGCACTTAAAACCAAAGAGCTGCTTATTCAAGAAGTTTTCTATTTAGCGTACATGTACTGTGGGATGTTTTCCATGTTTATGTGATTAGGACTTTGTAATTCTTACAAGCAACAGTTTGTAAACTATTGTCTCTTAAATATAGCTTTATATATTGATGTTAGATCTTTATCTTTTCGTATTCCTATGTTCTTGTAATTATCAAGAGTTTTACCATAGTCTCTTGCATCTTTCTAAAATTGAAAACAAGAATGAAGTATTTAACGAAATATGTACAAAGTACGTGAATACTTGAAATTTTTGATTTTCAAATATAAATTTATAAACCTGTATTACTGTACAAACTATAACCAACTTAAAAAAATATAATTTCAGCCTAAAGTATTATATTTTATACTTTGATATAAACAAAGTGACGTATTTGATTTACTGCAAAGTTCAAAAACGTAATTTAATTAGACAGCTTAAAGAACTCAGAGAAAATCGTGTAATTGTACTTACAGGGATTATCAGCGAATGACAGTTGAAGTAGCTTTTACTGTATGACAAAGTAGGCCTACATAAAATTTGTTCTCTGTGCTACTTAAGAGACGCACTATACTGAATTCACATCTCATACATATAAAATCGCGATAAAATGGATTTAAAAATTTATTTACAAAAACATATGATGGTGGAAATTAGGAGGCATTACTAATTCTCAGAAACGTTGATGGAATCATCTTCATTAACTTCTGTGGACGAAACAGTAAAGTCTAAATGAGATGTTTATGCATAGTGTTTGCAAGAAAATGTAAAGTAGATGAACGAAAATTTTAGAAAGTGAAATATATTTAAGTTACCGGATTGAAATCCATATTACAGAAAATAGAGAGTGTCTGAAGAAAAAGTTTGATAACTAATAAGTGTATTTGGATATGATCACAATCAAACCATTCTATAAATTAAAATATTTGTACATTGTATGCCGTGCGTGTGAGTACAGAGCTCATGATATGCGCGAGACTCCCTTACGAATTCCGTATACAACACGATCATTTTAAATCAATTTAAATAAAAACCGTGAAGTAAAACAATCATGGATTATCGTTTATTTTGTTTTCATGCAAACGAACTCAAGTCGGACTGTTATATTAGCACGTTCCGGGTAAATCTACTCTTTGCCCCTGTTCAGCGTTTATACAATGTACTGAAAGACTATTTGCTTTTCAAGACTACTTAAATTTACTGCGATTATTAGTCTTTACGTTCACACATTAGTTTCTCATTTAGAAATAATAAATGTAAATAATCAATATAAATTTACAGGAGGTATTATTTTGAAAGTAGCAGAATACTTTTAAATAATATTAATATAAACGCAAAATTCATTTGGTCTCAAGAATTCTTATTTTAAATGTAATAAAAACTGTTTTTATATTTCGGTTGATTTTAATAATTTAATTTTTTTGTACTTCCTCGGCTAGGTTTAAAATAGAGTAGAATTTAATATCGGTGAATCAAAAAAATTAAATTGTGAATGGCCGTTTCGAAGATTAATTAATAAACTACGAATAAATTTATTACTGGGTATCACCTGACACTAATATGCACGTTTGTTCAGATGACATCCTATTAGTGACATATAAGTACTGATAAACATGGCGTACTGTGGTTTACGTCACTAGGTCACATATTCACAAGGGTCGGATAACCATCGCATTTGATTACGTGGTCCATAGCTTATTAACGGTCGACCAGTGAGCTTACTATCTCTCATGTGATACTCATTTCCTGATGTTGTATGTCGTCATACAACAGTTTTGCCGACAGTCTTGCATTATTTAGTATTTTCATATTTACAGTTTATCAGTAATTTTCATAACGTAAGTAAAATGAAGTATACACGTAAGAGTACACGTTTATAGTGAATTATATATACTATTGTCATGTATAGTATAATTGAATCCGTCAATAATTACAAAAAATGTTGAAGGTCAATAATAGATTGACAAAATGAGATAAAGTATTTAAAAATTTCTAGTGTCGACGTTGGCTCTTTAGTGTTGTTCCTTTTAATTATTGCCCTCGTTTGTACAGGTAAGGTAGAATCAATGAGAGTTTTTATCTAGTTAAGTTTTAAGTAATAAGAAAACTACAAATTGTTTACTAGGGAAGATATGTAGAAGAATCACTATTAAAAAATATTAACAAACTTTTTTGTAAAATACATGCCTTTTTTACTTCTACTCTGTTTTTGCTTACACATTTAGTAAAAATACGACAACTTAGTAACTCTGTCGATAACAGTAATAGGCAAAGGTTTATTAAAAATAACACGACGCAGAATAACATGACGCAGTAGGGAATGGTAAAACTAAATCTCAATCCATCGTTTTAACTGAACCTCATTCAATGTAAATAGGGAAGGTTCTGAAAATTGAACTTATATTTAAATTACGGAGGGAAAATAGTAATTATATATCATTATAAAATAAAATTTTATAAATATAATTTTGTATATTTTGGAACTTTTAGAAAAAGTATTTTCACTGATGATGGCAGTCGATGGCATTGCCAAAACGTCTGGTTTTGCAGAAAACATTGGACCACAGCCAAACAGCCCGGGAAGAAATTTCAACAACAAACTACTTCTTCGTTTCCGATAACGTAGTACACATAAAAAATTATCCCCTCACCCTTCAACTATCATTTTCGTTTACAGAAAATTACCCCCTCTCCCTTCTACTACCATTTTAATTTATAATTATTTCATCTACCTTTCTATAGTGGAATATTATGACCTTATATGGAGGATACTTTATTTATCAAAATTAACTACTTTACTCTTGTTAAAACAAAAAACGTTGCTAGTAAACTACCCATTCCCCTTAACCGAACTTCATTAAATCAATAGGCCTTGAGTCTACAACGAAGGTACATGTGCACAAAATTATTTGATTCTGTTTGAATTTACGGCAGTTATCGTTCGTCATAGAAAAAATAACTCTCGTTAAAACATAAAACGTTGCAGGCAAACTACTCCTTCCTCTTAATCGATCTTCACGAAAATCAATAGGCCTTAATTCCTCTAGAATTAAATCATGTATGCAAAAAATTCTTTGATTCTATTTTAATTTGCGGCAGTTATGGTTCGCCATATAAAAAATTCTACATACACACACACAGATACAGACACACACTCAGACAGAGACACACATACAAACACTTTTAAGAAAATGACTGCTTAAAATTTTGACGGTAGTACAATTAGAATCAGCCCTTATCTTCTTGAACACGATTTTTCGAAATCACCGTACTTCCATTTCCTTATGGAATATGGAAGAAACAAATTTTTAAGAACAGCTACGTTTATCATTGCAATAAACTAATAATTACTTCACAACGTGTTTAACTGGTATAAAATTAAAGTTAATTTAATTACAATAAATTAGAATTACGATATCATTTGATGAATTTTTAGACACTTTGTGAAACATATTAATAAAAACGTTTTTAAACACATAGAGCATTAGGTAAGTTTCACAGTTTATTTTTTACCTTTGACAATTATAACCTCTTCTCTTGAGTTATAACGTAGGGAACCAGTAATAATTGGATGTGCCAATTATACCGGCTGCCTTCGTTGTGAAGCACTGAAAATAATCACAACAAATAAACAATTTATATAGCAGGATATTTGGAAGGGGAGACTGTTGATTTATGCACTCATTTTACTTGGTACTTAGATGACATCTCTTTATTACATTTGGTGATTAAGTTCTCTATTGAAAGTTCTCAAACAATATAGTTTACTATATGATTAAATATATAAATTACTACTTTACAAAGGGGCTTCAAAATATGATGTACATCTTATTGATTAATTCCACGGATCCGGGATTAAATATATTAAATGAATTATGGTCACCTTGCCATGTACAATATTGAAACTCTAACCATTTGAAGAATGGTTTTTTACTAATCTTCTAAAACAACAAAACTTTTAGTTCAAACTTTACCTTTTTGCTATAACTAGCGTTATCAGATTTTATACTACATGTTACCTAAAATGTCAGGTTTCTAAAGTCTTTAATGTTATTACATTTAAACATAAGTTTTAAAGTATTTAATATGATAATTTAAATTGTTTTTTTGGGTTTATAATTTTGTAACTCTTAACCATGGAAGACAAGCCTCCATGTCACCTGTGTGTTTCCTGAAGTTGCTGCAGAATTAGTTCTTCGGTCCTCCTGATGTTTCTTGAAGTTCAGTCGTTACCTTATCATACTGTGATGGTGAAGTTCTAGAAGTATGTGAAATCATTCCTGGTGTGGTACATTCATCTCCGGCGACTGTAGTTATTCATAGTAATTCTTGTAGTTAGAATACATAGATAGAAAGTTTGTTTCACTGTTATACACTTCACATGATGATAGATTAGTTGACTATCACCTTCTAGGTTGTAATACTGTATAAATTACATAGTCCGTTATTTTATAATATAGAGAGATGTCATCACCACACAAATTACTTATTTAAATAGTCATGGTATCAACCCTTTCACATTTTTATATATATACGTAGCGAAACAACGCTTTACGCTGCTTACGGCGTGAGCGCTCCATTACAAGTCGAAGAAAATAGTTAAGGGGAGCGTAGTAATCTCAAGACAATTACTAGGCAACATAAAAGTAGTTCCGTTTTTCTAATTTTAATTAAAGGACTACGGTTGATTAAATAATTAAATCGTGATATTCTTAGTTGCAGAAGTTATCAAAGTACGTAACAATGGTCTTAATTAATTATTTAAATAATAACAAATTTACAATAATACTTAGTTTATTTAGGGGTCAGAAAACAAGTTAATTCTGGTCAGTTCTTGTTTATACAGGATAAATTAATAAGCTTTACCCTTTCTGTACAATTCCATTCCCTTTTAATTTTATTATTATTAGACTTATATTAAATATTATTATTATTAAATGATTGGCATAAGATTTAGTTTACAATGTGAGATTTTATTAAGAATTTAAAATTTCTCCGATTATATATTATCAACTTAATTAATTAACATATTTTTATTAATGAAATCGTCACATACTCCGCCGCTTAAGCCACAGACGCCGGTATAATTTTTTTGAATATACCGAGAGTATGTTTAGGGATTTCCGTGTGTAATTTCTCTATTATTATTATTTATTATTAGTAGTACACGGTTTGTTTTTTTTTAATTCTTTTTTAAATGATCTAGTTCTCATTTAAATGTTCGCCTTCGTGAAATTCCCTTTATCTCACTTCTTACAGTACTAACTTATAATACTAATTTCCCTAATTACAGTAACTCACAATATCGTGGCCCGACTGACATCAGCTTACTCTAACTCTACACGTTAGCTTTCAGCATTCATAAATGAACTCTTGGCACCTTTTTGCCTCATCATTATCCTTTTCAGCCGGCGCCGTTGTAACTAGTTACTTTACATGTATATAATTCTATCTTGATTATATACCATAGACTTACTTCTAAAATAATCTAAAGAAGATCCCATACTCCACTCTAGATTATAGTTACTTGAGAGAAGCGGAATCTCACGATGGTAGTTCTTATTATCTCTTTAACCATAACTAGACAACTTTGCGGGAGGGGAGAGACTTTACACAATTCATTGTATTTCACGCACGGTGGTATTCATTGTTTAGGGAGGCAACGGTTTATCACAATAGGGAGAGTGTGTGGCTGCTTACTACAATTTCTTAACACGCTTTATTGTTCTCTTACTGGCCACAACTGGTTGTTGACTATTCAACTATACTTTTATTATTATTTACCTTTCTCTTATTTACTGCTACACGTTACACAAATTTAGTTTAACTTAAGATTTATTCAGCCTTTATTATTCACTTACTATTACTTTGGGGGGTTTAAAAAAAAACTTACCTAGAATTATTTCCTGTCGACTTACCATAATTATTTAGCACACTTTATTTATTATTATTAATTTATTTGGCTCAGTTTACAAGTTTACTGTTTTTGGACCTGGGGTTTAATACTTTATCTAACAAGGGAGGGTTAACTAAGTCATTTATTCATTTGAACTTTAAATCATAATATTATTTGCTCTACTATCCTATACACAATTATCGCCTACACACTTTAGTACATGGTAAACATTTATTAACAGTTATTATTAAACATTTGCATTAGTTACGATACAACGCTATCTCCTTTTTTACACACAAATATAAAACTATAAACCAATCGTGTTCTTACTCCTTTTTCTTTTTTTTTTTTTTTACAAATAAACACATAAAATGTTATGACAACCTTTATCGTTTTACTTTGAGAGAGAGAGAGAGAAATTTCACACATGCATGAATATGCGTACGACAAAAGATTCCCCCTTCGGTTACTAACACATGAACAGACACGCTTCTTATAACAATAGACCACACAAGGAGGGTGACTTATTTTCAACTCAACTAAACAATGACAATTTTAAACAAACGGCAGCAGGAAACTACCCGTCCGAGATTGTCGAGAATGTGGCACGTTTATGAATGGGACTTTTAACAAGTACCGACATGGTTTGTTTACATGGGATTCTATGCTAATATTACGTTACACATATTAAATTTACTAATAAAGTTATTTATACTATCTTACTATAATATCAATTATTATTTTTATCTTATTTCAAACTCTGACACATATTGAAATACATGAGTGTATAGATCAACAGCTTTTGTGCGTGGGATATCGGGACGCAATTACTTCTTTCTTTTCTCTTACGCAAAATAGCAAATTAGCAAAATAAGCAAATAGCAGCAGAATAGCAAAATTAGCAGCAGAGCAGAGTGCGCAAATTATTACCTCTTCTCTTGAGTTATAACGTAGGGAACCAGTAATAATTGGATGTGCCAATTATACCGGCTGCCTTCGTTGTGAAGCACTGAAAATAATCACAACAAATAAACAATTTATATAGCAGGATATTTGGAAGGGGAGACTGTTGATTTATGCACTCATTTTACTTGGTACTTAGATGACATCTCTTTATTACATTTGGTGATTAAGTTCTCTATTGAAAGTTCTCAAACAATATAGTTTACTATATGATTAAATATATAAATTACTACTTTACAAAGGGGCTTCAAAATATGATGTACATCTTATTGATTAATTCCACGGATCCGGGATTAAATATATTAAATGAATTATGGTCACCTTGCCATGTACAATATTGAAACTCTAACCATTTGAAGAATGGTTTTTTACTAATCTTCTAAAACAACAAAACTTTTAGTTCAAACTTTACCTTTTTGCTATAACTAGCGTTATCAGATTTTATACTACATGTTACCTAAAATGTCAGGTTTCTAAAGTCTTTAATGTTATTACATTTAAACATAAGTTTTAAAGTATTTAATATGATAATTTAAATTGTCTTTTTGGGTTTATAATTTTGTAACTCTTAACCATGGAAGACAAGCCTCCATGTCACCTGTGTGTTTCCTGAAGTTGCTGCAGAATTAGTTCTTCGGTCCTCCTGATGTTTCTTGAAGTTCAGTCGTTACCTTATCATACTGTGATGGTGAAGTTCTAGAAGTATGTGAAATCATTCCTGGTGTGGTACATTCATCTCCGGCGACTGTAGTTATTCATAGTAATTCTTGTAGTTAGAATACATAGATAGAAAGTTTGTTTCACTGTTATACACTTCACATGATGATAGATTAGTTGACTATCACCTTCTAGGTTGTAATACTGTATAAATTACATAGTCCGTTATTTTATAATATAGAGAGATGTCATCACCACACAAATTACTTATTTAAATAGTCATGGTATCAACCCTTTCACATTTTTATATATATACGTAGCGAAACAACGCTTTACGCTGCTTACGGCGTGAGCGCTCCATTACAAGTCGAAGAAAATAGTTAAGGGGAGCGTAGTAATCTCAAGACAATTACTAGGCAACATAAAAGTAGTTCCGTTTTTCTAATTTTAATTAAAGGACTACGGTTGATTAAATAATTAAATCGTGATATTCTTAGTTGCAGAAGTTATCAAAGTACGTAACAATGGTCTTAATTAATTATTTAAATAATAACAAATTTACAATAATACTTAGTTTATTTAGGGGTCAGGAAACAAGTTAATTCTGGTCAGTTCTTGTTTATACAGGATAAATTAATAAGCTTTACCCTTTCTGTACAATTCCATTCCCTTTTAATTTTATTATTATTAGACTTATATTAAATATTATTATTATTATTAAATGATTGCCATAAGATTTAGTTTACAATGTGAGATTTTATTAAGAATTTAAAATTTCTCCGATTATATATAACAACTTAATTAATTAACATATTTTTATTAATGAAATCGTCACACAATTGTTTTCAGTTTAATAATTTGAAACAGTTGTCAGAGGTAAAGAATAAACTGTAAAGTTCATCAAGTGTTTGTATGGTTTTTTAAAACATTTGTAAATTAAATTTATTTGAGTAAACTTACACACCTTAAAACTAGCACATTTACAAAAATATAAATTACAATTGTTAGAATGTATTCACTTGGAAATAGTAATGTGGAAATCATACATACAAAAATCATCCCTATAAGTTTGGATAAATTACGTTTTCCTCCTTATATCCGATTTGCCTTTTTCCAATAACTTGTATAAAAATATATTAAGTTTATTGTTCTTTACAGTGAACAGATACAAAATCAATTTTCTCTAGTAGGCCTATTTATTTTGTTAGGCGATTAAGTGTCAGACTTATGAATAAAGCTTTAAACCGTTCGCAGAACAAAAGAAAATCTCAATCCGGGTTATATCGTCGATTGTTGGAATTGCGTGTTTTCAATTTGGCTGAACGCGGACCTAAACAGTCCACTCCGACGTCTGTAATAGACATTTGTAACCACTGAGCTCTGAAAAACCGGACCGTGTACGATTCGGCCCTCATCAATACAACATGGTGTTTAATACACGCCAGCTTGTCATACGTATTTTGGTCTCACAGTTATAAAACACGTATTTATATACACATAGACACACACATACACACACACACGCGCGCACACACAGTATCTAGTACGTATTCACACTGACGAACTAGCGTTGGCTTGCTTTTCATAACTTCCCGCTGAAACGGGTCTGTAATTCTCCGATAAGCTTATCCGCTGTTGTATGCGTTGGAAGCAACGTTTCAACGTTTTTTATGCGATTGACTCTTTAATTTGCAAAAACCTTGGTAGAAAGATTATTCTGTACGGTCCAACTAAGTTTTAACATACGAAACTTTTAATTTAGTCTATTGCGATTACAACTTTTTAATTTTAATTAATTTTCAAAGTATGTAGTATTTGAAGATTCTAGTAGTATGTGAATGTTAAAAATAAATCTGAATCCACTGTTTCAATTTACCATCATTTTGTAAAAATAGCGAGCCACTCAAAAGCTTGTAACTTTAAATTTACAGAATGCAGAGAAAATATTATAGGTCACTAACATTATACATTTACATTATAGTCCAAAAACTGTAATTACCAACTGCATCCATAAAGCTACTAACAAAATCAAAATGAAGTATAATAAATTAAGATGTCTTTTATAAAGAGAAATTTAGTTTAACTTTACTAAATTGTAAGGAGAAATTGACAAACTAAATAAATGTGGCAACTGTGACGTCACCTGCTAAGAGTGTGACGTCGTCACCATTGGTCTCACTAAACGTTTCCTGAAAATACGTCTCACAGCACATGCCAAACCTATTTGTAATAATAAAATTGACAGGACTTTACTAGAAATGTATCAACATTTTTTGTTTGTTTAAAATTAGTGATGTCTAGTTGCTACAAACACAAAGCAAATGAAGAAATGTACCCTATACGTAGATGAACTATAGATTACAAGACACAAGAATATCATAAGAAATCACAGTTTTCTTTATTAAATGTGGATATACATTTGCAACACATTTCATGAAACCTTACAAAACTCATAAACGTATTGCGAATATGTCGTCGTCGTCGTCGTCATTATTCTAATTATTATTCATAAACTCTAAAAAACAACTGTATTAAAACGATATTCTAAAATTTGGGAATGTGTTTAGAAATGCGGCAGCAATATAAAGAGGTTTCAATAAATTGTTTCACTGAAGTTAATTGCATCAGTGAATAAATATACCACACTCCTATTCTACTTGAGTGCGCGCGGGAATAAATGGGTTTTTGCATATAATTGTCTCTCTTATATAAGCCTTTTTGTGTGTATAAGCCATATGATGGCAATCTCTATTTCACTGTACATAAATAATTTCTATAAAAATAACAAGTTTAATTCTTTAGAACGAAAGTTGTTTGTCCTCTGACTCTCTTTTTACAAGACACGTACACAGAGTCAAATGTATTAATGAATATATTAAAATATTCCAGTTTTTACTGACGTCCCGTTCAATCATTGGTACCATACTTTTAACTAACAAAAAATTGTAAAACAAACACTTAGGAAGTTATACAAAATTTTACATTCACAGTGCACGTTTTTACTTCCATGCTCCTTAAGGAAATGGAAGTATGGTGATGGTGAAAAAATCGTGTTCAAGATAAGGGCTGATTATGATTGTACTACCCTCAAAACATAAAGAAATGTAATTTTTCGAAAAGTGTCTGTGTGTCTATTTGTTGAACTTTTTCTTTTGCAAACGATAACAGCCGCACATTCAAACAGAATCAAATAATTTTTGCATACTTCCCTGAATTGTAGAAGACTCAAGGCCTGTTGATTTTGATGATGATCGGTTAAGAGAAAAGGGCAGTTTACCTGCAGCGTTTTATCGTTTAACAAGGGTAATTTTTTCTATGATGAACGATAACTGCCGCATATTCAAAAAGAATCAAATAATTTTTTGCATATGTGCCTGAGTTGTAAAGGGCTATTGATTTTGGGTGAAGATCGGTTACGGGGAAAGGGTAGTTTACCTGCAACGTTTTATGTTTTAACAAGAGTAAAATACTTAATTTTGATAAATAAAGTATCCTGAAAAGAAGATCATAATAATCCACTGTAGAAACGTAGATGAAATATCTATAAATAAAGTTCTAGTTGAATTTTCTATTGAGAGGGGGCTAGTTGAAGAGGTGGGGATAATTTTCTATAAATGAAAATTATAGTTGAAGGGGGAGGGGATAATTTTTATTTATATGTCATATGTACTACATTATCGGCAACGAAGAAGTAGTTTGTTGTGAAACAACAAACCCGACAAACAACAAACCAGGGCTTCCCGGGCTGTTTGGGGTAGTCCAATGTTTTCTACAAAACCAGACGTTTCGGCAGTGCTATCGACTGCCACCATCAGTGAAAATCGAGTGCGCTAACGTGAAGTGGTATACGTTAGTGACCACAGTACTGTGGTTACGGCTGAAGAAAGAAGTAGTTTCTATGGAGATATTTCATTTCGAAAATTATTGTAAATATAAATCTTAGAACATGGAAGTCATGTATGGTTCTCCATACACCGATATTTTTAGTCAGCGACACTATTTTCAAGAAGTTACCAGAATAACATATCATTGATGTAACTCTTTGAAAATAGACTCAAGACCTACAAACATTGCTAAAGCTTGATGATAACAATAATTTGGTACATCTACCAAGTGTGTTTTGCAAATTGTTAACGATCACTTTTAATGTACTCAGATGATATAGAAGTAATTTTTATAACTGTAAGCGGAAACAGTCTACTTATTCTGAAAAACTTGTGTATGAATGTGTTATGTCCCTGCAAGTTACACAACTATTTTCCATAGAGTTGAGTAAGCACTAGTATATTGTGTTTCAAAAGCACAAAATAAGTTATTTGTACAAACGTGTTTTGTGATTGACGGAGGGACTAACGGACGATAGCTAGTTTACATGCGTAGGAATCTACGTTCAATAATACTGAAACTATGTTGCGGTAGATACATTGTGATAGTGTGCTGCTGCGTCAAACATCGTTTATCATGTGGCGTTACAATTTGCTAGATACGCACATAGCTCTGAGTTGTATATTGGCGTCGTTCGTTACCAACCTACACTTCAGCTTGGTGAACTATCATAAATAGTAACATTGATAAATGCACACCACAGTACAACCATAGGTTTTATGTTCTTTAAGCAAGCAATATAGGTTCTTTGAAGCAAGTATAGGTTCTTTAAACCAATAGTTCGTAATAATTTCTGTAACCTTACATCTTCAAAGTTGATAGTTAAATCTTTAAAGAGTTTATTTTGAAATTTAATAAAGGAATTTACATTACTCAGATGCTACGCTTAGTTATGTAAAACTGAAATACTTTTGATGTAGAATTTATGAAGAAAATAAGTCTAGGTAAAATGCTCACACTTCATCTAATCCGCCAATAATTAAACATTAAATGTCTCTGCTAGTTTAGTACCACGAGAATCTTATAGTAATAATGCTTCGTACTGGAGGGTGTATGACAAATACAGCCACTTTTGATTTAAACATCACGCAAATTTTCCAGAACTGTTATTCAGTGTTCTAGACGCATTTCTTAAATTGTAAATTACTCCTTTAAAATTTTCTATTTTATTATGCAAGTGTTCTGTGGGTTTGATTAAATTTCTATTTATGAATGCACAGTCAGCGTAACGATCAAAAGGAAAGATAATAAAAGTGTATGAGAGGGGGAAGAGTAGTGGGGCCAGTGATCCATTTGAAATGCAGGAGATTTAAAACTGTGCATAAGAATCGAGTTGGGTGGGGCGCGCATACTACAGATACAGTATATTAAGGTAAAGAGGAGTATTAGCGAAACCAGTAAAATGAACAAAATACTGTGCTTAGTTCATAAGTAATGTTAGGTCTAATCAATGGTATATGGTATAGAGGCAATACGATTCACCAAAGCAGGAAAGAAAGGTTCGAGGATACTTAAGAGAGATATGAGTGATAAAAGGGATATGCGGAATTAATAATATAGAAATTAACTACAATGAAGTTTATCAATAAGGAATTTGGAGAGAAATTAGAGAGAGGGAGAGAATTAACGCACAACTAATATGAAGTGGCATGGACATATATGCATATGCAACAAAACCAAACGACTTAAAAAGGGGCATAAAAGAAGAGTAAAATTAGGTGGGACCATCAGGAAGAAGAGATATGAATAGAAATGAATTGACGAGTACAAGAACCAAAAGGAAAGGAAAACTGCCCTGACTTGTCACTACCACTCAGGTCGAGGACTCAGAAGAGCTCATAAGAGCAACTATGAATTCGCAAGAGAATAGTGATGATAGTGATGATCATGATGATGGGCAAAAAACTAAAAGTTTATGACTTTAGCAAATTTACTTAATTATAACAACTACGTAAATTCAAAACGAATTATTTGATTTTATACTGCTTAACTCCATAATTCACGTTAGAAATAGGTTGGGAAATCGTTATAGGCAGCAGTTTTCATACGTTCAATAAAAATATTTCAGTTCGTATATTTAGTATTAATACAAGGCGAAGAACGGTTTCAGGAAGGGCAGATCATGTTTAGATTGCATACTTACAATGGCCCAACTCATTGAAAATTGTAGAGAGTATCAGCTGCCTACACACATAGATATCGTCGACTTCGAGAAGGCGTTTGACAGAGTGAATCGGAGCAAACTATTAGCAATAATGCCAAGGGAAGGGTTCCCACAACTTTTAATTATAACTATACAGAGTCTTTATGTGGAGAATAAAATCTTAATTAAAGCAGGAAAACTGAAAACAGCTTCTAGAATTGGCCTGATTAATTGCGGAGTACGACAAGCCATTACCATCTTCTATTTTTAAATTTTACATTGATACTGTCATACAAAACTGGCAGATGCGTCTTCCGGAGCATTGGCCACTCTGCAACTGACACTTTGTCGGACTCGGAAAACAGACTGCAGATTGGTATACATTTGTTAAATGAAATCTGGAAGGCCTCTGTGTTACAAATATCTACACTGAAGACCAAGGTGATGGATTTTCGTGGAACTGATCCCGTACGGGCAAAAATTGTTATAGACGGTACTGTCCTGGAACAAGTCAGCAATTTTGAATACCTGGACTATAGTGTGTCTTATAATACAAGCAACGACGTTATGAATAAGTTGCATAGGTTCAACCTTATATGCGGGACAACCAGGCGAACCCTTAAGTCAATAACTAAAGAAGCACGTCTAAAATTCTACAAGGTGATGGTCCTTCCTACACTTCTTTGGACTTTAACGAATTGGACTTTAACGAAAGGCGTGTTAAAGTCTACGCCTGAGATGTCTCATATACCAATGAGATTTCTGAGGCACGTGGCAGGGTGTACTCTCCATGATCATAGAAGAAACACAGATATACGGCAGGAACTGAATATTATGAGTATACTCGACAGGATTTCTCAGTATCGGCTGAATTGAAATACCGTTGCCGAATGCATGACATCCCCAAACAACTATGGAACTATAAGCCGAAGGAAATAAGTATGTGGGACATCCGAGGAACCGCTGGAGTGACCAGATCTATATTCTTTGACTGCTTGAGCCTAGAACAAACCATCCTCGGTTTAATCCTTGCAGAATATGATGAATATAAGGACATGAAAATTTCAAAATATAATAGTACGGATACGTGACTGGTAACTATTAAGTTATTTCATCTTTCTAATTTGCGCTTTTCTTACTATTGGCTGAATATAATTTTTTACTTACTATGATAATATTGTGTGTGTGTGTGTGTGTGTGTGTGTGTGAGCGCGCGAGTATGTAAATGATAGGCGATACGATTCCACAACGCAAGAACGAATGTTCCCTCTAGATATTACCTTGTTTCGGATGTATAATCAGGTAATTTTTTAATTATTAATTCCAATTGATAAAAACATTGGTAAGTTTACAGAAAATACTTAACATGCGGATATGAAGAGTGGATTAGTTGCATACTCTGGACGAGGCCGCAGGCAGTACAAACAAATTAACTAACTGTCACATTCCAGTGCCGCGTTGGACATCGACCCCATTTACACCTCTCGGAACACTGTTGTAATTGACGATTCCCTGAGGACTTCATTAACCGATTATAAATTTTAATTTACCACAGTTTTGTAATATCAGTTAATTTTTAGGTAGTTTCCATCTTTGTAACTGTTTTGTAAATAATTTTTACATTTCTTTTTACGCATCATAATGTAGTAAATGCAAATTAATATAATAAACTAGTAAAAATATTGTAGGTTCTTTTACTAAACCGTATAAAAATGTAGCATTGGACCTGTTGGTAACACACAAACAAAGGTTAATGTAATTCCTAGATAAACATTAGCTGGGATTGGCTTTAAACTGTATGCACACAAGGGCCAAGTCGTCACATTATTTTCTCTATAATGTTTTATTCTACTTATACTGCAGTATCACAGAAAAAGGGAAATTTTTCTGTCTGTATTCATCTACGCTTTATTGAGAAGCCACTGAACTCAATCGGAAAGTTGTGGAAATGAATTGCGTAACCTAACGTTTATTTTGCTTATAAGTTTTATCATTTGTTGTAACCATTTTTTTACCCAATCTTTATTAATTACAGTCATGCCCAACTCCATCTTTTTCCGTAGCTTAGTAGTGTAGTGTGTAACTTTAAAACAATTTTGTTTTTATAAATCTTCATAACATTTTCATAAACATTTTATTATCTTGTTGACACTTTTGAAACCAAGACCAACGATTTTCCATTTTGTTTGTCTAACGTGTTTCACCCATAAGATTTACAAATGAAGCAAACAAAGAAACAATCATAAACACAGTATTATCTAATGTTCTAATTAGAGCATTTAAATACAGTTAGTTAATATAACTCATAATAATAAAAATTGTTAAAAAGTGCAAATTATGAAGTCACCAATTACTATTATAAACATTTAGTAGTTATCACAAACATTCCTAGTACAAAGGGGCACTTTTGTACCATGCAACTGCAGATTACGCGTTTACAACACAGTGCTCATATTATACTTAATACTTGATATAAATGTTTATATGTTAAAAACCCGTTACACCAAAGACTTGGAGTGAAATTAAATTTAATTGAATTTGATATTAACGGTTGTTTATACTAGATACCTAACTGCAACAACAACAAAGATTCTTACAGAGTAGGTTTTTCATGTCCGAATTGAAAAAAACATTAACCAAATTTTATGACAAACGTGCAAAATAAGTATCTTGATGTTTCATTGACATAAATTATGCTACCGGTTAAAGTAACAATGATATATTTACGTCAGTTAACACCGAAAATAAGACTAAATACGTTTTAAAATTTAATGTTTTAGAAATGTACAATGTAATACTTTCACATATTTTACATCTTTGCTTACGCTAAAATTAATATAAACATTAATAGAATTGTAGAGAATAACGGTTTTGACAGTATAGAAACATACAAATTTCAACTTTAACATTACCTTGGAAGACACAATTTTTAAGTCACACAAAACCCAAATTCGGAATGTATTTCCATTCCTTCCCCATTGCATCACGTGCCGTCTGAATGGAATTTATTGTGCAGTGGTTACTAAGTAGTCTTATAAAATAATGGTTTTTAATAAGTAATGTGTTGATTTGAAAGTGAATTTGAATGGCAGTCAAATAAAACCATTTTAAATAAATATATCATCATTTTGAGAGATACGTCTAGAAAGTTGTAGTTAGATGCAAGAGGAGATTCAGAGAGATACTAATGATGAACCCATACCAATGTTTACGTTACCTTAGCTACTACATTCGTATTCAACATGGCGTCCTAAAATGATTAGGGCACGGAAACAAAGTCTGAGACTGTATCGATGTGTCCAAGGAGCATAAAGTTGTACAGGAGCTATTATTACGATTAGATGAACAAGTAAGCCGTGAGCAAGATGGCAGTTACACACTTGTTATATGAAGGAAAAACGTCTGCCACCTTGTTGAACAGAGCAATTATTATCGTTCTCACTTCAACTCGTTTAAACCATTCTGTTACCGAAGAAATTTAGTGTAAGTTACCAAAACAATTCAATTTGTCATATGTTTGCTGTATGAAATTAAATTTCTTAAGTTTGATAACACTTTTTTAGAGTCTTTCGGTAACGCCTATTAAACAAACTAGTTAGTTGACAATCTGAGAAGTTCTTAAACCTAGGGGGATTAATACTAATATGGATGGGGAAAGCTAGAACGGTTAAATGGCAAGTGGTAAATCATCAAAAACAGCAATTTACATTGGTAAATACTGACAGCTTAATCGATCACAAAATTGAAAAGGCGTTTCACAGTTTTACTTGTCGTACAGGTATCACCCACATAGTTTTTCCATGCTTCTTGATATGCATTTCACGGGTCTCCAGTAATTATATTGGTTGAACTATATGAACTGATCCAGACGTAACCTAAACTATAATGCGCGGCATTCATTATTACATTTTTTGGAAATATTTTGGTTTACGTAGTATACTATTTAAATTATGAGTAGAATAAAGCATATTTACTTAATGTAGAAAGTGAAAAGACAACGTATACTTTATTATCAAAAACAGTTTATATTTAATATTGTAGGCAATTTATCACCTTGTATTTCAAACCTTTATTAATGGCAATTGTGTAGAAAGATATAAATTACTTGTGGAAGATTCAATTATTTATGAATTAAAATTTAACATAAAACATTAATCGATTTTTAATGTGCAATTTTTATAATTTTATGATTTATAATTTTAATATGTTCCATATAGGCTTATCTAGAATAAAGGGAATAATAAGACAAAAATTTAATATAGAAAATATCAGATTGTTAGAAATGTTCTTTTTTATGTTAAGGAAGGTCACGAATAGAAACTTTCTTAACAATAGACAGACATTTTTAACGGAACCCAAAATGGTTTAGACACATTTTACGGTTCAGTTACAAACAGGCCAGGTCGACGGCCTGACCACAAGATTCCAACCCAGTACAGATGTATTTATATTAATGTTTTTGTTCATTATATATTTTCAAATTATATTTATGTTTAAATAAAGAATTTTTCTTAATAAAATGGTAGAAAATATTAATTTTTTTTCTAAGAAAGTAGAAAAATATTTCTAGGGCACTGAAATGCGAATTGTTATTATTTTTAAATATATTCTATTATTTAGAGAGAACCATATATTTTTGGTGGAAATCAGAGTTGTTGGACAGCATAAGCAATTGAGATGGATTGGGAGTGTCACAAAGGCTGAGGGATTAACAGGGTTGGTGGTATGAACGACTTTGAGCTAAGCAGCATTCTGTGTGTCATTTTCTTTACCTGACTTAACAAACAGGGATGAATTAAACCACCACACCAGTGCCATCAAACACCTTAATCCTAAAGACATTCTGTATTGCTCTGTTTCTTCTCAGTTACATATTAGTCTTTGTGTTTTCCTCGTTGTACATTGTATTAAAATTGACCATATTATAATATTAAACTGATAATATATATACCTACGTAATTATAAAAATCTAACCTGCTCGTCGAATTCGTGTATCGGTTGATTTGATTAACATTTGATTAACCTTTAATTTGATAACATTTAACAGCTCTAATGCTTGATGAGTGACATTTGATTTCGTGCTCAAAAATTTGACATGTATCTCGACAATATGTCGATACCGCTGTAATAGCTCTGCATATCCATCGGGAGTGGAAATCAGACTTCCCAATACACTGAGAGCCGAACGTTAACCTCGTGATACTTTGCAAGTCAAGATGGTTTTCGGATACCTGTATTGCTTAGTAGTTTTAAGGCGTTTGAGTGTTGGGTCTTTATAGTCTTTGTAGTAAAATTACCGACACCATTTTCAAGGAAGTAAAACTTTTGTAAGATCATACATTTAGACATCTAAAATGTGTGATACCTCTTCGAAACAGCGGGGTAATTCGGGCTATGAATGTGCAGTGAGATGTATCTAATCATTATTTTTACGTAATTTTTTTGTGCCCATGTACACATGATTCAATAAATGATGTTATAAATTTTGTCTATGGTTTTAGCACAAATGGACCCTGATCACTATACTAACACATGGCACATTGACCAGAAACGACGATCGCCAGATATTATTAGTCCAATCTCTTACATATTTACATTGTGCACTTACATTTTGAGTTTGAATTTATGTATATTTTTAGAATATTAGATAAAAAGTTAATCTTCACTACAACCATGAAATTATAATTTATTTTATTCCTAATTGCTAAACATCTTAGACGAATTTACATAATCTTCTGAGGGTTAATATTTAAGAATTATGTACATAAGTGCTAATTGTTGGACTGTTATTACATTGCCTGACCCAGCAGTAAATAACAAATTCACGCAGGCAGCGGCAGCGTGTGTCACGTCACAGTACTTCAAAACTAAATAGGAATAAAGTAATTTTAAACGGTGTATTAGAACTAAAACACACTGCGTCTTAGTGGAAAGTGATCACCGTGTTAATCAGTGCGGTACTGTAATAAGGTGACATTTTTATTGCCTGTGGACAAATTTATAACTTTAATTATTGTAGAAAAGTGCCTTTGTTGTTTTCAAATTGTCGTTTCTGGCTAACTATATTTGGTAATTACGGTCTTCATTGGTTCCTGTTACTTTGTTTCCACTGTACAATACGACGATCCGTGTGGCCGCCGTAACAGTGTGGTGTTCGTCCTGAAAAAGCAATGAGTATGAAGCTGTGTCTAACAGGCAATGCTATGTTGTACTGTAATAATTTTTTTAGAATTAAATTTGTATGCAATTAAAATTTTATAAAATTATTACAATAGAGGAGGGGAATAGAGGAATATTTGAGTTCAGACGTTAACAACATTTACAAATATGGAAGTATATATGAATATGAATACACAAACTATACATATCTCAAAGTAAGAAAGAAAGTAATTATTAACTGAAATTGTTTTCAATTACAGAAGACAAAGGTTTTCATTATTTAAGTCAACATAATTTTTAAATAATTGGAAATTTTTCTTAGGAATAGTTCCTACAAAGCGAAGAAATATATCTTATATAACCTATGTTTTACACTGTAACATTTATAAGTCCTTGCGCCACTGGTGTTTAAAATTTTAAAAACTGTTACATGAAGAGGAACTATATAAAATATTAATAATGACTGACGACAAATGACACATATTGCAAAATTTTGTTTGTTTCATAACTTATCACAGCAGTTTGTGTGTGTGTGTGTGTGTGTGTGTGTGTGTGTGTGTGTGTGTGTGTTTGTGTGTGTTTGTGTGCGCGCGCGATCTCTCTCGTGTCCATGCGAGTGTAAAAAAATTATTTACATACTTAATTTTCCAATCTGTTATTTAATAATGCTAAATTGCCATGTAATATTAAACATATTTTCTTAAAGCTTTATAAGCCGTGTAAAAACTTTACACACCTAATTTAACTTTATAATTTTTGGTGTTTGTAAATGGCTATGAATACACACCGTACACCAAAAGATTTACATTACAAATAATTTTTTTTTATTTCCGGTGTACATTATTTTATTTTTCACAACTACAAAATATCTTTTACACTTGTGTGTCACAGATTATGTACGAAAGATAATGGAACAAAGGTTGTGTACGTGACGGGTGTCAGGTTATTATTTTGTCGTCAACTGAGTTGCTACAGGCGCAGCTGGTGGTTTTGCTACGTCTTGTAGCCTTACTACGCAAAACAACGAGGGTATATGTACTGGGAGAAGTAGAGTATGACTTACTGACCGACGCTTTCAATTAAATTTACGTTCCAGTAAATGAAGGTCTACATATTTTTTCATAATTACATATGTTTTGTGTGCATTTTATTTTAATTATATTTGTCCACGTTTTAAAAAATATCTTTGTTTAGAACATTTTTTATCAAAAGATCATATGCGTTGTCCATTCACAAGTAAATATTCTATTTTCCTTATTTAATATGTTTATTTAATATTCAAACATCTAGTCGTTTAATATTCATAATTTTTAAATAAACCCGATGCATTTTATACTGATACCGTTCTTTATAAACAAAAATTACTGTTGAACAACCTCAGCATTTTTTAAATTACTTTAATTTCTGTACTTCATAACTCGTGATTTCGATCTATATATAAGTATAAAACTAGCGAAATATGAAAAGAATTTTTATATTTCAGAAAGTATACAATACTTTTATGTCGCAGAAATATATGTGTGACGTAAACAAAATTTCTTAAAATGTAAATAAAATAATAAGCAGTTTATATTCACAGTACGTTTATTGTAAACGCATGTTTGTTTTGCGGAAAGATTTTACATCAAACCTCATACAATACCTGCCCCTCTTCGTTCGGTGTAGATACATAAAAGTTTGCATTTAAAATTTCCATTGACACAACGAGAGTACATTAAAAATGACTGTTCTCAACAATTAAACACCTACGAATTCAAGACTCATATCGATTTGTCTAATTCGTCTGAAAATCACAATAACCGTATTTCATGCTTTTCAAGTGGTACGCTACATACATAACTAGTGGTAAATGTAGTGTATTTCTATTTTATCATAACATAAAAAACGATGAAATAGTATTTACAATACCAGGGAGATGTTCCATTTACCGAAATGCGGTTTCCTATTTCTTTTTTTTACAATGAATGTAAACGGTTTGTTTTCATTGCAAAACATGTTTTGCATTTTGGGTTTCAACTAGTAAAATATATACGGAAAAGATACACACTAGTATTTTATTTGAATTTCAATTATTACGACGTTGCAAATAGTATATATTACATACTTTGCAAATTTAAATCATAAGCTTAAACGATAACATTAGATCCCTTTGGCGCTGTAACATTTCATTTACTTTAGAAGACAAACACCCTAGGCTTTCGTAATCTATTTTATATTGCTTTAGAATTTATAGAACCTACATACTTTCTTTGGTTTTTAGCTATCGAAACCATTCATAAAGGACAGGTTACGTAGATTTTTTACAGCAAATCTCGGTGCATATTGTATTTTTGTAATTCGTGTTTTCTGTAATATTACTAAATAAATTGACATAAATAACTAAATAAATATACACACACAAACTTAAACAAATTAAACGCCAAAATTTTAGAAATTATATCAACATGTATAATTTATTCCATACAGTCAATTGATTTACAACCTTCTTTGTGTATTAGCAATCTTAATAGGTTTTTTAAGTATATTTTTTAGCAAAACGTGTACGTAATAATATTTTAATAAATTTCGAAGCAATTTAGCCTATTCTTAACACGGTAGTCTAGCAGTATTCTAGTGGATCTACACATCACCATCAACATTGAACATTAAAGTATTCACTTTTATTTAGGATAATAAATTGTAGAATACATACAAGTAAATAGTAAATGAAAGGCAAATACAAACAATGGTGGGAAATCATAAAGCTTACAAGGAACGTGAGGAAATTGCAGTTTATGTTAGATCACTGTAGGGTAAAACTATAACACAGAGAGACGTAAGGGGAAAACACATGTGTAAGCAATGCAGTGTTGAACGACGCTATTTGTCTTGTGTTGTTAAATATCTTTCAATTGTTTTAAATGAATATCAAGTCTTTTACTTTTACGCTGCTACGTATTCTCGGTCCTCTTCTACGTGTAGATTCTTGGACTTTCACTGAAGCCACAACTAAAAAATTTGAATTTTTCGAAATGTGGCTTTACCGTAGAATACTGAACATTTCATGGACAGCACATGTAAATAATGTTGAAGTTTTTAGAAAGATAAAGAAAGAAAGGTAAGTTATCAACACAGTGAAGATAATAAAGGTTTAGTACCTGGGACATCTCATGAGAAATGGACAGGAATTTTACTTATTTCAGTCCATATTACAGGGAAAAGTACTTGGAAAGAGAGGGGTTAGGCGACCGAGAATCTCATGGCTGAGAAAGAACCTGGTTTGGCATGAATAAAACTGACTTATTCCATGAAGAAAGTTAAAATGGTCCGTATGATATCTAGCATGCAAAACGGATAGGAACTATTAGAAGAAGAAGGTGGATAAATATAAGAACATAGTTCAGTGAAAAGACTGAATGTCTATTAATAAATATCCATACTAATGTAAAAATCCGCTGAAATAATAATGTAAAAATGGTTGTCTGAAATCCGTTCACGTTTAAACCGATTGACATATTCATTTAAAATTATGCATAAATATCCCCTAGGATACAGGCATGTTAGGATACGTTATTTTACTCTTGTATAGTAAAGTTGAAAATTACGTTTGTTTTGTTCTTTGGTTCGCAATTCTGTTGATATCTCAGCTTTGTGTAATTTTCGTATTCCACTTCCGTAAAGAATGAAATCATCATATCCTCAAAACTGTAATTTTTGGGAAGCCGTGAATTCTCAATACAAACAGCATTGCAGTAAATACTTTTCACCGCAGGAAATAAGCAACAAAAATATGTCTTCCGTAGACAGTAAATATTGTGTACAATCTGGACAGTGGTAAAAAAAATTTAGGCTTATCTTTCAAGGACCTAAAATGTGTTTTTATTACCCAAAGACGATTTAAGTCGACACCAAATAAACACAAATTTGGTGTATAAACCAATTAATCTTACAATTGATTTTATATTGGATGTGAACCAAATACACCACTAATCTTACAACGATATGCAAAAGAGTTCAAATTAAAATGAGTCCTAATGTTTTCGTAATAAAATACACACAAAACAAGAAAGAATAATTAACAAACTAGAATTCATTACAAACAACGGAAAAGATAAGAAACGGTTGGGAGCAAGTAAAGTTTCCCTTGGAATGGAAGTAGCTGCTGTGTTAATATGAATTAACACACTGACTTCATTTAAAACGAATGACACGTCGATGAAGTTCTAGTTACAATCGTTATCTTATCAGTTCTACTCCTAGAGCTTGTGACACTATCGTGCCTTGATCTTTAATTAGATGGTTATTAACTACACCGGACACTCAATAGTATAGTTATTAATTTCTTTTAATACAGGAAGTTTTCAACTCTATCAATACTTTATAGGAAGTAATGTATTTTGCTTTTAGGAAGTACCTAAATTATTCAATAAAATTTTACTGCTCTTTTACTATTTACAACAAAATACTTATACTACACTTTTACAAAAAATTTACTATTTCGTATATATTTAGACTTTTGTATTCAGTAGCCAAGTAAGGATTATCAAAAAGTACTACTTTGTTCACACATAATATCCTTCTTTTGCAACATTTAATTATAAAATTTGTTTAATAAGTTGAATACTTTAAAGGTAATGTATTAGTTTATATTAATTTGTTCTTTATTACAAAACATAAATGTAATAAATAACATGTTGTAAAACAATTTTGTTACCAAACATGAATTCATATCAAGAACACTGTAATCTGATACAGCATATTGGCTAGGAAATAAACAAAAGTCAGGTAATGACACTTTTATTTCAGACGGCAGTGGAGTGGCCTTCATCCCACAGTATATTCTGTTTAAAAACTTACTAACGCGTTAAGAGAACACCAACATGTTTATTAGGATCGATTATTTAAATAGGAATATAGGTGTAATAGATTTCCGTTGTATTTTACATCATCAGCAGCAGTAGCAGTAACAACATCAGCATCAGCAAAAACAGCAGCAGGAGCAGAAACAGCAGCATCAACAGCAACAAAATCAGGGTCAGCAGCAAAAACAGAAAAAGTAGTTTGAAACTGTTCCTTGATGGGTCAGGGCAATTTTCACGCATACCTCCACAGAATGAGAAATGGACAAAGCTCAGCGTGATTGTGTCCTTGAAGATACCTTGCGCTTCTTTTTCAAGTGCAGCAGATTCCTAAGAGAGGGGAAGCACCAGAATTGAGCGTAGAGCTGAGGGAGTTCACGACATATTTGAGTTTATGCTTCGTGGAAAGGAGGAATGGGACCACATTTTTACGTTTATTCATTAGGCTCTACAAGAAAAGATAGGCCCACATTGCACTCAACGGACAGTAGCACATAAGGGACAATTAGAAGGAACACAATAAGGGAGAAATAATCTCTATATTGAAGTAATACCCTAAGTAGTTCCACGATGGATATCTATGCTTGAATTAGGGGAGGGTTTCTAAGTTGGTGAGTGTCCCACACATGAAGGGACTAACGGTACATAAAGCATTTTCCCTCTCTTAAAATAATGTATTATTATTATTATTTTAGGTGCATTGATAATGTTCTTCTACAAGTTTAAATTTAATGTGTTTTAAACATTTCTATATATTAAGTTTAAGACAGTTTACAAACGTATTCAGTTTCACTTCAGAATTAAATCATTACCAAAAACTCTCTTACCATACATTCGCGTACATTCTGTAACGATATTAACGTAAGCTTTTTCCGATCTGACGATGAGCTGTGAAGATTGAAAGCGCTAATCGGAATACTTTTTTCTGTAGTGGTGTGCATCAGTGTTAATTCTGTTTGTGTTTAAGTTTAACACACTTTGTAACAATATACTGAATACCGTCTTCTGTTATGGCTTATCACAAGCACAGCTAATCGTAACAGATATTTTCAGCTTAATAGTAACATTACATAAAGCAACCGGGGAGGCGGGCGGTTAGTATAAAGAAATAACGTAATGAGCTTTTTTTGTTTTGTTCTGTTAAACGAATTTTACCTTTTACTTTTTACTGTCATGCAAACGATTGTTTCAGTCACAATAAAAGTGGAGTATTTTTAATTGAATTATAAACGTTAACTGTCACTAAAATTAAAATTTTGAAGGGATGAGAGGATATGTTTATAAGGACTTTCCTGTTTTCAAAGAACATTTGTGTAATTTCATGTTTAACGTTCAGCTAACATTCTCTACACGCCATGATTTTGTCTTTAACTTGACAAATCAGCTTGCAAGCATAACAGTCAATGGTAAAACTAAAGTAATATCAACTACTTGTATCTTGCGATCAGTACTTTTTAATAACTAAACTGATTTTTTAAATTATTACTTTCAACGATAACTAACTGGCGTACAAATAAACTTTAGAAAAGTTTACTGACGGGTAGCGTTAATGCGCTAAATTGTCACCTGATTAACGCGCTAACATTCGATTTGTTTGAATGAGCACGTAACCAGTCCTCACTGACCTCTGTATCTCATATGCAGCACTCTGTTGGTAAAGTAGACTATGTTTAATCAAACTCTTACCAATAAGTCAACATTTAACATAACTAATGAATTTTTATAATGAAATACGTACTGCTCAACACAAGCAAAGCCAAACGCATACCATTGAAATACACAAGTACACGAAAACCAATCACACGCTGATTACTTTCTAATGTTTATCACTCGAACCTTCGTCATAATTTCATTAAAACATGCTACTTTGTTAAAAATGAACATTTTACATTTTCAATTGCGTTTAAATTGTTTCTTCCCATACGAAACATAGACAAACAGTCCTAATTGATTCTTCCAATACGAAACACAGACGAACAGTCGTAATTGATTCTTTCAATATGAAACATAGACGAACAGTCGTAATTGATTCTTTAAATACGAAACATAGACGAACAGTCGTAATTGATTCTTCCAATACGAAACATAGACGAACAGTCGTAACTTATTTTTCTTCTCCTCTCAAAGAAATAAAAAATTAACCGTGGCAAAGATACTAAAAAAATTTAGAAATGTAGTAAATTAATTATTTTCACACCAGTTATGAGAAATAAATATTGAATGCTATATATAATTGTCTGTTTGATAATTATATATATTGAACAATAAATGTCTGTTCCTTTTTAAGTTTTAATTTTATAACAACAAATGGAGTTTTATTTTAGTGTTGTCTGCGACAGTTAGCTCCTGTTTGTGTTTGCTGCTAGACACATTAGGACACAGTATGTGGCAACAACACATACTATAGTCCTACGTGTAACAAAGAAAATAATTTGACTCTTTCTAGTAAGGATAGAGAGATGTATATAAGCCTGAATAATTTTTATTAACTTATTACACTGTTTAATTATACTCACTGTTTATTTCCTAGATAGTAAGTTATATAATATAAGATTTGGTTTTAGGAAGCAGTACATAATATGCCCTCTGTATCTAAGTGTACTGTCGTCAGTTGGGCTGCTTGGGCAGGTTATATGTATGTGTCTGACTACCAATTCTGACAACACATAATTAATGTAACGTTACTTACATGCTGTTAAGTGAACTACAGGAAACTATAAATTACTACAGATAACTTAAGGTTATAGACGCCTCAAAACACAAGATACGCTTCATATAAACAGAATTATAAAAAAACGTGCTGTTAACCAAAGTTTTTGACTAAAATTAAAAAATATAATTATGGTATCTTATAAACTTATCATGGTTTTGTATGTTTTATCTAGTTTTCCTTTATGTATTCAACAAGGTTTGTTACTGTGCACTTTGTCTTATGGAATTAAAATTCAATTCATACTCTTGCGTACGGTGAGATATTTTTAAAAATCGTCTCTTAGCCTCAAAGTAAAAAAACGGCACTCCTCACATCTGAAACACTTTTTGAAAGCTAAAAAGCCTTACAGATAGAAACGTACATTACTGTTTCTTATTCGTAACAAAGTATATAGTGTCAAGTATGTGTATCTTGTTTTGTGTTAGAAAGCTGTAAATTACATAACGTGACGACGGTCGCACAAGTTAGAGCAGAATAATCCAACAGACACTAACGTAATGAGAAAGTATATGTTACTTATTTAGGGTCGTATTAAATACAACACAATAATCACTTTACATTAAACCAGAAGTAACAATAACAACTTCTATAGCATGTTCTAAATCGCAAAAATAAATCTATATTCTTTGTTTTGTTAGCGGCGACTTTTACCTTGGTTCTTAAATGAATGTTATAATGATTGGTGGATTGGCTGTGGCGGAATATAGGGCAGTCTGCAACATCACCGGTCCTAAGCCCATTAGATTTGTATCTGTGGTGGCACCTTTAAAATACGTATAGTGTGCGCAGCTGCAGTTTGAAATATTGAGGACTGTATTCAAAACATTTTACCGAACATTAAAGAAGAAGTTCCACTAAACACAAGAAATCAATTTTATGCCTGATGGCGCCCTAATAGACTGTAGTCATAATAGTCGACAAACGTCTGGAATGCGTTTGTGGAAGAGTCGAGTGTACTGCTTAAGCATGCCGCTCATACAACGCGTGCAAACATACCGCTCACATAGCAACATATGATATTTAGCATTAACCTAGCAAAACAATTTTTTTCCCAAAAATAACCCTACATACCTTTAATCCATAATGTTCTCTAACATTAATGTTGCCATTACCAGTAATCACGTTTTAGTGACGATACGACATAACACAACGGTATCTAGTTGTTAAAGGTAGAATTGTAATCCTTTACGACTAGACGAATAACGTGGGATTAGGAATAGGAGTTTTTCTACCTGTCTAATAACTACTTCCAATACAAGCTTGCGTACTCTGTACAGTATACAGAAAAAAATTAATACTAAAACGTAGATGTGAAGGGGGCGGATTAGCTGGTCACTCTGGACGAGACCGCAGACAGCACAACCAAATTAACTAACTGTCACGTCCCCGTGGGGATTAGAAGCGACCCCATTTACACCACTCGGAAAACTGTTGCTCTTGACAATACCCTGAGGACTTTCAAACCGATAATATATTTTAATTACCACAGTTTTGTTATTTCAGTGAAACTTGTTTTTTTTTTGTAATTCTAAACTAAATTATCTAAACTTTTGTAAGATAAATTGTTGTTCTTTTTTATTACTTTATACAAAGCAACATTGCCAAATCTAATTATTTAATGAAATAATAATTAAATATATTCTGACGTGTGGAGGAATCAATATAATACATATATACTACAAAGCCTTAAAGCCACAAAAAATATATCTTCACGTGAGTTGTATTACAAGGCAAACATGTACAAAATTTTACCTTAACGTAAAATTAACTTGACAAGAATGTAACCACTTGACTTGACCAATTAACTTTACTGGTAGAAACCAATAAACAGTATTACATAATTCTTACATTTCCGACTTTTGGTTGTTTGTTCGACTCTGAATAACAGCGTTAACAATTATTATTTCTTTCTTTACTCTGATTTCTCTTGTCTGTATTACAATTATTTCATAAGTAGGCCTACTAGATGCTTCTGTTGCTGCTCTTTGCGTATGTGCTTTTATCTATCTCTGGAAATTAGCTAAATTTTATAACCGTTGGGTTTATCTGTTGTGACAGGTTTCAGTATGTATTGTAAAATAATATTTGGTGCGTTTGGTGAATTAAGGATATATTTTGTACTCCGACTAGAACAACCATTGTTCCAAATTTTACCAAACAGCGTTGCCATTTTTGCTTGTACAGTTCTTTGGTGAATATAGATTTCATTGGACTATAATTTTATCTATTTCTACACTTGTTAGTCTGCCATTTGTTTACCCATTCTATTTTTTTTTTAATTATTGAATGATAGTACATTGCTTATTACCCTAGTTACGATATTACAGGTAAAATAGACAATACAGTAATAAACAACAAGGTGATAATAAAATTATTATGAAGTAAATTAAAACGGATTTTGCATACTAAAAATCAGATTTGGCAACGTGTATTTATAAAAATATTAATTACCCCTATAGTCGTTGTCAACGGGTACATAATACTGCAAGACTGTTCTGAAGATTCTAGTGTGTTATCTCAATTGTTACTAAGATTTCGAATGTCTGCCTATATACGGTACTCGGTTAGGAACAGTAGAAACAGTGGCTTTAATAGAGAAAGAGATATATTACTTAAATTTTGAATTACAAAAAATATTATAAAATAGGCCTAACACAATCGGCTGTGTATTCGTGTAACGTATTGTTACGACATTACAGAACAATCTACGTGTTTCTCGAATGTTCCAGTGGAATCCGGCTGTAAAGTTGTAAAGTATGTGCGTACTTGATTCTCAACGCGTTAGCTAGACTGTACCATAAGTCGCGCGGCCACGCGCAATGTGTGCAACGCCGCAACCAATTACGTTCTGGTGTTTTCTAGTAACGTTGTTAATGCGTAGTATGGATGTTTCTGGATTTTCGGCGGGGTATACATACAAGTACCCGGGGACGTTCAGTTCCAGCTTGAGTTGCGATTTATTGGAGTGGGGTTTGTAGTATTGTGCGAAGTGTCATGTGTTTTATAATTGTGCGGGACAATTGTAATACAGTTGTGTTATATATTAGAAGACATTTTTATTGCATGTGAACATTTTATATTTGATTTGTTGTAAGAGTGTAATCAAATTGATGTCTTGTATTTGGTTTTCCACTGTACCATACGACGATCAGTTAGACCGTCGTAACAGTATGTGCTCTACGAGTATAACAATCATCTGTATCCTATGTTTCTACACTCCAAACTTCAAAATTTCACTGTGGGATGTACGGCCCTTAAAGCTTACGTAAACGCTGGCTCGTCAAGATAAACCTCGATTAGGCACTAATGTGACATTTTGCTAGTACCATTAAGGTAGGCTATTTTCTGTTAGCACAAACAGAATTTAACTTCGTTAAAATGTCGGTTACTTCCTACATGGCTGGGCGCCTTTTATTTCTGTTCATGCCTTACTTTTGATTACTTGAAATGTTTTTACATACAAAGTGCACGTAACTACATATTTTAATATGAAGTTTTATTTAAATTTGTTATTTTGATGTTGCAGTACGCTAATTTGGGTTTAGCTGTGGCTTACACCATTGAAAAATTATATGTTAATAAAAAACGAAACTGTGGTTCCTTGCCTGGTTTGACTTCCTATAAGTTAGGTACCATAATACTTCTTGTACTATAGGGTTAGTAAATTATGTGTTCCCGGCCAAGAAGTCGTTATACATTTTTACTCCCTGTTGATGAGATTCTGTTTTGTATTCATTGACAATATTAGTAGTTTGCTTTTAGTGTATTGTTTTAGCAGTTAGAGTCTAATGTTCAACGAACAGCCTTATTCCTTTTGCGGATAGGATAACGGTTCACTGGAGACAGCTCCAACGTTCAGCCGTGTGAATTATTCAACAGTCCTGCCCCTTTTCACGAATGTCAAGATTTTTATTTTGTTTTCCATCTAGTGTCACGGTAAAATCTTTTTTTATCATATATCTAGGGTGCATTAGCACTGACGGACAGAAAGTATTTTTCAATAATTAATTCTACAATTTATACTGACGACTGAATCGTCTACGCTATAATTATAATACCAGTTTTAGTCTATCTGTAGTATTTACGATTCGTAGTGGTAAATACGACTAAAATATAACTGATTGTGTGACTTCAAAATTATATGACACAAAAAATTGTCAATAATATAAGTGCAAGTAAACAATATGAGACTGTATCTGAAATTGCAACAAAAATAATAACATACTTGTTTTACTTTTAAATAGTAAAGTATTTTAACGCCATATACAGATATATCAAGAGTCAAATATATTTCTAGCGTTATTTTATCTGTTATTATAACCTGAAATTAATGGCAATGAAAAATATGATTTTTTTAAATAACAGAGAAAAAGACAATTTTTTTATTATTGCAGCTCCGCGTTTTTTTAATATGGCTTCAAGGCGTCAATGGTTGTTGATTATATTCTTTATTTCTGTATGTACTTTTGGTTTCTTAATGCGTCTATTACTAGCACAAACGGGTACATATTGACTAAACCACACTCTATTAATCTTTCTGTACTGATATAGCCCAAAACAGCAGAAATCACAATTAAAAGGTTACATTTAGATGTTGCGAACTTACAGGTTCATGGATTCATTTTTCCTTATCTACTAGTATTACGTAGTATTATTTGATATAAGCCTTAGTAAATAAAATTTATTTATTTATATCGTTATAAACGCAACAACAGCGTTTACCCTACCCTACCTTACCCTTTCTAAATACCCATTTGTTCTTCAAGACGCAATTAGTCTGTAATGCATTTCTTCACTGCGGTAAATTAGGGGAAAAATTATAGCTTTAGAAGATATATATATATATATATATATATATATCACATCCTACAGAAGAGTCAAGGAAAGCATACCATAGAATAAGAAATTAAATAAAAAAATTGTTTCATTGAGGACTCATGGGAATGATTCATAACCACTATGGAACACGATTTATATAATAGACAGACTATGGCACATAAAGTGATAAAAATATTGAATGGCTCTGAAAGATATTCGTGTTAATATGCTTGAGGAAATTGAATGGAAGCTAGGATATCTTTCGGATTTGAATATCTTTTAGTTACGTCTTATGGAAATATTTTAGTTAAAAAAATTGTATAAACACTTTTTTCTTTGACCCATTCAGAGTGTTCGCTAAATGCAGTGGACATTCTAATTGCGTATGGAATGAATAAGAAATAAGAAATATTGCGTATAGCAAAGAATAAAGCATATGATAACAAATAAAGCGAGTATATGTATAAGTCGAGATTGCGGGTTTATACGTTGCCAATAGTTAATAATGTTAGTTATGCTAACATTAGTTATTGCCACTGTGAAAAATGTTAGTTTGAAGTATTTGAGGCTAATAAAACAACTTTGAATGCAGTGAGATAATGCGTAAGAATACTTAGCAGAAGTAATTATTTTACGGGATATTCTTAAAAAACACGTCAACTTAAATAACTTTTTAGATACAAGAAATCTGAGACGGTTCCTATCTCGAATAGTCATAATAAAAATACCTACCTGATAGCAGTACAGTAATACAGGTATTAAAAATGTGTTTTAATCAGTAACTGAATGTACGCCAATTGAATTAAAAATGTTTTATAGGCTATAAAAGTCTCAATCGTAAAATATTTCAAATTTTTTTAAACAAGAATTATTCTGTTCTGAAGCCTTTATGATCAAGAAAGTTTTCATCTGTAGGAAAAACAGTAGTACAGGTTACCAAAGAACCAGTCAGATTACACGAAATTCAGTGGAAAATATAAGAACCTGAGATACAGATCAGTTTCTCTCTTTGTAACTGATAATGAGTGAACGCTGACCTGGTCCAAACGTTTGGTCTATCAGTCGCGACAAACGCAAATTAGAAAATTCCTGTTTAATTAATGCGATAAGTATTATAATGTACTATTCCGCGAAAGTGCCACATATAATTGTATTTAGACATCTCAAGTTAACTGGAGAGGTAGAAACCTAATACACCAGTTAGCAGTAAGAGTATCGGAGCGCAATGCGAAGTTATACGTAACCTTGCCCGCTAGAAATATACTTACTTACTTACTAGCCAACGCCCACCCTTGGCTGTTGGGCGCGCTGACCAGTAGAGACGTGAGAGCCTTGCCGTATCACCTTCGTCTTGGACTTGCGTGTCTGAGAGCAAGGCTGGGCATGTAATTAGGTGATCCGCATTCATGGAAGCGTATCCAAAGAGAACACATTCAGGAGACGACAACACGCCGATGCGGTGCAGGTGGGAGGCCAGGTAGTCATGACCCGTTGTAGTTCTAAAATGAGCAACACTAGTTGCTCGGGGTAGAGTTCTGTTGATGGGGCCGTCCGTAACCAATGTTGCCCATCTTTTCCCCACACAGGCACTTAATTGTTTTCCTTTTAGCCATAGGCTTATTGAGCAGTTTATTCTTGCTTTCGCAGATGCATATGAGCTGGAGGTCTCCGGCTGAGGCAGTGCTGCGCCCATTTTGGCGAAGATGTCGGCTTAGAAATATCTATACTCTCTAAATCAACGCTGAAGTGGGACAGAGTGAATTACGAGACTCGTAACTCATGTACTCATCCAAACAGAACCAACGCGTCGTCTGAAGGATTTTCAGTCGGCATTAAAGAGAAATATTGTAACATTACATTTGGAACAACTTAATATCGTACCAGATTTAATGAAGACCATGGATAAGAAACTAAACAAGAAGAAAAATATCTTTCAAGATGATAGTGAAGAGGAACGAATAACTATTTTAGACTGACTAGTACTACAACTGACCGTATCCAAATTAATGATTAAGCAAAGTGATACGAAATACCCCGATTATGACATGAACTTTAAATAATGACAAAATAATAATTATAAAGACAGACAGCTTATGTACCAATGCTATAAGGAAACAAATGGTTTCATTCAATGTATAAAAATATAAAGATAATCAAAATACAAATTGAGGGATAATAGGCCCAAACATACAATACTATGTAAAAAGAAATATTAGTAAGTTATTAATTTGAATGATATAATGAAATAATATAACAAACTTTATTATAGATACATGAAACATACAACTAATAGTAATGAACAGTGGACATAAGGTTTTCCAGAGAATAACAAATAATAACTTATTCACATTAATATTTTATAACAAGAGTGAAGTGATGAGGGAAAAGTTAGCAATAATTAATCAAACAGAACAGACTGTGCAGATTAATTAGTTCTTTTAATGACAATAAAAATGTAAACCAAACACAAAAACAATGAATGTGACAAGTAGAAATACAATACAATATATTGTAGTATTAAATGTATTTTAATGAATAAGGAAGTAGCTGAATATTATGTGTCAGTGAAACCAAAACAATCAGTAACACAAGTGTCTAAAGGTAGAATTAAAAGTGAACCAGTGGAAATTATTTATATAATGGAAAAAACAAATCTTATTAATCCTATATAAATAAGATTATTAATCTTATAAGACTATAAAACTGATTAGAGATAAGATCAAAGAATACCAGTGCAAGCTATTTTATTATGTTAAATAGACTTCAAGTGAACAATGTGTAAATTCATAAACTAAGTGAATTAGTGCCTTTATACAATTTTAAAGTTTTGTATTGAATACAGAAATAATATTTGGTAAAATATTATTATGAAAACAGAGTATAAAAATGTTTCTAAGTGAGGGCCACTCTTTATCTAATAACATTTATTAAAATGAAAATAAGAGCAGGCGATAAATCAGTGAAGTGACAAAGGGTATATCCCCAAAATAAAATAAAAACAGCCAAGACTGCATAAATTTAATTTTAAGAAATACTTTAAATAATGAAGGGACAGATGTGTTGTTTATATTAAGGTCAATGAACTCTATACTTAACTGTTGGAAATAGAGTATTATGTTTTTTGTTATTCTTAAATATTTATTATGTTTAATAGTATCAATCAAGGCTAAATGTCTGAGATAGGATACAATTCTTTTATTATAAGATATTCATTATATGTTTACTAGTATTAATCAAGACGGAAATGTCTGAGTTAGAGTACAACTCTTTTGTTTTCAAATAGTTGTTATGTATTAATAGTAAGGATTAATTAGTTATCAAAGCAAAATGGATTGAAAGGAGATGTTCTTACTATGTGTTAAACAGTTGTTTAGGTTTAATGAAAGTTTAACTTATTTATTCAATGTCCATAAGAGTCATAGCCATGTGGGCATGACATTGAATTGATTTGATTGTTTATTGTTTTGTTATTGTTCATGTAATGATGTTATCAGAATAGCCAGTAAAGCAACCAACCATTCTAAAATTAATGAGAAATAGTAAAAATAACAAAGCAGACAGTAGTTTTATAAAGGTGATCACATTTTTTGAACAAATAAATGGAGTAGCAAATGTTTTGTGAATGGCAAACTGTATGAAGCCATGTAAAACCAACTTTTGTAAATTTTAGGAAATACTGTTAGAATTTTGTAAAACAAATGTTGAAGGATGAATAGATTTATAGTTAATAGTATACACAACAAATCTAGAAGCAAAATAATTCGTTTTAAGTTATTTAAGAAAAATTCAAATAGCAAAAATGTAACATCTGTATTTCTTAAGTAAAAGTAGGCATGTTTAGTGTCTAAATGTCACAAATGTAAAGACCAAAATAATGATGCTAGTAGTTTTAAATTCCCAATCAGTACAGAAAAGTTATACTAATTTAAAAGTTTTGAACAAATTCAGACATTGAAATAATGAATTTGTATGACAATGTATATCTGAATCAACCAACCAGATTTCAAGTTTTACCTTAGCAACCAAAAATTTCAGATAAATAAAATGGGACTTCTTTAACAACGGTCATAGAGTACAGACGTGTTAGTAAAACGTCTTATATAATTAAACTATAAACTGTGAAAACACGTTCCAGACTTATTAAAACAAATCGATGTACATTATACGAACTATTACAACCAAGAGAGGAACATCCAGCATTTGAAATAGAAGAACTGAGATCGAAGGGAGAAGAAACGAAGAAGACGTGGACCCTATCTTCGTCCTAGAACCATTTAAAGAAGAGGATCTGGTGAATTTGAACATTTTATTATATTATGTATCAACACCAACATTTGGATACACGACTTTCTAAGATTTAATCAAACTAAAACTACAGACACTTTATCACACCAGCACTAAGAACACTCAAAAATAACACGAATTGAACTTTACACCTTTTTAAACACCTGTAATGATAACTAATAAACACATTAACTGGACATAACCTCTAATAACAAGCAACCACTACTCGACTGCCTGCGTGCACTTTACACACTAAAACTTTGTAATATCATTGAACTGTGAAATTTGTATTTTGATTTACAGAATAGTATTATTTGTTTAAACGTAATCCCCGAACCAGATACGCCCTGAGATAATTCATTTTAATAGAAATAATAACCAATACATTATATTGGCCTAAATACTGAATAATATTTGCAACTACTGTACCAACTGGTAAAGAAGACGCATAATTTTGCCACAATTGTGATTACCATAAAAAGAAACGAGAAAGAATTAACCAATGCTTCACTGAATAAATAGTTTCTATAAAGATATATGTTTGGTGTTATATTTGCATCATTATTATTGCCGTTTCATTTAAAAAATAAGTTCACAGAGCACAGCGGACACAACAACGGTTGGCAACTGTGGGTGACGTCATTGAAACGGCACGTATAGTGGGAGCGAGCGGCAGAATACAAAATCATTCGCCGTTCAACATATGACAACAGTGTGGTTGAATAAGTTTAATACATGTATATTGAATTTGCTAAAATTAACGCATGCTAGTCGGAGCATAAGAGCTCGTATATCATCACAAATTGTTATATTGTTTACTCGCGAGACCTCATCTCATTTATTTATTACGTGTAACAAATTGACAACTCCAGTGTGAGGCTTAAATTAAAATAAGAAGTAGTAACGCAAAATTCGTGTTACAATATTAATTACAAACACTTATAAAAACTTATTTAAAAGAAAATTGTATTACAAGTTATAGTCTATCAGTACAGACATTATGGTATAAATACGACAATAAAACTTTAAATATTAATTTATTTCATTGTACAGATGTTAAATTTTAGTTTGTGTTACAAATAATAAAGCCTACGAGGTCAGAAAGTTGGAATGCATAGAATTTTGGTTTTCTAGAGGTAAATAAAATGTTTATAACGTATTTCATTCTTGTCATCTCTTCTTTCGTTTTTTGTAACATTCCTTTTTGTATTCTATAAAAATGGTTGCCTTGTGTTCTGGCTTTTGTTATTCGTCAGCGTAACATAATACCACACGTTTCTTACATTTTGTTTGTGTTTATTTACTTTGTTTCTTTACAAATATCCGTGCGACTACTATTTACTTAGTACACTTCAAAAAGTGAAACGTACTGTTTTTGTTTCTGAGTAAACGTGTCTTAGCTTACATCTTACGTCTTAATTCTAACGAATTGCTTATTATACAATGTGGCATTCTTAGTAGTAAAGCAAAGAAAATATTTTCAAAAGTATTCTGTGGTATTCATATTAGTGCCATTTTATGACGTAGTTTGAATTAACATATATATGGGTTCATGAACAACTCGTTCCAGTGTGCGATTCGACGGAACCAAATAAAATCTTTGAAAAAGGGCGGAGCTAGTGAATAATTTAAACAGCTGAATGTTGACGCCATCTCCAGCAATTCATATGGGATAGTTGATTAGACCCATACACAAAAAATGTACTCTCTTATGGACGCTTCGAATCTAATAAGTTTACATGTAGATAATAAGATTAATTGCTGTACAATAATTAATAAAGTACACAGAAGGAAGTAATGAACACATTCCAGATTGGGCATGTCTGTAGACGGGGTAACCGAATTATATGTAACGTCAACGTGGGGCTTAGACGGCGGCCCGATTTACACCTCTCGTAAAATTGTTGGTCAACGACAATTCCTACACAACTTATAATTTTAATTATAAATTTACTATGATTATTAATTTTAATTTTCTACGAACGCCACTAATAGTAAAAACTGATAATTCTTTCAGAAGTTTAGAATCAAAATTAAATTTATTATCTTTTCCTCTTTTATCTTGTCTTTTTTAGCTGTTTATTTTTACTTTCGGGAAAGACAAATTTTTCCACAAATTATTACACTAGGAAGAAAATAATACCTACTGTTGAAGTTCCATCACAAAGAACAGTACTTAAAACGTGCATTTCGAATGCATAATAATATGATATCAAATAAGGTGTGTGGAGCATGCGATGTGGGTAGCACCAGAGTACTATCGCGTTTATTACAAACACTGGAGGCAGAAGGAGTCAAGGAAGATAAAAAATCAGATACATGAAGGATGTAGAAACGAATGTATATAGGTCAAATACAAATGGATGGAAAGACAAAGGAACAGGAGAGATAACTAGAAGATAATCTCTATCGTGGTCATGGATTATGTAAACATGCATTCCATTTTATGTCTATGTACGAAATAAACATTAATTTTACTTGCTACTAAGTTAGATGGTTTATATTTGACATTTAATATGCTACTGACCTGACGAGATGATTATAATATTGTAAATTTGAAAGAATACTTAAAACGTTTTACACATAAAGAACACAGAGGTTTAACATATCATTGGTATTATCTTTGTTTTATTACGTATAAAATAAGAGCCTATTATTTTTAGAAGGGTATTTTCATAACATTAAAATTATTGCTAGTTGTGTTAGGTATGTTAATTATTATAAAACCAGTCTAGTGGTGTAGTAATTAACATAAAATATGCAGACACATTGGTAATTATCGGTAAAATATGTACGTATTTCTGTGACTAAGGTACCAGCACGACGCTGAAGTGTGAACGTTAATGAAAGTGGTACAGGGGAGGATGCGACGAGATAATGGCTACTGTCCTTTACGTCAATCATTGTCAGTAACGTCACAACACACTTCGTAGGACGCTCACTAGTCTGTAAAAATATGTTTATGAATAATAATCTTTTCCTTTCATATAAAAACAAATTTTAGTAAATACTCTACTCATTTTTATATTATTCACATAGTTTTATGTGAGTTTTAATATATTATTATATATTTATTTTATACAATCAACAATTAAACCTAAATTTAAATTAAACAGAGTTAATTTAACACAAAAGGTAATTTTAATGTTTACTTAAAATGTTTAATGAGTATTATGTCTGATTTAGTTTGTAACCAGTATACAGGCTATATCGAAATCAAATATCAACTAAGTACAAAAAAATGACCTTACGAAAATAATGAAAATCAGATTGTTATTTAATGTTATCTACTGTTGCAAAATTGCATGAATGATTACTTAAGTCGCAGTGGTTGCAATATCATACATATTTACCTTAGTTATGCCCCGCCAACATCGCGCATCCACATTCGCGTGTACTATAACGTTTTTACGACTGAGACGTAATCAGGTTTTATTTATAAAGCGCTGTTGATACTAAGCTTTGCTCAATCGGTTCATTTTGTATCGCTGGCGCACAAAATATCTGGTTAAACAACTGAAAGAAAGTGTGTCAAACCAGTGGTATGGTGGTATCCGTGCATGGTGGTCCACAGCTTCCACTAAGCTGTTATATCCAATACAGATCTATTTCTATCTAAATATAAGTGGTAAAGTCAAACACGTCTTGTATGTTTGTTTTCTTCCCCATCAGCACAACTGAGACTTGCCAAAACCTATGTTTATAAATCCGTAAATTCAGAATCAGGTTTTACGTCAGTGAATTTTCTTCAAATGTAACATTTTTATCACGCGAATAATACGTTACAAAGAATGTAAAAACAGCGTTTATTAATTTTTATATAGGCCGTGAAATATTCTGGTACTAGCTTATTACAGGCAGATGGCAGATAGTCTGCTTCTTCAGATAATACGAAGACTTTGGAAATTACCTACATTTAGACACAATTTCGGCAAAGTAAAGAATGCGTGCTCGCGCGCGGGCACGTATGTATGTGTTTGTGTGTGTGCTTTCGTCAGGGGAATACTTTTACGTCCGAATTAAAAAAAAAAGTTCAATTGCAGTATGTTCCATTATCATTCACTTTAAGCATCAATCGCTTTCTTATGTTAAACTAGAAGATTTGGAAAATCTAAACGAGTAAATAGCGAGTTCAACTTAAAACGTTCAATAAATTATTGTATTTGTATAATAGAATTAAGTGGGATATGACGAAAATGTTTTTTACTACTTCGACTTCTAAAGTGTGTTATGACCTCAACGATCGCAACTCAAATATTATAAACAGAATGATCACTGTTGCACATCGCTATAGAACAATTATTCCGATTAGGGTTTTCAAGCTTCACAGCTCATCGTCAGATCGGAAATGTAGAGCTGTGAAGCTTCCGATCTGGCTATGAGCTATGAAGCGTGAAAGCGCTAGTCAGAATAATTTTTCTGTAGTGGTGTGCAACAGTGATAATTCTGTTTGTGATTATAACCACTAACAAAACTTTTAATTAAATTTCAAATATTACACTTGCCAATAAGACAGGGAATAAGCATGTACTCAGTAATAAGTGCTTTTGTTTCTACGTGGCTGATATTGAGCAGTTTAGTTTACGTTACAACGATTTATCTACTTTGTATTTATTGTACGGTTTGAACAGTTAGAGTCTAACGTTTAACTCCTTCGCGTTTAAAACAACAGTTAGGAGGTGACGGCGTCAACGTTCAGCGTTTGAATTATTCACTAGTTCCGCCCCTTTTCAAAGATTTTATTCGGTTTCCGTCGAGTCGCACACTGGAACGAGGAGTTACTCATATACGTACATGTACATGAATCACACTGACTAATGGTTTTCCCATTGACATAAAGTACCGGTTTAGTGTTGTGGATTCAAACACAGTATAAAAAAACACATCCGATGCATCACTAGTAAAGGAAAATTGTTTATAAAAACTCAGTTTTGTGCGCATGGTGTCCGAAGTCTGTAATGTGAGCAGATTATCCGCGAGTATTTGGTAGACGAACAGTTTTGCAGTAACTTGTACTAGAAAAGTGCAGTGCTAGACTCCGGTAAGTGCATTTACGTTGCTGCATGTTAAAAAATGTATACGGAATATCATCAGTATTACACCATCGGTTTATTTACTGAAGTTTCCTTTAATTAATTATAAAAATGTATTACTGAATAATGCATACGCTCACGTCAAATATCTATTAGAAACACCACATTGCCTTGTAACCTAATGACAATTGTGGAGTCCGTATCATTCGGTTGGTTATGAATCACAAACATATACTAACTCATACATATTATCTTACGACAAAGTTTAAAACGTCTACGTAATAACTGTTGATTTGGTTGGTTTGATACGTCTACAGTAATTATTCTGAAAATAAGAGTATAGAACCATGTAATTTATATGTAGATATTATATTAGAAAATGAATTCAATTTTGTTTACTCGTCCAACATGCACGAAAGTTTGAACACAAAGACTGTGTTATGTATTAGCTGATTTTTTTGTTTGGTAAAAATTGTAACTTTATTATAAAATACTGGAGTAAAATAATTTATTTTTAATGGCACAGAATGCATACAGGTTTTATAACTGAATATGAAATGGAAAGATGACAGAGATTTGGGAGTGAGGAAGGAAGAAGGAGAACTAAGATTAAGTAAGTGAGTAAGAGAGAGTAGAAAACTGTTTGAATTCAAAGATACGGCACACACACACACACACACACACACATGAACTTGCTCGCTTACCTACATTATATACAATCTTATTTATAAAATATTTTGGTTACATATTTGATAGTTCCTGGAGTTTGTTGTCCATGATGTGTCCGTTGATTAACTAATTATAAATGTATCACTAATGACCCGGATCATCAAGTTTTTTATTGGTAAAACTAGTTTCCGCTTATTACAAGCTTCATCAGAGGCTGCCGCTATGAGCGCTGTCTGTCTTGTTTTTAGTGACGGCGCGAGTACGACCGTTTGAATAGTCTGGTTAATGAGATCTCTGTAAAGCATATGCCGCTAGCTTATAATTTTACAAATAAATAAGACAGATAACTGAAAACCAATAATCGGTGTAACTTTTAGTTTAATGGTTGTTTTACATTTCAATAGTTTGAAATCTCAGCCATGCAGTTCAGCATTCGTTGCTAAATTTTATCTCAAAACTTTTATCCAAACACTGATATTTTAGTAATCTAAAATACCACACACACACACACACACACACACAATAATTTAATCGATAGGTTTATGAATCTGAGGAAAACCATATGGTTTTGCTTTTATGTTTCCAAATGTAAGTGATAAAGTTAAACACGCTTGTACGAATATGTTCGCAAAACTATATAAGCAAATTCCATGTCTATATATATAGACATAGAGATATAGACATATTTGTTGGATATAGTTGTAGCTAGAATATCAGTGGAATAATTATTATTAGGTTTTGCAATAAAGCAATAATATTTGTATTTGTTAGTATAAAAGGTATGAGTATTTGTATGAGTAAAAGAATAATGCACGAATAGTTTACACAGCGCCGTGAAAAATACATATTTGAAGTTCTCCAGACATAGTTTAATATCTCTGAAACAAACTTAACTAAGGTTATAAACTTTGAAATAAGGTATACATAAATATATTTGACAGTATCATAGAAAACGAAGTGATTAGTAACTGATGACAGTTCATGCGGTTTTCAAATAATCAAATAAATGATTTTCATATTATATTAAAAAATATACTAATTTATCTTTTCGTTTTCAGTCTGGATAATTCATGTTTTAAGTACACGTGCATTGAATTGCTAAATGTACAGTACTGTGGTTTGTTTGTAAGGGGATTGGGTATGATAGTAATGGTTAGCTGTCTACATCTGATAATACAGAATTTACATTACGCCAGGTGCGTTATCTAAATGCACACTACGTCAAACAGCGTTGATAGTCAGACATTACAACGTACTCAGTATGCGCGATTCGAAGGTGTGTTTTACTCACATACACATTTTGTGTATAATAACAGATTGCATTGTACTTTTATGGTTTAATCTGAGTAATCTGTGTAACAGTGCCTAAAACTTTATGCAACATGTGTTCAACTATATAGCATTTTGCCTCAGTGTTAAGTCTCTATTAAAAATGCCTTTTTCAGACGTTTCTTTTCAATCCCGTTTAATTTGCCGTAGTAGTCGATGTTCAATTTCTATAACACGTTTTCCGTAAATCCCGAGATGCATTTACGGTATAGAATAAAGGAGCATTTTACCTCAGGGTTACGTGCTTAACTTATTACGGAATATAGATAAATAATTTTTTAAGTTCTAATAAACTTTACAAACTTTCCAATATAAACTTTAACTGAGATAAACTTTACAGTGGAACTATATTTATTAGTATAAAAGGAAACAAGTTAACTAATAACTTTCCTGATGAGAGTTATGGTTGTTTTAAATAATAGATTAAACGTTTATTTTCGTTATCAGACTACATACACATACACGATTGTTTCATTACTTATTTAAAAATAACTTGTTCGTTAGAAATTTTATTTATTTTAGATTATATCTACTAATGCGTATTTCTTCAATGCACAGTGCGTAAGAATATTCAAGAAATTAACTGATTTATTATTTTAGATTAATCGTGAATATGTGTTTTTATTCAAACATAGCTAATTTTAAGGTGTTGCTTTAATAATTAACTGTATAATTATTAATATTGATGGTACTTTTTCTTGTGAACTTACTTGTTGTATTCTCTTATACGACGTTTCGGAGTGTTGTTCTCCTTCTTCAGTTAGGTTTGTATACGGAATGTTCCAAGTTGTTGGTAATTTGTAACGGTTTTTAGTTAACAGGTTGTGTGTGTGGGTGGAGGTGGAAAGGGGATTGGCGTGGGATTTTGAATTGTTGTATGTGTTGTTTATTACTGTGTCAAATAGTGTGTTTGATTTAAATTGTAAATGGTCGTTTAGTATGTGTTTTGGTTGTGTTTGTATATTTCGAATTGTTCTGTGGTGTTAAGTTTGCGACTTCCGGGCAGGTAGTGTAAAATTTCAAGGTTGTTTTTTATATTTGTGTAACTGTGGTTTTCTGTCTGGATGTGTGTGGCAAAATTGGATTGTATGTTATTATTGGTTAGTGTTTTGGTGTGTTCAGAAAATCTGGAAGAAAAAGATCTTCCTGTTTGGCCTATGTAGAACTCATTGCAATCGTTGCATTTTAATTGATAAACGCCTGTTTTGTTGTATGTGTCAATGTCTTTGTTTTGTCGTTGATGTGCTTTTTTATGGTGTTGTTGGTTCTGTATGCTATTTTGTAGTTGTATTTTCTAATGTGTTGGCAATTCTGTGTGTGTTTCAGTTGTAGTATGCCAGTGTGAAGTATTTATATTGTTGTGTGTTTTTTTATTTTGCGGTTTGTTATTTTTGTTTGGATTTGTGTGTGTAATTTGTTTATTAAATCCGGGTTGTACCATTTTTTAGTGCTATGTATTTTATGGTGTTAACTTCTATTTATTTTTGTTTACTCAGTGGTATTTTAGTGACTCTTTGTAGCATATGATTGAAGGCTGCGTGTTTATGTTATGTTGGGTGATTTGATGTGTTGTGGATGACCATGTCAGTTGTGGTTGGTTTTCTGTAGATTTTATATGTGTGCGTATTGGTGATTGTTAGGTCTAGAAAGTTTATACAGTTTCTTTTTCTATGGTAAATTTGAGTTTGGGGTGTATCGTGTTAATGTATTTGTGGAAATTTTCTACTTGTATTTTATTGCCTCTGTATAATAATAATATGTCGTCTACGTATCTATGCCAATATATGATTTTGTTGGTATATTTATTGTTATGTATTAGATGTTCTTGTTCTATGTGGTGTATAAATATTTCTGCTAGTATACCTGATATGGGGGAGCACATAGGGAGTCCATCTGTTTGAGTGTATATCTTGTTATTCTATGTGAAGTAATTTTGATGTGTGATTATTTTAGCGAGTGTGATGATTTCTTTTATGTGTGTTTCAGGTGTGTTATTTTGTCTGAGTAGGTGTTCAAGTGTTTGTATGGTGTCTTTGACAGGTACATTGGTGTATAAATTCGTGATGTCAAATGATGCTAATATTGAGTTGTGTGGTATATGAATGTGTTCTAGTTTTTGACTAGATCAATGTTGTTTTTAACAGATGTGTTGTTAATTAAATTTATGTGTTTCTGATTAGTTTATCCAGGTGTCTGGCGATTTTGTGAGAGGGTGCTTGTGTGTTATTTATCAATGGTCTAATGGGTATATTGGGTTTGTGTATTTTAGGTAATGCGTTTAGTTTTGGGGGGTTAGGTTTAATTTGTTTTAGATATTTTTTGTTGTCTGTTTGAATTATGTATTTTGCATTATTTACGAATTTGTTAATTTGTTTTTGGTATTTTATTGTGGGATCTTTGGTTATTTATGTTATATTGTTTTCGGAAAAAAATTGTTCAGTTTTATTGTTGATTTCTTGTTTGTTCATTATGACTGTTATGTTCCCTTTGTCAGCTTTTAATATAGTTACATTATGTTCATTTAGATTTCGGTGTATATTTTTTAGCGTTTTAATTTCGTTATTATGTTCTTTTGGTTGTTGTTTTATTATGTGTTTTAATCTTCGCTTTATGTCATGGCGTATGGGTTCTTGGTCGTTGTTGTGTGTGTGTTTTGTATGGTTGTTTCTGTGTCAATGATTACGTCAAGTATATGTTTACTGTTGTTGTTGTTGGATTTATTGTGTTTTAAATTGTGTTTGAGGCCTTTGTTTAATAAATTTATTGAATTTTTATTGAATCTGATATACAAAATAAATAGCATACAGAACCAACAACACCATCAAAAGGCACATCAACAACACAAACAAAGACATTGACATATTCAACAAAATAGGCGTTTATCAATTAAAATGCAACGATTGGAATGAGTTCTACATAGGCCAGACAGGAAGATCTTTCTTCTTCCAGATTTTCTGAACACACCAAAGCACTAACCAATAATAACATACAATCCAATTTTGCAACACACACATCCAGACAGAAAACCACAGTGACACAAACATAAAAAACAACATTGAAATTTTACACTACCTGCCCAAAAGTCGCAAACTTAACACCACAGAACAATTCGAAATATACGAACACAACAAAATACAACCAAACAACATACTCAATGACCATTTACAATTTAAATCAAACACACTATTCGACATAGTAATAAACAACACATACAACAATTGAAAATCCCACGCCAATCCCCTTCCACCTCCACCCCCCACACACAACCTGTTAACTAAAAACCGTTACAAATTACCGACAACTTGGCACATTCCGTATACAAACCTCACTGAAGAAGGAGAACAACACTCCGAAACGTCGTATAAGAGAATACAACAAGTAAGTTCACAAGAGAAAGTACCATCAATATTAATAATTATAAAGTGCTGTGAACAAAGTAGTGATAAACATTCAAAATAGTATAATTAATTGTGTTAAGAAACTAAAAAAAAAAAAGTTTTAGGGATAAAATATTATTACACCACGTTACGTTTCAAAAAAATAGTAAACTGTCCACATTAAATGCTATCCAACAAGTTTGCTTCAATTGTGTCTACGGTTAAGATGATTTGCGTTTGTTTTTATAAATTCTGTCTCAAAATATGTCACATTATTTTATAGGATCCTCAAATGTTTCCAAAGAAAGGAGATATTTGTATTTTGAAACGTTTAATTCACGATTGCTTAGATCCATAGTCACACTACTTAGGATGCCAAGAGGATATTTATAATAGGATTATAAGGATAAAGTTTTTCCTTCTTTCTGAACCTAACGCACGCCTACAGCACATGGCACAAAACAGGAAAAGCTTCTCACCACAAAGGAAAAAACATAAAACACAACGAGGGGAAGAATGTAAAATTATTTTAGCTGGAAGCTATAAACATCTCAGTTTTGGAAAACATTTCGCGGAATATAATATTTCCGTAATGCGTACGGTATACGAACAATATTTCTACATCAAGTTTTTTTTTATATATTAGGCCTATTATTAAAAAATGCCGGTCCAATTGCTGATTTTTCTGTCATATGTAGAATAAAACAGTATCTACGCTTTTAAGAAGTAATACTTCTTACTAATTGTGGGAAAGCACAGTAAAAACGAGAATTACGTAAAATACAGAAAAATTGTATTATGTGTGCGTCATTATACTGGTTTTAGTATAGCAGCTAACGCGAAGCTGTCAACTAGCTGTCATGTCACGGGGGGGGGGGCATATATTGACCTTGTTTCCTTCACTCAGAAAATTATTATTCTTTTCCTCAGTGCTTCTTTTACCGATAACG